>CM065593.1:384620310-385220310 GCA_033119425.1 Bufotes viridis | reverse complement strand
CACCCCATGCCACAGATAAAAAGAGAGACAGAAAAAAATAGATTTTATATTTTTAAAAAAAGATATCAACCACAAATGAATAAACTGTATCTGTGCATAGTCGGCCAGTGGAAGTCAACTCGGTTCAAATCTTATTAAACACATATAAGTTCCTTTTCTCTCTTTGAATGATGTTCCAGAACCATTAGTTTAGTAGCTTCTTTCTACCAGGGTGTAACTGTGGGTACCTTCATAGAAAACCTACTATTAATTTACATGCAATAAAGAGTATTTCCAGTTCTGTAAGTGATACAGGGGAGGATAGATCCAGACTCACGATGTCACAAAAGATACAATTTCTCAAATCTAGGTCTACATGAAGAGGATTATTCTGATTAGTGCTAGGCTAGTTTCACACTAGCGCTAAAATGTTCTAGGCAGCCTGCCGGGGTTCATTGCATCTGACATAGCTAGAAACTGCCGCAGCACCACCAGGCTTCATTGACTATACCGAGACCCGCCAGGGATCTGGCCTATTTCCGACATTGGGAAATGTAGGAATTTGGTGTATCCAGTTCAAAGCATATATTTAGGACAAGCTGATGTATCTGCTGTTCCAATTTTATTAAGAAAAAAAAAGAATCTAGGATAATACAACCTAGGTGACATAAAAACGGAGTAATTCTTTGTTAACTGTTTATCCCCTTCTATCCCCGGGCCTCTTTTCACCCTCCTGCCCAGGCCATTTTTTGCAAATCTGACATGTGTCACTTTATGTGGTAATAACTTTGAAACACTTTTACTTATCCAATAGATTCTGAGATTGTTTTCTCGTAACACATTGTACTTCATGACAGTCATAAATTTCCATTTCTTTGCTTTTAAAACAGAAAGTGATACCTCATAAAATATTTATTACTTAACATTCCCCATATGTCTACTTTATGTTGGCATCATTTTGTTAATGTCATTTTATTTTTTTGTGAACGTTAGAAGGCATAGAATTTTAGAAGCAATTCTTAAAATTTTTAAGAAAATTTCCAAAGTCCACTTTTTAAGGATCATCCAGTTCAGATCTGAAATCACTTTGTGGGGCTTACATAGTAGAAACCCCCCATAATTGACCTCATTGTAGAAACTACACCTCTTAAGTTATTTAGAACTGAGTTTACAAACTTTGTTAACCCTTTAGGTATTCCACAATAATTAAAGGAAAATAGAGATGACATTTCTAAATGTTACTTTTTTGGCAGATTTTCCATTTTTCTTTAACACATCTAGGGCCCCTGATGCACCCCTACAGTAGAAACTACAAAAAAGTGACCCCATTTTGTAAACTACAGGATAAGGTGACAGTTTTATTGGTACTATTTTAGAATACATATAATTTTTAATCGCTCTATATTAAGTTTTTTGTGAGGCAAGGTAACCAAAAATGGCTGTTCTGGAAGGGAAAGCATAGGGAGGAATCTTTTTACAGCATCATAGTGCAGGGAAAGATATCAGAAGGCGCTAGGGACAGTGCTAGAAAAGCGATTTACAAGTGCAGGGAAAGATAATTTTGGGATCCAAATAGCCATTATACAGCTCTGTCATTCCAGCAATTGGATTTTGGGGTGCAAAAATATATACAGTATCTTTTGCCCCATAAGACGCACTGGTCAAAAAGACGCCCCTAGGTTTTAGAGGACAATAAGAAATAAATATTTTTCATTAGATCTCAGATCAGGCCAGCAATCAATGTTAATTAGACCTCAACTGACAGCCCCAATCAGACCCCCAATGTTAATAATCCCTTTAATCAGACCTCATATCAGAGCCCCAATGTTAATAATATCCCAGTAAGACCTGAGATCAGACCCCCATGCCTCAGATCAGACCCCCATGCCATTTATGACCCCCATTACGAGCCCCATTATGCCGATATTTGCGGAAAATGCGTTTTGTGGCCTATTTCATTACAAAAAGAAAAATATATACGCAGTTCACTTCTGCAGCTATATCTACTGAGAGCATTTAGTGACGTATTTCTGTACTACAATAAAAATATATACACAGTTCACTATTGCCATTATTTGTGGTAAAAGCATTTAGTGACTTATTTAATTACAAAAAGAAAAATATATACGCAGTTCACTTCTGCAGTTATTTGGGGTTAAGAGCGTTTAGTGATGTATTTCTGTACTACAAGAAAAATATATACACAGTTCACTGTTGTCGTTATTTGCGGTAAAAGCATTTAGTGGCCTATTTCATTACAAAAAGAAAAATATATACGCAGTTAACTTCTGCAGCTATATGTTCTGAAAGCGTTTAGTGACGTATTTCTGTGCTACAAGAAAAATATATATGCAGTTTACTTTTGCAGTTATTTGGGGTTAAAAGCGTTTAATGAGGTATTTATGTACTACAAGAAAAATATATACACAGTTCACTGTTGCTGTTATTTGCGGTAAAAGCGTTTAGTGGCCTACTTCATTACAAAAAGAAAAATATATACGCAGTTAACTTCTGCAGCAATATGTGCTCAGAGCATTCAGTGACGTATTTCGTTACTACACGAGAAATATATACACAGTTCACATCTGCAGTTATTTGGGGTTAAAAGCGTTTAGTGAGGTATTTCTGTACTACAAGAAAAATATATACACAGTTCACTGTTGCTCTTATTTGCGGTAAAAGCGTTTAGTGTCCTACTTCATTACAAAAAGAAAAATATATACGTGGTTCACTTCTGCAGCTATATGTGCTTAGAGCGTTTAGTGACATATTTCTGTACTACACGAAAAATATATGCGCAGTTCACAGTTTCCATTATTTGCGGTAAAAGCGTTTAGTGGCCTATTTCATTACAAAAAGAAAAATATATACGCAGTTAACTTCTGCAGCTATATGTGCTTAGAGCATTTAGTGACGTATTTCTGTACTACACGAAAAATATATGCGCAGTTCACTGTTTCCTTTATTTGCGGTAAAAGCATTTAGTGGCCTATTTCATTACAAAAAGAGAAATATATACGCAGTGCACTTATGCAGTTATTTGGGGTTAAACGCGTTTAGTGACGTATATCTTTACTGCAAGAAAAATATATACGCAGTTCACCGTTGCCGTTATTTGCGTTAAAAGCATTTAGTGGCTTATTTTATTACAAAAAGAAAAATATATACGCAGTGCACTTATGCAGCTATATGTACAGAGAGCGCTTAGTGACTTATTTCTGTACTACAAAAAAAATATATATACGCAGTTCACTTCTGCAGTTATTTGGGGTTAAAAGCATTTAGTGAGGTATTTCTGTACTACAAGAAAATATATACGCAGTTCCCTGTTGCCGTTATTTGTGGTAAATGCGTTTAGTGGCCTACTTCATTACAAAAAGAAAAATATATATGCAGTTCACTTCTGTAGCTATAGGTGCTGAGAACGTTTAGTGAAGTATTTCTGTACTGCACGAAACATATATACGCAGTTCACTTCTGCAGTTATTCGGGGTAAAAAGCGTTTAGTGAGGTATTTCTGTACAACAAGAAAAATATATATGCAGTTCACTGTTACCGTTATTTGCGGTAAAAGCGTTTTGTGTCCAACTTCATTACAAAAAGAAAAATATATACGTAGTTCACTTCAGAAGTTATTTGGGGTTAAAAGCGTTTACTGAAGTATTTCTGTAGTACAGTAAAAATATATACGCAGTTCACCGTTGCCGTTATTTGTGGTGAAAGCGTTTAGTGGCCTATTTCAGTACAAACATTAAAATATATTTATTGCTTTTAGGGGTGTTTTAATTTACTTTTAATTTATTTTGTTCAGCTAAAAGTATGTCTGACAGAGAAGTGCAAGGCCGTGCACAGAGTGGCAAAGGCCTAAATGTTTCTGGCGCAGGCAGAGGTTGCAGCAGAGTAAGGGGGTATGTCAGTAGGAGTCGCAGTGAGAGGCCTGAGCTCCCGGTGTCATCTAGCGGTCATGTCTTGACTAGCAACCCAGCGGTTCTTGATTGGTTAACTCGGTCATCTACTTCATTCCAACTGACATCGGACACCGCCAGCCAACAGTCGGTGGGTTCGTCAGACACAACCCTTAGTTGGCATGGTCCGGGAGCATTCATTGGCCTGGGAGAACCGTGGCTCCGATGTGGTGGTCCAGCCTGCTGCAGAAACCGCTGCATCACCCAGTCGCACACATCAGGTTTCAGGCAGTCAATGCTCCACCACCTCAGCTGAAGAGAGCTGTCTGTCATTCACATCTTCTGCTGGTCCAGATTCTCCTGCTCCTCCTACTCCTCGTCAGTCATTCCGTCAGCAATCGATCACCGAACCAATTGCCAAGAGACAGAACTATGCGTGCACGCATACAATGGCGCAAAAGCTTAACGCGCTCCTGTCCAAGTTGCTGGTGTTGCAGTCCCTCCCTTTCGAAGTGGTGGACTCTGCACCTTTCAGAAAATTGATGGCTTGTGCCAAGCCGAGGTGGAGAGTCCCAAGCCATCAGTTCTTTGCGAAAAAGGCAGTACCAGCCCTGCACACATATGCAGAACAGAAGGTGGGACAGTTCTTGAGCCTGTCGGTGTCTGCCAAAGTGCACGGCAGGGCCGACGTGTGGAGCTGTAACGGTCAGGGACAGTACATGTCCTTTGCAGCCCACTTAGTTAATATGGTTCCTGCAGAGCCACACCAGCAACTTGGCCAGGTCATGCCGCTTCCTCCTCCACATTCTCACACCGTTGGTCCAGCGACAATGTCCACCTCTGCCTTCTCATTCTCCACCATGTCCTCAGCCTCCACTGCAGGGGCAAGTCACATTGCCCCTCCAGCATACCACATGTGCAGGGCACGGCAGTGTCACGCTGTTCTGCACCTCGTTTCCCTGGGCAAACAGATTCACACAGGGGAGGAACTTCTCTGTGTGATTCAGCAAGAAATTGAATCCTGGCTTTCTCCGCGACAGCTGAAAATCGGAACCATGGTGACCGACAACGGGAAGGCTGCATCAAGGAAGGCTAAGCCATGCGCCCTGGATGGCACACGTGTTCAATCTGGTTGTCAAGCTGTTCCTGAAGTCTTTCTCCCACCGGCAAGATATCCTAAAATGGCCAGAAAACTTTGCATGCACGCCAGCCACTCGTACACCGCCAGGCACACCCTGCTTGAGTTGCAGCAGCAGAACGGCACCCCCTATGCAACGTTTCCACCCATTGGAATTCCACTCTCCATATGTTGGAACGACTATACGAACAGAGAAAGGCCATTAACGATTTCTTGATGATGCAAGCGGATAGGAGCACTCCCCTTTGTAACTTCAATGTCAGCCAGTGGCAGCTCATGCGTGACACCTGCCGTTTACTCAGGCCCTTTGAGGACGCCACGTTATTTATCAGTCGTCAGGAGTATGAGATGAACGACGTCATTCCACTGCTTCATGTCCTGGAACAGATTGTGGTAACAATGGCTAGTCAGGGGACTGGAGATGTGACGCCTAGATATCACAGCCACATAAGCCCTGTGGGGGCTGAACTGGAAGAGGAGTAGGACATTGGAGCACAGGCAATGTGTAGCAAAATGGGTGTTTTTTTTACACAGCTGACAGGAGAGGAGGAGCACAAACAGCCAGAGGAGCTACAGGGCGATGAGGCAGACAAGACAGAGGACCAGACACACAGTGGCAGTATGCAGTGGAGATGGAGGCAAGGAGTCCCTCCGAGTCCCACATGGCCCAATGCATGCTCACTTGCTTGCGTAGTGACAGACGAATTGTCACTATTCGGCAGAGGGATGACTTCTGGCTCTCCACCCTGTTAGACTCTCGCTATTGGTCCAGAATGGGGGCCTTTTTTAAACCCACTGAGAGGGAGGACAAACTGAACTACTACAAAGACATCCTATGTAGTCAGTTGGCCGCTGCTTATCTGCGCCTTCGCCCATCCTCTTGCAGGTCTGACCAGGAAGAGGATGGTTTCACTGCCATGGCTGCTGGGGAGGGGTGGGGTGGCAGGGGCAGTACCAGCTCCATTAGCAGCAGCCTGAGTCTACAGTCGCTGCATAGTGAAGAAACTACTCAGCAGCAGCAGCTGGTAGACCTGGAGCAGGACCTGAACCAGCAGGTGGTGGCATACTTAGAAAGCACCCTGCCAACCCACATTGAAGATCCGCTGGACTACTGAGCAGCCAAACTGGATTTGTGGCCGCAACTGGCCGAGTTTGACCTGGAAAAGCTGCCCTGCCCGGTCTGTAGTGTGGCATCAAAGCGATTGTTTAGTGCAGTGGGGGCCATAGTTACCCCAAGGAGAACTCGCCTGTCCACCCAAAATGTGGAGAGACTGACCTTTGTCAAGCTGTATCAGGTGTGGATCAGCCAGGATTTCCACCCACCATATCCTGATACATCTGATTAGATCATCCATGCCGCCTCACCCAAACCTTGAAAAAAGAGACCGGTTTCTTCTGGCTACCTGCCTCAACTACTACTTTTGTGCTGCCAACTGCCTGATGCCACACATCTGATGCCAAGTGCTCCTTCTTTAATCCACCTTTGTCAGCGGGTACTGGTATTGCCACCCACTGCCCCACTCTGTCACCGGGTCACTTTGCGGTATCCTGATGCTGCTGCTTCCATATTCACACTATGTCACCTTGCCTTTCTGTGGTATCCTAATGCTCCTGCTGCTGCCATCTCAAAATTATGTCACCTTGCCTCTCTGTGGTGTCCTGATGTTGCTGCTGCCATCTCCACACTATGTCACCTTGCCACTCTGTGGTAACCTGATTGCTACTGCTGCCATCCCCACACTATGTCACCTTGCCACCCTGTGGTATCCTGATTCTGCTTCTGCCATCTCTACACTATGTCACCTTGCCACTCTGTGGTATCCTGATGATAATGCTGATGCTGCCATCTCCACACTATGTCACCTTGCCACTCTGTGGTATCCTGATGCTACTGCTGCCATCTCCACACTATGTCTCCTTGCCACTCTGTGGTATCCTTATGATAATGCTGATGCTGCCATCTCCACACTATGTCACCTTGCCATTTTGTGGTCTCCTGCTGCTGCCATCTCTACACTATGTCACCTTGCCATTTTGTGGTCTCCTGATGCTGCTGCTGCCATCTGCACACTATGTCACCTTTCCACTCTGTGGTATCCTGATGCTGCTGCCACTATCTCTACACTATATCACCTTGCCATTTTATGGTCTCCTGCTGCTGCCATTTCCACACAGTGTCACCTTGCCACTTTGGGGTCTCTTGATGCTGCTTCCATCTCCACACTCCTTCGATGTCACCTTTCCAATCTGTGGTATCCTGATGCTTCTGCTGCTGACACCATCTCCACACTATGTCGCCTTGCCATTTTGTGGTCTCCTGCTGCTGCCATTTCCACACTATGTCACCTTGCCCTTTTTTGGTCTCCTAATGCTGCTGCTGCCATCTCCCCACTGTCACCTTGCCACTCTGTGGTATTCTGACGCTGCTGCTGCTGCCGCCATCTCCACGCTATGTCTTCTTGCCACTTTGTGGTATCCTGATGCTGCTGCTGCTGCCATCTCCACACTTTGTCACCTTGCGATTTAGTAGTATCCTGATGCTGCTGCTGCCGCCATCTCCACACCGTGTCACCTTGCCATTTTTTGGTCTCCTAATACTGCTTCCATCTCCACACTCCTTTCATGTCACCTTTCCAATCTGTGGTATCCTGATGCTTCTGCTGCTGACACCATCTCCACACTATGTCGCCTTGCCATTTTGTGGTCTCCTGCTGCTGCTGCCATTTCCACACTATGTCACCTTGCCATTTTGTGGTCTCCTAATGCTGCTGCTGCCATCTCCCCACTGTCACCTTGCCACTCTGTGGTATCCTGGCACTGCTGCTGCTGCCGCCATCTCCACACTATGTCTCCTTGCCCCTCTGTGGTATCCTGATGCTGCTGCTACCGCCATCTCCACACTTTGTCACCTTGCCATTTAGTAGTATCCTGATGCTGCTGCTGCCATCTCCGCACCATGTCACCTTGCCATTTTTTGGTCTCCTGCTGCTGCCATCTCCACACTATGTCACCTTGCCATTTTGTGGTCTCCTGATACTGCTGCTGCCATCTCCACACTATGTCACCTTGCCACTCTGTTGTATCCTGATGCTGCTACCACCTCCAGACTTGGTCATTGTGCCACTCTGTGACCTCCTGATTCTGCTGCCACCTCCAAACTCTTTCATTGTTCCACTCTGGACCTACTCATGCTGCTGCCACCTCCAGACTTGATCATTGTGCCACTCTGTGGCCTACTCATGCTGCTGCCACCTCCAGACTATGTCATTGTGACGCTCTGTGGTCTCCTCATGCTGCTGCCACCTCCAGCCTCGGTCATTGTGCCGCTCTGTGGTCTCCTCATGCTGCTGCCACCTCCAGACTCTGTCATTGTGCAACTCTGTGGCCTCCTGATTCTGCTGCCACCTCCAGACTATGTCATTGTGCCACTCTGTGGTCTCCTGATTTTGCTGCCACCTCCCGATTTTGTCATTGTGCCGCTCTGTGGTCTCCTCATACTGCTTCCACCTCCAGACCCTGTCATGGCTGCTTCCACCCCACCACTATGACATAGGTCCACTCTGTGGACTTATCATGCTGTTCCCACCCTCCCCACTTCATGACTGGTCCACTATTTTGGCTTTCGGCCTGGCTGATATCATCATTTATTTACCTTTCTTCTGATCTGTCAGAAGCAAGGATAAATGAGACGCACAATGGATCTTGTCTGTGTAGCAGCTGTAAGGCCTGCATGGTCCCATCAGACTTGGCTTATGATTTGGTAGCTAAAAGCAGGAGTGGGTACAAAACACAGAAGACATGCAAATATTCCATTCACATGTCATCTCTGTTTTAGATCCACTCCTCTTTTTTTTAGCATTAACAATACTGACGGATTATTGAGCAAATGCTGACCGAGTGAAGGCATATGCTCCACAGACAGGATCTGTTTTTTTGTGGGTTATTGTTCCGACGGATCAGAGGAAGGGCAAATTAATCAGTGACGTCAACACAAACTTACTGCTGACACCCTCTCCACTATGTCAGCGGGGCTCTACTTGTATAAGCGTATAATTGAACAGGTTCTATAGACATCTATGTGGAATCAGATGACGAGGGTCTAAAAGAAGTGCGCTACTGAGGTGATACTTGAGTTATTTGTAGTGTTGATCATAAAATTTTCGAAACGCGCATTTTAATCATGAATATCGCCACTTTGAGAATTCACGAATATTTAAAATATAGTGCTATATATTCGCATTCGCAAATAGTGTTGATCGCGAATATTCTAATCGCGAATTTATCGCGAATATTGGCACTTAGCAACATCCCTAGCAACCAGTAGGAAAGTTGCCTACCCCTTAGTGTTGATCGCGAATATTCTAATCGCGATTTTTTATTGCAAACAAATTACATTAAATTACATAAAATCACCAATTTTCGCTATCAAGCAAATAATGAATGGAGATATTTTCGGCCAAAAATTCGTGAAATATCGCAATTTCGAATATTGCCTATTCCGCTCATCACTAGTTATTTGGTCAGTTTTGGCTCAGTGACTGCCCAAATAAGTGAAGTATGCAGTGATTCTAAGAGCGACGCCTGTCATCTGCATGTCATACGGACTCACAGTATTGTTTTACTACCACAGCAGGCTCCCTATGCGTGTTACTGCAAGGCACAGTGTTCTACAAACCTATAAAGGCTCTCTGCAGCGCGTAAATAGCCGTGTTTTTAACACGATTCGCCGCAAATAATTTCGGATCGAAGCAAATTTTTCCATACAATTTGGCGAACCGGCCGAATTGAATTTTTGAAAAATTCGCTCATCTCAAGTTATGATATCAAATATGTCTACTTTGTTTGTTTGTTTGTTTGTTTCAGTTTTACTGAAACATTTTTGAAAAAATATATGGTTTTGTGTCTCCATTTTCTGAACTCCATATTTTCATATTTTTCTGCCGATCGTCTTGTACAGGGGCTTGTTTTTTGCAGGAAGAGTTGACGTTTCAATTGGTACAATCTTTGGGTACATATGATTTTTTGATCATTCATTATTACACTTTATGGGGCAAGGTGACCAAAAATTTGGTTGTTTTTATTTATTTATTTTTTATTTATTTATTTTTACAGCTTTCATCTGAGGGGTTAGGTCATGTGATATTTTAATAGAGCAGGTTGTTACGGATGTGGCAATACCTAATATGTATACTTTTTCTTATTTTTTTAAGTTTTGCACAATAATAGCATTTTTCAAACCATAAAAATGATGTTTTAGTGTCTCCGTAGTCTGAGAGATGTAGCTTTTTAATTTTTTGGCCGATTGTCATAGGTAGGGTCTCATGATTTGTGGGATGAGGTGACGGTTTGACTGGTACCATTTTGGGGGCATACGCCTTTTTGTTGCACTTTTTGTGATGTTTGGTGACATGTTTTGCTTTTTTGGCACTGTTTTTAT
This sequence comes from Bufotes viridis, assembly GCA_033119425.1. Classification (NCBI taxonomy): domain Eukaryota; kingdom Metazoa; phylum Chordata; class Amphibia; order Anura; family Bufonidae; genus Bufotes; species Bufotes viridis. The sequence continues at coordinate 385,209,851 of CM065593.1, read as the reverse complement.
TTAATTTTTTTTACGGTGTTCACCTGAAGGGTTAGATCATGTGATATTTTTATAGAGCTACTTGTTACGGATACGGCGATACCTAATACTTCTACTTTTTTTATTTATTTCCCCTTAACACAATAATAGCATTTTTTAAACAACAACAAAATCATATTTTAGTGTTTACACAGTCCGAGTCATAGTTTTTTTTATTTTTTGGGGAAATTGTCTTAGGTAGGGTCTCATTTTTTGTGGGATGAGGTGACGGTTTGATTTGTACTATTTTGGAATGCATTTTTTTGACACAGTTTTTATTTAAATTTTTTTACAGTGTTTATTGAACAGGGTAAATCATGTGACATATTTATAGAGCCAGTCATTACGGACGTGGAGATACCTAATATGTGTGTTTTTTCTTGTTTTTCTAATTTTTATTATAAAATCAGGTGAAAGGGGCGTTTTTTTCCTTCTTTTACTTGAAACTTTATTTTTTTTAAAACCTTATTTCTGTCCCATAATGGGACTCTAACTTTTGGGGGTTCTGATCCCCTCTGCAATGCATTATAATACATCTGAATTGTAATGTATTGCCTGTTAGTGCAGGGATCAGAAACCCCTAGCACTCCAGCTGTTCTGAAACTACACCTACCAGAATCCTCCTTTCACTTCTATAGGAGTTTAAAAAAACAGCCAAGCAAGTGTGCATGCTGGGAGTTGCTGAACAGCAGCTGGAGTGCTGAAGGTTGCTGACCACTGTGTTGGTGTGTTACACTGAGTAATACACCAACAGGTTGCCTAGGAGACCCAGCCTGGGGCTGAATCTCCTCGGCCCCCGTAGAAGGTCCTGATGCCTGGCAAGGAATTGGGCAACCTCTGCAAGGCATTGGGCTGCTTCCTCACCATCTGGTTCCCATCACAGCAGTGCAGGGACCCAATAGGCTCCCTCACCCGCTGCAAATACTTTCTATGCCGCGGTCAGCATAGAAGGGGTAAATCCTTTTACAGCAATGCAGGCGAATACAGCAGGGGCCCGGCTATCTGGAACCATGACGTAATTGTACGGCAAAATGCTGCAAGTCACCTGCTGCCATGACGTACTATTACTTCATGTGTCAGGAAGGGGTTAAGCGAACCTGAATGAGATTTAGATACTACTAGATTGGAATTTTTGTTCTCTTTTTGAATTGCGTACATTGTATTTTACTTTAATAGTAAGAAATATCTCCCCATATTTCCATTTGTCTACTGGCAGATGAAACATGATGAGTTCTGAAAATATACTGTTAGTTGATATGGACGGTTTAATATTTGTGTATTTTGCTTATTAAATCTCTTAAACCTCATCCAAAAATCTATGCTAATTTAACATTACTCATACACATTGGATGAATCAGCTTTTTATTAACTAATCTGGCAACAACTAAATGCGAAGAGCGCCAAAAGTATTGCAGAGGTTCAGTGTTCTAGCAAATACTATATAATAAAGCCGCTTTCCTATGTAAGTGAGGTAGTGAGTACCATGTTATAAGAACCTCATAGCCTCATACAGCAGAAGAGGACTGCATGCCCATAGTGAATGATCGAACCTCACTTTTTTACCATGCTGCATAATACCATATGCATTTTAAACCTCAAAGTTATTTCAAAAGCTATAACTTTTTTATTTTTCCATTGATAGAGTCAAAATGAGAGCTTTTTTTTGCAGGGCAAGTTGTCTTTTTAATAACACAACACGAACATGAATATGGAGATACCAAATAAGTACATATTAATATTTTTTTGTATTGTTGCATTCTAAGGGCCATGGTCAAAATGACCAAATGATAGTTTGTTGTTTGTTCGACGGGCTAAATTTTCACCACAAACTGATAGAGCTTGGGGGTCTAATGGGGTTCTGATCTGAGGTCTGATGAAAAATATTTTTTTCTTATTTTTCTCCTACATATCCTAGGTGTGTCTTATGGTTCAGTGTGTCTTATAGTCTGAAAAATACGGTACACATTATAATAATAATAATAATAATGTTAACAACAAAGTAACTATAATAAATATTTATACTATTATTATAGTAGAAAATCCCAATAGTTCCTTCAATAGAAAGTTATTAACTGAAGAAATGCATGCATTTATTTTAGATTTCTAACTATTATATCTTTAACACACTACATCTACACCTGTAGTTAAAGACAGAAATCAATGAAAGGAGATTACATTCTTTAACAGAGAGGCAGGATCACTTGAACTGTTTCCTAATTATCCTAATTGAGAAGCTAATAGAGCTCTAGTTACATTCTTTAAAACTTGGATCCTCTGAATTACTTTAGAAGATTAAATGTAATTTTACCAAATTTTCACCCATCTCCATTGAACAAAGTAGATTTTACAGGATGAATATACTGCTTATGACTGAATGTTGAAGTACACTTGAGACATTAAGAGACAGCCTTTCAGAGATCTCTAAGGTTTGAGCCAAGGGAAATTCTAAAGGGATTATCACAGCATTTTAGTTGAAGAAGAGGTAAAAACAGACGGGGAGAAAACCATAATCATAAATGCATTCTTGCTGTTATTTAAAGCCTTGTTCCCATTGCTTTTCTAAGTTGTCTGCAAAGAAAAAAGTTGCAAAGGGCATCCACACTTACAAGAATTTGAATGACTCAATTTATAATGAAATACTCTAGAAACAAACATGTAGACAAGAACAGCTTTCTGTGTACACTTCACTTATTGCCACTAGCCGGCTAAAGTTAACCAAGTTATGGGTAAGCAAGGCTGCCATCAAGAATTTCCAGACCCTATGCAGGCAAACCATGTACCCCCTCCCCCCTCACACACACACATGGTCCTGCTCATTTATAGCCATAAAAGCTATACATTTTTTGCATCAATTTGTCATACACATAACTAAGATTTTAATTTCTATAAACTTTTATTATGGGTTAAATGAAGGGCGAAAAAAAATTGCACCATTTTTATTTATGTTGTTTACAAATCACCATAAATAATATGTTTACTATATTGTATGCGTTATTACAAAAAATGCATTTATTGTGATGTTTTTATTTTAATCGATTATGTTTAGCAACATTAACTTTGCAAAAAATTAAAATTTTGCTTTAAAAAAAGCTAAAAAAATAAAAAAACATTTCCATAGCCTTTAGGCCCCTTTCACCCATTGCACCCGCACTTAATCCGGACCCATTCATTTCTATGGGGCTGTGCACATGAGCGGTGATTTTCACGCATCACTTCTGCGTTGCGTGAAAATCGCAGCATGTTCTATATTCTGCGTTTTTCACGCAACGCAGGCCCCATAGAAGTGAATGGGGCTGCGGGAAAATCGCAAGCATCCGCAACCAAGTGCGGATGCATTGCGATTTTCCCGCATTGTTGCTTAGCAACGGGACCCAATCTCTATTATTTCCCCTTATAACATGTTTATAAGGGGAAATAATAGCATTCTTAATAAAGAATGCATTGTTAAAGGATGAGGAAGGGTTAAAAATAATAAAAGTTAACTTACCTTAGCCACTTGATCGCGTAGTCGCGATCTGTCCTCTCTTTCCTGCAGCATCTATGATCTAAAGGACCTGTGATGACGTCACATCACATGGCCTAATCACATGCTCCATCACTATGGTGATGGAGCATGTGATTGAGCCATGTGATGCTGTGACATCATCACAGGTCCTTTCCTACAAGCAAGCTAACGGAGAGGAGGCCGGGCTTCGCGATCAAATGGAACAGGTATGTTAATATTAGTTTATTATTTTTAACCCATTCAGCACCGGGTTCAACATTAGGAAGATGGCCAAGGGTATTATTTCACATTATAACTATGTTATAATGTGAAATAATACCAGCGGGACAATTTCTGACCCGAACATGCACTTCTGTGAAGAAGTGCAGGTTCGGGTCTGGGTACTAAAGTGCCGATTTTTCTCCCGCGCGTGCAAAACGCATGACAGCGCTTTGCACTCGCAGGGAAAAATCGCTGCGATTCCCGCAACGCACCCGCACTGTTTGACGGAGTGCACCCGCAACGCCCGTCTGAAAGGGGCCTTACTAAAACTAAAACATGTGAATCTGGGCGGTTGTTGGCCATGGGCCCTTATCATAGCAAAACTCCCATGAAGCTCTGCCTATGGCAGAGCTTGATAGGAAAGAACTGAATCTCTCATAGACTGCAATGGTAAATTATGATTTATGACTTAAATTAAATGATTTATGATTTAAATTAAACGATCCGATGATAACATATAAAAGTTTCCTATGGGTACTAAAAATGAATGTAAAAAAAAGTTTTAAAAAATGACAAAAAGATATAACACATTAAAATCACATAATTCAAACAGCATTGCCGTGCCAACTATTAAAATATAAAAGTACAGTATTTCTCCTGCACGGTGAATGGCGTAATGGAAAAAAAATTATCCAAAAGTCATACACACCTCAAAATGATATTATCAAGATCATCTCGCAAAAAAATGAGCCCTCACACAGCATCTTGGATATAAATATGAAAATGTTATGGGGGTCAGTATATGATGCAAAGTATTTAAAGTTTTTTTTGTATTAAAACTCAAGAAAAACTATAAAAAAGATGGTATCCCTGTAATCGTACTGAACTTCCTAATTAAGTTAATGTAAATTTTCCACATAGGGAATGCCATAAAAAATAAACCCCATAAAACAATGGCAGATTTTCATTTTTTTTCCAATTGCACCCCATCTAGATTTTTTCCCAGCTTCCCACTACATTGCATGCAATATTAATTTGTGCTATTAGAAAGTACAACTTTTCCTGCAAAAAGCAAGCGCTTGAATGGATATGTGTACAGAAAAATAAAAGAGTTATGGCTCCTGGAATGCATAAAAAATCTTAATGAAAAAATGGAAAAATGCTGCATCAGGAAGGGTTAATGTTACAAAAAAAAAATAGCCATGCAAAAAACATTATAATAAATGCATTTTTTGAAACATACTTGATATTAAATATCACAAAACAGTATCTGGTATCCCTGTAATCATGTAATCATAATAACCTGTACAATTTTATGAACACATTATTTATGATGTTCGGTAAACAGCGTAAATAAAAATGGCACCATATCTTTACTTCATTTCAGTAATGCTACTGTGTTAAGATAAAGGTAATGCAGTCCCCGAAGAAATTGATCTGTTCCAATGGCATCTGGTTATCCCTTTTCAAAAAGAATTCTGTAGCATCTCGCCCTTTCTTATTTTCTATGATCGTGTACAATGACGTAACATCTAGTGCGCCTAAAATATAGTGTTCTTGCCACTCTATCTTACTCAGCAATTGTAAAATATGTTTAGTATCTTTTAGATATGCCGGCAACCTTTGTACATGATCCTGAAGTATTATGTGAACATATTTAGATAAATTTGACGTGAGGCTCCCAATTCTCGAAATTATGGGCCTCTCTGGGGGATTAATACTGCATTTATGCACTTTTGGGAGGTAATAAAATATTGGGATTCTCGGATAATGGTTGTTTATAAAGGAGGCCTCATTCTTTGATAAAATTCCCAATTTCCTTCCCTTCTTTTCAAGATTATTAAGTTCTTTCTTATATTGGACTACAGGATTCATCTGGAATTTTTACTAATTTTTTTGTCTATTAGTAGTCTGAGGGCTTCTTTATGGTATGCTTCACAGTCTAAAATGACAATACCTCCCCCCTTATCTGCTGGTCTAATGATTATTTTGTTATTTATTTGTAGGGTTTTAATAGCCTGAATTTCTTCTCTTGATAAATTTTGTGACCGTATATTTTTTGTAGGTTTAATTTTCCTTAGATCTCTTAATACCAAGGTCTGAAATGTTTTGAATGCATCTGAATATTTCCCTATGGGGTTAAAATTCGATTTAGGTTTTAGTGTTGTATGAGTAAAGCCATCATTTTTAGTTTTTTTATCAATTGCATTGTCTCTATTATTTTTTTTACTAATATTCCTAACATTTTATTGTTGTGATATTTGACCGATTTGTTACTTTGTTTATATTTACACTCTTGTTTTTATTTTTATTTGAAGTGGGGTTAGTATCTCGTACTACTGCACTATAGCTTCTTTTTTTCGGCTCTTGAGTGTTAACTTTGTCAATATGTTCTTCTCGCCGTTTATCTATATTTTCAGTATCCTGTACATCTTCACTGATTGATTCCAATATTTCATACCTATTACTAATTTGTATTGAACCATTATTGGTACGTGCTATTATGAACTATCGGTGTTATTGGTATCGGGTTGATCCCACTCATTGTAAAATCATCTATATCTGATTCTTCTTGCCGCCTGGAGCTGTGTAATTGCAGAGGGTTGAAGCTGAAGACGCCGAGGAAAACTGCTATCTTCAGAGGAGAAGTGAATACAACAGCGAAGAAACGTATACACGCTTTCTACATACAACATGTAGGTATGGACATATAAACTTGCATTGATGATTATCGCACATTTTAAACTAAGTTAAGGTTGTTTCATCTGCTCAGCGCGGGATGCTCTTGTGTTTTTGGATTGTGCAAACCTGTCCTTGAGTCACGACAGAATACTCAGTTTACTAGCAACCCAGCAGCGGCCTCTCCATTCAAGTGGCGAGGTATAGGTGAGCAAACAACAAAGTGTGGCAGCGCAAGTGAACTGTGTGAATATTAATACAGTATTCAATAGTATTTTAAGAAAATCAAAAATAAATCTAAATTGCCTTTCCCCTGATAATAAGTTCCGTTTAAGGACTCTTTCAGGTGACCAATAAGAAGCTCAACTAGTCAGTGAACATGGATGAGTTTTTAAACAGACCGTACTGTCCGGGAAAAATATATAAATATAGAATATGCTGCCATTTTCTCAGCATGGACTACTAGTCAATGTTCAGTTCGGATGCTGAATGTTCTAAACTTGGAACGCACCCAGGTGGAAAAAATGGCCATGTGAAATTAGCCTACCAGGTAGACATTCTTGCCTTAGCAAAGGCAAAGGATACAGAACAGGTGAGTCCAAGTAGCGGGTTATAGAGTAGTGTTGAATCCTGTGATAAATTCTCCCCATTTTTATTATTTTAAAGTAGCTTGCAATATGCCCCAGGTCTTCTGAGAATTTTTGATAGTATGACGTTCTATGTCATATACACTGATTAGCCATAATATTAAAACTTTGGCCTATTAAGACAAAACTCCATAAAACATCTGAAGGTAACTCATGATATCTGGAACCAAGATATAAGTAGAAGATCCTACGAGATGGAACCTCCATTGATCAGAGCAAAAGAGGCCAGGTCATGATTCTCAAACCATTCCTGAACAATTTTTGCAAAGTGGCTCCATGGTCCAGATCTTATGTTCGCGCCCATAGTAGGTTCTTTTGGCAGTGGACAGGAGTCAGCTTGGGAACCTATGACTAGTCTGTGGACACAAATACATATACAGAGTGTCATGCCCCATGTGTTTTTACATTATATTATTGCTGTTATTGCAGTTTGTCTGCTTTTCAAAGTTTGTCTCTGCAATCTCCGTGTAGGCAGCTCCTCCTTTCTATCTATGGTGGCAGCCATTTTACATATATGTTTTGTACAGTTTTTTGCATAATTACAAGGATTCACTCTTATAATAACAAAAAATGATACTTACTTTGCTGAATCCCCTCTGTTTAAGCACTGCCTCTCCTGCCAGGCTTTATTTTTTTTTTTACTGCAGAGGTGACATGTCTGTGTCCCGCTATGTGACTGCTGCAGACAATTATTGCCCTCAACTGTCCCATGCCTGTATACCTCTGAGGCCAATTTTTGGCTGCAGCGGTCATGTGCGGTACATCGCATGTCACCGCTGCAGCCCAAATGTTACATCACAGCTGCAGTAGCTGCTCAGGAACAAAGGAGGTTTGGGACAGTAAGTATATCTTTTTTGTCATTATTATAAGGGTACCTGCTTTTATTGCCAAAAAAAAAAGAAATCTCACGCAATCTTTTTCATTTTTCAGTAATTTGTAGTCGTGTAGCTCTTCTGACGAATGAGCTTCCCACAGAACGTCATCCAACTTCATCCAAAAAACTATGGGACTAATTTATGTATTCCCTTACGTCCTACCAGCAGCACAGATGGGGTTAACCACCCCCCGTGGACTGGCAGGACCGGCGGAATGTTTAATGAGCCCAAGACTAATAACTCAATTTAACAATTAAGTATCTCCTTAAAAGGAGGAAGTCAACCCCCAGCCCACTGTGTTTTTTTCTGTCCTCCTGGACAGGTGGACTAGGCGGTTTGTTCCCCCCTTTCTTATGGAAAGTGCGGGGAGCCTTCTTTTCGTTTGGGTAACGGCGTTGCCTTTTTTCCTAGGTACCTTGTCAGTTTGGCCGGCAGCTTATTTGCTGCCGGCCCCGCGCAGTTGCGCCTGGCTGGGGTATTTTGGCGGCGTCCTTGGTCCAGGATTCCCGGTCCCTGTGCGCCGCCATCTTCCGGAGGTGACGCGGGACTCTCCTTTTGCATCATCTCCGGGTAATCCGGCCGTGATTTTTCACGGGCACGATTTTTTCATAGATGCGATTTTTTTATGCATCTTCCTGTGGAGGATTTACTGGGGAAGGGTGGATTGGCTATCCCTCCCCTTCCCCTATTTTGGGAGGCTGTGTGCTCCAGTTCAGTCTCTGGCTACATATGCTTTTTCAGCTAGCTCCCAGAGTCCTAAGATTGGTGTTGTTCCACTTGTGGTGTTTTTTTCCTCAGCTGCCTCCGGTCTGTTTTTCTTCCTTTCCTGCGTAGATAGGTGGTTTACAAATGTTTTATTTGTCACTTTTTTTCCCGCAGTGATGTCTCCTCCGCGGGATTCGGAAGGCAGGAAAGTGGATTCCAAGAGGAAGCATCTATCCTGCTACCATTGCAGCAGTCAACGGTTATTGTAAGCTGATCATACCTGCACTCGTAAGATTGTAGAAGCTAAGCAGCTTTAGGCTGGGCTAAGACCCGGTTGGGAATCCCTGGGTGTGTTGACTTAACCTACACCTGGGGTTACAGCTGCGGTTAGAGGTTTCTGACCTCTAGTGAACCTATGTTGCAGGATATGTATCAATGGCTCTGTTAAAGGAGTCATAGGCCTGCTGGATGGAAAGGCTTCCTGTTCGTGCCCAGGCCCCTATGGAGACCTCTGTCCTGGCAGAGAGACCTTCTTGGTCTCCTTAGTTTCTTCCTCCTCGGATGAGGAGGAGCTGATGTTGTGTTTTCTCCCCTGGAAAGACACAGAAGTTGCTCAAGTCCATCAGGTCGGGGGACCATGATGTTGACTCGGGGGGGAGCCTCCCGTTCCCGCTACTCGGGCACATCGTGTCTTCAAAGCGGATGAGACACTCCCCTCTGTCATGATATAGAGTGGAAAAAACCTGGAAAAGGTCCGGTTTTAACAAAGAAGTTTAAATCCATGTTTCCGATGGCTTAACCCTTGGTGGATTCGTGGGGATCCATTCCCAAGGTGGACATGGCTATTGCCAAGTTGTCCAAGCGCACTCTGGTTCCTGCAGACGATGGGTCTAGCTGCAGGACCCCCTTGCAGAGTGCACACTAAGACGGGGTGTTACGGCAGCTGCGGCTTCCGCTTCCACAGCCATAGCGGCTTTTTGAAGTCTCTACGTTCCTCCGATCTCGCCTGGATCAAATTCAAGTTGATGTGAACCAGAGGTTTGAACCAGATGCTTTCAAGACCATCAACCTGGCTACGGACTTCTTGTGCGATACCGCACAGCCCCAGTTGAAGCTAGCGAGGGAGCTTCCCGCTAGCAAAGCAAGTCCTGGGTATGAGGCTAAACACAGATCCTTGCTCTTGAAGCTAAGCAGCAGGTCTGTGGCTCATGGAAGACCAAGTGTGCCTTTGGCACCCTGTAACAATACTATGAAATAATGTCAGGGGCCTATTTATAGCATGGCCCTCAGATCGGCGGCCCATATTCCATTTGGAGGAGCCAAGGATGGAAAATCCACCTCCTGACTTCGGGCCTCTTCGAGGCTCTTGCTTAATTCCCGTTACTCCTGCCGTCCTGCCAATAAGCTTCATGTACCCATCGGGAGTTGTCTCTCCCACTTCTGAGAAGAATGGATCCAAGAGATCTCGGATCCCTGGGTCCTGAATATCATTTTCAACGGTTATTTAGTGAACAACACCTCTATTCCACTGGACAGGTTTGTCAAGATCAACCTTCTACGAGCTGCCAAGGAGGCGATCCTAGAGGCCTACATTCAGGACTACATTTGCAAAAGGGCTCTGGAGGAGGTTCCGGCAGGAGAACGGGGCCTAGGGATCTATTCACCAGTTTTTCTGGTTCCCAAGGCTTCAGGAGATCTCCGGATGATTATCGATCTGAGATATTTCAATCGATTTATAAGGAAGGTGAAACCATCAGGTCAGTAGTTCACGTCGTCAATCCTGGAGACGTGATGGCAACCCTGGACCTCAAGAATGCATATCTGCACATCCAGATCCATCCTGGTTCCAGGAAGTATATCAGGATCACGGTCCAGGTGTCCGGTGTCGTCAAGCATCTTCTGTTGCCCTTCTCTTTGGCATTTCTTCTGCCCCTCACACTTTTACCAAGGTGGTGGTTCTGTGGTGGCGGCTTTGAGGCTTCAAGGACTGACCATCATTCCTTATCTGGACGACTGGCTTTGAAAGCCTCTGCGCTAGCGGTCCTAACCCAACTTCTTCAGGTAACAATCTCCTTTCTGTTCCACCTAGGTTGGATCATCAGCTGGTAGAAGTCGAACGTGAGCCCGTCGACTTCAGTAAGATATCTAGGCTTCATAACCGACTCCGCTGGGATGTCGCTCCAGTTGACTCCAGAAAGAAGATTCCGGGTTCAGAACACGGCAAGTTCCTTTCCCGGCGAGTTCCAATCCGGACTCTTATGAAGATGTTGGGGCTCATGTCAGCGTCTGCGGAAGCAGTCCCTTGGGCTCTATGGCACCTCCGCCCTCTACAGTCGGAGGTCCTCTCCTAATGGAATGGCAGCCCTGCTGGGCTAAACTCCCTGTGCTCCCTGACTTGGCAAACTCGGTATTCCCTCAGATGGTGGTGCCATCTTTAGACGGAAGTCTATGACCCAGCCAGTCTGGGTCATATTGACTACGGATGCGTCCTAAGTAGGCTGGGACGCTCACCTAGACGACACTCCAGTTCACGGGACCTGGTTTCCTCAGGAGTGGCTTCTTTCATCCAATCTCCGCGAGATTCAGGCTATCCGGCTAGCCCTCCTTCACTTAGCCCCTCAGATCCAGGGCAAAGCGGTGAAAGTCCAGTCAGACAATGTGACTGCGGTACTTTACATCAACCAGCAGGGAGGCACAAGATCACTTCCCTCTTGTCAGAGATCGGGGTGATTCTGGATTAGACAGAGTTGTACCTTCCCACTTATCTGCGATCCACATCCATGGCTCCCTCAATATGATAGCGGCTGAGCCGCGGTCTTCCGTCGGTAGAGTGGTCTTTACATCCGGAGAATCAAGCAGATAGTCCTCAAGTGGGTATGCCAGAGGTGGATCTCATGGCAACAAGGTTCAATGCCAAGGTGGAGAGGTTCTGCTCCCTCTACAGGGAGGACAACCCCTGGCGTTAGACGCTCTGTCAATATCCTGGAGGTTCAGGCTGGCTTACATCTTCCCTCCCTTTCCATGATACCGAGGGTATTGATGAAAATCCGTCAGGATCAGGCCTCGGTGATAGCCATCATACTGTTTTGGCCGAAGAGATCCTGGTTTACCTAGCTCACCCAGTTGAGTCGAGGACAATATTGGAGGCTCCCCACAGCAGACCCTGGTGTCGTGGGACACTCACCTCTGCTCAGATCTGCACAGATTCAACCTGACAGCCTGGAGGTTGATCAGTCCCTTCCCGGAATAGAAGGGCTTTCAGAGTCGGTCCTGAGAACGCTGTCTCATTCTAGAGCGGACCCTACCAAGAGAGCCTACTCTTGTATTATGAGGATATTCTCATCCTGTTGTACCTCAACTGAGGAGGCGTCTGCAGATCCGCCCCTCTCCGCTATCCTTCAGTTCCTGCAAAACGGCCTTGATAGAGGCCTTGCCCTTTACTCTGAAGATTCAAGTTTCAGCCATCTCAGCTTGCCTTAACAGGCTTTTTTCTCAGGACCCGCTGATCAAACGGTTCCTTAAAGGAGCTGAAAGATTAAAGCCTACAGTACTGAGACCCCTTTTTTCAATGGGTTTTTCAGTAGTTCTCAGGGGTTAGCATCTCCCCCTTTGAACCGTTAGAGGAGGTGGACATCAAGTTCGTCACTTGGAAGTTTGTGTTTCTCCTTGCAGTGACTTTGGCCAAGAGGGTCTCTGAGCTTCAAGCTCTCTCAGCACATGAGCCCTATTCTTACATGACCGGGACCTTCTTAGATTCCTCCCGTATTGTAGGCCTAAAGTTCCTTCCTTCCAGAACATCAACCAGGTGATATTCCTCCCGGTTCTGTCGACATCTACCACCTCCTCCTAGGAACCTGCTAGACATCCTCTGGACGTCTCGAGATGTCTCCGGATCTATGTGGATAGATCAAGGAGTTCAGGAAAGATGAGAATCTGCTAATCCTGTTGCCGGTAAGTTTAAAGGCTATAAGGCATCCAAACCTTCCATCAGTCGGTGGATTGAGGAGGCTATTAAGGAATCCTTTGTTTCCACAATCTCTGGACCCTCCGGGATTCGTGAAGGCCCACTCTACTAGAGTTGTGGCTACTTCTTTTGCCGAGAGGAGTCTTCTGCCTCTCAACATGATTTGCAAAGCTGCCTCCTGGAGCTCTGAATCGACATTCATCTCCCATTATAGACTAGATGCCAGTCTAGCTGAGTTTTCGGCCTTTGGGCAGACTTTTCTTAGTTCTGCCAGGCAGGAAGGCCCTCCCTAGGGGTTTTTTCTTGCTATCTCCCCATCTGTGCTGCTGGTAGGACGTAAGGGAATCGTTAATTTCTAACGATAATTTGTTTTCCCTTAGTCCTAACAGCAGCACACAAATTTCCCACCCTAGTAAGTCTAGTTTTTTTCTTGCTATAAACACAGTGGGCTGGGGGTTGACTTCCTCCTTTTAAGGAGATACTTAATTGTTAAATTGAGTTATTAGTCTTGGGCTCATTAAACATTCCGCCGGTCCTGCCAGTCCACGGGGGGTGGTTAACCCCATCTGTGCTGCTGTTAGGACTAAGGGAAAACAGATTATCGTTAGAAATTAACGATTGATATACACCACTTATCAGTTGCAGATTTTGTCGCAAACCCTTTTGTGACAAAATCTGTGACTTTTCCCCGCTCATGCCACTTTCTCGACAGAAAGAGGGGGCATAGCATGGACGGGGAAGAGGAGGGGTTGGAGGGCCCGTCTCATCCATCATTTTGTACGCAGTTTTTAGCAATGGAGCTTGCATAGATTTTAGATTGTCACACGTCTGCTGCGCTAAAGTTATGTAGAGGCCTGCACCTCCAACAGACCAAACACAATTAATACCAGCATCTAAATCGCTGGTCTTAAGGAATGTGCCCCTGTATCCTAACACTATATCCTCCTATACATCTTAAGTAGAGATGAGCGAATCGAAGTTGACGAAGTAGAATTCGATCCGAACATGGAGCAAAGAACTCTGGAAATGAGGGATCACCCACAATATCATGCATGCAGCCAGCCAGCCCTGTGATGCCACAGCCTTATAAATAGCCTCAGCCATCTTAGATTCAACCATTTTACAGTGTACTTAGTGCAGGGAGAGATGTCAGCAGGCGCTAGGGACAGTGGTAGAAAATACTTTTTTTTGGCTGAATAGAAAAAAGATCAGAAAAAAATCAGGAAAAGATCATTAGAAGTTTAGAGAAAGGATAGGGAGGAATTATTCCACAGTATTGTAGCAGAACAGGGTCCAACAGGGGAGTGTACAGCCTAGGTAATAGGAGCAATCCTATTATACCTTGCTGCACTGACTGGGGATCCAAATTGCCATTATACTGCTGCTTTCAGGTTTGCAGTAGATGATACCTCTGTAATTCCAGCAAACCGTTCTTTTTATTTGGAGTGCAAGTGCTGTGTGATACAGCCATTAACAGGGTGTATTACTAAGAAATATTTCTATGTCTTATTAGCTTTTGTGTGGTGCAGTTATATGTTGTAAAGTCTTTTTTGCCATTGTGTGATGAAGTGAGAAAATCGCAGCCCTTTTTGGCATGTACAGTTGTGCAGTTATATGTTCTAAAGCCTTTTTTGTCATGTATTAGTGCCAAAAAACAGTATTATTTGCCGTTCAGCGGTGCAGTCATATGTTCTAAAGCCTTTTTTGTCGTGTATTAGTGCCAAAAAAACAGCAGTGAGAGACGTCAGCAGGCGCTAGGGAAAGTGGTAGAAAAGACTTTAAAACTTTTTTTTTGCTGAACAGAAGTTCACAGAAAGTTCATTATAAGTGTAGGGAAAGGAAAGGGAGGGAGGAATTATTCCACAGTATTGAAGCAGAAAAGGGTCCAATAATAGGTGTACAGCCTGGGTAATAGGAACAATCCTATTACACCTTGCTACACTGACTGGGGATCCAAATTGCCATTATACTGCTGCTTTCAGGTTTGCAGTAGATGATACCTCTGTAATTCTACCGTTCTTTTTATTGAGGTGCAAGTGCTGTGTGATACAGCCATTCACAGGGTGTATTACTAGCAAATATTTCTATGTCTTATTAGCCCTTGTGCAGTGCAGTTATATGTTCTAAAGCATTTTTTTGCGTGTATGAGTGGAAAAAAAATGCTTATTTGCCATTCAGCGGTGCAGTAATATGTTCTAAAGCCTTTTTTGGCGTGTATTAGTGGCAAAAAAATGTATTACTTGCCGGTCAGCGGTGCAGTTATATGTTCTAAAGCCTTTTTTTGGCATGTATTAGTGGGGGAAAAAAGGGCTTAATAGCCGTTGTGTGGTAAAATGAGAAAATTACAGCCCTTTTTTTTGTGTATTAGTGGCAAAAAAAATAGTATTATTTGCTTTTGTGTGGTGAAGTGACAAGATTACAGCCTTTTTTGGGGTGTATTAATTTCCTTTTTATTTACCTATTTGATCTAACAGTATGTCATACAAAGAAGTGACAGGCCCTGCACAAGGGAGGGGCAGAGCCTAAGTGTTTCTGGCGCAGGCACAGGTCGCAGCAAAGTAAGGGGGCATGGCAGCAGGGGTCGCTTCCAGAGGCCTCAGCCCCCAGTGTCAGCTAGCGGTCGTGTCTTGACCAGCAAGCCAGCGGTTCTTGAATGGTTGACTCGGTTGACTTTATCCCAAGTGACATCAGACACCCCCAGCCAAGAGTCGTGGGTTTGCCAGACACAACTCTTACTTGACATGGACCGGGAGTAGGCCCTGTGCCCTCACCTGTGCTCAAACTGCCTCTGTCCTTTTCTGTTCCCTCAGCCAGAGAAGTTTTGTAATGCTGTGGGCTCAGCTCCACTATACAGCGAGGACAAGCTACTAGAAGACAGTCAGCAGCTACTGCACAGCCAAGATCTGGAGAAGACATCCAGATCCTCTGGTAGGCGGGCAAGTAGTGATGAGGAAAGTGGTGTGGGACCTGGTGTTGCGAGCAGTCAAGCTCCTGGCTCAGAGACCATTGAGGAGGACATCAGAGACAGTACTCGATGATGATGTAGCCGATCGTCATTGGGAGCCGGGTGATGAAGGGGCTTCATCATCATCAGGAGAAGAGGGTGGCAGCTTGCAAGTGAGGCAGTGGCAAAGCCAGAAAGTCAGTAGCGTGACCGGGAGTCAGAAGGGTGGCAGCAGTGGGAGGGTGGGAGCCAAACATGCCTGGGGTACACCACCCACTTCGCAGGAGTCTATCTGCCCGGAAAGTAGTTCATGGAGGCAGCGGCGGTAGCAGTCAGTCAGTGCAAAGTGTTGGGGGTAAAATCACCTACTCGGCAGTGTGGAAGTTTTTTGTTAAGCCGCCAGTGGAGGTAAACATGGCCATATGCCGAATCTGTGAGCCTCCTCATCCTCAGCCTCCACTACAGGGACAATTCACAGTGCTCCTCCAGCATACCACTTGTGCAAGGAACGGCGGTATCATGCTGTTCTACACCTCGTTTGCCTGGGCGAATGGAGTCACACATGGGAGGAACTGCTCTGTGTCCTTCATCAAGAAATCGATTCATGGCTTTTTCAGCGACAACTTAAAATCGGAACCGTGATGACCGACAACAGGAAGAACATGGTGTCGGCCCTGCGTCTAGAAGGGCTGAGCCAAGCACCCTGTATGGCGCACGTGTTCAATCTGGTTGTCAAGCAGTTCCACCCATCTGAAAGACATCCTAAAAATGGCCAGGAAACTTTGCATGTACTTCAGCCACTCATACACTGTCAAGCACACCCTCCTTGAGCTGCAGTGGAGAACGGCATCCCCCAACATAGGCTGATATGCGACGTTTCCACCCGTTAGAATTCCACCCTCCATATGTTAGACCGACTATACTAACAGACAAAGGCCATCAATAATTTCTTGATGATGCAAGCGGATAGGAGTACCCCCCTGTGTAACTTCGATGTCAGCCAGTGGCAGCTCATGCGTGACACCTGCCGTTTGCTCAGGCCTTTTGAGGACGCCACGTTATTTGTCAGTCACCAGGATTATGGGATGAATGACATCATTCCACTGCTTCATGTCCTGGAACAGATGGTGGTAACAATGGCTGGTCATGCGACTGGAGACATGGCGCCTACATATCATGGCCACATGAGCCCTGAACCTGAACCAGCAGGTGGTGGCGTACTTGGACAGCACCCTGCCATCCCACATTGAAGATCCGTTGGACTACTGGGCAGCCAAACTGGATTTGTGGCCGCAACTGGCCAAGTTTGCAACTGGCCAAGTAGTGTGGCATCAAAGCGGGTGTTTAGTGCGGCGGGGCCATAGTTACCCCAATGAGAACTCGCCTGTCCACCCAAAATGTGGAGAGACTGACCTTTGTCAAGATGAATCAGGCCTGGATCAGCCAGGATTTTCACCCACCAATGCCTGATGCATTAGATTAGATCATCCATGCTGCATCACCCAAACCTTGACAAAAAAGACAGTTTTCTTCTGACTACCTGCCTCAGCTACTATTCCGATGCTGCCACCCACCTGATGCCACACATCTGATGCCAAGTGCTCCTTCTTACACCCACCATCATCAGCGGGTACTGTTATTGCCACACACCTCCCCACTCTGTCACCAGATCACTTTGTGGTCTCCTGATGCTGCTGCCAACTCACCACTCAGGTCTCCTCATGCTGCTGCTGGCACCTCCACACTCTGTCATCGTGCCACTCTGTGGCCTCCTCATGCTGCTTCTGCTGCCACCTCCACACCATGTCACCTACCCACTCTGTGGCCTCCTCTTGCTGCTGCTAACTCAACACTATGTCACTGGGCCACTCTGTGGCCCCCTTATACTGCTGTTGCCACCTCCACACTTTGTCACCTTGCCACTCTGTGGCCTCCTCATGCTGCTACTAACGCAACACTATGTCACTGGGCCGCTTTGTGGCTTCCTCATGCTGCCACCTCCCCACTATGTCAATGGGCCACTCTGTGGTCTCCTCATGCTGCTGCTACCTCAACACTATGTCATTGGGCCACTCTATGGACTTCTCAATCTGTTCTCCCACCCTGGCCACTATTTTGCCTTTTTGGCCTGGTTGACATCATCATTTATTTGACCCTTCTTCTGATCTGTCAGAAGGAAGGAAAAATTAGATGTACAAGGGACCCTGTCTGTGTAGCAGCTGTGAGGCCTGTATGGTCCCATCAGAATTAGCTTATGATTTAGTAGCCAAAAGCAGGAGTGGGTACAAAACACAGAAGATATGCAAATATTCCATTCACGTGTCATCTCTGTTTTGGATCCACTCCAGTTTTTTGGGGGGCTTTAGCAATAATGATGGATTACTGACCAAATGCTGACCGAGTGAAGGTGTATGCTCCACAGACAGGATCCGTTTTTGGGGGGAGTTACTGTTCTGGTGGATCAGAGGAAGGGCAAATCACTCAGTGACGTCAACTCAAACTTCCTGCTGACACCCTCTCCACTCTGTCAGGAGGGCTTTACTTTAAGTGTGCAGTGATTCTAAGAGCGACGCCTGTCATCTGCATGTCATACTGACTCACAGTATTGTTTCACTACCACAGCAGACTCCCTATGCATGTTACTGCAAGGCACATTGTTCTATACCACTATACAGGCTTTCTGCATCCAGGAAATAGCTGTTTTTTAACGCGATTCACCGCAAATAAATTCAGATCTAACCTTTTCTTAAAATTCGGTGAACCGGCCAAATCAAATTTTTGAGAACTTCGCTCATCTGTAATCTTAAGCTGTGACATGGTGACATACAGACAGATGGCTGAAAGAGTAACAGGTGGTTCAAAACACATCTGCACAGTAACCCTAGGAGGCCCAGCTTTCATTATAATTCTCTTAGTAAAAACAGAAGATATAAAAATGATCATCTATCTATCTAACTAACATATCACAGTATATTGTATATTGGTGTTTTGTACCGGAGAGTAATAAACAGGATAGCTATATTTGCTACAAGATGATGTAATGAAGGAAATCTGAGGGTGCAGAATATGCCTTCTTTTTTATCACACTATGTCATTGCTATGCTTTAAGCCAAAAGGATTGTGGATCCCAGTAATGCATCGCTTGCGTTTCTAAGATTAGGTAGTCTGATGTGTTGCACTTGCAATGATCTCATCCTCTGCAGTCCTTAATGCTGTCTTTCCAGAATTAACTATACTTTCTCCTCCCTTCAGTCTCCTTCCTTTCTCTGTCTCTCTTTTTCGTTTCATCCTGATACCTTATGCAAGTAGACTACATAGTGGGAGTGTCATAGTACACCTACAGTATATGAGATTTATTTCATTAAACAGGTTACAGCTCGTTCCTTTTCTGACTAAAGACCTAATGTACATTAAAGGGAATTTGTAACCCACAAACATAGAGTATACTGTAGCTATCTATCTGTTTGTAAGGTTTGGAGGAGATCACTAAAGACTCTTACAACGGTATATAAATAATTCCATGTGAACTTATTTCATCTGTGCCCATTCCCTACATCATCAGCTGATTGGCGGAAGTCCCGAGAGTCAGACTTCCACTGATCTGATATTGATGACCTATCCTGAGGATATACTTGCGCTGCACAACCCCTTTAACACTGTTGCAGTAGCCACACGACCTAAATGGAACTGTTATGTATGTGGTATGCCAGATTACTGAAGACCACTCCAGTAATGTATACGTGTATGTTATTTCTGCTGAACTAGTGCAAAGGCTTAATTATTGCCAAAAGAGTTAATTTAATGTTACTAAGTTAAATGTTGTGATTTGTTGTTAAAGTACTTATCTTTCTATGCACCGTGTATCCCAAATAGCAATGTATGGGCAAAATATAGGGTTTAGGCTACTTTCACACTAGTATTTATATTTTCCGGTATTGAGATCCTTCATAGGGTTCCGTTTTGTCCCCATTCATTGTCAACAGGGACAAAACGTAACTGAACAGAACGGAATGCTCCAAAATGCATTCTGTAACGTTTAGTTGCGTTCTCATAATAGAGAGCAAATCGCAGCATGCTGCAGTTTGCTTTCCATCCTGGGATGTAGAGTCAATGGGGACGGATCCGTTTTTTTCTGACACAATAGAAAATGGATCCATCCCCCATTGAGTCTTGGTTATGTTAAAGATAATACAACCGAATCCGTTCATAACGGATGCAGATGGTTGTATTATCAGTAACTGAAGCGTTTTTGCTGAACCCTGCCGGATCCAGCAAAAATGCTAATGTGAAAGTAGCCTAACATTGACACACAGGTTAGGTTACTAGGGTGATGGACTCAGCCCAACCCCTGGTTAGTTCGCTAAGGAGTCTAGTCTGAATAGAGCTACAAGAAGTACATGTGTGAGAGTTCCTGCAGACCAGGTCCAGGTCCACAGAACCTCTGTCTCTGAGACTACAGCTGCCAAAGAGGCACCAGAGTATTCCTGCAGGAAGGAGCTAAGCCATCTTAGAAGGCCCAGAATCATCCAGGACCTGCAGCATTCCATCAGCAAGGTATTACCTCGTTTATGTCATTGAGACTTTGCTGCTGTGGAAAGGATTATTGCCTTTGGCACCTACCCTACTTTGAGATGAGCTGGCTATCCGCATCTAAATTGATGAACCCATCAGCCTGGAAACTGCAAAAAGGGTTAACAAGTACAGAATTGCACGCCTGCGGTTATTTGTAGAGACTGTAAAGTGTCTTTAGAAGGAGAGACAGAGAGTACTACAACTACCATTGTTGTTGCTCCCCATACCCAGCTATTGAGAAAACTAACCTCTGTGATAAACTTAGGAACTGTGACTTTGCTGCTACAGTATATGTACTACTATCAATACAGTAAAGAAAGACTTTATTCATTGCAACCAATGGGCCTGGATATTGACTCCTCCATCCTTCCACTGGCACTGCATCTGTACTCCTGACTTGCACCCAGCCAAAATGCTCACCATCAAGGGCATCCCAACTACCACCAGACAGGAGCCTCAACACCAAGGTGTGCCCTGAGTGAAGAAAGGGCGCGCCCTCCAGTCACTGCACGGCCCTGGGGAGCACCAGGGTGTAGCTAGCCACTGTGAACTGTGAGTACTGCTACCACCATAATCACCACTACCACGCCTTAATCTCCCTAGCCATCTAGCTGCATCCAAATTGATACACCAAGTGTGATGTGCTATGCAATATGTTGGATAGTGTGCTTTGTACCACTGAGGAACACCTTTGAGGGTACTTTAAAAGGCATGTCACTAAGGTAGAAGAAACACTCTGTATCACCAGGAACTGCTCATAGCAGTATAATGGTGGAAGATATCTCTGGTGGCATACAATGGTGTGTTGCAATCCTGGAAAAGTCACATTGCCTCGGGCAGGATGCTACGGACATTGCAGGTAACCCATTGAAGTCAAGGCGACCCGAACTTTGGGGCACTAAAATGGCTGTAAAAAAGTCCTGGAAAGGGCTAGAGGGCTGCAAAAGGCAGCAAAATGTGGGTAAGTGCCCTGCAAACAAATGTGGATAGGGAAATGACTTAAAATAAAATAAATGAAAATTAAAAATCAAAATCTTGATCTAGGAGGAGGAAATGGATGCCATCAGCAGCACATCTACCAGCTTGCGTTTGTAGTCATGCATCTTTCGATCATTAACAGACATTTTTACCAAATTTGGTTCCCTGTCAGCAATGCACAGCAGGGGATTTTCACCGGCAAAATAGGTAGAAATGCTGTTTGTCACTGCTAAATTTTAAAATAGGTTTTTGTGCGTTATATGCCAAACTGCTCTGTCGAACAACAATATGGGTTTATTTACCCCAAATACAGGAATGCAGTATGTCACTGCTAAATTTTGAAATAGGCTTTTCAGTGTTCTATGCAAAAGTGCTCTGTGGAACAACAATACGGGTTTATTTCCCCCAAATACACAAATGCTGTATGCCACTGCTAAATTATAAAACAGGTTTTTCAGCGTTTTATGCAAACATGCTCTGTGGCACAACAGTACAGGTTTAATAACACAACTACAGAAATGCAGTTTTTCACCGCAAAATTTAAAAAAAAAAATTTCAGCGTTGTATGCAAACGTGCTCTGTGGTACAACAGTACGGGTTTATTAACCCAACTACAGAAATGCAGTATGTCACTCCAAAAATTTTCAAATAGGTTTTTCAGCGTTGTATGCAAACGTGCTCTGTGGCACAATAGTACGGGTTTATTAACCCAACTACAGAAATGCAGTTTTTCAGAGCAAAATTTTAACACAGTTTTTTCAGCGTTGTATGCACACGTGCTCTGTGGCACAACAGTATGGGTTTATTCCACCAACTACAGAAACGCACTATGTCACCGCAAAATTTTAAAATAGGTTTTTCAGCGGTGTATGCAAACGTGCTCTGTGGTACGACAGTACGGGTTTATTCCCCCAACTACAGAAATGCACTATGTCACCTCAAAATTATAAAATAGGTAATGTAGGGGGACTTGACCTGCCAGAAAAAAGGAATTTTTCCTCCACTAAGCTGCCAAAAAATAATTAGACTGATGTCCCTGGCAGGTTGGCACACATGCAGGTCACATGCAGTTCCAAGGACACTACAGTTGCTAAAAGGGCTGCAGTCCCCCACCTCAGTAACAGATGGATTAAAAATTATTTTGCAGCATCACTGGGCTCAGGGCTGGGTACCATTATGTAGCATAGCACCCTCAATAATTACTGTAGTTTGAAGAGTTAACGTCACCAAGTTCAACAGATTTCTTCCCTAATCTGTCCCTCACAGAAGCGGCAGCATCCTATCCCTACACTGAGAAAAGCAGAGTGACGTGCGGCGCTACGTGACTCCAGCTTAAATAGAGGGTGGGTCACATGCTGCACTTAGCTAATCACAGCCATGCCAATGGTAGACATGGCTGTGATGGCTTCTTAGGGCAAAGTAGTGAAACGCTTGTTAATTGGCTGCCCTGTAGCCTTTCAAAAAGTGGGAAGAAATCGACGAACAACGAACCCGAACTTTTATGGAAATGTTCACGTTCGGGTGCGAAAAACCTTAATGTCCGGTACGAACCCGAACTTTATAGTTCGGGTTCGCTCAACCCTAGTTATAGGCTTTTTCTCTTCCAACCGGATCGTAGTCTCTCTGGTCAGTAGATGAATTTTTCTAAGCTTTGGGTCTTATCTATTATGATCCGGATCGCCCCTCTCTAGATGGAACCAAGCTGCGTGGCCTTCATCAGGGTGATCTGAGATTTATTGCTTTGGGTTTAGGAGGTAGATTACGGATACAGAGTGGAACGATCCTGCCCTCCGTAGCCAATTTTGTCAAGGGTTATCAGAGAGGCTGAAGGAAGCTTTGGCCTTTCATGAAACCCCAGTGTCTCTAGAAGCTGCTATGTCTCTTGCTATACACATTGATAAACACTTGAGAGAGAGATCTAGGGGTCCCCACTCTAAGGACGTATTAATCACATGCTGTATCGTCCGCCTCTGACACTTTGGGTGAAGCTACTCCTGGGTTTGTGTCTGGGGATAAACCCATGCAATTAGGGAGAGCTACTCCTGGTAAACCTAATTGCTCAGTTCGTCCGTATGCACAGGTTGTCACCGAGTGCATTAAAAAAAAACATTTCCGTTTTTACTATTGATTCTGCACCTCTAACTCAGAAGTGTTTATCTCAAGTGGTGCATGATATCAGATTAAGAGTGGGTGACTTTCATCAAGAATTTATCTCGTATTTTGTGTAGGAGGGTCCCTCTTGCTCCGGTGGTTCTAAGTTTACCGTGGTTAAGCAAGCACAATCCAACCATCGATTGGCAAGATAGACAGATTTTGGATTGGGGTGATTATTGCATTGACAATTGTCTGAATACATCTTTTTCTGTTTTAACTACTAAGACATTACCCTCTTTTATATCTGATTTCGCTGACGTATTTTCTGAGAGTGGATGCCAGGATTTACCTCTGCATTGGCAATATGATTGTCTTATCAACCTTATTCCCGAAGCTAAGTTGCCAAAATCTAGATTGTATAACCTTTCTGGACCTGAAAGACTGGCCATGAGAGAGTATATTACCGAGAGTTTGGCTAAAGGACACATAAGATGTTCCAAATCTCCAGTAGCAGCAGGGTTCTTATTTGTTAGAAAAAACAGGACGGAGGTCTTCAGCCATGTCTGGATTTCCGTGAACTGAATCGGATTACTGTTGGTGATCCTCACACTTTTCCTTTGATTCCCGATTTGTTTAACCAGATTGTTGGAGCTCTCCAAGTTGGAATTAGGGGGGCATAAAATCTGGTTAGGATCAAGGAAGGGGATGAACGGAAGATGGTTTTTAATACTTCTGAGGGGCACTTTGAGAACCTGGTCATGCCTTTTGGGTTGACCAATACTCCAGTATTTTTAATCACCTTGTGGGGAGGTTTTTAGTCATGTATTTGGATGATATTCTAATTTATTCTCCAGATGTGGAGATACACCAGGATCACATTATACAGGTGTTACAGATCCTAAGAGATAATAAATTGTACTAAAAATTTGAGAAGTGTGTTTTTGCTGTACACGAGGTGCAGTTTTTGGGCTACCTGCTGTCATCTTTAGGTTTTCGAATGGATTCAGAGAAAGTCCATGCTGTATTGTTCTGGGATCGACCTGGAAATCTGAAGGCTCTTATGTGGTTTTTGGGGTTCACCAACTATTATTCAGAGCTATTCAACAATAGTAAAACCCTTAACTGATATGACTACGAAAGGGACAGATGTTTCAGTGTGGTCTGATTCGGCATTGCAAGCCTTTTCTGCGATTAAGGAATGCTTCTCTTCTGCCCCCATATTGGTGCAGCTGGATGTATCACAACTAGTGTTGATCGAGCACCCAAGGGCCTCGAGTATAATGTAAGTCAATGGGAGAACCGGAGCAATAAACCAGGCACCCCCTGCTCTGAAGAGGGGAGGGTGCCTGGTTCATAGGAAAAGGTCAGAAATTGATAGAAACACCACCGAAATGGTTTGGGAACAGCATGGGGAGGATGTCTGAATGCATCTTGAACTTCCAGGTCGCTGCTGGGAATGATGTTTTCCGAGTAGTACACCACTTTTAGAGACTGACAATAATGCGCACAAAACCAAAGCTAAAATCGATTTTAGAGGAAAAATTGTTAGAAAATAGTCTATCTTGTATATTTACTTATATATAAACTGCAAGTGCTGCCAAAAAATTACAAGCAAGAGGCACACCGATACAACCTGTATATCACATAAAGGAGGGCCTCATTCACATTGTGGTACAATTGTTCATGTAGTGGGACTCCTACACTCATAAAGCTTATGCACTAAGTGAAAGGGCTGCCAAAAATTACAAGGAATCCGGGGGGAGTGGTCTTCGTTTTTGTCCTTGGCAGAGTTTGACATAAATAATCATAGACAGGAATCCACTGGGAGGTCGACGTTTTTTGGGGCATATGAGTTTCACCTGCAGTTTGGCACATTTTCTGGTTCAGATACTTCTGGTATCCCTGAGGAGGAAAGTTTTTCATCATCATTGACATCTATATGGCGGAAAATTCAAGAGAACTTGATGAATATGGGCAACAAGTATAAACGTGTGGCTGACAGGAAACGTATGAAAGGTCCGGACCTAAGAAGAAGAGATGTTCGATTGGGGTTAAGTCAGAGCTCTGGCTGGGCCACTCACTTAAGCTTTTACTCAAGCAGTCTCCCTGTCCCAAACACTAAAAAAAACACAGTATGATGCTGCCACCCCCATGTTTTACTTGGTATTGGGCAGGTAACGAGCGGTTCCTGGTTTCTCCAGACAAGATGCTTAGAATTGAGGCCATAAAGTATCTTGGTTTCATCAGACCAGAGAATCTTGTTTCTCACAGTCTGAGGTGATTTTTTGCAAACTTTCATGTCTTTTACTGGGGAGAAGCTTCTTTCTGGCTACCCTGCCATAAAGCCCAGATTGGTGGAATACTGCAGTGATAGTTGACCTTCTGGAAGTTTCTCTGATCTGCACACAGTCTCAGCTCAGTCAGAATGATTATTGCTTTCTTTATCACCTCTCTTACCAAAGCTCTTCTCCCATTACTTAGTTTGGTGCGGCAGCCAGCTCTAGGAAGTCCTGGTTGTTCCAAACTTCTTCAATTTAAGAATTATAGAGGCCACTGTGCTCCTGTGAACTTTCAGTGGAGCAGAAATTTTTATGTAACCTTCTCCAGATCTGTGCCTCCACACATCCTGTATCTGAGCTCTATCAGCAGTTCTTTCCTCCTCATGGCTTGATTTTTGCTCTGATATGCATTGCCAGCTATGAGATCTTGATCAAAGATGATCAAGAGAAATGGGGAGCCCCTGAGCCAAACTTTAAGTGTGACAGCAAAGTGTCTGAATACTTATGTTCATGTGAAATTTTAGTTTTTCCTTTTTAATAAATTTTGAAAAAAAGTAGTAACATTCTCTTTTTGCTTTTTCATTATGGGGTATTGATTGCAGATTGATGGAGGAAATTTTTATTATTTTAGCAAAAGACCAACATGTGAATGTGAAAAAAAAGTGAAAGAGTCTAAAGTCTTTCTAGATGCATTGTATATGCTGACACAAATGAGCTCCACACTTCAAGGATAATTCACTGTGCTTCCATTGTCTGAGCCTGCATTATTTTAATAATACCTAGGAAGAAAGACTAAAGGCAAAGAAAAGTCATGGATATGACTTTATGAATGTTAAATCAAGTGTCCTGGTAGTCTCGACAAAAACTTTCTACAAAACATTTTCTTCAAGCTATTCTATTGCTACTGTCATACATAGTAACATAGTAACATAGTATATAAGACCGAAAAAAGACATTTGTCCATCCAGTTCGGCCTGTTTCCTACAAGTTGATCCAGAGGAAGGCAAAAAAAAACCTGTGAGGCAGAAGCCAATTTTCCCCACTTAAGGGGAAAAAAAATTCCTTCCCGACTCCAATCAGGCAATAAGAATAACTCCCTGGATCAACGACCCCTCTCTAGTAGCTATAACCTGTAATATTATTACATTAGGTTAGAAGAAAGGGAAAATATTATAGAGAGGTTGATCACGCACTATACAAAATAATTATGAAAATAGTGATCTGGAAATGGCTAGTTAAAACTTAGCTTTTAATATAACAATACTGACATACACCGGACAATTGCTGGACTGATGATTGCTGAATAGTCAGAATCGCACAGATAGGTGCAGAAAGGCTATAGCGGAACGCTCAGGTATAGATGTTACCTCGTAACTATTATCTGATCGAAAGCCACCACTTTTTAATTTTATTTGCCCATAACAGCAGTTCCCCTGAAGAGAGGAAGGTTTCCTCAGAAACGTGCATGTCGGGACTTAGGGTAATATAGGGAACGACAGCCCCAGGGAGAGGTTCCGGACGGGGGCCCAGCTAGTGGGACACTCCGTGGGCAGGTCTCTAGGGCTAGACCCAGGGATAGTTTCCGGACGGGGGCCCAGCTAGTGGGATACTCCGTGGATAGCTTCTTTAGGGTGATTGGTGGATTGTAGGGCAATATAGGGATTATGCTACCATCCCCTCCTTATCCATACTTTCATCGCCCTACAGTAAGCCGAACCACTACAAGCACCGGGACCCCCCCAGGGCTTATTGCAAAGAAGATATACGAGCTGGCACATTTCCATAATCCTCCTGTCAACATTGCGGTAGGACCTTTGATTATGGTGCCGCCGAGCACCCTTACACCCTCCATTTTTATTGGGTGGAATAGCATGTATCATATTGTGTTTATTTCTGGTGTGTTTTTCTTCTATTGATGCCTATCTACAGGAATACTGTGCACCAAGTTTTTCTACCATCCCTCCTTTTTTCACTTTAAGAGTTTTGATGGTGTTTTTGTCTATGTTCATGTCTACAGTTGCCTTTTTCTTTCAGTAATTGATATGAAAAAATCGGTAACTGGCCGTCCTATGTACCAAGACTAATTAGGGAACTATTATCCCCGCTAGCTGATACGAGTATCCCATACATTATTAGGATCCGAGGACTAATTGTGTTATCTTAATTATCAATGGGACTATCTCTTAGTATTGTTATATTAAAAGCTAAGTTTTAACTAGCCATTTCCAGATCACTATTTTCATAATTATTTAATATTATTACATTCCAGAAATACATCCAGTCCCCTCTTGAATTCCTTTATTGTACTCACCATCACCACCTCCTCAGGCAGAGAGTTCCATAGTCTCACTGCTCTTACCGTGAAGAATCCTTTTCTATGTTTGTGTACAAACCTTCTTTCCGCCAGACGCAGAGGATGTCCCCTGGTCACAGTCACAGTCCTGGGGATAAATAGATGATAGGAGAGATCGCTGTACTGACCCCTGATATATTTATACATAGTTATTAGATCTCCCCTCAGTCGTCTTTTTTCTAAAGTGAATAACCCTAATTTTGATAACCTTTCAGGGTACTGTAGTTGCCCAATTCCAGTTATTACTTTAGTTGCCCTCCTTTGAACCCTCTCCAGCTCTGCTATGTCTGCCTTGTTCACAGGAGCCCAGAACTGTACACAGTACTCCATGTGTGGTCTGACTAGTGATTTGTAAAGTGGTATGACTATGTCTTGCAAGTTACATTTTCCATGTATTCTTAAAGGGATTTTCTAGGCAGATATTTTTGTTAAAAATGTATCAGAAAGGGTTAAAAATAACAAAGAAGCTTGATCACCTCCACTGATTTCCTACCACTGCCGTTTCGAGACTGCTCCAGTCCCCTTTGCTCTCCCTCTTCTGTCCCACCTCAACACACTGTAAATGCCAAGAATGAGCCATCCAGGCAACTACTGTCCTTAAAGGGGTTGTTCAAGATTTTGATAGGCCATCAATATTAGATCTGCTGGGGTTTAATATTCTGCATCAATGGACAGAGCTGTATAGTTCCAATGTCAACTTCTGGCAGCAAAGCTACAAAGCACAGCTGATCTCTGGGGGTTGGGGTGTTAGATGCCCAGTGATCTCATATTGATGGCCTATCCAGAGGATAAGCCATCAATGTCTAAATCCTGGGGAAGAGCTTTAAGCAGTGACCCACCTCAGTAAGTGAATGGCACTTTAACTGCATCAGGCAGCAGCGACTGGCACAGCTTTAAATAAGTAGCAGAGGGAGATTGGTGGAAGTGAGTAGAGCATCTTTGTTACTTTTGACACTTCTTTAAACTCTTTTTTTAACAAAGTTATCTGCCCAGATTCAGAAACCTTTAATTTTTCAAAAATTCAAGTAAGTAAAGTGCAACTCCATTTCTTCCAAATTGCAATTAAGGGTTTTGAAATACAGAGACTTTGTGGTTCTCCTGCTTCCTGGAAATTGAAAACCAAAGAACATGATCCTAAAACACTTGCACATCTGCAAAATACCCCCTCCCAACAAACGAGTATTTGTTTATGATGAGCAAGCAAATCATGAAACCACTCAAGAACTAAGTACCATCACTGAAGAAGAGTAGACAGGAAATCTGTCCCAGAACCCAAATAAGCCCAATTCTCATCAGTTGTGTTCCTATAATCTTCAATGGAGACCTGCCTGGCCCTTCTTTTTTTTAGCAAATCCTATTAGTTTCTATGGTACTGAATTCAAAGCTCACATCTCCATTGAGCATTCCTTCATAGAAAAACTGCAAATGCAATAAAAAAAAAACATCACATGTCAGACACTAATGGAGCCCAGTGGACCACATGATGTAATGAGGTTTATTGGCTTTTCTTCATGGTATCTGAATGCTGCTCTATTTTGTCCAGTATTTTTTAAACAATCTATGATTTGGGCCCCTAGCAGATCCTCCAACACAAATGTGAAAAATGTGAACCTAACCATTTTAATTCATTTTATCATAAGATCATAAGAAGAGGAAAAAAACGGAACTGGAGAACATGGAAGTAGTTGATGTGAGATGTCTCCATTACGAATAGGGGGGCAGGTGAGAGGACTAAGACCTATTTGTGAGACAATAGTCATTCAGGTTTGGAGTATTTTGGGCCTTCAGAACCTGATATTGTTTAAACAGAAGAGTCGCAGCAGCATTTCCGGTTTTTCTTTTTATTGCGAAAACTTCACAGCATATATACAAATAAAGTGCAATGTTTCGGCTGTTACCAGCCTTTGTCAAGCATAATCAAAAGTGACACATACAGACCTTAAATAGTGTAACCACCACCCTTCTCATAACGATCCTCCAATCACATTGGCCCACCTGCATTAACTATCCAATCCTAACTGCTGCCAGCTTTAATCCCTCTTTTACATATATTAACATTATTACCTGTGTTCGCCATGTTATCCCATGCTCCTGCCCGGCGTTCGCGTCTCTGCATCATCACTGCGCAAACTCGCGCCACTGGTTGTTTACACATTACCTGGGCAACGGCAATCCAAATCTCGCAGTAATCCCGCGTGATCACGTCACTATGCCGTGTAATCATTGCTCTTGTCAATTAACCTTAACCATTAACTGAATGACAGGTTGCCAAGGTAATGCACAAGCCAAATCGCAGATATCCAGACACCGGAACTAAGAGTGCATAGATCTGTATACATTGCTGATCATATCATATATGCATACACATCCTATATATTGTAGCAAGACATGTATATAACCTGGTGATATACATTTACATGGGGGCTGGGCCTGTTAATATAGGGAGATATCAAATATATTAATATAAGGATATAACAGACATGGTTAAAAACAATTAAAACATCACTTGGATTATACAAAATAGGGAGGATGATCTCAATAAAGTGCATATACCAGCAATAAATTGGGGATCACCCTAATTGACCCCTGCCACATTGAACTCTAGAATGAGACCAAATGACTGCAGGGACCGCCGGGTATATATCCACTTAAGTTCCTTTTTCCTTAAGATTTTTTTCTCTATCTCCACCCCTTCTGAGGACACCCGCTACATCAATAACTCTAAAACGTAGCTGATTGATGGAATGTCCACGCTCTATAAAATGTCTAGCTCCTTTCCTTATTGTACTTTTATGCTTGTTGATCCTTTCTCTCACCTCCATTGTAGTCTCTCCAACATAGATGAGACTACAAGGGCATTGTATTATATAGATGACATTTTTGGATCCGCAAGTAAAAAACCCATTAATTTTAAATACTTTTCCACCGTAAGGAGACCTCCCAATGTCCATTTAATATTATCCACCTCCTTGTGCAGGTAATCAATATTCAGCAGCATGAGATCAAAGGAGTACCTGTTATTCACAGCTTCAAATTTTTTGCAGAATTCATCATTGTTAGGGAACAGATTAGGGTGGAGGTGAGACCTGAGGCTCCTCGTTATCCTCTCATTCCTATAGTATTCCTTTAATGTGCTGAGATGCAGCTCCATGATGACCAATTTCTTGGACTCCTGTTCATATTTACGTTTCAATAAGTCAATAGATGGAGTGCTCAGAAAGGAAGTATCAATGGTGTCGTCCCTAATCAATCTTTGGATATCATCCTCCGTATACATGCATACATGCTTGTGTGAAGCTTCTAAGTTCTTACCCGAACCTGAGGGGGTCTCCATGCCAACACTTGTGGTGGGTATATCTCCCCTGGTGCAAGCTTTCCAGATCAAGACAATATAGGAATAGATGAAAGCTGCTGCTTTCATCTATTCCTTTACTGATATTGTTTAGTCATTTGGCTAGCAATGCGATTTTTGTCAGTTTTTTTCTTATTTTTATGCACACAATATATCCTTTTTAGGAAAGATCCCAGTTTAAAAGTTTCTTTTTTTTACATATTACCAATTTTTCTTCCATTCTTCCTCTGTCTGCCCTTCTTCCCTCTTTCTGGGGTCCCAAATCCCGGCCTTTTATATGTTTAAAAGCCAGTTCTAGAATCTTCTAGTATTATCACTAGAGATGAGCGAATTTTTGAAAAATCCCATTCGGCCAGTTCGCCAAAGTTATCCAAGAAATTCGATTCATTTTGAATTTTTTTTGTCATGAATCACTATAAATCAGGTACTGTACACCCAGGCTACTCTGCCTAATCATATTCTTCCCACTTGATGGCCCAATCTCGGTGAGAAGGCTTGTAAATTAACCCTTTCCCGACCACCAACAGTAAATTTATTTTGGCAGCTGGGCATTTAAAAATGGCACCCACTGGCGTGTGCAGATGGCACCGTTGCCGCCGGGTTTCTTCTGTTTTAAAGAGCAGAGACTCGGCAATTATTTCCGCAACCAGCATTTCTTTTAACCCTTTAAATGCTGTGGACATGCAGGTGTGCTCCGACTCTCCCCAGCCGGGGGAGCCGGAGCATATATACAGCAGCCCCTGTCCTCCTGTGTGATGGTACCAGAGATGGTACACAGCATTTAGGCAGGAAAACCTTCCTTAAAGCAATAAAGTTGAGGGATTCACAACAGTGATGATAATAATCCGGGTATAGGATCCCTCCCTACTATAAACCCAATGGTATTTGACTTTTAAAATTATAAGGGTTAAAACCAGATGCCGAACATGATGGATTGATCAAACATGGCCACTGGATTATGGCAGCAAAACTTTCCCTAGTGCATGAGCTCTTGCCACATCTCTCTCTATCCTTAGTTCACAAGACAATGGCAGAGACCTCGCGGAATGACGCTTTTATAGGGCTGTAACATCACAGGGGATGGCTACCTGCAGACTGGCTGGCTGCATGTCATTATGGGTGATTTTGTGTCCCGGGGTTTCTTACTTTCACTTCTGCTTTGAATGCTTTGCTCAAAGACTTAAAAGACTGATAGAAACAGCTCGATTTTCCAGCATTTTCTTTCCGACCTAGCCACTGTACTGCCTACTGTATAAGTCACTACATCATCTTTTTTTTAGTAAATAACTGACAACTATTTGTTGCATTTGATATGTTAATGTAACTTTGTCCAGAGAGACAGTACACTGCTCACACTGGCTTGGAGAGGAACATGACTTTATTCTAAAGGGTCAAAAGCTGACATATCACAATACAAAGGAACAATAATAAATTATAAAATAATTCCAGTACAAATATAGACACAAATTAACAAAAAGTCGCTGAAAACCTTAGGGCTGTATTACACCTAGTTATAGTTGTTCGTAGGAACACTCATTAGCGATGATCTTCCTAGGCTGCCGATTTCCTAATGTACGAGCAAATGTTCATTTATCAGGCCATCTCAGTTTTTAAGCAGGTTAAAAAATTGTTTGCCGACAACAAATCGTACTGTCTAATCAGGATCTGCTGCCGGCAAATAATGATTCTGTATGAGGATGAGTGATGGCATTAGAGATCACTCCTCCCCATACTGTAGAGTAGATATCTGCATGTAATAGCAGTAGTCTCCTCCGCTGACAAGCGGGCGATTTCCGTGAAGGAATGCTTCCTTCCTGACAATCGTCAGCTGCATCTGCTGGTCTAATACCAGCCTTACTGACATACAGACTACTCCTAGACTATTATCTGTGAGAATCAGAGTAAGACAAAGGAGCTAAATACATACTGGGTGGACCACGAAAAAGTAGCCCTAAGTAGGGCTATTTTTTCGTCGGCCACCGCGTACCAATGAGGTGTATGTCCTTCAGACATGCACTTACAGACCAGTGTCAATTTCACACAAATATAATGCAATATAAGGCAATAATATAATATAATGCAAACATATATATATATATATATATATATATATATATCTTATAATGCAATGCAATATAATTTATTTATTTCTAAATATCTGTATTTCTTACAGTGTGACCCCAGGGACAGAGTTTTATTTATTTGGAAAACTGCACTCCAGACAATGATCTAACTAGTGATTATGTCAATTTGTCATTATTTTTTTTTATTTAGATCAGTTGCAGAGCTGAAAAAAATATATATACTGCAAAAGACAGAAGTGTGAGTCTGGACTAGTAGACATCAAAATCATTTTCTCATTAAGTTAACTTTTCTAGAAAAAATCTCAAGCCATGGATGTTAACCAAATCTTAACTTATTTATACCTGGCTCATTTCCTAGGACAATGAGAAAACATTGCCTGGTCTTGTAGGCTCTTAAACAATTCATGTCATGAAAACATTTGCTTACCGTAATATGCACTGCCTTATAGTAACTGCATTTTAGTTTCAAGCCAAGTGGCAGAAATATGTTGAGTTTGTAGTTATCGCAGGTATTTCCTGCACATTATATTTACCCTAGAGGTCTTTTTTGCATAATTGACCTCTAATCTTTCTTATTGTGCATTTCAAAATATCTTAACAAGACAAACTAAAATGAAAATGTAACACCTCTTAATATCTGCCCCCTACATTGATGTTTATCTGCTTATTTAGCATAGCTGTATTGTAAAGGACAAATTATTCAAAAATAGCTGGCATGCCTATCTCAATAGTAACTCAATCTACAAATACGATAACATGTCTTAAGGTCCACAAACATAAGAATTTTACATACTATAGATACACAGGTTGACAAAAGGCACAGGTCCATCGAGTACAATCTGTCATTAACTGCTAGATTAATTTTAACTAATCATGCCATTTACTATGAGATAGGTCTATGATGGCTAACCTCCGGCACTCCAGCTGTGGTAAAACTATGACTCCCAAGATGCACACTTGCTTGGCTGTTCTCAGAATTCCACAGAAATGAATGGAACATGCTGAGAGTCGTAGTGTCACCACCGCTAGTGTCGGAGGTTAGCCATCACTGAGGTAGGGCATTCCATCGGTTAACTAACTGTAAAGAACCCTCACCAAAATTGATGTCTAAATTACCTCCACATAATAAATGTACTCTGGTCCAATCATTCCACAAAATTGCGGAATGGATGAGGACTCAAATATGTGGTTGTGTGAATGGGCCCTTAGCCTGACAGCAGAGGTGTGGTTGGGAGGATGGTTCTCGCCACCTGCAGATATGGCAGCGGTGGTTACTATGTGGTGCTGCGACAATTTAGAGTAGGGACCCACTTAATAAAGGCCACCTTGATGTGTTGACTGGGCCTATGCATTTTGATGAAAACATATACTGAGTTCCTCGTGCACATTTGTAAATGCCGCTGAGAAGCAACAGATTACTGCAGGCATATGAGCGTGCAATCTTTTTTGCACAATCTAGAAAACCACTAGAAAGCCTGTTCATTAATTTGAGGATTTTAAAAAGTATAGGCATTGACCCACGTTTACTAATATCAGTGGACCTAGATTTTTTAGTACAATTGCACCAAAACGTGGCATCATTTCACGCATCTATCTTTAGAGAAATTATTTCTGCCTAGCGCAACAAGGGGCACAGTTTACAGGAAATGAGACATGGCTTAGTAGAAGGGAGTGTAGCCTACTTGAATGAAAATTGTGCCACAATTCTGGGGTAAAATTCTATTTACAACTAAGCCAACCAATAGTTGGAGTGAAATTAGACAAAAGTCTCCGTCCCTGCACCACATTTATCATCCACCTTAAGCCAGAGTGATAAATCTGGTGCAGGTCTACACACTTGTATAAACTTATACCAGCTATAGGGGTAGTAAATCTGCCCGATTATGTTAAAGGTGGCCATAAACATTAATGTGAGCTACACCCACTGATTTTGACATGACTGGCCTACCACCTAATGCATATGGGGTTGTCCCCGCTCACCCTCAACAGATGGCATCTGGCAGCAGCTTGCTCCCCTTTCAATTTGAGGAGAGATGCATGCTCAGCCAGACGAAATGCACATGTGTTTAGGGCAGCCAAGAGCTGTTGGCCGAATAAGCATTTGTCTGACAGGTATTGAAGGTGTATGACCATCTTCAGATAATGATCAATGATTTTATGACATGATGTTATTCTGAAAAAGGCAGCATGACTTCTTCAGTACCTTGCTTCCACTCTATTGACTAAAGTCAGCATGGAAAGAAGTGAAGTCTTGACTTTGCTGAGGCATCTGTTTCCTACAGTTTGGACACTGGGACTGTCAATAAAGTTTGCCCCACTTGATGGTGTGGTGGCTGCTAATGATGTGTATAAGAATAGAAGGATTCAGATTCTGTCATTGGGTTATCCCTTCCTCTGTGTTTTCCCCTGCAATTGTATTCTTGATGTGCTCTCCGTGTTCTAAGTATTGTAATTTTTAAGTAAAATATTGAATTCTAATAAATGTTTTATTTCCGACATAACAGATGTTTAAAAATAAATGACAGTAAATTTACTAACTGTTGTATCAGTTCTCAAGCAGTAGAGTAATTTGCAGCAATAAACTGACCACAACATCTCTAGAAAATGTAATACTAAGCACAGCGAAGAGCACTGGAAATAAACAGAAAGTCATTAGAATCATTCCAAAAGGTCGACTTGGAGGAGCCCTGATAGAAACATGAACAACAGAATTGATCTGATACTAATGGAAAGAGCTTATTTAGTAAGAGACGGGTTGGTAAACTGCCAAAGCAATGATGAAAGTGACAAATATATCAGTACAATACAAAGTGAAAAGTAACATGTGGTGGGACCTCAAATAAATGTAAAAAATGATGGAAAAATACCTTTAAGAAATTATCTCAGACACGTTTAACCACTAACACATAAAAAGGATACACAGATTACTGCACTTTATCACTATACAGAAGAGGCGTCATCTCTCATATATTACATATTAAATCATCTCATTGATTTTAAGAATACTCGTCACGCACAGTTTTGTGAGCCGAGTCAGCTTTTGTGTTAAATTACCATTTATAAAGATCCCAATCTCAGGAATCAGTTGGTGTTGGATGAATATATAACTGCTTTACGTGACTTTTTATTTATTTCCTAATGTTTATATCGTGGTATGGCAACATATTCCTTGTGTTGTACAGAGATTGTCATCACTCACATCAGTTCCTTGTAGGTAAGGAAACCGAAGTACCCAGAGAAAACCCCCAGGGTCCCTAGCAGGGTAGTACATCCTGTATTGCTACAAGAAGATCTGTTCCAGCTCGGATAGTTCGGTCACCTCT
Organism: Bufotes viridis; assembly: GCA_033119425.1. Taxonomy (NCBI): domain Eukaryota; kingdom Metazoa; phylum Chordata; class Amphibia; order Anura; family Bufonidae; genus Bufotes; species Bufotes viridis. The sequence goes on along the minus strand of CM065593.1, from coordinate 385,173,278 downwards.
GCTTATGGTCCACTGTGGACCGGAATTGTGAACTCTCATCCAACCTTATATGCACCCCTCCAAGCATTCCATAGTCTTAGCAGTGACATCTCGCCATGAAGCATTAGGCCACTTAGAACAGTGATTGGCTGCAGAGGTGCTACAGATGATGGATGAGAAGTCACACTACAGAGAACCAGAGGCAGCAGGGACGGAACCATCGTTGCTGAAACAAAGCTGCTTTGAAGAGGTAATCGTGTTTCTTTTTTAGTGTACACTAGTGTTGAGCGAGCATGCTTGGCCGAACACCAGTTCAGCTCGAGCATCGCGATGCTCGGCACATCACGGTGTTTGGCCGAATACCACTTGTGCTCGAGCGCGATGCTCAAGTCTCCTCTCTGCATGTTTGTTGGTTGCTACGCAGCTAAAAAACGTATGCGTGAGTACTGCTACTCACTGTAATGCCGTAGCCATGTTGGTTACTGGCATTACAGTGTTTGGCTGGCCGGAACGTGTCATCGGGTGCTATAAAGCACCAGATGACATGTGGTTCGGCTCAGTCTTAGTCAGTGAGAGATGTGTTGTAGAAGGGACAGATAGTGTAGGGAATTGAATTTTATTTTTTTCTTAGGCAGGGTTGGTGTTAGAGACCCAAACATCATTTTAAGGACTATTGTTGTGTCTGGCAGCAATATATATTTTAAGCGCAACCTGCGCTAAATTGTGTGCAATTGTAGAGACCCAAAAGTCCTTTTAAGGACTATTGTATCTGGCAGCAAATTATATTTTTAGCGCAACCTGCGCTAAATAGCGTGCAATTGTTTGGCCACTGCAGACAGCGACATTATCTGTACTACATCTCCTGTGTAATGTGTTCGCAGCCTAAAAATATCTGTGACATCCAGTGTACTTTTTTGGTAGACAGTGTCCGCTGCAGGCAGTGACATTATCTGCGCTACATCTCCTGTTTAACGTGTGCGCATACTAAAAATATCTGTGACATCCAGTGTACTTTTTCCGTAGATGTGTCTGCTGTGGGCAGTTACATTACCAGCGCTTCATATCCTCTATAACGTTTGCGCATCCTAAAAATATATGTGACATCCAGTGTACTTTTTCCGTAGACGCGGCGGACAGTGACATTACACACGCAACATCTCCTGTATAACGTTTCCGCATCCCAAATATCTGTGACATTGACTGTAATTTTTTCTTAGCCGCTGTTGACAGCAGCACCATTACCTGTGGTACCTCTCCTGTATAACGTTTCCGCTTCCCAAATATCTGTGATATTGACTGTAATTTTTTTCTTAGCCGCTGTTGACAGCAGTGCCATTACCTGTGGTACTTCTCCTGTATAACATTTCCGCATCTCAAATATCTATGACATTGACTGTAATTTTTTCTTAGCCGCTGTTGACAGCAGTGCCATTACCTGTACTACATCTCCTGTATAACGTTTCCGTATCCCAAATATCTGTGACATTGACTGTAATTTTTTCTTAGCCACTGCTCACAGCAGCGCCATTACCTGTGGTACCTCTCCTGTATAATGTTTCGGCATCCCAAATATCTGTGACAATGACTGCAATTTTTTAGATGGTCAGCTCAGCAGCAGGCCCTCGCCCATAATTTTTTCCATGGTCAAATCAGCAGTAGGCACTTGCCCCTAATGTTTTAGAAAGTCAGCTCGGCAGCAGACCCTCACCCCTAATGTTTTAGATGGTCAGCTCTGCAGCAGGCCCCCAATCATAATTCTTTTCGATGGTCAGCTCAGCAGCAGGTCCTCGCCCATAATTTTTTCCATGGTCAGATCACCAGCAGGCACTTGCCCCTAATGTTTTAATTAGTCAGCTCAGCAGCAGACCCTCAACCATAATTTTTTCCATGGTCAGATCAGCAGCAAGTTCTCGCCCCTAATGTTTTAGATAGTCAGCTCACCAGCAGAACCTCAACCATAATTTTTTTAATGGTCAGCTCAACAGCAGGCCCTCGCCAATAGTTTTTTCCATGGTCAGATCAGCAGCAGGCCCTCACCCCTAATGTTTTAGATGGTCAGTTCAGCAGCAGGCACTCGCCCCTACTGTTTTAGAGAGTCAGTTCAGCAGCAGACCCTCATCCCTAATGTTTTAGATGGTCAGCTCAGCAGCAGACCCTCACGACTAATGTTTTTGATGGTCAGATCAGCAGCAGGCCCTCACCCCTAATTTTTTAGAGGGTCACCAGCAGGCCATCAATCATAATTTTTCAAAGGAATGTATGATGCCCTACTTTATGTGTAATAAAGGGTGTATTGGAGTGCCGGTTCCTTGTAATTTTTGGCAGCCCTTTCACTTAGTGCATGGGCTTTATGAGTGTAGGAGTTCCACTACTGAACAATTGTACCACAATGTGAATAGGGCCCTCCTTTATGTGATATACAGGTTGTATCGGAGTGCCTCTTCCCTGTAATTTTTGGCAGCACTTGCACTTTATATACATGTAAATATACAGGAAAGAATGTTTCCTTACATTTTTTTCTCTAAAATCGATTTTATCTTTGGTTTTCTGCGTATTATTGTCAGTCTGTAAAATTGGCGTACTACTCCGACAACATCATTCCCAGCAGTGACCTGGGAGTCCAAGATGCATCCAGACATCCTCCCCATGCTGTTCCCGAACCATTTCAGTGGTGTTTCCATCAATTTATGACCTTTTCATGTGAACCAGAAACCCTCCCCTCTTCAGAGCAGGGGGTGTTCTACTCGAGCACCCGAGCACTTTGGTGCTCGATCAACACTAGTGTACACCCATTCCAGCTATTTTGGAAAACACCTTTAACACCTTTGTTCCCTTCTCAACAAATAGTCACCCAGTAATCACTTTCTTAACCCCATAGTTTCCTCTACTGTTTGAACTTCTTACAGCAATCTGCTCAGCACTAGAGTTGAGCGAACACCTGGATGTTCGGGTTCGAGAAGTTCGGCCGATCTTCCTGAAAATGTTCGGGTTCGGGATCCGAACTCGACCCGAACTTCACCCCGAACCCCATTGAAGTCAATGGGGACCCAAACTTTTGGGCACCAAAAAGGCTGTAAAATAGCCCAGGAAAGGGCTAGAGGGCTGAAAAAGGCAGCAAAATGTAGGTAAATCCCCTCGAAACAAATATGGATAGGAAAATGACTTAAAATAAAATAAATAAATAAAAATTAACCAATATCAATTGGCAACTTGGAGGTGGAGGAGGTGGAATAGGAGGTTGGGGTGGCATCAGGTGGGAATGCTATGGGAGTTGATGTTCTCATCACAGCCAAAAAGGATTCATGTCTGCCTGCAGTGCCACAGGCCTCATTCACAGACTCAAGGTCATGGCACCCAGACGGAGGAGAGGTTCATTCAACTTTGGGTTGCCCCGCAAAATAATGGTAAAATGAAAAAAAGAGGATTGGAGTGCCCTGGAGTACAAGAATATATGGTTAAGGGGAGGTAGTTACAAATGTCTATTCTGCACAAGGGAAGGACAGGTCCTGTGGGATCTATGCCTGGCACATTTTTATGAACGTCAGCTTGTCCACGTTGACTGTGGACAGGCGGCTGCGTTTGTCAGTAATGACGCCACCTGCTGTGCTGAATACACGTTCAGACAAAACGCTGGCCGCCGGGCAGGCCAGCACCTCCAAGGCATAAAAGGCTAGCTCTGGCCATGTGGACAATTTGGAGACCTAGAAGTTGAATGGGGCCGAACCATCAGTCAGTACGTGAAGGGGTGTGCACACGTACTGTTCCACCATGTTAGTGAAATGCTGCCTCCTGCTAACACGATCTGTATCAGGTGGTGGTGCAGTTAGCTGTGGTGTGGTGACAAAACTTTTCCACATCTCTGCCATGCTAACCCTGCCCTCAGAGGAGCTGGCCATGACACAGCTGCGTTGGCAACCTCTTGCTCCTCCTCTACCTTCACCTTGGGCTTCTACTTGTTCCCCTGTGACATTTGGGAATGCTCTCAGAAGCGCGTCTACCAACGTGCGCTTGTACTCGCGCATCTTCCTATCACGTTCCAGTGCAGGAAGTAAGGTGGGCACATTGTCTTTGTACCGGGGATCCAGCAGGGTGGCAACCCAGTAGTCTGCACACGTTAAAATGTGAGCAACTCTGCTGACGTTGCGCAGGCACTGAAGCATGTAGTCGCTCATGTGTGCCAGGATGCCCAGAGGTAAGGACAAGCTGTCCTCTGTGGGAGGCGTATCGTCATCGTCCTCCATTTCCTCCCAGCAACGCATCAGTGATGGCCCCGAGCTTTGTTGGATGCCACCCCGCTGTGAACATGCTTCCTCCTCATCCTCCTCCACCTCCTCCATTAGTGGGCCCTGGCTGGCCACATTTGTACCTGGCCTCTGCTTTTGCAAAAAAACTCCCTCTGAGACACTTCTAAGAGACTGGCCTGAAAGTGCTAAAAATGACCCCTCTTCCTCCTCCTCCTCCTCCTCCTGGGCCACCTCCTCTTCTATCATCGCCCTAAGTGTTTTCTCAAGAAGACATAGAAGTGGTATTGTAACACTGATAACGGCGTCATCGCCACTGGCCATGTTGGTGAAGTACTCGAAACAGCGCAACAGAGCACACAGGTCTGGCATGGAGGCCCAGTCATTAGTGGTGAAGTGGTGCTGTTTCGCTGTGCGACTGACCTGTGCGTGCTGCAGCTGAAACTCCACTATGGCCTGCTGCTGCTCGCACAGTCTCTCAAGCATGTGCAAGGTGGAGTTCCACCTGGTGGGTATGTCGCATATGAGGCGGTGAGCGGGAAGGCCGAAGTTATGCTGTAGTGCAGACAGGCGAGCAGCAGCAGGATGTGAACGCCGGAAGCGCGCGCAGACGGCCCGCACTTTATGCAGCAGCTCTGACATGTCGGGGTAGTTGGAAAGGAACTTCTGCACCACCAAATTCAGCACATGCGCCAGGCAAGGGATGTGCGTCAAACTGGCTAGTTCCAGAGCTGCAACGAGATTTCGCCCATCATCGCACACCACCAGGCTGGGCTTGAGGCCCACCGGCAGCAACCACTCGTCAGTCTGTTGGTCAATACCCCGCAACAACTTCTGCGCCGTGTGGGGCCTGTCCCCCAAACATATGAGTTTCATAATGGCCTGCTGACGTTTACCCCGGGCTGTGCTGAAGTTGGTGGTGAAGGTATGTGGCTGACTGGATTAGCAGGTGGAATAAGAGGAGGATGAAGCCGAGTAGGAGGAGGAGGCAACAGGAGGCAAAGAATGATGCCCTGCGATCTTTGGCGGCGGAAGGACGTGCGCCAAAGAACTCTCCGCCTGGGGCCCAGCCGCCACTACATTTACCCAGTGTGCAGTTAGGGAGATATAGCGTCCCTGGCCGTGCTTACTGGTCCACGTATCTGTGGTTAGGTGGACCTTGCCACAGATGGCATTGCGCAGTGCACACTTGATTTTATCGGATACTTGGTTGTGCAGGGAAGGCACGGCTCTCTTGGAGAAGTAGTGGCGGCTGGGAACAACATACTGTGGGAAAGCCATCGCCATTAGCTGTTTGAAGCTGTCTGTGTCCACCAGCCTGAATGACAGCATTTCAAAGGCCAGTAGTTTAGAAATGCTGGAATTCAGGCCCAGGGCTCGAGGGTGGGCAGGTGGGAATTTACGCTTTCTCTCCAAGGTTTGTGAGATGGAGAGCTGAACGCTGCCGTGTGACATGGTGGCGATGCTTGGTGACGGAGGTGGTGGTGTTGGGGGCACATCCCCAGTTTGGTGGGCGGCAGGTGCCAACATTCCTCCTGAGGCGGAGGAAGAGGCTGAGGCAGCAGCAGAAGAGGGAGCAGGGGGAGCCTGAGTGAGTTCCTTGTTTTTAAGGTGTTTACTCCACTGCAGTTCATGCCTAGATGCCTGGTCATGCAGGTTGTGCTAAGGTTCAGAACGTTAATGCCTCGCATCAGGCTCTGATGGCACAGTGTGCAAACCACTCGGGTCTTGTCGTCAGCACATTGTTTAAAGCAGTGCCATGCCAGGGAACTCCTTGAAGCTGCCTTTGGGGTGCTTGGTCCCTGGTGGCAGTGGCCAGTAGCAGGCGAACTCTCTTGGCGGCGGCTGTTCTGCTTTTGCCCCCTGCTCCCTCTTTTGCTACGCTGTTGGCTCGGTCTCACCACTGCCTCTTCCTCTGAACTATGAAAGTCAGTGGCACGACCTTCATTCCATGTGGGGTCTAGGACCTCATTGTCCCTGCATTGACTTCCACACAGTCTTCCTCCCTGACCTCCTGTTCGGTCTGCACACTGCAGAAAGACGCAGCAGTTGGCACCTGTATTTCGTCATCATCAGAGACGTACGGACTCATTTGAGGTGGTATTCCCCTGTTCTCATCATCAGGAAACATAAGTGGTTGTGCATCAGTGCATTCTATGTCTTCCACCACTGGGGAAGGGTTAGGTGGATTCCCTTGGGAAACTCTGCCAGCAGAGTCTTCAAACAGCATAAGAGACTGCTGCATAACTTGAGGCTCAGACAGTTTCCCTGATATGCATGGGGGTGATGTGACAGACTGATGGGCTTGGTTTTCAAGCGCCACCTGTGCGCTTTCTGCAGAAGACTGGGTGGGGGATAATGTTGTGAACATGCTGGATCCCCCGCCGGCCACCCAATTGACTAGCGCCTGTACTTGCTCAGGCCTTACCATCCTTAGAACGGCATTGGGCCCCACCAAATATCGCTGTAAATTCTGGCAGGTACTGGAACCTGAGGTAGTTGGTTCACTAGGACGTGTGACTGTGGCAGAATGGCCACGTCCTCTCCCAGCACCAGAGGGTCCACTAACAACACCATGACCATGTCCGCGTCCGCGTCCCTTACTAGATGTTTTCCTCATTGTTACCGTTCACCACAATAAGAAAAAAAATATTTGGCCCAATGTATTGAATTCAAATTCATGCCTTTTTTTACAGGCACCTAACACTATCTGGCAATCTATTTATGTACCGTATTACACAAATCCAGGCACAGCAGTAACCACAGATTTAGGGGAATATCAATTGTAGGCCTAGTATTTAGGCCCTGGATGAAAGGTATCCTTTTACGGACAGATTTACACTTTGAGATGCAGTGTGTGAAAAAATATAAAGGATTATGCTTTCAGCACTTGTATTTTAACACTTTGTGTAATATACCCTCTAACGGAAAGAAATACACTTAGAGATGTAAAACAGTGTGTGCAAATGTAGAGGATTATGCTGTATTTTAACACTTACTGTAATATACCCTTTAACGGAAAGAAATACACTTGGAGATGCACGCTGAGTGTAATATACCCTTTAACGGACAGATTTACACTTGGCCTGCAGCAGCTGGAACACCAGATTTTGGGTATTGATATTTTGGCAATTGAATTGCACCCCAGAAAATAATATATCCTTTGACGGACAATATTAAACTTGTCAAGCCACAGCTGGAACACCAGATTTACGTTATTTCTATTTTTGCAACTGAATTTCACCCCAGAAAAAAATATATTCTTTGCTGGACACTATTAAACTTGGCTAGCCACAGCTGAAATCACTGATTTATGGTATTGCTATTTTGGCAATTGAATTTCACCCCAGAACAAAATATATCCTTTGCCGGACACTATTAAACTTGTCCAGCCACATCTGGAACACCAGATTTATGGTATTTATATTTTTGAAACTGAATTTCACCGCAGAAAAAAATATATCTTATGACGGACACTATGAATCTTGTCCAGTCACAGCTGGAACACCCTATTTACGGTATTTCTATTTTTGAAACTGAATTTCACCGCAGAAAATAATATATCCTATGACAGACACTATTAAACTTGTCAAGTCACAGCTGGAACACCAGATTTACTGTATTTCTACTTTGGCAACTGAATTTCACCGCAGAAAATAATATATCCTATGACGGACACTATGAAACTTGTCCAGTCACAGCTGGAACACCAGATTTAAGTTATTTCTATTTTTGCAACTGAATTTCACCCCAGAAAAAAATATATCCTTTGCCAGACACTATTAAACTTGTCCAGCCACAGCTGAAACCACTGATTTATGGTATTGCTATTTTGGCATTTGAATCTCTCCCCAGAACAAACTATATCCATTGCCGGACACTATTAAACTTGTCCAGCCACAGCTGGAACACAAGATTTACGGTATTTATATTTTTGAAACTGAATTTCACCCCAGAAAATAATATATCCTTTGACGGACACTATTAAACTTGGCCAGCCACAGCTGGAACAACAGATTTACTGTATTTCTATTTTTGCAACTGTATTTCACCACAGAACAAAATCTATCCTTTGACGGACACTAGGGAAATTGTCCAATCACAGCAGGAACACCAGATTCAGGGTATTGCTATTTTGGCAATTAAATTTCACCCCAGAAAATAATATATCCTTTGCCGGACACTACTTGCCACTACAAACTTGTCCAGCAACAGCTGGAACTCCAGATTTAAGGTATTTATATTTTTGAAACTGAATTTCACTGCAGAAAATAATATATCCTATGACGGACACTATGAAACTTGTCAAGTCACATCTGGAACACCAGATTTACGGTATTTCTATCTTGGCAACTGAATTTCACCCCCGAAAATTATAAATCCTTTGCCAGACACTTCTAAACTTGGCCAGCCACTGCTGGGACACCAGATTTACGGTATTGCTATTTTGGCAACTGAATATCACCCCAGTAAATAATAAATCCTTTGCCAGACACTATTAAACTTGGCCAGCCACTGCTGGGACACCAGATTTACGGTATTGCTATTTTGGCAACTGAATATCACCCCAGTAAATAATAAATCCTTTGTCGGACACTATTAAACTTGTCCAGCCACAACTGGAACACCAGATTTACGGTACTTATATTTTTTAAACGGAATTTCACCACAGAAAATAATATATCCTATGACGGACACTATGAAACTTGTCCAGTCACAGCTGGAACATCAGATTTACGTTATTTCTATTTTTGCAACTGAATTTCACCCCAGAAAAAAATATATCCTTTGCCGGACACTATTAAACTTGGCCAGCCACTGCTGGGACACCAGATTTACGGTATTGCTATTTTGGCAATTGAATTTCACCCCAGAAAAAAATATATCCTTTGCCGGACACTATTAAACTTGGCCAGCCACTCCTGGGACACCAGATTTACGGTATTGCTATTTTGGCAATTGAATTTCACCCCAGAAAAAATATATCCTTTGCCGGACACTATTAAACTTGGCCAGTCACAGCTGGAACACCAGATTTACTGTATTTCTATTTTTGCAACTGAATTTCACCGCAGAAAATAATATATCCTATGACGGACACTATGAAACTTGTTTAGTCACAGCTGAAACGCCAGATTTACGGTATTGCTATTTTGGCAATTGAATTTCACCCCAGAACAAAATATATCCTTTGCTGGACACTATTAAACTTGGCCAGCCACCGCTGAAACCACTGATTTATGGTATTGCTATTTTGGCAATTGAATTTCACCCCAGAACAAAATATATCCTTTGCCGGACACTATTAAACTTTGCCAGCCACTGCTGGGACACCAGATTTAGGGAATTGCTATTTTGGCAATTGAATTTCACCACAGAAAAAAAAACATCCTTTGCCAGACAGCAGACAGTATTACACTTGGCTAGCCACAGCTGGAACACCAGATTTAGGGGATTGCTATTTTGGCAATTGAATTTAAAAGGCTTCTGTCACCCCCCAAAAGCCTTTTTTTTTTTTTTTTTGCCTCACTAAAAAGCTTATAGGGCGATTATTCTAAACATATTCTTGTTAACCATTTTTGTAGGTTAATTTTGCTATAAAACGTTATTTTATAATATGCAAATTACCTTGCTACCAGCAAATAGGGCGTTTACTTGCTGGTAGCCGCTGCATCCCGCTTGTAAAAAAACGCCCCTCCTGTGGTTGATTGACAGGGCCAGCGAGCGCTCTCCTCCTCCAGCTGGCCCTGTCTCTGTTTAAAATCTCGCGCCTGCGCCATACCGTTCTTCAGTCGGCGCAGGCGCACTGAGAGGAGTACTCTCGCTCGGCCGCTCCTTCCTCAGTGCGCCTGCGTCTTCTCTTCCGGGTGCAGCTGTGATGTCATTGGCGCACTGAGGAAGGAGCGGCTGAGCGAGAGTACTCCTCTCAGTGCGCCTGCGCCGACTGAAGAACGGTATGGCGCAGGCGCGAGATTTTAAACAGAGACAGGGCCAGCAGGAGGAGGAGAGCGCTCGCTGGCCCTGTCAATCAACCACAGGAGGGGCGTTTTTTTACAAGCGGGATGCAGCGGCTACAAGCAAGTAAACGCCCTACTTGCTGGTAGCAAGGTAATTTGCATATTATAAAATAACGTTTTATAGCAAAATTAACCTACAAAAATGGTTAACAAGAATATGTTTAGAATAATCGCCCTATAAGCTTTTTAGTGAGGCAAAAAAAAAAAAAGGCTTTTGGGGGGTGACAGAAGCCCTTTAACCCCTCAATAAAATATAGAAATTTCTATCCTGAGTTTCTAGGGGTGACAATAAGCACAGCCAAGCTCCTGATGTAGGATATAGCAAAAAAAAACTAGTATTGATGGATTGATGGACTTGGTGGCAGCTTGTGCTGGTGCACCACAAGACACAAAATGGCCGCCGATCACCCCAGAAAAAAGTGACAGAAAAACGCTCTGTGCAGCCTAAAAACCAGTGAGCCATTAACTAGCAGAAGTTGAATGTTTCACAGCTGTAGATCGATCACTTCATTAGGTGTTTTTGCTGAGTTTTCCCTGCCTAATCTCACCCTCACAGCAGCTGCGTCCTATCCCTACACTAATCAGAGCAGAGTGACGTGCGGCGCTACGTGACTCCAGCTTAAATAGAGGCTGGGTCACATGCTGCACTTGGCCAATCACAGCCATGCCATTAGTGGGTATGGCTGTGATGGCTTCTTAGGGCAAGAAGTAAAACGCTAGCTAATTCGCTGCTGTGCAGCCCTTCAGAAAGCGGGAAAAAATTGCCGAACAACGGACCCGAACCCAAACTTTTTTGAAAATGTTCGGGTCCGGGTCCATGTCCCGAACACCCCAAAATTCGGTACGAACCCGAACTATCCAGTTCGGGTTTGCTCATCCCTACTTAGCACCATTCAGGGATTGACATGTTGATCAAGATGGATGAGTTTTGTGATGGATTTAGGATCTACACCTAGGAAACCAACCTGCAAAGCCACAGAAACAGAGGTACAATGTATATATTTCTTTCAAATATTATCCTTTGATAGGATACAAAGCCAGAACCCCAGTAATGCAAGGCTACAGTCCTAGCCACTGAGGAGCTTCCAACAATATACAAAGTCAGGCTAAAAGAAATATGGAATGGAATTACTGGTAATTACTTCATTGACATATTTAAAATTGTAATACAATTTTGAATAATAATACATCTTAGCAAGCATATTTAGATAACATTATTATGATTGTTTGTTAATTCCGAGTGAAATGTTAATTCTACCAATAAACCTATCTTCAGAAGAAAACTCTAACAAGAGTTTGACAAGGGTTTTCTCTATGTTTTGGGTGGAAGATTAGGCTACAGTATGTTCATATTTATTTAGGGGAATTCACAAAGCTATGCCAGATACATCGCACAACATATACCACCAGTGCCTGATGGACCCCAATGACTTATAATGGAGCCTGCCAGGTTCTGCCAAGATGTTTGTCATCACAGAGGCTGCAATTGTAACATCTCATGTAGATGTAAACAGAGCCTAAAAAGGGTTGCCTTAACACTGTATCGCCTTTTCACAAGTAAGCCCCCCTGTTGAGCCTCTAAATGCGATGAGTCAAGTTTCAAAAACGTAGGCAGGCAATCTGCTGTTATCACCAGAGGAAGATGTGGTCACTACAGGAGAAATGTAGTATTACAGGGTATGAGCACCACATTGGCTCGCTGAGTCTAACACAGCAAGAACCACTTTTTCCGGCTAATAGAGGGGAGTCCTAAGTTTGAGAGTCTCTGCATGACTTTATTATGCCTTATTAAAAACCATCTTGGGTACATCAATCAGTTTTGACTGGTGTCTGTTATAGTTTGAGCATAAAGGAAAGCCTAAAGCTGACCAGTTGAGCCTAAAGCTGCCTTATTCCCCTTCAGGATGAATGGATTCTCAGCCAAGTGTGCCGGGTTAGGACATCAATATCAGATATGTGGGGGTCTGACTCCCAGCAACACCCTGCCAATCAGCTGTCTGAAGACGTCACGGTGCTTATGCGAGCGCTGCACGCTCTCCACTGTTTATATGCATACCATCTAGCTTGTAGTGGCAGTGCAGTGTGACCACAATTACTCATCACCTTCACTTGAATAGGACAAGCAATTGTAATTATGATGAGACAATGGTTTCATAATGGAGGCAAAATTTTTGCCTTCTCTGGCAAATCTGTATATGGCCTGATTGGGTGAGTATCATATATATATACGATTAACCTATACCATAGTTATATTAAACGGAATGTCGATCATACAGCTCACCTCCTCCTTACATGACATGGCAATACTGATCACATTACGGCGTATTCTGCATATGTTAATGCAAATCCCCTTAACCTAAGGTTTACAGCTAATTATGAAAAACAAACAATTCCGTTTCTTGATCTTACTCTTATGGAGGATTTGATCTCCAATAAGATCCAAACTAGTTTATTTAGAAAGCCAAACAGTGGGGATACTGCCTTGTATGTCACCAGTTGCCCCACTGGTCATACCATCAATAATCTACCAATTGATGAGTACTAAGGATGAGCGAACCAGTTTGGACCGAACTGGGTTCTGTCTGAACTTTGCTATTTTTCAGACAGCATTTTAGTGTCATTTTGGTGAAAAAGCACTAGGAAAGAAAATACTTTCATTCTCCCCCAATTTTCACAGAAATCCTTTTTTTGTGGGGTTCAGTTTAATTAAGCTGCATATATATGTGATCACTTCAGCAATATCCAGGGTGTGGCAGCAATCTTCCAGTGTGTATTGAGGTGAAATTTTGCTTCAAGCATCAAGCTGCATATATACATGATTACTGCAGCAATACCTCTAGTGTGGCAGTAATCTACCAGTGTGTATTAAGGTGAAATTTAGCATCAAGCCTCAATAGTCCTTTTACATATATACAGTTTCCACAGGGTCGCAAGAGCAGGGCAGGGGGCCCAGGAGCCCATCATGATATCTCACAGTCTGATAAAAGCTGCAGAGAGGGTGATGACAGGACCTGGGAGCTGGATAGGGGTGCTGAGGAGGAGGCAACATCAGCATAGAGGGGCAGTGGCAAAAGCAATAAAGAGGCAGAAGCCATGTACCTCCCAAAGAACAGCCAAAGCCACATCTTCTTCGGGATCTGGTGATGCTGCTGATGCTCTGGTTGCGTTAGGCCCAAAACGTGCCAGAGCTAAGCCCAGCTTGGCTGCCTGTAGCTCTCTGCGAGAAACTCCTGTATGGCGCTTTTTTTCCACAAGGCAGGCACACAAAACCACAGCAGTGTGAAAAATCTGCAGGATTAAAATAAGCCGTAGCTGTTCAAACACAATTATAGGATAAAGGGGATCATTGCAATATTTTATGGTTATAGGAAAATTTCATTTTCAAAACTACTTACTTTATTTTCTGGACCTTTGTGATTCCTCCGGAAGACTCTAAATTTTATGCAGCATCTGTAAGGGAAGGCGTCTGACTCTAACCTTCATTTTTAAGATTGTTCTAAAATATAAAATGACCAATTGTTATAATTAATAAGTGACATAATGCTGAGGTAACAAGAATAGATGATAAACTATAAAAGCAAAATACCCCTCAAAAAGGTAAAGGCAGTCTTATTTGATTTTGCTCTTGCCACATATGTTCAGTAATACACATATAATATAATGTAACGAGCTGTGTATCATGTCTAACCTATTGATCTGAATAACAAAGATACTTACTGCTAGTTATTATTTAAACTAGAGATTATTATCACATATACCAACCAAAGGTTAATACATTAGTATAATTTTGGTGATGATGACCTAGTGACGTGAACACTGACATATGTTACCACCATTAGATGATTTTTTTGTAACCATCTCCATATAGGTACTATTGAATATGATGACACTTAAAAGATATTTGGTAGTTTGCTTACTATCCTGCATACTGTATGCCGATACTAATGTATCCCTGGAAGATGTCAGACCAGCGATCATTTAGGTGCGGGCGCATGCCCGGCCCTCCATGAATGCCAATACCATGCGATTCCATTTAGCACAGCAACAAGAGGAGCAAGAGAAATTTTCAAAGTGCGGGTGCATGGGCGGCCCTCCGTAAATGCCGACACTATGCGATCCTATTGAGCGGAGTAACGAGAGGAGTGGGAGAAATTTTCTAAGTGCCGGCGCCTGCGTGGCCCCCCTGACAGCATCACTACACGTCATGATGACAAGACAATAGACGTAGAACGGGAGGTATGTATTTGATTGGAGTGTGGCAAATCAATTAGATGGGAAGTATTACCATTGGAGAAATACACGGGTCCTGGCAGTACCGAAGGTTTAAAAGATGATCCCCGCCCCCAACACAGCTACCTGTAATTTTATCCCCTGAAGACGCTGAATGTTCAGCAAAACATGTCGGGATACAGAGATTGATGTATGTGTGTGAAACCTTTTAGTTCTCAGAGGCAGTCAGAAAGGGACCCTACAATTGGGAAATCTGAGCTAGCTAGAGCAAACTTAGTGAATGTACGAATCAAGGAAGGAATGAAGGGGAGTGTACACTTTATAAATCACAGCCCCAGCGTTCTGGCCATATAGCTGGGTGCTAGTGAATGACACGTACTCCCCCTTTGTATTTAACATAGCTAGCAGATGCTCAGCATTAAAAGGAAACAAAAAAGGAACAAATGGGTGGTATACCCTAAAGACTGAGCTAATACTGCTAAGTCATATAGCTGGATGCTAGTGACTAATACATTTTCCGATACATTTCCCTTTCTAGAGCACCCTGGACATTTTTAACTTCACCTGTTTAGTTCCTATGTAATTGTTTTTAGAGAAGATAGAAAATTTTAAAGTCTAGTCAGTGAGAGTGCAAAAAACGCTATAAGGTCCTTTGACCAATAATAAATCGATAAGTACAGTGATAAAGCGCTGCACTTCTCCTGAGGGGTTCAATTTATGTTTAATAATGCCTGCTTGCCTTGACTCCCCTGTGGCCGACCTGGACTGCCTGACATGCCCCTGTGCAGCCTGCCTTGACTTTTTACTTGCTTGACTTGGCTTCTGCCTCGTCTTTCGGTCCTGCTCTGTTGCTCCTGGTTATAACTCAGCCTGCTGACTATGTCTGTACCTCTGGTATCTTGCTCTGGTACCTCCTGGTCCACCTGAACCAGCTGCCTCATGTGCCAATCCTTCTCAAGAGGTAGCGACCTGGTGTTCCTCTCGGGAAAGCCTATCCCCGCTATCAGGGGTAATGTGAAGAACGAGGGGTTCACTTAGACAACTCCCTTAGAGGGGGTAGGTTGCATTGCACAGTGGGTTCACATACGCTGGTTCATGACAATAGGCCATCATGCCGGATCTATGAGAAGGAGCCCTACTATCTTGTACCCCATATATGTCTGTTTAATGTATATAAATAAAGTAACAATTTTGGATCTGTGTTGAGTGCCACACAAACTCTTTCTTCCATCTCTGCACAAATTTGAAGTGCGTAAGGGGTTTTGTCCCTGCTGTGGGTGCGCACCACATGTGGTTAACATGAAAATAAAATAAAGTATTGGATATTAATCGAAAGTGCAGGACTTTTCTACACTTTTTTTATTCTATCTTTTCAACTGTACCATGATGGACAAGTATTATTTTTAATTCTGATTTGGTTTTTTTCCCCATAAATACACATATAGTATAAGTATACATATGATTTTTCGAATTATAGATTTGTTGAAAAGAAAATATTAATACTGCTTAACTTACAAAACCAAAGAGCCCCTAACTTAGAACATCAGAAACAACAAATTTTCTTATTAATTTATTCGGAAATGCAAAAATTTCCATGGAAACAGCCCTTTCTCTATATTCATATGGTTATCCCACTCATCATTAATATCATTATCATTATCTTCCAATTGAAATGAGTGAATGTGAGTTGATTGGTGCCACCTAACAGCAATGGCATGAGCTACTCTTATTGCAGTGCAATGCACAGCCAGGCGATTTTTTTATTAAAATATAAAAGTGATCTAAACATAATATCTCTTATATTTATATCAGATTGTAGAAAATATATTACTACCTGGGCTCCGGATTCTGACTACATGGGGCATGAACAATAGAGCACAAAGAATTAAAAGAACATTTCAGTTTGTTTCTTATCTCCCTAAAGGATATTACTACGTGTATGTACTTTTCAAATATTTGCATTAATACATATGCATCATTCTGCATCTGCTACAGTATTATCATAATCAACATTTCTTTTGGCTCTCTTTATTGCAAGAATTAAGTAAACCAGTAGGCTTTAATATTGTTAATTGTTCTCTGTATTTGGCTAATGTGATTCTATGGGTAATATGATTAAAGGGGTTATCCCGGGATAAGAATAAACAGTGCCACTCTTGTCTGTGGGCTCTGTCTAGTATTCCAGCCCATCTATATTCAGGTGAATGGCACTTACAATACTACAAACAGATTAGTCAGCACTTCCTATAAAACAAAATATGTGGATTTTGAATTGCATTACTACTATGCTTACTACATTGAGAATTGCAAGTGTCTTAGTGCACATTTTTGTCATAGCACATGAGCCGATTTGCCAACTACAAGGCACTCTCTTAAAGATTCCACCCTAGTAAAGTTTCCATCTTGCACAAGAACACTTGGGGTTTTGTGTTTACACCAACGGTCTCTTCCACATCCATAGTTTTTTAAGACTTAGATATAAGCCATCACTACAAATCTAAATTTAAAACAAAAACACATTTCAAATAGTTGGCTAACAATAGTTTCTTAGCTTTTTTAAATCTGGACACTAAATACAATCAATATAGATGAATAAGCAAAAACTGCTTGTCTAGAGCAATGTTCTAAGAACAGCTGAACATTTTGAATACTAAATTCCAGGAGAAAGGGAATTTGAAAAATTTGATCGCAGCCTTTAAAACAACATTTTAATTACTTTCCACTTGCAAAATTTTTATACTAATTTTTCTACAGCTTTTAACTCAGACCTTTAGTATCTTAGAAACACATTACAGACACTGGTAGATTTTATTAAATGACTACATCCAAAAGCAGATTATTCTTAAAAGACCACAGGTCACATTCAGAAGGGAAAGAAGGTAGCAATGAGCAAATTTCTTGAAATTCGATTCGGATTCAGGTCCGAATAAGTTTATCTACATTTTTTTCTTAAATGCTCCAGTTGCCCTGAACAGTTGTGGATGAGTTTCTGGGGTTTACTAGGACTGTATCCAACCCATTTTAAGCTCTGTAACGCCAAGACAGCATTAGTAATTGTAAAGTGACATTAACATATATGGCTATGGGTAAATGCATGGCTTCTGGTGGTAACAAACAGTCTCTTTAAAAACAAACTGCTCTGTAGGATTTTATACTGTATGTTTAAAAAAAATAGTCTGAAAATGTTTTGCTTTTTGGCAACAAATGTCTGCCAGTATGTATATACACACACAGCTGAGGGTCATGAGATCCTCCTTTTTCATCTTTCCCGTCTTTTAATTTGAAAAATACCTCATGCCGTTTTGAGAAATTCGATCAAACGAACCGCCAAAAATTTGGGTTCAGATTTGAATCGATTCGCTCATCTCTGATAGAACGGTAAACAATATCATTGTCCCAAGCAGGCCCAAACTGATATTTGACAAATCTGCACAAGAATGCTTCTCTTTAGAAAATCCTACATCCGTTGATGTCACATCTTTTACCATGTTTCCTGTCTAATCTATAGATGGGGACCTCACTTTTGCAGCTTAGGACCAGGTAGGTGCTGTTTATGGGGCCAGAACTATTCTTTAACCTGGCACATGCAGAAACTCCTGAGACCACCTCATCTGTGCATACATCACAAAGACAAATAGTTCTAGTCACAGCACTTATCGTATTTGTTTTTACCTGTTTTATTGTAAGAATGAGGCACTAGTCTGCACATTTTAAATCTGAAGCCAGTCCCCGAAAAATTATTTCAGGAAAAAAAACTAAAATCATAACTAGATTGTGGTACCTCTTGTAACCCTTGAACTGGTTGACCCTAAAGTCAATTCAACATGACTTGATGGGTGCTTTACACTTTGGGAGAGACCTATCAACATTTGCTAGCTTTCTGGAGTAAAAAAAATGAGAAACCCCTGTACATTTAATCACAATTGGCATTTTTACACCAACCATGACCCTTTTTGAAAAGGTTGAGTGGTGCAGCAGGGTGTGGGTGGTGCAATCCCCCCTGGCACATTTATCGTCATTTACGCCAGTTTTCTGGTACAAATGATGAATTAAAATTATGCCTGCTACAATCAGGAGCGCGGACTGCCGGAAATGCATTTAATTTATGACGAAACCTGAGCGCCATCATAAATTAAATGCATCCTCTGGCAGCACATGGGATATCAAGATCAACATAGCGCAGGCTGATCTTGATAAATCTCTAGCAATATCTTTCTCTGGATCCTTTGCCTTGGAAAAAAACACCATTGAATGTTTGCATTGTTACAACTGTTTTATGGGGGTAAAATTTTTAGTCACCCCTTTTTTTTTTATAGTGAAGTCTATAGGAAAATGCCACACTCAGATCCTGCCATACCAAGTACCATGAAACACCCCAAAAAGGGTGTTTTATATTTTACAGTTGCTTAACATGTAGCATCTTGACACAATATTTTTGACTGTAAAAAAACACAATGAAAAACACTTATTAAACACAAAATTGGCAAAAATCTGGGGAAACTAGGTGGGGGCAAGGGGGGCCTACAATAAGTTTTGCTATTGGGCCCTGAGAGATCTGCGTATGCCCTTAAATACAAATAATAATTTACTACACCTACACTTTCTAAATCCATAGTGGCTGGAAAATGAAAGCCTTAAAATATTCATTTTCACACAAGCTGCAGCAGCCATTGTTTTCTGTTTATATCATGTGTATGCTACACTTGCCAATCACAGCAAACACATCCAGTCTGGAGTCATTTTGTTCAGCTGCTTTAATTGTAAAGAATGCTAGACTTGGCATCACGCCCCACTCATTTACATGTCTGAGGCTGAGATACAATGAACCAGAAAATGATAACAAATTTAACATACCAGCGTTATAAAATCAGCCTACAGTAGCATCACAGCATTTGGCAGACTGATGTTAAATGGTCACTTGTAAAAGGAGCAGTTTTCTATTATTGTATTCTTCTTATATTGAATTAAAAATAATTTTTACTGGTCTTTAATAAACATTTTCTGCAATTTATCCTCTACAGCTTTCAATTTCAGTGCATCTGCAGACTGTTGTGTCTCACTGAATCCATCAGAGAGCTGCTCTGATGGCTCAGTCCCTAGCTCTTATCTCTAGTTCTCTAACAACTCATAAACACTCATTTAAGGCATACTCTTATCAGTTTTATCAGAAATTAATGAGTGTTTATAAGCTGTGAGGAAAGTAAAGCTAAGGGCTACAGATCGAGCTATCAGTGCAGCTCTCTGACAGATTCACTAAGAAGGAGAAGCAAAAGTCTGCAAATGCAGTTAAACCAAAGTTGTAGAGGAAAAACCGTTGAAGATCAATTAGAAAAATGATTTTTAGACCAAAATAAGTAGAATACAATAATAAAACAATACAATAATAAAACAATACTGTGAACGGTTAAGCAAGACGAAGATGAAATGATCTCCAAAAGTCATAAAGTTAAAGCATACTTTTCGACATTTTAAGCAATATCTGTTTATTATTTTGGTTTTGTACAATTTTACAGTGGATAAAGGAAAATAGTACCTTGCAAAAGTATAGGAACCGAAGGAGATTTGAGAGCTCAGAAAACTTTCACCGAGGTCTCAGATGTTAAATAGCCAGTTAGGCTCCTTTCACACGGGCGAGTTTTCCGCGCGGGTGCAATGCGTGAGGAGGACGCATTGCACCCGCACTGAATCCGGACCCATTCATTTCTATGGGGCTGTGCACATGAGCGGTGATTTTCACGCATCACTTCTGCATTGCGTGAAAATCGCAGCATGCTCTATATTGTGCATTTTTCACGCAACGCAGGCCCCATAGAAGTGAATGGGGCTGCGGGAAAATCGCAAGCATCTGCAAGCAAGTGCAGATGCGTTGCGATTTTCCCGCATGGTTGCTTAGCAATGGGACCCGATCTCTATTATTTTCCCTTATAACATGGTTATAAGGGGAAATAATAGCATTCTTAATAAAGAATGCATTGTAAAATGAAGTGGAAGGGGTTAAAAATAATAAAAGTTAACTTACCTTAGCCACTTGATCGCGTAGTTGTGATCTCTCCTCTCTTTGCCTGCATCAGCTAAGATCTAAGGGACCTGTGATGACGTCACATCACATGGTCCAATCACGTGGTCCATCTTACCATGGTGATGGACCGTGTGATTGGACCATGTGATGTGACGTCATCACATGTCCTTTAGTTGTTAGCTGATGCAGGGAAAGAGAGGACAGATCGCAACTACGCGATCAACTGGCTAAGGTAAGTTAACTTTTATTATTTTTAACCCCTTCCACTTCATTTTACAATGCATTCTTTATTAAGAATGATATTATTTCCCCTTATAACCATGTTATAAGGGAAAATAATCAATTCTCCAGAAGACTCCAGAAGACGGCTTCGTGTTGGGTACCAAACATGGCGATTTTTCTCACGCGCGTGCAAAACGCGTTACAAACGTTTGCACCCGCCCGGGAAAAATGCGCATATTCCTGCAACGCACCCGCCTCTTATCCGGGCGTCAAACATGACGCCCGTGTGAAAGAGGCCTTAGGGTTAAGGGTTGTTCAAAATCATTGTTAGGAAAGGCCAGTTGATGCAAATTCCAAAGATTTTTAAATACCCAGACTCCTCTCACCTTGTCCCAAAGCAGCCATGGGTTCTTCTAAACAGCTGCCTAATACTCTGAAAATGAAAATGGTTGAGGCCCACAAAGCAGGAAAAGGCAATAAGAATATGGTGTTTTCAGGCTGCCATTTCCTCAATTCGAGATATAATTAAGAAATGGCAGTTAACAGGAACAGTTGAGGTCAAGAGAAGTTCTGAAAGACCAAGAAAGTTTTCAGACACAGCTGCTCGTAGGACTGCTAGAAAGGTACCAGTTGGAACCAAAGACGAGTTTGGTTTTAAGTTTTAAAGTAGTTTTCCACTTAAAAAATCAACTACCGAAGTTTTTAAACAAAGTCACATGCAACTTTCTGTGCTGAAACAGTGCAAGGGAGTGCATTTTCAGGTTTAGGAACTTCACAGTACCTCCCAAATTTAAAAGGTGTTATACAGCTGGACATCCTCTTTAATGACCAGACACTTATGTGATTTAGCACATGTGGTGTTTTAACACCCAAACTGTTTATTTATTGGGCTACCAAAATGACTTTTTGTGTGCTGCTTATTAATATGTTTAGGGAAAAAAAAAATTTCTTTTCTTTTTCCTGCAAGAAATTTCTTTAAAATCTTTTTTGCTTCCAAACTTTATCCTATAATTGTTTAAATTAGCAAATTCACATCATATTGAATGGGTTCCCTAATTTGTGTTGGTCATTTTGAAATATAATATTTATAGTCATGTGTGAACAGTTCCTATGGTGATGGTTTTTGTTGATGGTGTTTGTTTCCTTTATTTGTATTTTATTTTTTTTCTTATTTATTTTGCTTCTTTTAAATTATGCTTTAAGTATATATTTCCTCCAAGGGGGTCATAAAAGACCTCTGGCGGACATTTACATTTTGTCGTGTATTTTATTTTATTTTTCACTTTTCAGTTGTAACTGGGGCATCCATAATAGTTACCTTTACAGGGAAAAAGAGCCCCTATGCTGTCTTTGGCTAAACTAATCTGGGTCTGCTAAGACCCAGTGGCTCTGATGTGTCCAGAGGTATCCATTGATTATATGATCGCTGGATCCAATAGAGGAGGCTTTGCTGTTTCTGCTATTCACTTTATACAGTAGCACGCATTAAGAGCTATATAGCTGGAAAACAGAAGGCAGAATCCAACCAGTTCTCTCCTCTCTTCTCCCAGTCCCTATGGCGATAGTAGTCTCTGGCAGAGCTAATCTGGGTCTGCTAAGACGAAGCAGCTCTGCTATACCCAAATATACCCCTTAAAGGGCATCTGTCAGTAGACTTATACCTATGAAACTAGCTGACCTGTTGCATGTGCGCCTCACTGCTAAAGGCATCTGTGCTGGTCACATGTTCATATTGAGAAAAATTAAGCTTTGATATATGCAAATGAGCTTCTCTGCAACTGCTGCGCCCTCTCCACTTTGATTGACAAGGTCAGGTATGATGATGTTTTCACTGTCTGTCCTTGTCAATCAAAGTAGAGAGGGCATGGCAGTTGCAGAGAGAGCAGAGACTCTAGGTGTAATGGTAACGCCCCTGTTGATCTTGGAGGCTCATTTGCATATATTAAAACATCATTTTTCTCAGCAATGCGGGCACATATGAACATGGAACCAACACAGATGCCTTCAGCTGCCAAGCGCACATGCGACAGCTCAGCCAGTTTCATAGGTACAAATCTGCTGACACATGCCGTTTAATCACATGATCATTGGATCTGATTTTCATAGTGCTCATTCTGTGATGCGTAGGCTCGAAAAGAGAAGGCAGAAATGGTAAAAAGCGACTTCTCTCTTCTCCTCTAGGTCTCGACTGACTCAGACAGTTTGGAACCAGACCTCCTCCTGCTAAATTGCAAAAGCAGAAGATTTAAAGGGGTTTTCCAGGATTACTATGGTGTTTACCAGATATGCGTATATAAATGCCTACCTCATGCACATCTTCCCCATGTTTGTTTTGTCACTTTGGGCTCTCCTGACCTGTTTTCAGAATGTAAACAAATCACTCTGGTTTCTTTAACACCTGTATGTAACACTTCCTGTCGCTGTATCCAACCAAACCCATGATGCACTTCTCCTTTCTCTGCCACAGCTCCAGCACCTCCCCCAGCAACATCCAGCTAGTTTATAGCTCTTCCTACCCAGCTAGTTACCTAGACGTTCCCCTATCACTGCCCCTGTTGCTGCTTTGACACGCCCATGGACATAACATCACAGGAAATAAAAAGAGGTGCATGGACATGGTCATGTGACCACAGACCATAAAGGAAGATAAGAGCAATAAAGGGAAAAGATATACAAAATTGCAGATACCTTCATATAGTATGCTGATAGGAACTGGAAAAACCCTTGAAACCTTTGTCATACATTTACATGATCGCTATTAAGTTAAATTGTTTTTATACCAATTACATGCAACATCACAATTCTGAAACACATCCCAGAACATTGAACTGATCCTTTAGAAGCACAACCTTGTTTATATAGCTGTGTCGTGGTTATGTTTCAAGCAAACCTCGGAGCTCAGAGGCCCTATGTTGATATCAGATATTCCTTCCTAGGTATACAGGGAAATGTAATGGCTTTCTTTACTATGTAAATGCATCAGGAAATGAATATAGACATTGCAAGGTGGTTACAGACTTTCTTTTTTTTTTTTTGCAAGTGTCAGAAAGGCAATTGTATTGAAATAAATAAAAAAAGAAGACAGACATGACCAAACGTATCAGCATGGACCCCCGCCAAAAATCTGAACAGCTGTGTGGAATATAAGAATTAGTGCAGCTGTATTTGAACCAGAATTAAAATCTTTTCATTTGATGTACACAGGCTTTTTACTTAACAAAAAGTAAACATTACAAAATGATGAAATATTGGATTCATATATACCTCTTATTATATACAAAGATGGCTTGACTTAAAAGGTATGATGGAAAACAATCAGTATTGCTTCCCTGCAGGCCTGGCAGCTCATGCCACGGTTACAACACAATCAGAGACAAACTTGCAACATACTTTGAAAGTACTTTGAAAAGATGAGGTTCAAAAGATCAAAAAGGAAGCATTACACGTGGATGTTTTTCTCATTCCAAATTACTTGTTCAGCTCACCTAGGTCATATTGGGGGTGTGAGAACTTTAAGATTAACTTCACCCTTCCATACCGGTTCACTGTTTGTTCATCTATTTAAATACAGATGTGGCCGAGCTGAGTCTCTCACAGCAAAACTCATTGTGGCGTCTTATAGTATTTTAGGTAAAGCTACTGAATTATCTGAAATAAAGGCTGTCACTGTGTACAAAAGACTTCAATGACTAATTCAGCTCTGCTGCATCTAACATGTCGCTACTAGAGACTTGGTAAATTAATGTGAATATACTTGCAACAGTTTCAAATTCTGATTAGTGGTTCTATATGGGGTATGGAAAGGGAATAGACAGAGAAAGAGGCCCACTTATGGCACCATTGGGTGAGGGGTTTTCACAATTTTCTTTAAGGAGAACCTGTAAACTCTTCTGACATGTCTGTTCATAACTACATACTTGCATTCCCTAAGTAACTACAATTATGGATCATCCATTCTTATGCCTTTATGATGTGCCATTCCTTTATTACCCCTGCTAGAAGTTATGAATGAATTACTAGCAATCTTCTAGAGGGTCCAGATGGGTGTTACCGGTTGGAGGGTGTCCCTGCACAGTCGAACACTCGAACACTATCCAATCACTGCTGCCACTGTCAGACTGTGAAAAACATACCCCCAACTGGTAAAACCTTTCTAGAACTTCATTGCAAACTACTAGCAAGTCATTCATAATTTCTAGCAGGAATAATTAAGAAATGGCACATCATAGATGTTGCGGAATTGTTATTACAAGGGAGATGAAAGTAGCTGCTAAAATAGACTTGTTAGGAGAAGATAGAAACCCTCTAAGTTTCTTTCTACAACCAAATTAATACCATGAGGGAAATGCTATACTAGTGTCTAGTCTATCTGCACATCACCACTGCTAGCCAATCAAAGGACTCTGCAGTGAACTTTGTAGGAACAGCATCATGAGTGTTCTGGATCCAGTGCTGACACAGTGACAGGACAGAAACACTGTGGATTTTTTTTTACGATTGCATCATGCCTGGCCCCTAACTATTGGTCTGGGAGAACCCCTTTAAACCTAGGCCAGGCAGGCTGAAGATGCACCAGATTTATCACAGTGGCTGACACAATGTGTGATAGATTTGGTGAGTTTTGCTAGACATGCTAGACACTTCTTTACGGCACTTCTTGGATGGCTTTTTAGACTGATATTTTGCACCAAAATTGTCACTTTTTAAGGCACACTTCATTCTAAGCCACTCCGACTTTTTGCCACACCCCTGGTAGTATTTCATTTACATTCAATATTTTTTGGACGACAATTCATTCATTATTGTCAAAATTATTAGTGTCGGAAAACACTGTAGTTGGAAACCCCAAGTTGTAAATTAGAGAAAGTAATGTTCTTTGCTTCTGAAAGTGAAAGGACCAATATCTATGGAATCTTATACATTCAAGCTGCTTCTTTATCACATTCACAAAGGTAAAGGGGTATCCTGGTTAGAGCAAGCTTTCTCCTATCCATTAGAGAAGGAATAATTATGAGATTGGTGGGATCCAACCGCTGGGACCCCTGTGGTCATGGGAACGGGTGCACTGCCAGTCCATTCATGGAAAGTGAAGAAGCAATGGCTTTTTACAAAAGATGCCAAAAAAGTGTCTCTATTTGGGAGCAGTTTCAGGTTTCAGATTGAGGTTCCCAGCACAGTATGATATATTGGACAATGCAGGAGATGTATGGCTGTATAGGGGGCAGTAGTAAGTGTGGTCGGTAAATGTGACATACACCAATATGTAAGACGGCATAATTACTCTCAATTATGTGATGAAGACTGGGGTTATTCAAATTAATAATACATTGAGCTGTATAGCTTTAAATGCTATCTACAACCTTAAATAACATTACATAACAAACACAGCCTGACTGTGATTATCAATTATGTGATTAAGATTATGCTGATTCACAATCATTATACGTTGAGTAGTACAGCTTTAAAAGAAACATGTCACATTGAACATGGTGTTTGAGCTGCAGATGCTATGTGGTAGAGCAGGAGGAGCTGAGCAGACTGATAAACAGGTTTATGGAAACAAATTTAGTATAACTTGTTTCTATTCATTTAAATTACTGCTCATACTGGGCTTTGAAGTCAAGGAGGCGGTTCTATCAGTGATTGACAGCTATTTCTGATTTATACACAAACATAGAGAGAATAATGTCAATCAGTGATAGGACCAGCAACTCATAGAGGGAAGGCTGTCAATCACTGATAAGACCACCTCCTCGTAGAGGGAAGACTGTCACTCACTGATAAGACCACCTCCTCATAGAGGGAAGGCTGTCACTTACTGATAGGACTGCCTCCTCGTAGAGGGAAGACTGTCACTCACTGATAGGACCGCCTTCTCATAAAAAGAAGGCTGTCAATCACTGATAGGACCACCTCCTCATAGAGGGAAGGCTGTCAATCACTGATAGGACCTCCTCCTCAAAGAGGATAGGCTGTCAATCACTGATAGGACAACCTCCTCATAGAGGAAGCGCTGTCAATCACTGATAGGACCACCTCCTCATAGAGAGAAGGCTGTCAATCACTGATAGGACCACCTCTTCATAGAGGGAAGGCTGTCAATCACTGATAGGTCCTTCTCCTCATAGAGGGAAGGCTGTCAATCACTGATAGGACTGCCTCCTCATAGAGGAAAGGCTGTCAATCACTGATAGGAACGTTTCTTCATAGAGGGAAGGCTGTCAGTAACCAATAGGACCTCCTCCTCATAGAGGGAAGGCTGTCACTGATAGGACCTCCTCCTCATAGAGGGAAGGTTGGCAATCACTGATAGGACCGCCTCCTCATAGAGGGAATGCTGCCAATCACTGATAGGACCTTCTCCTCATAGAGGGAAGGCTGTCAATCACTGATAGGACTGCCTCCTCTATGTAACAGAAGTGCAATCCCTCTAGTGTACAAGACCAGAAAAACCTTATATGGGATCTTATATATAGCCTATGACATATACACTGCTATCACCCCTCATGATTGGCTGAGGCTGACTGCATGACATTCTGGGTTGATAAGGCCCTCCTTCTTAATCTTCTAATCTTCCCTGTATTCTGATATGTAAGGCCACCAACATTCCTAGTTGACCCCTAGCTAAACAAAATAAAAGCATACA
Source organism: Bufotes viridis (assembly GCA_033119425.1). NCBI lineage: Eukaryota > Metazoa > Chordata > Amphibia > Anura > Bufonidae > Bufotes > Bufotes viridis. Next base: position 385,145,924 of record CM065593.1, on the reverse strand, counting down.
GTAAAGCAAAAAAAAAAAAAAATGCTGCGTGCGCCTGTCTAAATGACTCTATAGTGGAACAAAATAAGGACATGGAGGCAGTACCAATAAAGTAGGGGAGAAAAGAAAGGTTTTAATCCATGTTGTGGCAGTACAAACACATGTGCTTGAATCCCTTCTGTTAGACATAGAATGACTATGTGTCACTATTAGGCTTAGCTTACACTTTACTTATTTGGTCAGTTTTGTCAGCCCAAAGCAGGTGCAGATCTATTCATGATACCTAATCCAAGGTAGCGACCAACCGACTAGAAAGGAGGTCTCGATAGTAGTTGAGTTTTTCATCCCTTTCAGAAGGTGTAAAAAAGGCCCCATTTTGTACTGGTAACAACGATCTAACAATGTGGAGAGCCAGTAGTCATCCCTCTGCCGAATGGTGATAATGCGACTGTCCCTATGCAAGCAACTCAGCATGCATCTGGTCATTTATTCAAGGGACTGCATGTCTGTTGGGGTCATCTGCATCATCTTCGTCTACTCTCCACATGTTGGACCGACTATATAAGCAGAGGAAGGCTGGGAATGATTTCTTGATGATGCAGGCAGACAGGGGTATTCCCCTGTGTGACTTAGACATTAGCCAGTGGCAGCTCATGTGTGACACCTGCCATTTGCTCAGGCCCATTGAGAAGGCCACTTTATCTGTCAGTTGCCAGGACCATGGGAGGAATGATGTCATTCCACCCCTTTATGTCCAGGAGCAGATGATGATAGATCTGGCTGGTGAGGGGACAGGAAATGTGGCGCCTACATCTCACGGCCACCTGAGCACTGTGGGGGCTGAACTGGAGGAGGAGGAGGACATTCACGCACAAGCAATGTATACAGAAATGGGTGGTTTTTCTGCACAGGTGAAAGCATAGGAGAAGGAGTAGCTGAAGGGTGACGAGGAAAACCAGGCAGATGACCCTGACAGACTGGCAGTATTCAGTGGAAATAGAGGCAGGGAGTCCCTCCGATTCCCTTGTGCAAATGACCAGATGCATGCTGAGTTCCTTGCGTAGTGACAGTTGCATTATCACCATTCGGCAGAAGGATGACTACTCCATGATGTTAGACCCTTGCTACTGAGCCAAAATGGGGGCCTTTTTACATTTTTACATCTGCTGAGAGGGATAAAAAACTCAACTAGTATCAAGACATTCTATGTAGTCAGTTGTCTGACCGGGCAGACCCCATGCATTCATGTTCAGTTGCGATTACTTCTGGAGGTGGGGGCAGGAGCAGCAACAGCTCCCTCAGCATCAACTTAAGTCTTGAGTCTCTAATGAGCACTTTTATTCATCCGCCTACTTAAGAGACCACCCTGTAGCAGCAGTAGGACATGGAGCAGCACCTAAACCAGCAGGTGGTCACATACTTAGACTGCATCCACATCCAAGATCCCCTGGACTACTGGTCAGTTTGGCAGAATTTGCCCTGGGGTAGCTTTCCGGCCAGCCAGTAGTGTGCCATCAGAGCGTGTTTAGTGCAGCGGGGGGCATAGTTACCCCAAAGAGAAAGGAAATGTTGAAAGATTAACCTAAAGATGGAGTGGATCAGCCAGGATTTCCACACAACATGCATCAGACTAGATCAGATTGTGGCTGCAGCTGGCCGAGTTTGCCCTGGGCTACCAGTTCAAAATGGGGGCCTTTTTTTACACATTCTGAGAGGGATGAAAAACTCAACTACTATCGAGACATCCTTTCTAGTCGGTTGGTCGCTGCCTATGTGCACTTTCCAAAGGTCTAACCAGGGGATCTTCTGTGCTCACGCTGCACTGCCATGACTGCTGGAGGGGAAGGGGGGGACAGAAGCAGCAACAGCTACATCAGCAACAACGTAAGTCTAGAGTCTCTAATGAGTGAGCAATTTTCTTCACTCTCTTAGTAAAGACACCAACCAGCAGAAGCAGGACATGGAGCAGCACCTGAACCAGCAGGTGGTGGAATACTTGGACTGCACCCTGCCACCCAACATCCAAGATCCTCTGGACTACTGGCCAGCCAAACTTGAATTGCTGTCGCAGCTGGCCGAGTTTGCCCTGGGCCAGCTTTCCTGTCCGGCCAGTAGTGTGGCATAGTTACCCCAAAGAGAACTTGCCTTTAAACACAGAATGTTGAGAGATTAACCTTTATAAAGATCAATCAAGCCTGGATCAACCAGGATATTCACTGGTGTCTGATACAACAAACTATATCATTGTTGTGTGCTGCCACATCAGAACCTTGTGAAAAATGGGCCATTACATCTGGCAACGTGCTTCAGACACTATTCTGATGCTGCCATCCGCCTGATTCCACACACCTGCTGCCTCTGCTGCCATATTCTCCTACTGCCACCCACCATCTTGTGCTGTTACTGACACCTCTCCACTTTGTGACTGGGCCACTATGTTGACTACTAATGCTGTTGCTACCCTCACCACTAAAGGACTGGGCCACTGTGTTGACTCCTCATGCTGTTGCCACGCTCACCACTATGTGATTGGGCCACTGTGTTGACTCTTCATGCTGTTGACATCCTCTCCACTCTGTGACTGGGCCACTGTGTTGACTACTCATTTTGTTGACACCCTCCCCATTCTGTGACTGGACCACTATGTTGACTCCTCATGCTTTGGACACCCTCCCCACTATGGGACTGGGCCACTATGTTGACTACTCATGCTGTTGCCACCCTTCCCTCTATGTAACTGGGCCATTGTGTTGACTCCTCAGACTATTTCCACCTTCCCCACTCTATGACTAGGCCATTATGTTGACTCCTCATGCTGTTGCCACCCTCACCACTCTGTGACGGGGCCACTAGTGTCCCTGTTTGGCCTTGTTGACATCACCATTTATTTTACCCTTCTTCTGATCGGTCTGAATACCTGAAAAATGAAAAACACAAGGGATACTTTCTTTGGAGTATCTATAAGGCCTCTATCGCATGGTCAGTATTTTGCATCAGGATTTGGAAGCCAAAAGCAGGAGTGGGTCCAAAACAAAGAAAACATGCAAATATTTCCATCACGTGTCATCTCGGTTTTGGACCCACTCCTGTTTTTGCAGTACCAGTACTGATCAGTTACTGACCAAATAGTGACAGTTTGAAGGCTAATGCTCAAAAGACAGGATCTGTTTTTTGAGGTTATTCTTATGATGGATGAAAAGAAGGAAAAATAAGCAGTGACATCAACACAAACTTATTGTTGACACCCTCTTCACTCTGTCATGGGCCCACTACTTGTATTAGCGTGTAACAGAACAGGTTCTCTAGCAATCTATGTGGAATCAGCAGATAGTATAAAAGGAGAGCACTCTTTCACTCTATAGTAGAAACTTGGGCCACTGCATAGTTATGTACATTATACCTGACGCTAACAATGACCTTTAAGGCTGAGTTCACACTTCAGTTATTTGGTCAGTATTTTACCCATAACTGACAAAATAAGTGAAGTGTGAACTTAATCTAAGAGTGACGCCTACCATCTGCCTGTCATACTGACGAACAGTAACAGTTTCAATACCACAACAGACTAGCTATGAATGTTCCTGTGCTGCACAGTGATGAACACCAAGATACACTCTCCCTGCAGGCTGAGGAATAGCTGATTTATAACGTGATTCATGATAAATTAATTCGGATCAAATCAAAATGTTTGGACAAAATCAACAAAGCGTCCGAATTAAATTTTTGAAAACTTTGCTCATCTCTATTAATTGTGTTTAATTTGCATTACTAAACCTCAAACATACAATTATAATTCATTATCCCATTATCTTAACCAATCATCATGTCCTATTGCAGCTTAACCTAGAATATGTTTTTTCGGCACAGCTTTTTCCAACTCAAAACAAAAAATGAAGGCATGGCTGCCATTCTACTAAATCATTGTGCGCTGTAACATCATCAAGTCAATAAGGGGCAACAGAGAGTTTGGGAGAATAGCACCCATTGGAACTCCAGCTGTTCATGAACTTGATCTTTTATGATGGTCTGAGATTTAGTCATTGCCTAACTCATATGTCTATCACTTGAAATATTTTATTATATTGTTTTGTACAGTGCATACAAATTCTGCAGTGCTGTACATAGGTTGTCATCACTCACATAACTGGGGCTTACAATCTAAGTTTCAGTTCAGATGTGTCCACCCTTGCCTTAGCAAGACTCCAATTTCACATGCAACTAATGAAATACAATATTGCTAGCAAACCCTTCATAAGCTGCAACTCACAACACAACCACTGTGTGACCACATATAGACAAACATAGGATAGACATGTCATGGCACAACATTGCAAAATTACATTGTTCTGAGAAGATTCTTATCTCATGACACACATATTAGGACATGTTTAACCAAGAGGAAATGTAAGGAAGAACACATCTATATGTTTTTGGACTTTGGGAGGAAACCACATAAACACAGGGAGAACATACAAGTTTTATTCAGATGTTGTCTTTGGTAAGTTTTAGAGATGAGCAAATTGGTTCATACTGCTACGTACAAATCCAATTCATTTATCACAGTAATTTACCTGGGGTAGAGAAACTGCCCCTCTACTGCTGGTAAACTGCATTTTTCTCTATGCAATCAGATTAAAATGACTGTGGGTCTTGGGAGATAAATCTTAATCTGGCTGTGAGTAGCGGCACATGCGCAAATATACTCATTGACAAATCCAAACCCAGGATTGTCGCAAACACCACAATCAATTACGAATGATCTCTTTAGTAGGTTATATTGAGTTCTTTCTTGCAGGCTAGTCGAAATCATTTTTTCTTTAATAATTACCTACATTTATCTGGGTTTTCCAAGATTTTTAAAGGGGTTGTTCGGGTTCAGAATCGGGACCAAAAGATCAAATAGAGCAAGGGTACTGCATGGGGAAACATCACTGCTGAAGCCAATCAAACTTTGGGGTCTAGTTAAAATGGACCAAAATGGACCAAAATAAACTTTAGATCTACTGTACACTTTACACAACAGAAGACTTGGAAAAGTCAAGTTAAAGTTTGTTGAAACTGCACACTTAATACATTAGACTTTGCTACATGTATGGCTGAAGAAGGGTGAACTTTTTTTGGAGTAGTAAAAAGCTTAGCTCTTATTTATGTACTATAAGGCTTTATCAATTGAGCTATGAAAGGAAAGGAAGTAAAATTTACAGTAGGCTACATCATGACATGGTAGACCTTCAATGTCACATGAAAAATGCAAAAACAGTTTAACACTATCAAATATGTGAGCATGCACAGGCAATATTTACAAATGAGCCAAATAAATCAAAAAGTTTACATATCATATGGATGTAAAGATTAATATGTTTTTCGTTGATCAGGAATAGACGTACTCCAACTAGATACCGGGTATCCAATTCCACTTAAGGAACAATAAATCCTAACCAACAACCCCGATTAAGTAAACACAACACAGAAATTATTCCAAAAAATGCAGCTTTATTTCATACATAATCAAAAGATATTAAAAAGTTAGAATAGTAATCATTGAGACAACAAGAAAATGCAGTGAGGAAGCAAATCAGAGGAACACACAGGGTCATAAGTCACAGCATACCTAGATAACACACATTCAAAGTCATCAGTATATTAGCCTTAGCATACCCAGATACATGTCCAGTCAGAAAACCATTAGTACTGGTGGCAGTTATAAAGATATACAATATAGCATGTCATCTGCAACCTTTCAACGCTGTGCTGGCCATACAGGCTTCTTCCGGAAGAAGCCTGTATAGGCGAAACGGCGTTGGGAGTGAGGTCGACTGCAGGACCGCACACATAACGCTGGTATACTTTATATATTTTGTAACTTTTCCACCACATTACTAATGGTTTTCTGACAGGCATATGTATCCTGGGTAGTGCCAGGGAGCCTTAATACTTTTGATGACCTTTGAATGGTGTGTTATCTAAGGTAATTTGCTATGCACTTTATTGTGTTTACCCCTTGTGTGTTGGCCCTGCGGTTCCCTCTGATTTTGCTTCCTCACTGCATTTTCTTGTTGTCTCAATGATTACTATTCTAACTTTTTAATATCTTTTGATTATGTATGAAATAAAGCTGCATTTTTTGGAATAATTTCTGTGTTGTGTTTACTTAATCGGGGTTGTTGGTCAGGAATAGAGTTGAGCTGACACCTGGAAGTTTGGGTTCGGGACCCGAACTTGACACTAAATTTACCCTGAACCAGAACCTTATTAAAGTCAATGGGGACCTGAACTTTGGGGCACTAAAATGGCTCTAAAAAAGTCCTGGAAAGGGCTAGAGGGCTGGAAATTGAAGCAAAATGGGAGTGAAAGTAAGACAAGTGCCTTGCAAACAAATTTGTATAGGGAAATAACTTAAAATAACATAAAATACATAGAAATGAAAAATAAACGTTCTAAACCTGAGCACAAGTGAGTGACAGTGGCACCTGCCACTCCGCAAACAGAGGATGTGGCAGCAACGCCACCACATCTTTCACCATCACCAAGCATCTCCACACTATCCCATATAAGTATTCAGCTGTCCATCTCCCAATTAGAAAAATAAATAGAAAGAGGAAGTACCCCCCTAACCCACCCGCAATCCCTGGCCCTGAATGCCAGGATTTTAAAATTCCTGGTTCTTTGAAATGCTGTCATTCTGTATCGTGGAGATAGATGGAGACTTTTAAAAAACTTATGGTGGTGGCTGCCCCACAGTACGTGGTTCCCAGCCACCACTACTTTTCCAGGCGAGCCATACATTCCCTGCACAACCAAGTGGTGGACAAAATCAGGTGTGCACTGCGCAACGCCATCTCTGGCAAGGTTCACATAAACACTAATAAGTGGACCGGTAAGCACGGGCAGGGAAGTTATATCTCCCTAACAACACACTGGGTAAATGCAGTGGCGGCTGGGCCAGAGGCGGTTAGCAGTTTGGCGCATGTCCTTGCCCCCCGAGGATTGCAGGGCATTTCTCTTTGCCTCCTGTTGCCTCCTCCTCCTACTCCGCTTCCACTCCTCCTCTACCACCTCCTCATCCTTTCAGCGTAACACCTTCACCGCCAACATCAGCACAGTCAGGGGAAAACGACAGCAGGCTGTTCTGAAACTCTTCTGTTTGGGGGACAAACCCCACACAGGAGCTGTGGATGGGCATGGAACAACAGACCGAAGAGTGGTTGGTGTCACTGAACCTCAAGCCCGGCCTGCTGGTGTGCGATAATGATCGAAATCTCGTAGGAGCTCTGGGCCTAGCCGGTTTGACACACATCCCTAGCCTGGGGCATGTGCTGAATTTGGTGGTGCAGAAATTCCTGAACACCTGACAGTGAAAATCAATTCAGTTAATCCAGCTCTTAGATTCTGGTGGGACAAATTCACTTTTATTGGTGCTCAGGGAACCCTGTGGCCTGAGCCGCAGATGTGACAGGCAAATAATTTTATTAAATTTGTCGGTTAGATTGTTGGGTAACATATCCACGGTTATCAGGACTTTTTATTATAAATCATAACAAAAACTATACAAGGAACATTTCAAAATAAGAAAATTAACCCGACCAGCCTCCCACCCTATCCCCCCCCCTTTCACTCAAACCACTCATTAATGCGCATTCACAAACTATTTACAAATTTATTTATAAATAAAATTAAATAACTATAGGTCAGATAAACTAAATAAACAAACAAAACTTTATACATGCCTTACCCTTAACTTATAAGGCCAGTCATATACAAGTGGCTCGGAGGGTGGGTTCCTGCACCAACATAGGCCAGGGACACAATTGTCCAGCCAGGGCACAGTTCTGGAGGAGGAGGAGAAGAAACCGTGTTCACAGCAGGGTGGCACCCAAAGCAGCTCACAGCCATCACTTGAGCGTGGCTGGGGGGATACAGAGGACACAGATGATACACCTCCCACAGAGAACAGCTCGTTGCCTCTGGGCAGCCTGGCACACATGAGCGGCTACATGCTGCAGACAGTGCTTGCACATCGACTGCCGAGTCACATTCTAACTTGTGCAGATTACTGGGTGGCCACCCTGCTGGATCCCCGTTACAAGGACAACGTTCCGTCCTTAATTCCATCACTGAAGAGTGATCGGAAGAAGCTAACGCTGGTAGATGCGCTGCTGATGGCATTCGCACCTGACACTGGGGGCTCAGTGGAAGCACCTGGCTAAAGCAGAGGAGGAGGAAGAAGTCGCCAACGCAGCTGGGTCACCGCCCGCACCTCAGAAGGCAGGGTTAGCATGGCCGAAATGTGGAAAAGCTTTGACACCACACCACAACAACCAGCAACACGAGCAGATATGGAACGTCTTAGCAAGAGGCAGCATTTCCGCAAAATGGTGGAATAGTATCTGTGCACACGCCTACACGTACTGACTGATGGGCCTGCCCAGGGTCGTAGGTTACAGGGGAAGCAGGGAAAGCGGCTGCTTTGGGGCCCTAACCAAGAAGGGGCCCACCCAGGAGGAGGAGGACTAAAAGACTTTGTCAGGGCTCCCTCAACAGTGTTATACAATGAAATTATATACAGTGCCAGTATAGACAGTGTTGAAAACGGATGGAACAGCTGCCTGGTCTGAGAGAGCGATCTTTAGTAGCCACAGGAATGGGGGCAGCATGAAAGGAAGGGGTTGAGTAAAAATTACTGGGGGAGGCAGGGCCCCATTCAAAAATTGCTGTTGGGCCCAGTCATTTCTAGCTACGCCACTGGGTCTGCTGAATTCAACTTATGGGTCTTCAAATTGGGGACATGGCCTCAGCTTCATCTTTATGCCTAGGAGGTACTGGCCTGCCCTGCAGCCAGTGTATTGTCTGAACGTGTGTTTAGTTTAGTGTGGGGGCGTTATCACAGACAAGCGCAGCTGCCTGTCCACAGCCAACTTGGACAATCTCATGGATCCCACAGGACTTGTTCGTACATTATGCAGAATAGACATGTATACCGGCCTCACCCAACCATTGTTATACCATTGTTATACTACAGCGCACTAACTTTTTGTTTTCTTTTTTGTATTTCCCAATGTTTTGGGGTCAACCCCAATTTATTTGAAAAACAAAACAAAACACATTGTTGTTGGCGACTACCTTTGGCTTCACAGCCAAAAAAAGCTTTATGTCAGGCAACAATTCAACCACCAATAGTAATGAACTAAGTTCCCTGTCTGTTATGCAGTGCAGGGGTACTTTGAAAGACAGAAGGGGTACAGATCAGCCAACAATCTGAAGGCCACCTAATTTACAGCATATATTTCCCAGTCAGGTATGCAGGGCAGGGGTAGTTTGAAAGAAAAAATGGTTCATGGAGCGTCCCCGTCATCAGGCATCTATTTGCCCCGCTAAAGGATTATTTTAAAAGTGTATAGAAGCCACAAGGGGCCCCCATGCTGCAGATTTATCATGGAGACATCATGGAGACAGCATATAACTACAGCACCCAACAATGTAAACGCTGCCGAATTTAAAGAATATATTTCCCAGTCAGGTATGCAGTGCAGGGGTAATTTGAAAGAAAGAAGGGGTACAGGTCACCTAACTATCTGAAGGCCACCTAATTTATTACTGAATATATTTCCAAGTCAGGTATGCAGTGCAGAGTTACTTTATGGGCCAAGAATGTAACATACGATTTTTCTAAATTTACCGCCCTGTCACTTATGCAGAGCAAGGGGTTATATGGCAAAAATTGGCAAAATGTCACCCACCAATTTAACAAATGATTTTTTGAAATTTACCGCCCTGTCACTTATGAAGAGCAGGGGTTTGTTTACAGAAAAACTGGCAAAATGTCACCCACCAATGTAACAGATGATTTTTAGAGATTTACCTCCCTGTCACTTATGCAGAGCAGAGGTTTATATACAGCAAAACTGGCAAAATGTCACCCACCAATGTAACAGATGATTTTTAGAGATTTACCTCCCTGTCACTTATGCAGAGCAGGGGTTTGTATATGGAAAACTGGTAAAATGTCACCCACCAATGTAACAGATGATTTTTTCAAATTTATCTCCCTGTCACCTATGCAGAGCAGGGGTTTGTATACAGCAAAACTGGCAAAAAAAAAACAGTTTTTTCAGCATTGTATGCAAAAGTGCTCTGTGGCACAAAAGTACGGGTTTATTCCCCCAACTACAGAAATGCAGTTTTTCACCGCAAAATTTTAAGACAGTTTTTTCAGCGTTGTATGCAAAAGTGCTCTGTGGCACAACAGTACAGGTTTATTCCCCCAACTACAGAACTACACTATGTCACCGCAAAATTTTTAAATAGGTTTTTCAGCGGTGTACGCAAATGTGATCTGTGGTACGACAGTACGGGTTTATTCCACCAACTACAGAAATACACTATGTCACCGCAAAATTTTAAAATAGTTTTTCCAGCGGTGTATGCAAACGTGCTCTGTGGTACGACAGTTCAGGTTTATTCCACCAACTACAGAAATGCAGTATGTCACCCCAAAATTATAAAATAGGTAATGTAGGGAGAATTGACCTGCCAGAAAAAAGAAATTTTTCCTCCACTGAGCTACCAAAAAATAATTAGACTGATGTCACGGCAGATTGGCACACATGCAGGTCACATGCAGTTTCAAGGACAGTGCAGTTGCTAAAATGGTCACGACCCCCACCTCAGTAAATAGATGGATTAAAAATTATTTTACAGTATCACTGGGCTCAAGGTTCGGGTACAAATATGTGGCATAGCACCCTCAATAATTGCTGTAGTTTGAAGATTTAACACCACCAAGTTCAACAAATTTCTTCCCTAATCTCTCCCTAAGAGCACCAATAGAAACCTGTCCCTACACTAAGAGCAGCAGAGTGACATGCGACGCTACGTTACTATAGCTTAAATAGAGGCTGGGTCACATGCCAATCACAGTCATGCTAATAGTAGGCATGGCTGCGATGGCTTTTTAGGCCAAATTAGTGAAATGCTTGTTGATTGCCTGCAGCCTTTCAAAAAGCTGGAAGAAATTGCCGAACAATGAACCCGAACTTCTACGGAAATGTTCGGGTCTGGGTGCGTAAAACCGTAAAGTTCGGTACGAACCCGAACCATGCAGTTCGGGTTCGCTCAACCCTAACCAGGAGGCCTTCCATATAGCTGTTGTCATCAACAGTGGTATCCTGGAGCCCTAGTTTGAAGTGCTAGTTTGTCTACTTGTAAGCTCAGAATTTAGTTGGCACTTTTGAGAATTGTGGAGTTGTTTCTGGATTTATGTTAGTCAATTGTAACCATTGTATGGCAATATATTCAGGTTTCTATGTGCACTAACTAATACAGTGAGAGTATATTTACAGAACAGCATGCCTGCTTATGATATTCCCCTCAAAACTCTAGCGTTGCAATGTTGGATATGTAATTTAAAGCAATTTTTCAAAAACGTGATTCGCCGGTTTGCTGAATTTTTGAGAAAAAAATTGGTTCGATCCAAATTTATTTGCGGCGAATTTCGTTAAAAAACGGCTATTGCCTGGCTGCAGAGAGCCTTTATAGTGGTGTAGAACACTGTGACTTGCAGTAACACGCATAGGAAGTGCTTTGGTAGTGAAATAATACTGTGAGTCTGTATGACATGCAGATGACAGGCGTCGCTCTTAGTATCACTGCACACTTCACTTATTTGGGCAGTCATGGGGCAAAAAATGACCAAATAACTCAAGTATGGTTCAGGTCGATGTTAGCGCCAAGAAGAAGCGTACTCCTTTTACACCGTCATCAGCTGATTCCACATAGATGTGTACAGAACCTGTACTATTAAACGCTTATATAAGTAGAGCCACTCGATAGAGTGAAGAGGGTGTCAGCAGTAAGTTTGTGTTGATGTCACTGATTATTTTGCCCTTCCTCTGATCCGTCAGAACAATAACCCCCAAAAAAACAGATCCTGTCTGTTGAGCAGCCACCTTCACTCGGTCAGCATTTCGTCAGTAATCCATCAGTATTGCTAATGCCCAAAAAAACAGGAGTGGATCCAAAACGGAGATGGAATATTTTCATGTCTTCTGTGTTTTGTACCCACTCCTGCTTTTGGCTACCAAACCACAAGCCAATTCTGATGGGACCATACAGGCCTTACAGCTGCTACACAAACAGGATCCGTTGTGCGCCTTATTTTTCCTTCCTTCTGACAGATCAGAAGAAGTGTCGAATAAATGATGATGTCAGCCAGAACGAAAGGCAAAATAGTGGCCCAGTCCTGAAGTGAGGAGGGTGGAAACAGTATGAGAAGTCCACAGAATGGCCCTATGACATAGTGGTGAGGTGGAAGCATCATGAGGAGGCCACAGAGTGGCACAATGACAGTGTGGAGGTGGCAGCAGCATCATCAAGAGGCCACAGAGGGGCACAATGACAGTGTGCAGGTGGTGGCAGCATCAGGAGACCACAGAGTGGCAAGGGGACATATTGTGGAGGTTGCAGCAGCATCAGGAGACCACAGAGTGACTCGGTGACAGAGTGGGAAGGTGGGAGGTAATAACAGTACCTGCTGACGATAGTGGGTGTAAGAAGGAGCACTTGGCATCAGATGTGTGGTATCAGGCGGGTGGCAGCATCAGAAAAGTAGCTGAAGCAGGTAGCCAGAAGAAAACAGTCTATTTTGTCAAAGTGTTGGTGTGTCACCATGGATGATCTAGTCTGATGCATCAGGCATTGGTGGGTGGAAATCCTGGCTGATCCACACCTGATTCATCTTAACAAAGGTCAGTCTGTCCACATTTTGGGTGGACAGGTGAGTTCTTTTTGGGGTAAATATGGCCCTCACCACTCTAAACACTCGCTCTGATGCCACACTACTGGCCGGGCATAACAGCTTTTCCATGGCAAACTTGGCCAGTTGCAACCATTAATCGAGTTTGGCTGTGGATCTTCAATGTGGGATGGCAGGGTGCTGCCCAAGTATGCCACCACCTGCTGGTTTAGGTCCTGCTCCAGGTCTAGCTGCTGCTGCTGCTGCTGCTGGTGAGTAGTTTCTTCACTAGGCGGTTGAAGAAAGCTGCTCATCAGCGACTATAGACTCAAGTTGCTGCTGATGGAGCTGGAACTGCTCCTACCCCCCACGTGCCACAGCAGCAATGGCAGAGGAATATGAGCGCAGAAGTGCCCCCCGGTTAGACCTGCGAGAGGATGGACGATGGCGCAGATAGGCATCGGCCAACTGACTACATAGGATGTCTCTATAGTAGTTCAGTTTGTTCTCCCTCTCAGCGAGTGTAAAAAAGGCCCCCATTTTGAATCGGTAGCGAGGGTTCAACAAGATGGAGAGCCAGAAGTCATCCCTCTGCCAAATGCTGACAATTCAGCTGTCACTACGCAAGCAAGTGAGAATACATCGGGCCATTTGTTCAAGTGACTCGGAGGGACTCCCTGCATCAATCTCCACTACATACTGCCACTGTGTGTCTGGGTCCTCTGCCTCGTCTTCCTCATCGCCTTGTAGCTCCTCTGGCTGGTTCTGCTCCTCCTCTCCTGTTACCTGTGTATAAAAACAACCCATTTTGCTACACATTGCTTGTGCTCCAATGTCCTCCTCCTCCTCTAGTTCAGCCCCCACAGGGCTCATGTGGCCATGAGATCTGGGTGCCACGTTTCCAGTCCAGGACATGAAGCAGTGAAATGACATCATTCACCCCGTAGTCCTGGCCTCCTCAAAGGGCCTGAGCAAATGACAGGTATCACACATGAGCTGCCATTGGCTGACATCGAAGTTACACAGGGGAGTACTTCTGTCCAATTGGATCATCAAGAAATCGTTTATGGCCTTTCTCGATTCGTATAGTCTATCTAACATATGGAGGGTGTAATTCCAACGGGTGGAAACGTTGCATATCAGCCTATGTTGGGGGATGCCGTTCTACCTCTGCAGCTCAAGGAGGGTGTGCTTTGCAGTGTTCCTGGCCATTTTTAGGATGTCATGCAGATGGGGGGAAGACTTCAGGAACCTCTTGACAACAAGATTGAACACGTGTGCCATGCAGGGCGCATGGCTAAGCCCTCCTTGACACATTGCTGGCACCATGTTCTTCCCCTTGTTGATCACCATGGTTCCGATTTTGAGTCGTCGCGGAGAAAGCCAGGATTCGATTTCTTGATGAAGGACACGGAGCAGGTCCTCCCCTGTGTGACTCAGTTTGCCCAGGCAGACGAGGTGCAGAACAGAGCGACACCACCGTGCCCTGCACATGTGGTATGCTGGAGGGGCACTGTGAATTGTCCCTGCAATGGAGGCTGAGGAAATGGTAGAGGATGAGGAGGCAGAGGCGGACATTGTCGCAGGACCAACGGCGTGAGAACGTGGAGGCAGAAGCGGCATCACCTGGCCAAGTTGCTGGTGTGGTTTGGCAGGAACCACATACACCCAGTGGGCCGTAAAGGACATGTATTGTCCCTGACCATAGTTACAGCTACACACGTCGGTGCTGCCCTTTGGCAGACACCGACAGGCTCAAGGACTGGCCCACCTTCTGTTCTACATGGGTGTGCAGGGCTTATACTGCGTTTTTGGCAAAGAAATGACGGCCTGGGACTCTCCACCTCAGCTCAGCACAAACCATCAGTTCTCTGAAAGGTGCAGAGTCCATCACTTGGAAAGGGAGGGACTGCAGCACCAGCAACTATTATTGAAGAATGTTCAGCTTCTGCGCCGTTGGATGAGTGCACACATACTGTTGTCTCTTGGCAATCGCTTCGGTGATCGATTGCTGATGGAATAACTGATGAGGAGTAGAAAGGTGAGGAGCAGGAGCATCTGGACCAGCAGAAGATGGGAATGACAGACATCTCCCTTCAGCTGAGGTGGTGCAGCCTTGACTGCCTGAAACCGTGTGCATGCCATTGGACGATGCAGCGATTGCTGCGGCAGGCTGGACCACCACATCGGAGCTACTGTTCTCCCAGGCCACTGTATGGCGACGCTGCATATGTTGATGCAGGGCCATAGTGCCAAAATTGGCACCCTGGCCATGCTTCATCTTTTGCCCACAGATTCTACATATGGCCCCTTTCACCTCCTCCGGCGGCTTAACTTAAAACTGACACACCGCCGAGTAGGTGATTTTCCCTCCAACAGTCTGCACTGACTGACTGCTATCACCGCTGCCTCTGTGAACCCCTGCACCACTACTTCCCGGGCAGGTAGACTCCTGTGAAGCTCCCAACCTCCCACTGCTGCCACTCTGCTGACTCCTGGCCACGCTAACAACTTGCTGGCTTATGGGCAAGCTGCCATCCTCTTCTCCCGATGATGATGAAGCCCCTTCATCACCTTGCTCCCAAGTGTGATCAGCTACATCATCATCATCATCGAATACTGTCTGCACGTCACTGATGTCTTCTTCAACGGTCTCTGACCGCTTGCAACACCAGCTCCAACGCCACTCTCCTCATCACTACTTGCCGCCTACACGCCTACACGAAAATGGCTTTATAACATATAACTAAACCGCAGAACATCAAATGTATTTTACTTTTGCCACTAATACATGCCACAAAAGGTTTTAGAACATATAACTGAACCGCTGTAAGGCAAATATATTTTTCTTTTGTCACTATTACATGACAAAAAGGGCTTTATAACATATAACTGCACCGCTGAACGGCAAATATATTTTACTTTTGCCACTAATACACGCCACAAAAGGCTTTAGAACATGTAACTGCACATGACAAATACAGTTGCAAGAAAAAGTATGTGAATCCTTTGGAATTATATGGATTTCTGCAAAAATTGGTCATAAAATGTGATCTGATCTTCATCTAAGTCACAACCATAGACAATCACAGTCTGCTTAAACTAATACACAAATAATTAAATGTTACCATGTCTTTATTGAACACACCATGTAAACATTCACAGTGCAGGTGGAAAAAGTATGTGAACCCTTGGATTTAATAACTGGTTGAACCTCCTTTGGCAGCAATAACTTCAACCAAACATTTCCTGTAGTTGCAGATCAGACGTGCACAACGGTCAGGAGTAATTCTTGACCATTCCTCTTTACAGAACTGTTTCAGTTCAGCAATATTCTTGGGATGTCTGGTGTGAATTGCTTTCTTGAGGTCATGCCACAGCATCTCAATCGGGTTGAGGTCAAGACTCTGACTGGGCCACTCCAGAAGGCATATTTTCTTCTGTTTAAGCCATTCTGTTTTTGATTTGCTTCTATGCTTGTGGACAGATGGCCTTAAGTTCTCCTGCAAAATGTCTTGATAAACTTGGGAATTCATTTTTCCTTCGATGATAGCAATCCGTCCAGGCCCTGATGCAGCAAAGCAGCCCCAAACCATGATGCCCCCATCATCATACTTCACAGTTGGGATGAGGTTTTGATGTTGGTGTGCTGTGCCTCTTTTTCTCCACACATAGTGTTGTGTGTTTCTTCCAAACAACTCAACTCTGGTTTCATCTGTCCACAGAATATTTTGCCAGTACTGCTGTGGAACATCCAGGTGCTCTTGTGCAAACTGTGAACGTGCACCAATGTTTTTTTTTTACAGTAGTGGCTTCCTCTGTGGTATCCTCCCATAAAATTCATTCTTGTTTAGTGTTTTAGGTATCGTAGATTCGCTAACAGGGATGTTAGCATATGCCAGAGACTTTTGTAAGTCTTTAGCTGACACTCTAGGTTCTTCTATACCTCATTGAGCAGTCTGCGCTGGGCTCTTGCGATCATCTTTACAGGATGGCAACTCCTAGGGAGAGTAGCAGCAGTGCTGAACTCTCTCCATTTATAGACAATTTGTCTTACCGTGGACTGATGAACAGCAAGGCTTTTGGACTTTTGGATATACTTTTATAACCCTTTCCAGTTTTATGCAAGTCAACAATTCTTAATCATAGATCTTCTGAGAGCTCTTTTATGTGAGGCATCATTCACATCAGGCAGTGCTTCTTGGGAAAAGCAAAGCCAGAACTGGTGAGTGTTTTTTATAGGGCAGGGCAGCTGTAACCAACACCTCCAATCTCATCTCATTGATTGGACTCCAGTTGGCTGACACCTCACTCCAATTAGCTCTTGCAGATGTCATTAATCTAGGGGTTCACATACTTTTTCCACCTGCACTGTGAATGTTTATATGGTATGTTCAATAAAAACATGGTAATATTTAATTGTTTGTGTGTTATTCGTTTAAGCAGACTGTGATTGTCTATTGTTGTGACTTATATGAAGATCAGATCACATTTTATGACCAATTTGTGCAGAAATCCATATCATTTCAAAGGGTTCACATACTTTTTCTTACAACTGTATATTTTTACACTATTACACACCACAAAAGGCTTTAGAACATATAACTGCACCGCTGTACGGCAAATATATTTTTCTTTTCTCACTATTACACAGTCTGGTCCCTTATACCCTGCCACAGCTCTGTGGCGGTGTGCTGTTTGTCACCTAAGCAAATGAGTTTCAGCATGGCCTGTTGCTGTTTCCCCATTGACATGCTACACTGCTTCCAGCTACTGACTAATGGCTGACTGGTGCTGCAAGATGAGAATTCAGAGGTGGAAGTGGAGTAGGAGTAGAAGAAGGGGGGTTTGCTGCAACTAATGCAGGTGGTGATGACAATTCTGATGGAATGGGGGCCCGCAATCCTTGGCGTTGGTAGAACCTGTAACATCCCAGGGTACGACTAGCTACCGGCTTCCACAAGGTTCACCCAGTGTGCAATCACGGAAATGTAGCATCCCTGGCCAAAAGCACTTGTCCATGTGTCAGTCGTTAAGTGGGCCTTCACAATAACTGCGTTGGTCAGGGCACGGGTGATGTTACAGGACACAATTGCTAGTGTAATGCGGGGATGGCACACCGAGAAAAATAGTGGCGGCTGGGGACTGAGTAACAAGGGACGTCCTCCGCCATGAGGCTGAGGAAAGCCTCAGTATCCATAGGCCTAAATGGCAACATTTCCAGGGCCAGCAATTTGTAAAGGTGTGCATTTAGTGCTATGGCCTGTGGGTGGGTGGCTGGGTATTTTCGCTTACGTTCAAAGGCCTGGGTTAAGGACATCTGTACGCGGGCCTATTTGGTGTGGCCCACCTTCTCCCTTTTGCCATTCCACAGCCTCTTCCAGCCTGTTGTGGTGCTGTGGATCCCTCCCCCCTGTACTGCTGCCCTCGGTTGGCTTGCCAGGTTGGGTCAATGATGTCATTGTCCACCACCCCCTCTTCCACTTCCTCACTCGAGTCATCCTCCTGACTTGTGTTGTTGACCTAAAAAAACCCTCAATTATTGACAACTGTGTCTCATCCGCATCATCCACCTCATGAAACACTAATTGCCATTCCCCACCATCATCTTCTTCTAACTGTGGATGCTGAAGAGTTTGGGAATCAGTGCACAAGATCTCCTCATGTCCCTCTTCAGGGAGGGTCAGCTCACCTGCAGGCCCTCACCTACAATATTTGAGAGGGTCAGCTCACCTGCAGGCCCTCACCTACAATATTTTAGAGGGTCAGCTCACCTGCAGGCCCTTAACTACAATATTTTAGAGGGTCAACTCACCTGCAGGCCCTCACCTACAATATTTGAGAGGGTCAGCTCACCTGCAGGACCTCACCTACAATATTTGAGAGGGTCAGCTCACCTGCCTGCCCTCACCTACAATATTTTAGAATGTCAGCTTACCTGCAGGCCCTCAACTACAATATTTTACAGTGTCAGCTCACCTGCAGGCCCTTAACTACAATATTTACAGGGTCAGCTCACCTGCAGGCCTTCACCTACAATATTTTAGAGGGTCAGCTCACCTTCAGGCCCTCAACTACAATATTTTACAGGGTCAGCTCACCTACAGGCCCTCACCTACAATATTTGAGAGGGTAAGCTCACCTGCAGGCCCTCACCTACAATATTTTAGAGAGTCAGCTCACCTGCAGGTCCTAAACTACAATATTTTACAGGGTCAGCTCATCTGCAGGCCCTCAACTACAATATTTACAGGATCAGCTCACCTGCAGGCCCTCAACTACAATATTTTACAGGCCCTCACCCCTAATGTTTTAGAGGGTCAACAGCAGGACCTTGTTCCTAATGTTTTGGAGGGTTGCTTGTACTTTTTTGCCGCACTTGCACTTTATATGCAATTGAATATACAGGGAATAATGTTTCCTAACAAGTTTTCCTGTGAAACTGATTTTTTGGGGGGGTTTTGTGCGTATTTTTGTCAGTCTGTAAAAGTGGCGTAAAACTCGGACAACATGGTTCCCAGCAGCGACCTGGGAGTCCAATATGCATCTAGACATCGTCCACATGCTGTTCCCGATCCATTTCGGTAGTGTTTCTGTCACTTTCTGACCTTTTCCAATGGACCAGGCACCCTCCCCTCTTCAGAGCAGGGGGTGCCTGGTTGTCTCCCATTGACTTTCATTATACTCGGGTGCTTGGCCGAGCGCACGAATATAGCAAATTAGCAATATGTTCGGGCCGAATCGGATTGTTCCTATTACCCAGGCTGTAACGTCCCTTAAATGAACCCTGTTCAACATAAATGCTGTGGAATGATTCCTCCCTATCCTTTCCCTACACCTTGAATAATCTTTCCTTGAACTTGTAAATCGTTTTTTTAGCACAATTACGTTTTTTCTAACACTGTCCCTAGCGCTTGCTGACATCTCTCCCTGCACTAAGTACACTGGTAAATGGCAGAATCCAAGATGGCTGAGGCTATTTATAGGGCTATGATATGACAGGGCTGGCTGGCTGCTGATTGACTGCATGCATGGCATTATGGGTGATCCCACCTTCCCAGAGATCCTTGCTCTATGTCCTCACACGTGCATCAGCCATTTTAGGAAAAAATGTGATTTGTTACCATGAATCGCGAGAGAATTCTGATTCGGTGCGAATTGAATTTTTCCTGAAATTCGGATCGAATTACACTTCGTCAGCTTCGAGTCGCTCATCTCTATTGATGACCTATCTTCTTGATAGATCATCAATATCTCGGTACCCCCTCTGATCAGCTGTTTGAAGGGTTAGCAAGCGCTGCTTCTGCTTCAAAAATTACCTGAGCGTCATCTCTTTTGTAGAAGCAGCACAGTGTAATTACTTAAATGGTGCTTTATGACCTTTATGCTTTATTTTATCCTACCTAACTCAATTCTCCAACCAGTCTTTATAATGCTGATCCTCTTCAACTCCCAGCAGCTTCACTTAGAATTCACTTGAGAATAAAGTTGTTAGGTAAGATAGTCCAACAAATTTTAGCAATTCCCTGAAAGGTGAGAACAAGAGGAGTTACAATTGAGGTCACTTTGCGAGGAGTGAAGTCATTTCTTCTTCACATCTTATTTCTCAGTTGGTCTGTGGCAGTTCCCGTGAAGGTAAATGAGATAAAATGTTTTTGATATGAAGGTCAACTTATAAAACATGACTACTGTGGGGCTTCTAAAAAATACTATACATCCTCCTCAGACTAACATGTAGAGGATACACAGTTGTGTGAATTTCATAAGGATTGTATGTATATATATATAAATATATATATATATATATATATATATATATATATATATATAACCATCCTCTGTATGTTATATATACCAACAATAGGGATTTAATAAAATATATTTTTAATATGTGATAAAAATAAATGTTGTTAGATTTCCCAAAAGATCAGTCAGAGCAAATCACCTTTAATGTGAGTTGACAGTGTGATATTTTCTGCAATACCAGTTCTCGGCAAAGTGCTCTAAAAAAGCATTCATAATTTATTTATATGGCTGGCTTTAACCCTATGATGTCAAGTACAAGCTGCAAGTCTTGTTAGTCTCATATGTTGCATGCAACAATTCCTAGTAGTACATACCCTCTTTCCAGTGCAGCCAATAGCTTCAACCTTATATGGACTTGGAAGATGGGAGATCAAATGCATGGTCATGATTAAATAACTTCAATATGCCATTGATGACATCCAAATTCATAGCCAGTTATGGTCTTTGCCCTTTGTTTAGTGAACGGCAGTAGCTTTTCACCACATGATGCTTTGTGAATGTAAATGATCTGCCACGGCTTAATTTATTTACTTAGAACTGTTTTCATTTAACTGTGTAAAATATTGGCATAAAAAAAAGCATTTACGACTAATGTTCTTGTTTTAATAGCTGATAGAAAACCTAATTCATTCATTCATAAGTGTGGAAGGAATACTGGACCAAGGGCAGTAGCAGTCAAGTGCTTTGAACAAAGAGAGAGGGCAAAATCGGTAAAGCACCAAGAACACAAGTAAGGGCAAGGGAGACTAAGGTACTTCTACGGGAACCAAAAGCATTGCTTAAACTTTCAAAATTTAATTGCCCATCTTGACCTCTACATCTGCATCAAGAAAGTTCAAAGCATAGAACATCTCTGAAGTTGCCCATATACATTAGACAAAACTAAGCCAAATCCATAGATTTTGGTATTTCAGACTACTTTTCAATGTGACCACTAGACTCACTCCAGATTTAGAGGTATGAGAGAATGCCATATACTTTGTTCCCTACTGGAGATACTGTGCGCCACTATTACAGGTGCCTGGCAACTGCTTATTCCTCTCTCCCTGTTGAAATAAACATGCACTATCGGCACAGTATGGTCACGTCAAGCCTAAGTCAGTGCCGAGCTCATAACATACCAGCACGCCCTCCCTCTGACTAGTAGGTGACGGCTTAGGCAGGGCTTTAGCTCATTATTACACATGACGTTCCTCACACTAGAGATTCGGCATCAGGCAGGGCAATAATCCTATCCAGCCTCAGTCTTTGGCCACCACCATACCAGTGGTACTGGCCACCTAGCTATTGCTCTCCTGCTTTAGACGTGCTTGAGTGGCGTGACTACTGCCATCTGAGCAACTATTACGGATATGGTGCTTCATCGAGCTCATATCCTTAACTAATGGTGCTAATGTGCTCCTGATGAAGTGTGCCTTTTTGGTACACGGAAACGTGTTAAGCAATCCTTGAATTATTGGAGCTGGAATATTGTGATATGTCAGTGTCCCTGAATACCTGTGGTCACTAACATCTTCCAGCCCAGCACCTATCCATTCACCATTGCAGGGGTGGCCATGCGCGCGACCATTCTCTGTAAGTATACATAGGTACTAGATGGTACATCACGATTACCAGTATTTATGTGTTAGTTGCACATCCGTGTGAGTAGCAACTACAAGTGGCAATAACAATAATTTGAGCCACTGAGGTTCTCACACCTGCATTTGTGTTTGTGGGCCATAGTAAGCCTATGTGGGACATCACCCTTTGTGTTTTTATTTGAATTACCAATAAAGTTATTTTGTTTTGTTTTAACGTCCCTCCACTTTATAATTTACCTAAGTCTATGATGACTTTATTTTCTTACAATAATTAAACAATTTACTCATAAATTACTTACTCTATGTCCCAATCTTTGAAAAATAGGGGTGGAGGAATGTATCAAGATTTCTAGGTTCAAAATGTTGCAAAATAGGACTTTAGAACTTTTTTGCATCACATGAGCAGAAAATGAGATTTTTTGCTTTTTCATACCAATGGTCAATACTCAGGACAGGTCATCAATATGAGATTGGCAGGGGTTCAACTCCCGGCACTTCCACCAATCAGCTGTTTGACAAGGCTGATTGCTGCAAGCTCACTGCAGCCTTCTCGCAGCTTACCAAGCACAGCACCATTCATTTAATAGCAGCAGTGCTTGGTATTGCAACTCAGCCCCAATCACTGATGAACATAATGTAACATGGCCTAGCAAGAGGCCTAAGCATTTACAGAGCGTTGCAGCATCGTCATACAACTCATCAGCAGGGGTGCTAGGAGTCGGAATCCTGCTGAACTCATATTGATTACCTATCCTGACGATACGCCATCAATATGAGTCCCCTGGAAAGCCCCTTTAATGCATCCATATACCCTCTATAATCTTCCTGCCTTCTACATACACAAGCATGCTCAAGCACAGTCCAATGGGCATGTCTTCTCATTAGGTAGAGGAGTACGCTATGATAGACGCATCTGGCAGTGACTGAAAGATTCAGGTATTGAAATGTACTCATTTAACATGTCCAGTCATTCTTTCTCCTGACATCATCTGTCAGGAAACAGTCAGTACAACCCCATATAGGTAAAATAGTCAGTAACTTCCATAAAAATTAATGAGGTTGGCCAACTTTACTCTTATGTGTTATAAGTTACGACTAAGAACACAACTGTGTTTAAAACAAGTCAACTGTTGCCAGGGTGGAGGTTTTGTCTCTGTGAGTTATTTTGCTACGATATTCAAATAAAGCGCATTTAAGATTTTAAAGTGCTGGACTTTCTTCTCTTGACTTGTATGAAGGATGTACCTGGATCCAATCCATGCACTCAACCACAGCTGTGAAGATGAGCTTGAGTTTTCTTACACTATATGGTTATAAGTTACAGTCTGAATCCCAGCTTAGTACTTCATTTACTATACTATAGGCTTCAGATCTGAAACCTCTCAGTATCCCTCTTTGTGCACGAGTTAAGAACTTGCTGTAGTGATTTGCATTTTGGAAGGTGTCATCCAGGCACTTACTAGTACAATGTAGAAACAAAAAAATTTTCTGTTTCACCGAGTTCAGCTGAATTGTTTCCAGTAGCAACCAGAAGAATTGTAACTGTGGCTCAGGGCGATAATAATAGAGGTTGTAATTTAGGACTGGTCCAAGAAATGTAGCAACCAGAAGATGTGTAACAGTGGCTCGGGGCGATAATAGGAGGTTGTAACTAATTCTAATTGATTTCTTTTTCAGTAGATTATTTCTCAATGTAACCTGTAAAATGAAGATCAAGAGTGAAAACACGCTATGGAAGTTAGAGCTTAGGTGAATTTACTGGAATAAGAAGCAGCTGGATTTATAATGTGACACCTCCAGTTTTTAGACAGAGCTTTTTTGAAAATGAATGGTCAGAAGACTGTTATTAAATTACATTTCAAGCAGATTATTTGCAGATATAAGAAATGTCTATGATTTAATGTTTGCTTTAGAAATGTTTAATGAGTGATTATAAAACCTGTTTAGTAAAATCTTTGCCAAGAAATGAGAAAAATATTTTTTTCTGTGGGAATGATGTGTTTTTGGACATGTGCAACCAATACCATCAAAGACCAATTCAAGTTCTTATGTGTGACATTAGTGCAGGTAATAATTATTTCTAGAACATAGCTATATAAACAATATAACAATATAGCAATAACAAATGACAAGACAGGTTGGTCAATTGAGAGATTGGTCAACATATCCTGCTGTGGAGGACATATCTAAGGCCCGGCACCATGCCAAGGTTTTTCAAGTAGCTCGGGACCTAACATTTACCTACCTGTGCCGTATGGGCAATACCAGGGGCCAGTGGGCTAATTTACAGGAGTATAAAGGCCGACTCGCAGCAAACTCCCCAGTTACCTCCAGTTCTGCTCCCCTGTATATACTGTATATGCACAACTGCATCTTGGGTTGAGCACATCCTGCTTCATGCCAACTTTCAGTTGTTTTGTATATATAATTGTTTGGAGGTGTATAAACTCCTATGTAAATGTAGCCGGTTTTCCATCCACAGGCTATATTTAGGTGCACCTGTGAGGCCTGGGCCATATCAGCCAGTCTTGGGTGGAGCTCACAGCCTTCTCCCTCCTCCCATTGCAGGCATGGCTAAAAGCATGCCGAGTTTGCTGGGAGTCGGCCTTTACACTCCTGTAATTTAGCCCACTGGCACAGGTAGTTGAGTGTTAGGTTCCGAGCTACTTGAGAAACCTTGGTGTGGTGCTCGGGCTTAGACATGTCCTCCACAGCAGGATATGTTGACCAATCTCTCAATTTTAACATCAGTTTGAGAGCTTAGTAAGACAGCAGTGTGCACCTGTCATTTGTTATTGCAATCAGAATAACTCCCTGGATCAACGACCTATCTCTAGTAGCTATAACCTGTAATATTATTACACTCCAGAAATACATCCAGGCCCCTCTTGAACTTTTTTAGTGAACTCACCATCACCACCTCCTCAGGCAGGGAGTTCCATAGTCTCACTGCTCTTACCGTAAATAATCATTTTCTATGTTTGTGTACAAACCTTCTTTCCTCCAAACGCAGAGGATGTCCCCTTGTCACAGTCACAGTCCTGGGGGTAAATAGATGATGGGAGAGATCTCTGTACTGTCCCCTGATATATTTATACATAGTAATTAGATCTCCCCTCAGTCGTCTTTTTTCTAAAGTGAATAACCCTAGTTTTGAAAATCTTTCAGGGTACTGTAGTTGCCCCATTCCAGTTATTACTTTAGTTGCCCTCCTCTGAACCCTGTCCAGCTCTGCTATGTCTGCTTTGTTCACAGGAGCCCAGAACTGTACACAGTACTCCATGTGTGGTCTGACTAGTGATTTGTAAAGTGGTAGGGCTATGTTCTCATTACGGGCATCTATGCCCCTTTTGATGCAACCCATTATCTTATCGGACTTGGCAGCAGCTGCCTGACACTGGTTTTTACAGCTTAGTTAGCTGTTTATTAAAATTCCTATGTCCTTTTCCATGTCCTTTTCCATGTGTTACCGAGTGTTTTACCAATTAGTATGTACGGGTGATTTGCATCATTACTTCCCATGTGCATAACCTTACATTTGTCAGTGTTAAACCTCATTTGCCACTTCTCTGCCCAAGCCTCCAATCTATCCAGATCCATCTGTAGCAGTAAATTGTCCTCTTCTGCGTTAATTACTTTACACAGTTTAGTGTCATCTGCTAAAATTTATATTTTACTGTGCAAGCCTTCTACAAGATCATTAATAAATATATTGAAGAGAATAGTGCCCAATACTGAGCGCTGAGGTACCCCACTAGTGACAGTGACCCGATCTGAGTGTGTACCATTAATAACCACCCTCTGTTTTCTGTCTCTAAGCCAGTTACTTACCCACATACAGACATTTTCCCCCAGTCCAAGCATTCTCATTTTATATACTAACCTTTTATGTGGTACAGTGTCAAATGCTTTGGAGATGTCCAGATATACGATATCAATTGATTCGCCGCTGTCAAGTCTAGAACTTACCTCCTCATAGAAACTGATTAAATTATTTGACATGACAGATCCCTCATGAAGCCATGCTGATATAGCGTTATTTCATTGAGATCCTCCAAGATAGCATCTCTTAATAAACCTTCAAACAGTTTACCCACAACAGATGTTAAACTTACCAGCCTATAGTTTCGAAGCTCTGTTTTTGTACCCTTTTTGAATATTGGCACTACATTTGCTAATCCTGTGGAACACTCCCTGTGAGTATAGAGTCCTTAAATATCAGAAATAAGGGTCTGGCTATAACATTACTTAATTCTCTTCTGATACGGGGGTGTATGCCATCTGGTCCTGGCGATTTGTCTATTTTAATCTTTTTAATTCGCTGTTCTACTTCTTCCTGGGTCAGACAGGGCACTTTTAATGGGGAATTTACTTTTACATTCTGCATTTCAGTTTATTTTCCTCAGTCAATACAGTGGAGAAAAAAATATTTAATAGCTTTGCTTTTTCCTCGTCTCTGCAACTCCCCCCTCATTGCTCTGTAGAGGGGCAACACCTTCAGAATTATACTTTTACCATTTATATAATTGAAGAACATTTTAGGGTTAGTTTTGCTCTCTTTGGCAATTAATCTCTCAGTCTCTAGATTGGCGGTTTTTATTTGTTTTTTACATATTCTATTTTTTTCCTTATAGTTTTTCAGTGCTACCTGGCTCCCCTCCTGTTGTAGTGATTTAAATGCTTTCTTTTTGTCATGTATTGCTTTCTTTACAGTTCTATTTATCCACATTGGTTTCTTCTTGTTCCTCAAACTTTTATTCCTATAAGGTATGCACCTCTCACAATTAGATTTTAGGATGCTTTAAAAATATCCCATTTTGTGGCTGTATTTTTATTTTTGAGGACTTTGTCTCAGTTAGTTAGGCCTATGGCCTCTCTTAGTAGTAGTAGTATTAGTAATGAAGACTGTGAAGCAGCAATGGAAGTGGCACTAGGAGGATAAGCACCAGACAGTAGTAGCTTTGGTGGTGGAAGCAGCAACAGCCACATGGTACGGAACATGATGGTAGGCTGGCAGACAGTGTCAGTTACATGATGGCGGTGGCAGCAGCCATTTGGTATGGAACATGATGGTAGGCAGGCAGGCAGCGGTCCCAGCACAGTTATGCATGGGGTTCCACATCTCCACCGGAACCTCCTCCTCATGGCAGTCCAAATATTAACTGTTATCACACAAATCATCAACAGGGAAACTATCTTGAGTATCTTCCATAGCACTTGGGGGTTTGTTGTCTCTTCTTAGGTAAAAAGAATGTGCCCCACTAGGAGGAGACAGTGAAGAAAAAGATAATGCAACTTAAAGGCTTCTCAGGGGTTGCAAGGAGGACAAACAGGAAGAATGCTGTGAGCCCTGGCTCCAAGGCACTGTGTCAGACTCAAAGGTGACATTCACATGACCCTGCAGTCGCTGAGAGGAGAAGTGAGCCATCCATGCCACAATGTCATCCTCTTTGTCTTCAATAATAATCTGATGGCAGGGAGAATTGTGGCCTACTACTATTACTACTACTGGTTGGTGCTGCTACTGCTGATACTACCCATATTCTGACTCTTGGATGATGAGGCCTAAGTCTTTCACAATGCACTTCCATACATTTTATTATGAGGCCTATAAATGAAAATTCATAGGTATCCTATAAATGAAAAGTCACAGGTTTGATACACAGATTATTAAACAATACTAGCAAAATTGCAAGTGTGCTTTCTTTCATTAAAAAAGCAAGGCACAATTAAATGTCCCTCTCCTTCTACAAACACACTGCACATTGGTATTAACAATTTACTTAAGACATTATACATTATTACTTTGGTAATAATGCAACATCTACCACTAAATACACTGCCAAAATATTTCTGACCCACACTGTGTCTTTAGCCATTGTACTATTTTTGTGGTCAAATGTCTTTGAACTACACTGATGCAATAATTCAGTAAGGCTACTTTCACACTAGCGGCAGCCTTCTCCACGTTCGCTGAATTCGTTATGCTGTTGCTAGTGCACACATGCCACTGGAGGTCCTCTCCGGCCCCATTGACTATAATGAGGGGGGGCCGGAGTTCCGGCGGCAGCACGGCAAACATGCCGAGAGATGGGTGGAATAAAACTACGACATGTCTAGCAAAAAAAAAAGTGCAAAGTGCAATTGCGCCGCATTTGCAGCACAATGCCATGGGGGTGCTTGACAATAAACCTATCAACTGTAGAAACCTAAAGTTTTTTTTTTTTTTTTAAGCTGACGGTTCATATACAGAAAAATTGAGTTTCTTGCAGAGTGTTTTGTAATACAGCAGCTGTATTAAACCAGTGGCATACTAAGGGGGGGGAGTGCTTGGGGGGCAGTCTGGCATTTGGCGTTGTCGGCTCTCCTGGGGGTGCCAGAAGCAATGAGCACTTCCATCAATACAGATGGAAACGCTCATTGCTGGAGTGCTGGGAGCTGTGGTCCTGTCACTCACCGCTCAGCTCCCAGCGCTCCTCCCGTCCTTCAGGCCAGCAGCACACAGAATGGTGAATCAGGAAGACTTCTCCCTGCTCCACCATTCAGCCTGCAGGCAAAGATCGCTCTGCCAGCCTGTGTGGGTGGAGCCTGCAGCCTGAAAATCTGAATAGGCTCCACCCACACAGTGCTGCAGAGCAATCTGTGCCTGCAGGAAAGAGAGGTATGTGAGCTTCAGGAGTGGTACAAGGTGAGTAGTTACTGCGTTTTTTTGTTTGTTTTTTTTAAAACAGAGGGGGCACAGAGGGCTTTATTACTATAGAGGGGGCACAGAGGACTTTATTACTATGAAGGGGGCACAGAGGAATTTATTACTATGGAGGGGGTACAGAGGACTTTATTACTATGGAGGGGCCACAGAGGACTTTATCACTATGGAGGGGGCACAGAGGGCATTACTACTATGGAGGGGGCACAGAGGGAATTATTAATGTGGAAGGGGCACAATGAGCATTTCTACTATGGAGGGGGCACAGAGCCTGAGGGCATTACTACAATGAAGGGGGCACAGTGGGCATTATTACTGTGAAGGGGGCACAATGGGGATTTCTACTATGGAGGGAGCACAGAGGGCATTATTACTGTGAAGGGGGCACAAAGAGGGCATTACAACTGTGAAAGGGGCACAGAGAGGGCATAACTACTGTGAGGGGGCACAATGTGGGCATAACTATTGTGAGGGGGCACACATCTGTACAAAACTACTGTAAAGGTTGTACAATGAGGGCAATACTACTGTGAGGGGGTACAATTTATTTTAAGTTAAGGATGGGGGGGTGGCCAAAGAAAGGACCCGCCCCAGGTGCCAAACACAATTAGGGCAAAGCCTCGCTCTACTTCCTACCAATGTCACGTGATCCTCCATCTTCTTCCTTCCTCGTCGTTTTCCCATGCAATTCATCTGAAAAAAATATTTGGATTTGTTTGGCGGATACATTTTTGTGTTATTTGTAATGAATCTGATTAGTTTACAATTGATTTGCTCATCTCTACTACACCCACAGCATAGAACTCACAAGGTGCGCAGGATTTAAATTCTTCTCTGTATATTCCCTTACCCTGGGTCCAGACCTGAGCGTTCTGGAAACGCGCGTTTTACGCGCGTTTTTGTCGCGCGTATTTCAGCGTGTTTTTGCAAATAGGAAACGCGCGTTCGTACGCGCGTTCTTGTGATTAACTACTGTGGTGTCAATCACAAAACGCGCGACAAACGCCCCAAAAAAAGCTCAAGTACTTGTTTATGCGTCGGCCGTTTTACAGCGCGTTCAAACGCGCTGTAAAACGCTCAAGTGAGAACCAGGGCCATAGGAAAGCATTGGTTTTCATGTGTTTAGCGTTTTACAGCGCGTTTGAACGCGCTGTAAAACGCTCAGGTGTGAACTTAGGGTTATTCAAAAGGACCAGGAGTGCAGATATTTAGCAAATAAGTGTATACAGTTATTATCTGAAGTTATAAAAACCCCATGACTCACACTGCGTATCTATGCCATTGGTGTGTGCCGACTTTTCAGTGTAGTTCTATGAGATGCATTTATCTTAATGCCTCCTGAATGTAAGAGTGGACCGGGGGAAAGAGATGACAGGCAGAGAGGACAAAGAAGCTAAAGCTGCATCACTCAGAAGAACATGGAGACCCTGCAGTCTAAGGGGACAGTAGTTATGTGTCACTGATCTGTCATGGCTGCCCTTACAATGGGAAATGTAGGATTAATTAGGAAAACCATATCTGAAGGGGAGAGGGAATCAAGATGGCAGATAACTCACAAGTAAAACAAGTACACACAAGGCATATATAGAAGCCTCTATCTTATACTGTAATAATGGTCTATCCCGCACTATAGCGGAATCTTAGATTGCTTCTTTAACCTGTTATTTGCAGAAATTTATATATATTGATCACAGTTTATAAGGCCAGAAACAGAGGGTTCCCTCCTCCAGCCACATCACTGGGAATATGACACACTCAATGTCCATTCCATTCCTCACCTTATTCCATTGAAGGACAGCAGGGCTGTCTCACTCAATTGTTCTGTGCAGGAAAGTAGGCAATTCCTGATCCAGCAAGTTTTCATATTTGTTTTTTACTCCCTTCTTCCCTGAGCGATAATATTTTTATTTTTTCAATTCACATGGCCATAACAGGGCTTTTTTGGGGGGACAAGTGGCACTTTGTTGTGGCAATATTTAATATTGCATATGATGTAGTGGGAAACTGGAAATAAATTCCAAATGAGGTGAAATTGGAAAAATAAATGCAATTCTGCCACAGTTTTATGGCTTTCATTTTTATGGAGTTCCCTATGTAGTAAATTTGACATTTTAACTTCATTCTCTGAGTCAGTATGATTAAAGCTATATGAAAATTTTTATACTGTCGTTTTTACTTCAACGTAATGTTTTAAAAACTTTATAATTTATTTTCTTTGCATTGCCATATTCTTACTCCTTTTTTATATTTATCTCTATGGAGCTATGTGAGGACTCATTTTTGGGAGTGTGTATTACTTTTTAATCAGTTTTCAATAATTTTTTTGTGGCGAGACGAAGTGATGAAAAAAAAAACAGCAAATTTGCCATTTTTTTGGGGGGGTTACGCAGTTCACTGTACGGGAGAAATTTGTTTACATTTTGATACTTTAGACATTTTGGAATGTAGCAATGTTAATGATGTTTATTTTTTATTGTTTATTTTTAATTTGGGGATAGGAGGTCATTTGAATTTTTTTTATATTTAAAAAAAAAAACTTTTTCACTATTTTCACTTAATTTAAATCCCCCGAGGGGACTTTACAATGCATGATATAACATTGCAGCCTATGGGAGATTCACCATTTTCTTATGGAGTCCTGCCACATGCAGGGCTCCATAGAAACTTAACAATATCAGTAACTTTCAGAAACCTTCAGATGTTATTGGTGTTATCGTATATGTACGTCAGATGTTGGGAAGGTGATAAAAATGTAGAATGAATTTGTCAATAAAAAAAATAATGACAGTTGGTGTTACTTGGATAATCTGTAGATATCCTACTTGAATTGTAGGGTTAGATATAGTGCTTATAGTACATTACACAAACAGTACATATGTATTACACATACATTTTTGGCTGTATTGCTAAGTTTGAGCTTAATTTCTGTATAAAATGTTCATGTTTCAACTATCAATCCTAAACAAATTGATTTGGGTCAAATCTGAATCCGAATTTTTGTCGAATCAATTCAGGTAGATTTCTCAAATGGCATCAGCCATTTTTCAGATCACAGTACAGAAAAGATGAAGGATCATGCGACATAAGGTGATGTGTGCAGGCTTTTGCTGCCAAAAAGCAAACATTTTTGGACCATTTATTAGGTTAAAAAAAATTCTACAGTGCAGTTTGTTTTTAAAGAGGCTGTTTGTTACACTGGCAGCGATTCACTTACCTATAGCCATATACTGTGCAGTGCAAAAGTTTTAGGCAGGTGTGGAAAAAATGTTGCAAATGAATGCTGTCAAAAATAGAAGTGTTAATAGTTGAAATTTTAATTTATTCTGCATGAGGACAATGCCCAAAACATACAGTCAATGTGATTAAAAACTATGTATATGGCCCCACAGATGGACATTATCGAGTCTGTCTGAGATTACCTGAAGAGACAGAAGGATTTAAGCAAGCCTATATCCACAGAGGACCTGTGATTAGTTCTCCAAGATGTTTGGAACAACCTCCCTGCCAAGTTCCTTTAAAAACTGTCTGCAAGTGTGCCTAGAAGAACTGATATTATTTTTAAGCCAAAGGGGCGATCACACCGAATATTGATTAGATTTAGATTCCACTTCTGCTCATTCAGTTTGCATTTTGTTAATTGATAAAATAAACTATTAACACTTTTATTTTTGAAAGCATTCATACTTTGTAGCATTTTTCCCACACTTTCTAAAAACTCTTGCACAGTACTGTATGTCACTGTCACTTTAAGATGGCTACTTCTGGCATGACCTTAAAGGGAGTCTTTCACCCCGAAAACCCATTTTTCAACACTCACATCTTTCTCTGCAAAATTACCCCCAGATTAAAAAGCTTCTTACCCTATTGCTGTACCTCTTACCGATCTTCAGAAAATCACTTTAATTGCAGATGTGAATGACAGTTGAAGGTGCCCAGTGGCGGCGTCATAACGACCGGTGCCCAGGCCGCACGCTCATCTTCATAACTTCAACTGTGATTGACATCTGCAATTAAAGGGAGCCTTTCACCTCAAAAACCCATTTTTCAACACTCACATCTTTCTCTGCAAAATTGCCCCCACATTAAAAAGCTTCTTACTCTATTGCTGTACCTCCTACCGACCTCAGAAAATCACTTTAATTGCAGATGTCAATCACAGTTAAAGTTGTGAAGGTGAGCGTGCGGCCTGGGCACCGGTCGTTATGACGCCGCCACTGGGCACCTTCAACTGTCATTCACATCTGCAATTAAAGTGATTTTCTGAAGATCGGTAAGAGGTACAGCAATAGGGTAAGAAGCTTTTTAATCTGGGGGTAATTTTGCAGAGAAAGATGTGAGTGTTGAAAAATGGGTTTTCGGGGTGAAAGACTCCCTTTAAAGAGCCTGAAAGGAGTTGAATGCTAGAGCCTGAAAGAAGCACTTTCAAATCATTTAGAATTTATTTGGACCTAATCGAATCGCTTGACCAATACGGCCAAATCGAATCCAGATTGAATTTCAAGAAATTCACCAATCACTATCCGGTCAAAGATCAGATACACTTAGGCCTCTTGCACACGGGCGTCATGTTTGACGCCCGGATAAGATGCGGGTGCGTTGCGGGAATCGCCGCGATTTTTCCGCGCGTGTGCTAACGTTTGTAGTGCGTTGAGCACGCGCGTGAAAAAATCCGCATGCTTGGTACCCAGACCCGAAGTCAGACTTCATCACTGAAGTCTGGTTTCGGGATGAGTATTCTGTATGTGTAATTATTTTCCTTTATAACATAGTTATAAGGAAAATAATCGCATTCTAATTACAGAATGCAATGTTCCCGGGCTTTAAAGGGTTAAAAATAATAAAGAGTTAACTTACCTTCTCCCATTATGCAGCGCAGAGCCCCAGAACGTCGTCTCTCTTGATAGTTTGGCTGCTTGAGGACCTGTGGTGACGTCACAGGGTCACATGGTCCAATCATAGAAGCATTTGAGTGGACCATGTGACCCATGTGATCCTGTGACATCACGGCAGGTCCTTCATCGAACATCTGTTGTTCGATGAAGGACCTGCCGTGATGTCTAGGATCACATGGGTCACATGGTCCACTCAAATGCTCTATGATTGGACCATGTGACCCTGTGACGTCACCACAGTCCTCAAGCAGCCAAACTATCAGAGAGACGGCTCTGAGTCTCTGTCAATGGGAAAGGTAGTTAACTCTTTATTATTTTAACCCTTTAAAGCCGAGGCATTGCATTCTGTATTAGAATGCGATTATTTTCCCTTATAACTATGTTATAAAGAAAATAATAACGATCGGGTCCCCATCCCGATCGTATCCTAGCAACCATGCGGGAAAATCGCAACGCATCCGCACATGATTGCGGATGCTTGCGATTTTCCCGCATCCCCATTCACTTCTATGGGGCCTGCGTTGCGTGAAAATCGCAGAATATAGAACATGCTGCGATTTTCACGCAACGCAAAAGTGATGCGTGAAAATCACCGCTCATGTGCACAGCCCCATAGAACTGAATGGGTCAGGATTCAGTGCGGGTGCAATGCGTCCTCCTCACGCATTGCACCCGCGCGGAAAACTCGCCCGTGTGAAAGGGGCCTTATAGAAATACAATAACGCAAATGCCATGACGTACTTTAGAGGGCTGTCTCGAGATTCAGGGGTCATCATCTCAGATCATGTTGCCCATAATATCCAAAATGCACTAATAGTTTCAGGGACAAGTTATGCACAGATTCTGAAAGTTAATTGTCCATTATGTCTCTTGTCTTTTGTCACCACATTAGAGCAGATCTTGTACTTTGCAATTAATGAAACTAAATATTTTTGGATTTCCCGTTAGAGAGCCTGTTAGATTTTGCCAGGTCATATTAAACAACTTTCTTAATAATCATATTGTGCTGAATTAAGCAGAATCGAACCTTGAGAATGTATGTATGTTTAATTCACCACAACTTTTTTCTTCCAGGAATGGTACAAAATTTTCAGCAAATTAACAAATAATGTCACTTGGAATAAATGTAATAGATCATTATTAGGAGGTCTTGTGACATAAAAATGTAATTTTTGGCTGTCCAAGTTAATTATCAAATGTCTGTTTAGACTTTAAAATGTGTTCTTTTTAGTTTTATTAAAACTGCAATACAACCAACCCCCCAATTATCATTAGAAACTTGTAGAGTTTATATTATATGGAAAATCTCCCAAAAATTAAATAGATGACAATTTTGAATCAGAGGAAAGTTTTCCCCAAAAAACAGGAAAGTACAGGTGGGTTGTAGAAATTTCAGCAATTGGAAATAAGTTTCATAAATCTAAATGGGGTAGTTTCTAAAGCATGTTCATGGATTTCCATAAGCCCTATTCAAATGCGTGGTGAGCAAGTAAAATGAATTAAGGTAGTTTTCAAGATTTCACATTGATGGCCTGGATAAGCCATCAGTGTGTGACTGGAAAGAATCATGGGGATCAAAAAATTCCGCTGATTAGCAGAACAGTGGGACAATGCCATTGACATCCATATGTGTATAGCCCATTAAAGAAGAGAAGCCTGAGCAGGGCTGAGCTGCAGTGCCAGACATAGAACCACACATATGGATGTCGCTGTGTCAGGTACTGCAGTGAAGTGGGAGGCAGTCTCTCATGATCACACATTAATCAACATTAAAAACAAACTTAAATTATTAGAATAGTTCTCCCACCACTCAAATCTTACTTACCTCTGATGGAGAGACTTTGGGGGTTCTCCATTCTAGCCTCCATAACCTTATGATACTCAGTGGTTTGTCAGGATGTGCTCCTTATTCTTCTGCTGGATCCTTCAATATCTAGTAATTCTGCATGAAATTCAGCCATGTAAAGGGTTTTATTAGCCATCTATAATAAAATCCTGTACAACCTCTCTAAGAAACATTTTCATTTAAAAAAAAAAAAAGCTATTTATGTATGCAGTGAATTTCAGATTTTTAAACACAAAATTCATTTGCCTTAAAATAATTACACTGCTTTATCATCTTCTACAGTGGTACTAGTGATAAATCATGAAGGGTGTACCTTTGTGACTTAAGAACACACTCCCGGTAAGAACAGAACCCAGTTTGCATACAGTGTGGTAGTTTGCGTATTGTGGTTTTGTGATCTGACCGTATTTTCACATTAAACCTGCTGTGCACAAGCGCAGTCACATACAGTATATGATGACATCGCTACAATAGTGCCATCATTTGCCTACGCTAACACAGGATTCTAGTCTTAGCATGAGCAGTAGCTTTAATGGAAAGGTGTCACCAGAAATTTTATCTGCCAGTTAAACCCAAAAAGTAACACATATCATTTTTTTATTTAATCAGTTTTTATTTTCTGATTGCAGATTTTTGGACACAACAATGGTCAGGAGGGGAGCTCATTCAAGATGTATTGACTCGTTAGCAACGAAAATTCCACTTATTATACGCATCAATAATCGTATATACATGTGTTTGTTACTCGTTCACTTTTAAATCGTTCGTTTTTATTACATGTAAAGATGGTGGACAGATGCTTGGTCAAGTGGTTGGTCTTCAGGAGGAATGGTAGGTGTGACAATGGAAAAGAGCATGTAAATTTTCAAAGACGCACCTATTGCCTCTCCCAAAGCCATGTATTAGATTGTTAACGACTAGACGACTCTATATTATACTAACTGATTTATTAACAAGGAACGATCCCGATGGATGAGAAACGTTGATCTTTAAATCGTTCATACTTTTTATATCACATGATTCTTGTTCGCTTGCATGCACTAGAATCGGTACGATATTCGCACCGTCTAATAGGGCCTTAAAGTGATCTGTACAGACCAAGAAGTGGCGCCTATAATTAGGCTTAGTAGACAGTACAAAAACTGCAGTATTTTATGGTTTTTGTTTAAATATAAATGTTTAAATATAGATGTTGAATTTACTGGAACTTCATGACCTCCATGTGACTAACCCATAAATTTGTATCCTCCCTCCACGATATTCAACAGTGGATGCCAGGACTCAATTGTTTGGTGAGCTGATTACAGTCCAATAGGTACAATATTGAATGTGACAGACATGTTCAGTTGTGTAGGGGTAGTAGTAGTGGAAGTTGGGGTGCAGCAGCTATAGCAGCAGCAATACAGTATGAAACATGATGAATAGGCAGACAGCGGCTGTGGCATGTTTGGGCTGATAATAAATAGCTACAGTCAGCAATTGCAGATCTATGCATTGCCCACAGCCAAAGGTGTGTGAAAATCCTCAAGCTGATGTTTGCTGATGTGCAACAGGTTATAATAGTAAATGAAGCAACTGTTCTTCATGTTCTTTTAACTGAATTGGATGTAGCTGGTGCTGTTTTGGCATCTGCTACTTGTAGTAGAGAAGGCAGGAAGTCAGTGACTCAGCAAGGGGGCCAATAGGTGGTGGTAGGCAGACACTCGTGCTAAGCTGTAGCAAGCTATGTACAGAGTGTATTCTGGTAATGCAACAATTTTTGGCATTTTTGGCATTCTTCTATTTTACTTTGACATTGAGGGTCTAAAAGCATGGCTAGCCAGTAGTCATCATGCACCTTCCCATGCTTGCAAGTATGCCCAAGGATCAAGTTCTTTGAAACTACCATCTCACCTTACAGGGGATGTCCAGTGTCGTTGGCGTCATCGTCATCTCAGCCTTTTCCTGCTGCACCACCAACTCCTCCTGCTCCATCTCAAGTGGTAGCTCCTGATCCTTATCCTCCTCGACTTTCTCTTTAATGGTTCTTTATCAGTGCCGGTGCCAATAGCTACAGGTCGGCCAGGAAGTGGAGGTAGCTGTTTTTCTTCAACCATCCCTTGTTGAAGCAGCATGAGTGTTTCCTCTAATATAAATATTGGGGGCCTCTTCATTGGGCCTGAGTATGCAACACACATCTCTGATGAGCTGCTTCTGCATGACCTGAAAATAACATATGCTTCCTTCTGTGGTGGTCTCATGCATGATGTAATTATTGACTGCTTTACCCTGCTCATACAGATGCTTCAACATATGCAATGTGGAATTGCAGCGAGTTGGAACATCACAGATCAAGAGGTGGAAAGTCAGAGAATTCTGTTGCTGCTAGTGCAGGAGGGCCTTCTTAGCCACATAAGGATGGCTGAAATGAGCAGACACTGTTCTGGGCCAACACCTTCTGCAAGCCATGATGATTTTTTAAAGCGTTGCACCACTAAATTTATCAAATGTGCCATGCAGGGATCATGTGTTATTTCCCCCAAATGCAGTGCCGCCACAATGTTCCTGCCATTCTCACTGACCACCTTGCCCAGTTGAAGTTGGCAGGGAGACATCCAGTGAGAAATTTGCCATTCTCACTGACCACCTTGCCCAGTTGAAGTTGGCAGGGAGACATCCAGTGAGAAATTTGCTCTTTGATGCAGATTAGCAACTGATCCACTGTAGGCATGGTCGGGACAATGCATTTTGGTGCCCAGAGCAGGCAAATTGAACACCCCCATACCCCACAACCCCCCCCCCCCGCCCTCCCAAAAGAGTTCACTTTGATCCAACTTTCTAATAAAAAGATAGAGAGATATAAACACATCTTATAAGAAGCAGTCATAGTTTTACCAAAAGTAATTCCGGTGACTTGTAGGTGACATCTCAATGGATTTTAGGATTCAGTTTGTTCACTTTTCTTCTCCATTTGGTCCAGACCATCATGTACAGACGTATTTGGCCGGGGTGTGCAGCCCCCTTTGATTAATAAATGACACTTGATAGATTTTACTTTACAGCCTAGGAGATTAGGTTACACTTCTGACTTCACTCATTGTTTCTGCAGTCCATCCCCATCCCCTTTCTAGCAGACGTGCACAACCTTTTTTGGTCTGAGGGCCGCATTGTCACATCAGTCTATTTCAAGGGGCCGCAAATAAAAAAAATGTCGATTGGCGCTCATTTGCTTCGGCATATTGCACAAGCTAATGCAAAGTGATTGGGGAGAAATTATCACTACCACAGTCATTCCACCTTCATTTAGTTACATTGATTATTGGTAGCCCATCCCTGATTACACAGAGAGATGTGCTGCCGATAATTGTGCTGCCTGATAAAATATGCAAATCAGACGACAAACGAACAATTCCTTGTTTATCGTCTGATCATCGTCTGATCAGCGGCACGATTATACCAGCCAGATATAAGATATGTGCACTCCTATGAACACTTTTTCCCCAGTAATTGTCCCAAATATCGCGCTGCAGCATTGCCCCTGAAACCAAACAGTTATACTTACCTGCTCCCCGCCGCTCTGGTCCTCTGCACTGCCACATCTTCGGTCTCAGAGCTGTTTACACCTGGCAGTGAATGGCAATGGTTACATGCACCTCTCCAGCCAATGACTGGCTTCAGCATTGATGTGGCCACAAGCAGCATGTTACTGCTGAAGTCAGTCATTGGCTGGAGAGGTGCATCTGACTATGGCCATACACTGGCAGGTGTAAACAGTGCGAGGACCGGAAGATAGAGGCAGCAGGGGCAGAATGTGGAGAATAGGTAAGTATGAACCTTTTGTTTCAGGGGCCATGATGCATGTACTTGTTAAAAATCATTTTTACCGTAAAAGTGGCGACATTTCATTCCATCCTGCCTCCTATTTCATAAATCAGTGTTTTCCTCCACTGCAGAGGATGGCGCTCACTGGTTATTACACTTTCCTGTCCCAGTTATAGGGGCCCTGCAATAACCATTAAGCACTTTCCTTCACTGCAGAGGCCGGCGCTCACTTATTATTACCTCCTCCTGCCCCCAGTTACAAGGGCCTTGCAATAACCAGTAAGCACGTTCCTTCACTGCAGAGGACGGCGCTCACTGGTTATTACCTTCTCCTTCCACCAGTTATAGGGGCATTGCAATAACCAGTAAGCATTTTCCTTCACTGAAGAGGACGGCGCTCACTAGTTATTACCTCCTCCTGGCCCCAGTTATAAGGGCCCTGCAATAACCAGTAAGCACTTCCTTCACTGCAGAGGCCGGTGCTCACTTGTAACTACCTCATCCTGCCCCCAGTTATAAGGGCCTTGCAATAACCAGTAAGCACTTTCCTTCACTGCAGAGGCCAGCGCTCACTTGTTATTATCGCCTCCTGCCCCCGGTTATAGGAGCCCTGCAATAACTAGTAAGCGCTTTCCTTCACTGCAGAGGATGGTGCTCACTGGTTATTACCGCCTCCTGCCGTTATAGGGGCCCTGCAATAACCAGTAAGCTCTTTAACTTACTAGTGGGGAAGGCGCTCATAGACACTTTTTTGTGATTTAGCACGAGTGGTTTAAACGGCTTTAACTATCTTGTTTCTTGAACTACCAAAATAATTTTTGCAACAATTTTTTATGTGACACATAGGGCTTTCTAATTTATTTTTTAGTAGTTTTATTTGGGGGAAACTGTACAAAACATTTTTTAAAAATATTTGTTTTCAAACTATAGCTCCTTATTCTTTAAATATTTACACTGACACCAAAATAAATTATTATAATTAGTTCCCAATTATGTGTAAGCCATTTTGTTATATAATATGTATAGGTTCACGTGAATGGGGCACTAATGGTAAAGGTTTTGGTTAGTGTGGGTGTTTTTTCTGTTATGTATATTATTCTTTTTTTAATCTTTTTTTTTTTTACTTAATTTTTAATAATTTCTGCTACATGATATGTCCCCCAAGAGGTCATAAAAATACCTTTGGGGGACACTGACCCTTTTTTTTACTTTGCACCTTTTCATTTTTATTTTTTACTCTTTGTATTTTATTAATATTTTTTTTTTTTTTTTTTATAGTTGGTTTATTACTTATTTTTTTAAATATATTTTTGGCACATAATATGTCCCCCATGAGGTCATAAAAATAGTGTTGGGGGACAATGAACACTTTTATTTTGCATGTTTTCCTTTTTATTTTCTTCTTTGCATTGTATTTTATTTATTTTTATTTTATTTGTATTTTATTATTTATTAATTTTTTTTAGAACTTTCTATAATTTTTTAAAATATATTTTTGCCACATAATATGTTCCCCAAAGGGTCATAAAAAGACTGTTGGGGGACAGTGAATACTCTTTTATTTTGCACTTTTTCCTTTTTTTATTTTTATGGTATTTTTTTTATAATACTCTATATTTTTTGCCACATTATATTGTATTTCTTTTTTTATTTTATTTGTTTTTTATAATATTTTTTTATTTACTTATTTTTTTATATATATTTTGTTCCACATAATTTGTCCCCGAAAGGTCACAGAAAGACCTTTGGGAGACAATGAGAGACTTTTTTTTGTACTATTTCCACTGTAACTGGGGCATCCAAAGGAGTTACAGGGGAAACCAGCCTCCTGTGGGAGTTTGCAGAAGGCAGAGCTGATCGGGGTCTCCTGACCCTGCAGCTCTGCGCTCCTCTGCTCCAAGCCGCTCATCTTCTCCTCGGCTCCCTCACTTCCAGCACTTACAGTGCAGGAGCAGGAGCTGTCATCCATCGCTGTGCGGTGCTGCGGGCAGAAACACAGCTGATCGCACGATCATCTGTGTTTCTGCCCAGCAGGACGGGGGCCGAAAAACTTGGGTCTGGGGGGCCGCATGTGGACCACGGGCCGTCGTTTTTGCACCCCTGCTCTATAGCAAAGAAACCCCCATCCAGCTGCCTCTTTAACACCCATCCTGTAGCTTCCACCAATACTTTGCCTGCTGCTGCCCTGTTTGCCCACCTTAATGTACCGACAGTGCTGCCTTATATCTCCAATTACTGCACTGCCAAAATCAAAGCGTCGAAGGACACGGCTATAGAACTAGAAAATTATAGGATCCAAATCAAACTTTAGGCATCAAACCCTAGACCAGTCGCCAAAATTAATACAGACCTCAAATTAGTCCCAAATTCATACAAACTCCCAAATTGAAGAACCCAAATTTATACAAACCATAAATTCATACAGACCCCAGGATCATGTGGCCCCCATAACCTCTTTCCCTTAAATGCAAACCACAGATCATACCTCAAATTAATGTGGCTCCCTATAACTCTCATACCACCATCCCTTAAAGGGGATCTCAGATCAGGCCCCCTCCCTCAGATCTCTGCAGACCTCAGATCAGACACAAATATCCTTGTGCCCCGTCCCCCTGATGGCTGCAGACCTCAGATCAGACCCAAATTTTTATGTGCCCCCCTACCTCCCTCAGATCTCTGCAGACCTCTGCAGACCTCAGATCATACCTCAGATCATACCCCAATATTCATGTGCCCCCTCTCCCTCCCTCATATCTCTACGGACCTCAGATCAGACCCCAATATTGATGTGCCATGCTCCCTCTGATCTCTACAGACTTCAGATCACTACAGACCTCAATATTCATGTGCCCCCATTTGTGTCTAAATGGACACATCTTATTCTCTGCCTACAGGGCTTCCAGAGAGCTTGCAGACGGTAATAACTTGGATATGGATGTTTTGGGAGACAAGACAATTTTCAATATTTTTTTTTTTAAATATATTCTCAATTGGACAAAGTCCAGTACAGTATATGACAGGTCAGGTACATAACTCATACATGGATTTTTTTTGGAAGGCAATTTTCATTAAATTTTTTTTTTAAAGGCACTTGAACTGAGTCCAATACAATGTACTTTAGGCCCAGTATACAACTATGATATTTTGGATGACAGTTTTCATTAAAAACATTTTTTTAACAGTACAATACAATAATGTCTGGGACTCCTGAGATAAATTACATCAAGTGACCTCTCCCAAAATCCGGGCTTGCCCTAGGTCTGACACAGCTTTTACAATATATGACAACTACGATGGAGGTGAATCCGTGAGCTTAGGTACACTAGTCTGTGCCAAATAGAAAATTTGCAACAGGTTTTTGGAAAGAAAAAGGAGCAATTCTGTGATGTATGCTGCAAAATATATGCTGCTTGTGATGATGGGAAATATGCCTATTGCACACTTATAAACTATAGAAGCTTTGCAATGGGTTTTGGGGCAAAAAAATGCTGGCCCCTACACATATAAAAAGAGTACACAGGTTATTTGCGCCACAAGCTGCGACTTTACTCTGCTCAAACCAGGTCCTAAAAAGTTGGTATGGCATGCGCATTTTGTCTGGCATTGAATATGCCGAAGTTATGTAGAGGTCTGCGCCTTTTCCTAACTTCGGCGGATCCACCCCCAGCTATAGGGGCTATTAGGATTGGCATCCAAAACGCTGGCCTTAATAAATTGCCCCAATAGTACACTAACTGCCCTTATCCTGTCCCTAATGATAAAACACTGGGTGGACACAGGAGATGTGCTTACCCGATCAGTGGCTAACCCTGCTGTAACCTCTGGCATTGATGAAAACTCCAATGCCAGCAGATTAACTTATTATAATCCATGGTCTATGCTAACCGTCGCATCTAAGGAGTTTACAGAGGGAATCACCTGTAATTGCCTGGTGCTGATGACTGCTAAATAGGACAAAAATAAAAAGTTAAAAAATAATTTTTAAAAGGGAGTTTTATTATAAAAATACAAAAAAAATGAAAGTTTCAAGTAAAAAAAGGGAAAACCCCTTCCCCCACAACAAGCCATTTACAATTGAAAAAAAATGATTAAAAAAAAAGATATACTAGGTATCATGGCCTCCATAACTACAGTCTCTAAA
Organism: Bufotes viridis; assembly: GCA_033119425.1. Lineage (NCBI taxonomy): Eukaryota > Metazoa > Chordata > Amphibia > Anura > Bufonidae > Bufotes > Bufotes viridis. The sequence continues at coordinate 385,102,440 of CM065593.1, read as the reverse complement.
AAATGATGACAAAGTTTAACCCAAAAGGTGAATGCAGTAAAAATAAATAAATAATAAATGTTTGGTCACCTCACCTTACAAAAATGTGTAATATGGAATGGGACACGCTGAGAACGAGCAGTCTATCATTACATCAAGTGGCCAGACTACATAAGTGTGTCAGTGAGAGAGAGAAACACTACACTCTACTCCAGCCCCACGGATTACTGCATCGTTAAACCTTACCTGCATTTCGCACCTACATCTGCTTTTAATCTATTGTTTGCACAGTCTGGACCACAGGGGAAGGTGGTAAGATGCTCTGCAGAGCGATTTATTTAAACTGACATATATTTTGAGTTTTCTAAAGAATCAATACTGAATATTGAGATTTGTAATATAAGAATAGTTAACTGCCTGAGAGAAAATCGCTTAAAATCCCTTTATTATTAATTATTAAAAATCCATTTAAAGACTATTCAGGCAAGGAGTTGGGTCAACCAGGACCTGGTCAAGGTAAAATATAATAACCTAGATAACTATTGGTTGCCACCCCAAACAGCACAATCTTATAAAGCTGAGTCCTGATAGTGGATAAGGACTCAATTGATAATTGATGTGCAAAACATTGCAAAGACCTGGGGGTGTACCGTGGGCTATATTGCTGAGTGGTTATATATTTAAAAGTCGCTCTCCGCAATACTAGTCCAAACACCAATGCCCAATTGACATTTTCCTAAAATGCTCAGGTGTAGGCTAATACAAATGCTGGAGGGATAAACATAGTTGCCAGGGTATTCATTTGCAGACCAAATGGCAAGGTACTACTAGCATAGAATTGAGGACTAATATCAGCGGCTACAGCACAAATGATCAGCAGCTGCCTATAGTCCTCAACCCTGGACCCAGACCCTTGGGGTCAGGGCCCAATAGTCTTTTGATAAGCCCATCCCTAAATATAAGTGTCCAGAGGTCAAGCTATGCTCGCTATTAGGCTAATAGAATGTATTTACAAGAGAACCGTACAGGCCCACCGCTCTTTGAGGATATAACATAATAGCAAGGGCCCTGCTATGGTATATGGTACTTTGTACAGTATATTGAACTAATTTGATATTAGTGTATATGTATTTTGTTATTTTATTGTTCAGTAAATAATTCACTTTATAAATCATTTGAGAGAATTTTATACAGATTTGGATGTGCCTGCTATACTGTATTACATTTTTTCCTAAGACAAAATCATGATAAAAAAAAAACAATGCTCGTATAAATGTTGTAAATGTAAAAAAATCTACATAATATTGGTATCTTTTTAATCGTACTGACCAGCGGAATAAAGATAACTTGTCTTTTTTCCTGCATGCAGCAATAACAAGACCCAGTAAGTAATGGCAGGATTGTTTCCTTTTCTTTATCTTGCTTCCCAAAAAGGGAAATAAAAAGTGATCAAAAAGTTGTATGTACATCAAAATAGACTCAATTATAATAGTAACTCATCCTGCAGAAAAATAAGCCCTCACAAAGCCCAGTTGAAAGAAAAATAGACGCATAGTTATCAGAAATTTGCTGTACTGCTACCCCAAAGGCTGTTTGATAGAACAATGGTCCCCGTAAACCAATCCATCAAAATTTTTGGCAAAGGCCAAAAGGGGGTCTTTTCTTTCTGAACCTTTTATGGTATTTCAGTACCAAGTAGAAGCCACCTAACAATTTAAAGGGTGTGGTGTGTCTTAGATAGCACAAGTTGGACACAAGATATTGGGCGCTGAAATGCCATATCAGCATAAAACTTGCCATTTTTATTTCACACAGCTCCTGCTCATTAATTTCTGCAAACACCTGTTGTGCCAAACTGCTCACTCCACTCCCTGATAAATAACTTGAGGAGGGTAGTTTCCAAAATATGGCCACTTATAGAGTTTCCACTGTAAGGATACCTCAGGGTCTCGTTAAAAGCAATATGGTGCCCGAAACCCATTCCAGCAAAATTTGTCATCCAAAAGACTTATGGCTCTCCTTCCCTTCTGAGCCCTGCAGTGGGTACATACAACGGTTCAGAACAATATGGGGTGTTACCGTATTTAGAAGAAAATGTTTAACAAATTATTGGTTCCTTTTTCTCCTATTACTCCTTGTGAAAATAAAAAATTTGGAGCTTAGGCAACATTTTATTGGAAATAAACGCCTATGTGGTAAAAGTGCTCAGTAAACCCCTCAATAAATTCCTTGGGATGTGTAGGTTTCAAAATACGTCACTTTTTGGGGGTTTTTACAGTAGGCATACTCCAGGGTCTCGCCAAATGTAACATGGTTCCCAAAACCCATTCCATCAAAATCTACCTTTCAAAACCATATGGTTCTCCTTCCTCAGCCAAACACATGCACATACAGCAGTTTACAACCACGTATGGTATGTGTCTGTAAGTTGCTGTATCAGGGTAATAAATATTGAGGTTTGTTTTGCTGTGTTACAGGAAAACATAAAAATGGATTCAAATGGAAAATCTTCAAAAAAAGTGACATTTTGATTTTGTTTTCAAATTTTGAAAGTTTGTAAAATCAGTTTTTGAAATAGGGGCCATTGATGTATGTTCTTTTTCTAATTTCTCTGTTCACTGAGATTTAAGCACATGGTCAGTTCCATCTTTCAACTGCCATCAGCTGCAGCAGAAAGGACACACACCCTGAAAAAGGACATGCCCTCTAAGCTTGCAGTTTAAAATAAATCTTCCTAGACAAATGGAGCGATGAATGGGGAGATCGCTGGATCCATGTGAGGTACAGAGTTGGCTAAAGAGGTTGTCATGTACTATGCTTGATTTTCTAGTTTTACATTAATTATTGGATAACCCCTTTTGAAAGCAGAGAAATTCAAATTTTGAAAATGGTCAATTTTTCAGTAAATTTTAAATTTTATTTTATAAATTAAGGTAAAACATATCGACTTTAATTTACAACTAACATGAAGTACTATGTGTCACAAGAACACACTCTCAGAATTGGTTGGATAAGTAAAATTAAATTAAAGTGGCACATGTCAGATTTGCTAAATTTGGCTTGGTTAAATGTAAAATGGCAGGTACCATTTTGCCTAAAACGTCCGAAGTGAATCATGAAAACTTCCGAATAATTTAGAAGAAGAACTTGTTTAGAATTTATACACTTATCTCTTTCTCCATTGCAATACAGCAGTTTCCTCTTACCATTGTCTAGTAGAAAAGATAAAAAGAAATAGTGGTTTAAAAGTGACATTTCCATTATTATGAATTCATTATTTCTCGTAAAAATTAAATCCAGCATGGCACCGGTCCCCAGAACTGCTCTATGGTTACTATTAAAATAAATGATGTAGACACAAATGAATAGGGAGTCATAAACTTAAATGGCATAGGATAGAATCATAGATATATAATATGCATGGTCAACAGTTTCAGCTGCTGGTTGGCTCAAGTAATGTGAGCAGAGATTGCCAAATGAATGTGCTAAATGAGAGTCACTGAATCTGGAAATGATACTCATGAGAAAAGGGCATTCTCTTTAGAAATAGGTGAGAGCAGTACATATTGGTCAAAGAAATTAATAACAAAGAAGACATTGCCTCACATAGTTCCTATGGGGAATCACATAGTGGAAAAATCATTTAGAAAGCTTGTGATTGATACCAAAATGGAAAGCATATAAATAAATCATAGCTTGCATTGATTTAACCAAAATGAACACTATTCTACAATTAATGGGCAGTTTATCCTGATCACTAGAGCGAAGTTTTGAAAAATTCGATTTGGCAGCTTCGCCAATGTTTGATAAGAAATTGAATGGGGGACATTTATCACTAATGGCGTAATTTGCGCCAAAAAATACTAACTTTTCTTTACAGATCAAAAGTGGTGATTTGTTTCACCAAATATATCAAAAGGCACATTGCACTTTTAAAATGTGACTTTTAAATATAAACTTAATTGTCCGCCTATTTCTCTCAATTCGCAATATGCGCCAATTTGATAGCCCCAGCCACTTTGATATTTATAACTCGTGATGCATTCTTTATGGTTAAAGTTATGGAGATATATTTGGCACAAACGCCATACTTTTTGGCTCATTTTATGCCATAATTGTGGTGCAACATGGTTAGTAAATATCCTCAAATTTGTTACAAATTAATTTGTCACGGATCACTATGTTAAAACCCCATTCAGCCTATCAATCAATTGGACCGTTTTTAATGGCCACCTAGACAGAAGTGCACCCATCTAATGGCTGTTAAAACGCTAGTGCAATATGGCATTTGGGATTAAAAAAAAAAAGTCTGCTCCTCTCTTGATTGAAAAAGACCTACCAAAGGACCTTTGCTAACTTTGATGACATCACTTTCGGCAGGTCTTTTTCAATCAAGAAAGGAGCAGACTGCTTTTCCGCTTTTTTTTTTCTGTCTGTACATCCATATGTATGAAGTCACTGCGCTAAAGGGGGGGGGGGTGAGGGGGCAAATCATTTGCCCTAAATCTGATCATTCTCATTATAGATCTTAAGATATAGTTAGGTCACATATGTACCTGGTTGTTGAACTATCAATTAAAACATCTTGATATTACGATGTAACCAGTTATGGGTTACACCTATTGATACTTACATAAACTATCTACAGATTCTTAATAAAAGTAAAAAATAAAGGTTTTCGTAAAATAATTTTAGTGTATCTAGTCAATAAATCATATGACTACCTATATTTTTGCCACTGTTGCGCTGGACAAAGTAACTAATCTACAGTATTGTATGCTCACCTCTAATCAAATATTTTCTGTGACTTTTTTGATCAAAAAATGGTATTATTTTTTTTGTCAGACAAGAGACAGAATGTAATGTATCTCTAAGGACTGATATTGAGCCAACTTTCAGGAGTCATGTACTGTACATCTAAAAAAGAGAGAATTACCCGGACTACAGTGCTAAGGAATAAGGGCAACATAGTTACCACCCAAAAGAAGTTACCATTGATAAATTAAACCTAAACACAACCATCTGATGTTCTCATTTTTAGACTCAGTTTGAGTCTGACCTCAGAGAAACAAAGGAACTGGGAAAATCTTTAATTTCATATTCCAAACCAGCCAGGCCTATTTGTTTGTTAAGAATCACTCATTTCAATAAGGTGAAGACTTGTGTTAATCCTCCATTCATCAGTTGCCTGGGTGCGTGTGAAATGAATCGTGTGGACAAAATAAACCACAGACAGCCGCAATATTCCATTGTCCCTTAAGCTTCTTCAAGGGGCCTCTTCACAGGTACCAAAAAGCCACTATAGACACTTCACATATTTCGGAAGATCCTCCCTTTTTTCACATAACACATTAGTCTATCATTAAAGAAAAGCGGAAAGTAGGCAACAGATGAAGGGAAATCTGAAGTAGACCAAACTAATTCTCTTCACACAGAGAGATAATTGGCAGGGCAGCAGTTTTTTGAAGGGCTGAATTAAATGTATAAATTGTTTTAAAAAAAAAAAGAACAATAATTTGCTGGCATGAACATAATCATTACCCCTGCACCATTTACTTGGAAACTTAATTGATCGACAGGACAAAAATGTTTTTCCCCTTAATTGCTTTCCAACTTTGTCCTGCTAAATGCCCCAATTAAAAGGCAAAAGTGTGGACAGGTTTTTTTTTTCTTCATTTTCTTCATTTAATGGCTATGTATCGGAAGAAGAAAAATCGTTAGCGTAGTCCTTTCTTTTTCTTTGTTAAAAGTGAAATACAAAGATCAATGTAAAATGTTTGCTGCCTCTGAGACATCAATAGACGGGACAGAAAGAAAAGTAACAGCTAGATATACTTAAAAGAAAAAAGCAAATGTGTCAAAAAAAAGTGCTGGTACAAAAAATGTTTTCAGGACCATTTACGAGATTTTTTTTCTATTCATATATGACCAAGTAGTTGCACATCATATGGTACATATAGTTAAAGTTATATTTATTGATCACTAAAATTTTGTATTGGTTAATTACGTTTAATTGACTTCACCCTATATTGGCTTCTGTATGATTGGGGGGAGAATAAATTAAGGCTAAATTCACACTGATAATGTTTTACACACTCTTTTTATGGTGTGGGAATACATCCTGCGTGGCTGTTTTATTGTTATTTTTAGCAATTCATATGATTAATATCAACTTCATTTTCTGGGTGAAAATCTTTCTTTGAATGAGTAATAATTAATAAATGATGACCTAAACAATACCACATTGTTGGAAGAAGTGATGTAAATTCAAGTCAACTTTTCACCAGTTTCTTCATTTATTTTGAAAAGCAAATGCACCTCAAAAGTAAGTGTGGATTTTGCCTATAATTCTTTTTGTAATTACAGGCAGCACAGTGGCTATCCCTGGTGCCTTAACAGCACTGGGGTCCTGGGATTGATTCCAACCAAAGGGAACATCTCCATGGAATTTGTATGTTCTCCTTGTGTCTGTATGGGTGTAGTCTAATTTCCTTCCACACACACCTTAGAGTGTCAGCTCCGCTGAGGATATATATATATTTTTCCATTTATTTTTCAATGAAGTAAAAGCTTATGGTATTTCACAGAAATGAACACAAACAAAGGTGAAATTTAAAACTTTAAGATTTTTTTTCAATTTAATCTATTTTTGGAATGCAACATAAAAGGGAAATCAAACTCAATATACTGTATATTACTTTGATTCTTCAGTTTTTACAAATAACTCATATGTGGCCCTAGAGTGCTATTTGACCCAAATACCAAATTCAGAAACAAAGGTGCACCTTCTAGATTTTAAGTCCTTCATTTTTTCAGGCAGCATATCACATTCGCAGCAACTGTTAAGTGTCAAAATATAACACACCCTCAAAAGACCTAATTTTGGAAACTACACCACTCAAGGAATTAATCTAGGCATGTTGTAAGCATTTTGACCCTACAGGTGACTTATACAATTGGGACATAAAAGTTTAAAATGACATGTTTCCAATACTATGTAGTTTTAGAGCAACGTTTTTCATGGTCACAACGGTTAACAGGAGAAAGAAAAACCCACAAATTTCTATATAATTTCTTCTGATTACAAAAATACCCCAAATGGGAGGGCTTAAAAGGGAACATCATTTGGCTTTTGAATCACAGATTTTGCTGGAATGGTTTTCAGGTGTCATGTTCCATTTGTACCACCCCTGAGGTACCAGTATACACAGATGTGTGAATGGACCCTAAGGCAGCTGTATCAGAGCTTGTTTTTTGAGGAACAAGCTTTGGCTTTTATTGGTACAACTTTACATATAGTATGACTTGCGTTTACTTTTAATACCATTTTCAGGAGGTGACCAAAAGCAACAATTCCGTTATGGTTTTGTTCATTTTTTTTACGACTTCATTTTGAGGGATAAATAACACAATCATCGTATAGATCAGGTCTTTGTAAATGTGGCAATACTAATTATGTCTAGTTTATTTTATTGTTCCAGTTTTTACCAATAATAAAAGACCCTGATGGATTTTTTACGATTCTGGGATCACAGTCACAGCAAACATGTGAGTTGTGCTGTGACCCCATTCATTCCTATGGCTGTCCTTCTGCACTGATCCTTGGTCATGTGACACCTGTTACGCCCAAGATTGCTGTATAGCCCTAGCCTAAATCTAGATTAAAGTCTGACAGTCAGACAAAACTGTCTAATTAGTGCTGCCAGTGGCAGAATGTAAGGTGACAAACCCCCAACTGGTAAAAACCAGTTAGCAATTCATGCGGAGAGCAAACTGACCCATTCATTTCTACAGGGCCATGTGTACATCCGTTTTATATGCAAATTCGTGTGACAGTTCCCCAAATTAAAGATCATGCCCTATTCTTGTTTGTATTATAGACAAAAATAGCCCTTTCTATTGATAGGAGTGAGTAGAATGCAGAATGCACAGAGCACATATCTGTATTTTGCAGATACTATGTTTTCAGACCAAAATACAAACATGGCCTAGTGGATGAAGCCTAGGGTATATATATCTACATATATTTATTTATTTTTATTTCTGAAATACAGCAAATGTGTTTTTATGCTTTAGATCTAGAGATATTTCTATCCATCTCATCATAGCCCACAACAGTAGGGGTGTTTATGAGATTATATTGGTTTAAAAGGATTATGTGCTTCCTACACCGTCTATATATATATTTTTTTTTTTATTTTTTTTTTTATTTTTTTTTATTTATTTTTTTGGAGGGGGGGGGGTATAATACTGATCTGTATGTTGCTCCTTTTACTACTTATGTCCATTAGAATATCAAGACACAGAAACCAATGAGCTAAAAAAAACACTGTTAGATTTCAATACTTGTTTTGGTGTAATTAACACCATTAAGCCATTGGCAGTGGAGGATATGTTCTGATTGTATATGATTGCACCATTTTTTATGTATATCTATTGGAATTAAACAATAGACAAAAAGGATTGTCTTCTTTTGTAATTGGAAATAATTGCACCAATCAAAAACTTTCATTCTGTTTCTACTGAGACATATACGTGCACATTTATTAAGACCAGCATTTCAGATACCGGTCTTAATAAAGGCCCTGCGCTGGCAGTGGATCCGCTGAAGTTATGAAGCGGCGCCGGCCTCTCCAAAACTTTGGTGCATCCAGTACAAGTTCTAAATGTAAGACAGCTTCCTAACAGTCTTACATTTAGACCATTTTCCACACCTAAAACAGGCATAGAAAATGGTAAATGAGACGGGCCTACGGCCCGTCCCCTTCCTCATCCATGCCCACAATTTCAGACCTGGCATAAATGCGGCGAAGTCAAAGATAGCAGCAAAACTAACTGTTGCGCTGTAATCTGCGCCTGAAATACGCCTAAGTTAGGGGTATTTCAGTATAGTAAATGACCCCCATAAACTTGCTTTGGAGTTTTACACCATAGACTACCTGCATAATTTACTGTATCTTTCACCTTTAGCTTACCAACACAGCAGGATCTAGTCCAGATACAATGGGGCTTGTTTTGTCCAAAAAGAGTCATTTTTAACTTATCTGCACACATTGCATTATGCAAAAGAGTAGCTACATGTTCTGTTTTTTCCTCTTCAAAAGCATTTCCTATTCTATTCTATGGCTATTAATAATAAACCTCAATGCCATTTGCTATTAGATAAGCATCGAACCCTAAATGCTGGTATCTGCCATTACTTCCTCTTGGGGTAGTGCATTCCATAGATTGACTGCTCTAACTGTAAATAATCCCTTCCTATGTTAATATCTAAGTTGCCTGTCCCCTTGTAAAGTTCTTGGAAAGAAGAAAATCTTGTTTCAGTTCTTTGTACTGACCACACATGTATTTATACATGTAAATGAGATCACCGCTAAGCTGTCATCTTTCTAACCTGAACAAGCCCAATTATTTAAGCCTCTCATTATAACTTAGACCTTCCATCCCATTTAATAATCTGCCCTCCCATCTCTGAACACTTTCTAGCTCTCCTATATCCATTATGGTATTTGGAGCCCAAAACGAAACCCATAGTCAAGATGTGGCCTTACTAGGGGTTTATAAAGGGGTAATATTACATTGGGATCACAGGTTTTTATCTCTCTTTTTATACACCCTAAAATCATATTTGCTTTTGCAGATGCTGCTTGACATTGAGTACTGCTTCTTAGCTTACTTGAAACCAGAATACCCAAGTTCTTTTCTTGGTCTGTTGTCCGTTTTATTCAATTTAATATGTATTTAGTCATAAGTTTATTGTGGCAGAGGTGCATAACCCACATTTATTAACATTAAAGAGTAACTAAACTTTTGAATAACTTTTTGTTAAGATGACCCTAATGCCATAATAACAAATTGTGTAATATACCTTATTAATGTATTTTGTGTTTTTAATAGACTCCCCCCAAAGCACACCTTTCCCGGTGTGCTTAAAATTGACTTTTATGTACACTGCTGACTTCTCAGCGGTGTACGGAGTACGGAGTTTGCAGTTTCTCAATGGGGCAACAGCGCAGGAAGGTTTACTAAATCTTGGCATAGCACATGGGTACCCATGTGCTGCCCTGCAGCTCTCCTAGCAGGCAGAAGCAGGAGCCCTCTCCGCTCAGCTAATCCTAGTATACCACATGGTTACAGGGTAAACCTCCAGTGGATAGAAGCAGGAGCAGCAATGTGTGCTTGTGCCCATACTTCCTGCGCTGTGGGCCCATTGAAAAACTGTAAACTCCATACTCCGTACACCGCTGAGAAGTCAGCAGTGTACAGAAAAGTAAATTTTAAGAGCACAGTAAGAGCACATTCAATACATTAATAAAGTATATTACAAAAACTATTATGACATTAGGGACATTTTAACAAAAAGTTCAAAATTTTAGTTACTCTTTAAAATTCATCTGCTACTTTCTTGCCCGTGCTGCCATCTTATCTAGATCATTCTGTAATATTTTAATTATCCTACACAGATCTGTGTCATCAGCAAAAACTGACACTGTACTCTTAATCCCCTCCAAAAGATCATTCATAAAGAGAATAAAGAGAATTGGGAACCCTGCTGCTAAATATTTTGAATAGGTACCCTTTACTGCAACTCTCTGTTTTCTGTACCATAACCAATTCTTCACCCATGTGCATATATTGTCCCATAGTCCCTGCATCTATAGCTTCAGTACAAGGCTCTTGTGTCATACAATATTGCAAAATCTAGCCAAGATGACCAACGTACATATTTGCACTTACCTCCCCATAGAAACCAAGCATATTGGTTAGGGATGACCTGTTTAGCATGAATCCATGCTGTTATCAGTAATTAGATATTCACCACTATATACTTTTTGCATAGGAAACGCTGAATATAAAATTCTGTTTATGCCGGCTTTCACTTTTTAGACTTGAGACCTTTTCTTCCCAAAAATGTTAAATTGGATTCATGTTGTCACGTCCTCTTTTCTATTTCTGAATGTCCTTTTCAAGTAAAGTTTGGAAGGTAGCCATAAATGTTCTCCTTTCTTTTGTAGAATGACTCTTTGATTTGTTTTTAAGAGCATTATGCATATATTTATCATATCAAATGCCCTCATTGTACAGAAAGTGAATTTTCATGTCCTTTAACAAGTATAAAATGTCACCTTGGATGTAATTTTAAGAATATAAACAAAAAAATAATTCTGAAATCTTTTGTTCATTGGAAAACTAAAAATAATCAACAGTTTGGATTCTACCAGCTTTATATGACCTTCAAGTGTTATCATACACTCAAATCTAGACATGTGCTCTGAATCAGCATGTCTATCTTCACCGTAGGTGCTGATTTTTTATTTCACCTAAACAAAATGATGTACTGTAAGTCAGGGGCGTTGCTAGGTTAAAACTTTTGGGGCCTGGGCCTCTGATGTTTTGTCCCAGGCCCCCAATGTAATGCCTGCCTGCTAGATCCAACTGAATTGCCGTCTTCAGGACGGCAATGCAATTGAATCTAATACACTTGCAGAGCTGAAGGACCTGTGGTGACATCACATGTCATGTGACCAGTAAAACAGGCAGTGGTTGAGAAGGACCTGCAATGATGTGACCAGTGCAGGAGGGGATGGTGGTGAAGTGGAGAAGTCCTGGGGAGAAGATGCTGTGATGAGGTCTGTACATGAGGAGAGAAGTGAAGGGGGAGGCAGAGCAATGCTGGGAGTTATTTAACTGGGACTGTATTTTGGAGAGGGCTGGAGAGATGGTGTGATGTTATTTGCATGCGACTCTATGGCGGAGGAAGAGAAATAGTGTTATTTACATGGGACTGGATGTTGGAGGGGCTGAAGGGAGGGGAGTGATGTTATTTACATAGGACTGTATTTTGGAGGGGGCAGGAGAGATGGTGTGATGTTATTTACATGGGACTGTATGGTGGAGGGAGAAATATAACTACAGGGGCCACTGCAGGAGGCATTATAAATACTGGGGGTACTTCAGGGTGAGCATTATAACACTAGGGGGCAGTATAAATACTGGGGGCACTGTAGGGGTATTATAAATCCATCGGACATTAGGCTTTCTTATTGCTACTGGGGGCTTTATAGAAGTGACTTATAGATCCGCCTTATTTCTTACTTTATTACTAAGAGCACTATGGGGGGGCCTTATTACTACTGAGGGGTCTGTGAGGGTATTATTAATACTGTAGGGCTCTTCTACTAATGGGGGCACTCTTGGGGAGTATTTTCACTATTGAGGGCATTGTAGGGGGCAGTATTACTAATGAGGGCATTCTAGAAGAGAATTATAGTTGGGACTATGAAGGGCACTATTACTATGGAGCACTCATATTTCTTCAGGATATTATTTGGGGGTATTGGGGAGCACAACGAGCAGCAGGATAACATTCTGGGGACTCCAGGTTGGGAGATGATGACAGAAAAGTTAGGAAGCTAAGATGTCTGTGTGTCACACTCTGCAGAGACGAGGCAGCTGAAAGAAGTTGAATGGACCAAATGGAGAAAATGATGACAGAGAAGATCTATATCGGAGGAGACTTCAGCTGGGAGGCCCTGGATGTGACACATATCTGCTGCTGTATAGCAAGTATTGCAAAATGCAGTGTGTGGGGAGAGGGAGGGGAGACGTAGAGAACTGGGCCATATTCATTGGGGCTTGGGCCCCTGATCTTTGAGACCCTAGCAACGCCCCTGCTGCAAGTAATTTCATATAGTATCGACTTTTTCTGGATCATCACCCTCTGTCTATACAGAAAACATACACACTCAGATTGCAAAACTCAGATTGCAAAACTGTAAAAAAAACAAAAACTCTAAAAAAAACAAAAGAGCCTTGGTCCTGAAAGAGTGAATACTAGCTACTCTAGCTAAATTATGTTTAATGGGATTATTACCTCCCTTGAAGAAGGCAACTGTGAAACACACATACTGTAGGAGTGGTGAAGTGGTGATCCAGTGTTGAGGCTGAGTACATCATATGGGTTGGTATCGTCATCATTTATTCACTCCATTGACATTATTAGTATTATTATTATTCTGTAGTCTTAATTCTGTCTCATCATTATAGTGAAGTACTGTAGTCGCCTCTTTCTTTACCCTTCCCCTGTTATATGGATTCATGAATTATGTCAATCAATATAATTGTTTTGCTCCATTGCTCCATGTGATATTTTTAATGTTTTTTTTTAATTGTGATGGCTTTTTATTGATTAATTATGTCCCAATAAAGATATTTATTTATTTGCGCTGATTATTTTGGTGTAAATTTTTATTCATTGTCACATTTACCGGGAATCCGTAATCTATTCATATGTATTGTAATTGTTATATGGTTTGCTTCTAAATTTATTTGGGGAACGTGTTGTTTCGGTGTTCATTATTATATATTTTAAGGGAGTTTGTCTGTTACTAAGAAAAGTGCCAGGTGGTGCTAGCAGAGACATAAAATTTTTTACCTTTCTTATGGTAAACTCTTGCGTCAATGAGCAGAAAAAGGACGGTAGTTTGAATACATATGAAAATAAGTATTTGAGGGGTCCGAGGGGACGAGCCTACTCTTCAGAGCACTCTTGTTCCTTCCCTCTGCTCACTAAGCCCCTCCTATTCCCTTGGTGATTGATAGGTCCAGTCATCTGAGTATTGCTCTTGTCTGGTCCAATAATCTCACTCGGAGAGAAGAAGTGTACTGCACATACGCCAAAATTATGGTACATAATGCACATGTGAAATTATGGGGTCAGGCAAGAGCAGTTCTCAGAGGCCTGGCTCTGTCACTCACCAAGGATTAGAAGAGGCTTAGGGACAAGAGGGAAGGAACAAGGCTGAACTGAAGGCAAGGGCCTGAACTTGGTGCCTTGAACCAATTTGCAAATGTCTTCAAACTACTTTTTCTCCTAACTGAAGCAATGAATTACTATAAGAAAGGTAATATGATTTAAAGGGGTCTTCCAAAATTAATATATTGATGAACTATCCATGGGATAGTTCTTCAATATCGGGTTTATGGAAATTCAACTCCTGGCAGCCACTTGAAGAGGCTTCAGCTGCAGCCTTTTCCTAATCCAGTGATGTCACATTTGGCCTATTTAAGTGAATGAGTCTGAGCTGCAATATCAACCTTAGTCATTATACAACATATAGAACCACGCTTGGTATGCTGTGAGGAGACCGCAGCATTCACCAGAGTGCATCTGTCTCGTTAAACAGCTGATTGTTGGGGGTGCCAGGTGTCTGACCCCCACCGATCTGATATTGATGACCTATCTTGTCTCTAAATGTCTCTGCAAGCACTTCATGACACTATTCCTAATTTAAGATGCAAACCCTATGGCCAGGTTTATAGTGTGTAGTTTGGTGCCAAAAGACAAAAACTGCACTGTGTGAACGTGTCCTAAGGCTCTGTTCACACTGGCATTCGGCACTTTTTGGGGCAAAAATTGCACACTGTGCAGAGATACAATGAAAACATCAATGACACCCCAGTAATTCCCATTAAAAGTCATTGGTGTCATGTGTCATTTTTATCTGTAAGGTACTGTGCCACCCGATATGAGTGGTGGGCCCTGGCAGTGGGCACAGTACAGTCTGTGGGCCCGACACACACTGGCAGGCAATTGCAATTATATTAAAGGCTAAAAATTAAATGATTTTTTCATCTGCAAGGTACTGTGCCATCCTATATGAGTGGTGGGCAGTGGGCACAGTACAGTCTGTGGGCCTGACACTCACTGGCAGGCAACTGCAATTATATTAAATGGTAAAAATTAAATGACTTTCTTATCTGCAAGGTACTGTGCCACCCTATATGAGTGGTGGGCAGTGCGCACAGTACAGTCTGTGGGCCTGACAAACACTGGCAGGCAACTGCAATTATATTAAAGGGTAAAAATTAAATGACTTTTTTTATCTGTAAGGTAATGTGCCACCCGATATGAGTGGTGGGCCCTTGCAGTGGGCACAGTACAGTCTGTGGGCCCGACACACACTGGCAGGCAATTGCAATTATAATAAAGACTAGAAATTAAATGACTTTTTCATCTGCAAGGTACTGTGCCATCCTATATGAGTGGTGGGCAGTGGCCACAGTACAGTCTGTGGGCCTGACACTCACTGGCAGGCAACTGAAATTATATTAAAGGGTAAAAATTAACTGACTTTTTTATCTGCAAGGTACTGTGCCACCCTATATGAGTGGTGGGCAGTGCGCACAGTACAGTCTGTGGGCCTGACAAACACTGGCAGGCAATTGCAATTATATTAAAGGGTAAAAATTAAATGACTTTTTTATCTGCAAGGTACTGTGCCACCTGTTATGAGTGGTGGGCACTGGCAGCGGGCACAGTACAGTCAGTGGGCCTGACACACACTGGCAGGCAACTGCAATTATATTAAAGGGTAAAAATGAAATGACTTTTTTATCTGAAAGGTACTGTGCCACCCTTCATGAGTGGTGGGCAGTGGGCACAGTACAGTCTGTGGGCCTGACACACACTGGCAGGCAACGGCAATTATATTAAAGGGTAACAATTAAATGACTTTTTTTATCTGTAAGGTACTGTGCCACCCGATATGAGTGGTGGGCCCTGGCAGTGGGCACAGTACAGTCTGTTGGCCCGACACACACTGGCAGGCAATTGCAATTATAATAAAGGCTAAAAATTAAATGACTTTTTCATCTGCAAGGTACTGTGCCATCCTATATGAGTGGTGGGCAGTGGGCACAGTACAGTCTGTGGGGCTGACACTCACTGGCAGGCAACTGCAATTATATTAAAGGGTAAAAATTTAATGGCTTTTTTATCTGCAAGGTACTGTGCCCCCTATATGAGTGGTGGGCACTGGCAGTGGGCACAGTACAGTCTGTGGGCCTGACACACACTGGCAGGCAACTGCAATTATATTAAAGGGTAAAAATTAAATGACTTTTTTATCTGCAAGGTACTGTGCCACCCGATATGAGTGGTGAGCACTGTCAGTGGGCACAGTACAGTCCGTGGGCCTGACACACACTGGCAGGCAACTGCAATTATATTAAAGGGTAAAAATTAAATGACTTTTTTATCTGAAAGGTACTGTGCCACCCTATTTGAGTGGTGGGCAGTGGGCACAGTACAGTCTGTGGGCCTGACACTCACTGGCAGGCAACTGCAATTATATTAAAGGGTAAAAATTAAATTACTTTTTTATCTGCAAGGTACTGTGCCACCCTATATGAGTGGTGGGCAGTGGGCACAGTACAGTCTGTGGGCCTGACACACACTGGCAGGCAACTGCAATTATATTAAAGGGTAAAAATTAAATGACTTTTTTTATCTGCAAGGTATTGTGCCACCCGATATGAGTGGTGGGCACTGGCAGTGGGCACAGTACAGTAAGTGGGCCTGACACACACTGGCAGGCAACTGCAATTATATTAAAGGGTAAAAATTAAATTACTTTTTTATCTGCAAGGTACTGTGCCACCCTATATGAGTGGTAGGCACTGGCAGTGGGCACAGTACAGTCTGTGGGCCTAACACAAATTGGCAGGCAACTGCAATTTTATTAAAGGGTAAAAATTAAATGACTTTTTTATCTGTAAGGTACTGTGCCACCCGATATGAGTGGTGGGCACTGGCAGTGGGCACAGTACAGTCAGTGGGCCTGACATACACTGGCAGGCAACTGCAATTATATTAACCGCTCCCGGACAGCCGCACGCAGGATCGCGTTCTGCGAGCGGCCGGGCTCTTCTGTTCGGACGCATCTACGCGTGATCTCGCGAGACGCGAGATTTCGCATAGATGCGCCCGCGCATGCGCAGATCGCGCACGGCAAAAGGCGCAGGAGGAGTTGGTCATCAGCCTGCCAGCCAATCGGCAGCGCTGGCGGGCTGATGACTTTTAAAAAAACGAATGAGAAGCCATTTAACCCATCATATTTGTAAATATGATGGATTAAATGGCTTCTGTGCTCTCTCCTGGGTCCTTTTCGTCGGTTGGACCCAGGAGAGAGCACACCTTACTGTGAGTACACCCAAGCACCACACACTAGCCCCTGATCAGCCCCCCATCACCCAAATTAACCCCTTGATCACCCCTTTCATCACCTGTCAATCATCTAGTGAAAGGGAAAAAAGTGATCAGTGTAAACTGTCACTTTTTTTTTTTCACTAGGATTGACTTTTAGGTTTAGATTACTTTAGGCCCCTTTGGTAGGTAGTTAGCGTTAGCGCCCAGCCCACCGCACCGCAGTACTAATCACGATGAGAACTGATCACGGTCAGATATATAATAGTACTAGTGTCACTTTAGTTCGCCCTCCACCCCAAACGCAGTGTTTGCCCGATCAGACCTGATCGGTCGCCCACACCTGCGTTCACCCACGCCCGCCCCGCCGTAGTGACAAAAAATTTTTTTTTCTGTAATCACTGCACAATCCCTTCACAAGCGCTGCGGTGATAAAAAAATCAGTTTTGATCTTTTTTATCAATCTCAGCGGCTTCTGTACTTCGCTACCATCTCAATTGTAAGACAGGCTTGCTTTTTTTCTTGGGTAGTCTCAGGGAATACCCCCTAAATTTAGAATCCCCAAATGTCAAACAAGGGGTATTCCTCTGAAGAGGCCTACAGGATTCTGACCCAGTCGGATGAGGAATGGGAACCCTCATCTGACGAATCTAGCGGGTCAGAATACGAACCTGAAGAGAGCAGTGGCAGTCTGACAGAAAGTTCGGACGAGGATGTTGAGGTCCCTGATAGAACCAGGTGTACCCGGCCCCTGTGTTGCTAGACCGCAGGTTGCGCAGGATCCGCTTCAAGGGCAGCAGAGTGGGGCTGGCGCTGCCGGATTACGTGGTGAGCCATACACCAGCAGCGCAGCCCGTCCTGGACCTTCTACCAGCACTGCCGTACAACATGGTGAAGTGGCGAGCACCAGAAGGGCAGTAGAAGCTGGTACGGTGGCACGTGCAGTAGTTTCCCCGTCGCAGCCACCGCGCAGACAGGCCCGTAGAGCCCCTAGAGTCCCTGAGGTGCTGGCAAATCCTGATTGGCAGCCCCCAACTTCAGCCGCACCATTAGTTCCCCCTTTCACCGCCCAGTCAGAAGTTTGGGTGGAAACAGCTCAGATAGGATCGGCGCTGGGGTTTTTGAGCTGTTTTTCACTGCGGAGCTCTATGACCTAGTCGTGGCAGAAACAAACAGATATGCCACTCAATTTATCGCCGACAACCCGGGAAGCTCTTATGCCCAGCCTTTCCGGTGGAAACCAGTCCAAGTTTCCGAACTTAGAACTTTTCTGGGCCTTCTCCTCAGCATGGGCATAACCAAAAACATGAATTGCGGTCATATTGGTCCACGAACCCAATTCATCACATGCCCATGTACTCTGCTGCCATGTCCAGGACACGTTTTGAGACCATCCTGCGTTTCCTGCACTTTAGTGACAACACCACCTCCCGTCCCAGAGGCCACCCAGCTTTTGACCGGCTCCATAAAATTCGGCCCCTCATAGACCATTTCAACCAGAAATTTGCAGATTTGTATACCCCTGCACAAAACATCTGCGTAGACGAGTCCCTAATACATTTTACCGGGCGCCTTGGCTTCAAGCAGTACATCCCAAGCAAGCGCGCCCGGTATGGGGTCAAATTGTATAAGCTCTGTGAAAGGGCCACAGGCTATACGCACAAATTTCGGATCTATGAGGGAAAAGATCAGACCCTGGAGCCGGTCGGTTGCCCTGACTACCTGGGGAGCAGTGGGAAGATAGTCTGGGACTTGGTGTCACCCTTATTCGGCAAGGGGTACCATCTTTATGTGGACAACTTTTACACAAGTGTGGCCCTCTTCAGGCATTTGTTCCTAGAACAGATTGGCTGCTGCGGCACCGTGCGACCTAGTCGCCGGGGCTTCCCCAACGGCTCATTACCACCAGACTTACAAGGGGGCAGAGGGCTGCATTGTGTAACGAAGAACTGCTCACGGTGAAATGGAGAGACAAGCGTGACGTTTACATGCTCTCCTCCATTCACGCAGACACGACAGTCCAAATTGAACGGGCAACCAGTGTCGTTGAAAAGCCCCTCTCGGTCCACGACTATAACCTCCACATGGGAGGGTGGACTTCAACGACCAGATGTTGGCCCCTTATTTGGTTTCCCGAAAGACCAGACGCTGGTATATGAAGGTGTCTGTATATTTGATTCAATTGGCTCTATATAACAGTTACGTTCTCTACAGTAAGGCTGGGAGAACGGGATCCTTCTTCAAATTCCAGGAAGAGATCATCGAGAACCTCCTGTATCCAGGAGGTTCCGTGGCCCTAACCACCAGTGTAGTTAGCCGTCTACACGGCGGCACTTCCCCAGCGTTGTGCCTGGTACCTCAACCCAACCGCCACCCCGAAAAAGATGTTGTGTCTGTAGCAGGAGTGGAATAAGGCGTGACACCCGCTATTTCTGTCCTGACTGTCCTGACCACCCTGCCCTATGCCTTGGAGAGTGTTTCCGGAAGTACCACACTCAGGTACACTTAGGGACCTAGGGACAGCACTACACAGGTAGTTTTTTTCCACTCAGGCTCTAGGGTCTCTCAGGACACTAGGTTTTGAGAGACCCTAACACATAGGGATGGTGCTGGTGTGCTACAGCAGAAGTGTGAAACGGTAGAAACGTCTCCTTTCACTTGGGATAACGCGTATAATGTACTTCGCACCATCTCTGTGTGATTTACACTTTACACATTGTCCCATGGGAAAGGAGAGGTTTCTGCTAGGAAAATAAAGAGTGACATGGAAAACAAAAAAAAAAATTAAACAGGTAGCAAGAAAAAGAAAAATCTTGAGTTAGTTCAGGTTTTTATGTTCATGTTTTATAAAAGTTTTAAAATGTTCTGGTTTTATAAAGTTTGCAACGTTCAAGTCATGTGCCTGCTGCCTGTTTTTCTTCTTCCCCCCCATAACCACCCTTTATTTTCCAGGTATACCAACAGACCAACGGACCAACCGACAGAACGCCGCAGCACTGATGTGAATTCTGAGAGAAGCATTGCGCTGCTATCAGAAGACACGTGAAGTCAGTGTATGCGGCGCTGCAAGACGAGATTTCTCCTCTGCAGGACAGGTACGTTTGCCCTGGCATGTGAGCTGAGGAGAGGTGTTGGAGTTCATATGCTTTGGCAAACACTTTGTATCAAAAATCTGGCAAAGATGTCTTCCTCCACACCGATCGATTGATCGATGTGAATGGAGAAATCACGTTTGCCAGGACATAGGAGCTGAGTGGGTATGGATGTTTGGGCGGAGCCCCTATGTCCTGGCAATCGCCAGGCCCCTCTTTTTTCTTGCATATTTTTGGCAGAGATTTTTTCATCCACATCGATCGATGCGAATGAGGAAATCTGTGCCGTTCGTTTTTCTTTCAGCCCAGAGGCTGAACGGAAAAAATCTCATTACCTGTATGCTCCATATAAGGAGAATAGCAGAAACTCCTAATGCTGGCCATACGTGTAATGATTGCGGAGACCCTCAAATGCCAGGGCAGTACAAAAACCTCACATGTGACCCCATTTCGGAAAGAAGACACCCCAAGGTATTCGCTGAGGGGCATATTGAGTCCATGAAAGATTGAACTTTTTGTCACAAGTTAGCGGAAAGGGAGACTTTGTGGAAAAAAAACTAAAAAAAAATCAAATTCCACTAACTTGTGCAAAAAAAAAAATCTTCTATGAACTCGCCATGCCCCTCACAGAATACCTTGGGGTGTCTTCTTTCCAAAATGGGGTCACATGTGGAGCATTTATACTGCCCTGGCATTTTAGGGGCCCTGAAGCGTGAGAAGAAAAATGCGTAAAAATACCGTCCTAAAAGGTACTCATTGGATTTAGGGCCGAATTGCACAACTTGGCTGCAAAAAAGTGGCACACATGTGGTATCTCTGTACTCAGAAGAAGTAGGGCAATGTGTTTTGGGGTGTACTTTTACATATACCCATACTGGGTGTGAAAAATATCTCTGTAAGGCTAAATGCACACGACAGTTGTTTTTCTCGGCTTCCGTTTCAGTTTTTTTTGCGGATAGGACAGGAACCCATTCATTTCAATGGGTCAGCAAAAAAATGCTGACCGTTCATCCGTTTTTGTTCCGAGTCCGTTGTCCGTGTTTCCCTTCAGCAAAAAAAGTAGTGCATGTCCTACTTTTTTCTCATTTGCGGACGAGGATAGGCATTTATTACAGGGGATCTGTGAAAACAAAGGAATCCTTCAAAAAAAACTGATGGACCATCAGTTTTTTTTGCGGATCCCGATTTGCGGACAGCAAAAAACAACTGTCGTGTGCATGTAGCCTAAATGACAACTTTTTAAAAAAAATTTATACAAAGTTGTCATTTACAGAGATATTTTTCACACCCAGTAGGGGTATAGGTAAAAATACGCCCCAAAACACATTGCCCTACTTCTCCCGAGTACGTCGATACCCCATGTGTGCCACTTTTTTGCAGCCAAGATGCGCAAAGGGGCCCTAAATCCAATGAGTACCTTATAGGATTTCACAGGACATTTTTTACGCATTTGGATTCCAAACTGCTTCTGACGTTTAGGGGCCCCTAAAATGCCAGGGCAGTAAAAATACCACACAAGTGACCCCATATTAGAAAGAAGACACCCCAAGGTATTCCGTGAGGGGTATAGTGAGTTCATGTAAAATTTTATTTTTTGGCACAAGTTAGTGGAATATTAGACTTTGTAAAAAAAAAAATATATATCCATTTCCGCTAACTTGTGCCAAAAAATAAAAACTTCCATGAACTCACTATGCCCATCAGCGAATACCTTGGGGTGTCTACTTTCCGAAATGGGGTCACTTGTGTAGTATTTTACTGCCCTGGCATTTAGGGCCCCTAACGTCAAAAGCAGTTTGGAATCCAAATGCGTAGAAATGTCTCATGAAATCCTAAAGGTACTCATTGGATTTAGGGCCCCTTTGCATCTTGGCTGCAAAAAGTGTCACACATGGGGTATCGCCGTACTCAGGAGAAGTAGGGCAATGTGTTTTAGGGTGTATTTTTACATATACCCCTACTGGGTGTGAAAAATATCTCTGTAAATGACAACTTTGTATAAAATTTTTTAAAAAGTTGTCATTTACAGAGATATTTTTCACACCCAGTAGGGGTATATGTAAAAAGACACCCCAAAACTCATTGCCCTACTTCTCCCGAGTACGGAGATACCCCATGTGTGCCACTTTTTTGCAGCCAAGATGTGCAAAGGGGCCCTAAATCCAATGAGTACCTTTAGGATTTCACAGGACATTTTTTACGCATTTGGATGCCAAACTGCTTCTGACGTTTAGGGGCCCCTCAAATGCCAGGGCAGTATAAATACCCCACAAGTGATCCCATTTCGGAAAGAAGACACCCCAAGGTATTCCGTGAGGGGTATGGTGAGTTCATGTAAAATTTTATTTTTTGGCACAAGTTAGTGGAATATGAGACTTTGTAAAAAAAAAAAAAAATCAATTTCCGCAAACTTGTGCCAAAAATAAAAACTTCCATGAACTCACTATG
Organism: Bufotes viridis; assembly: GCA_033119425.1. Taxonomy (NCBI): domain Eukaryota; kingdom Metazoa; phylum Chordata; class Amphibia; order Anura; family Bufonidae; genus Bufotes; species Bufotes viridis. Next base: position 385,079,934 of record CM065593.1, on the reverse strand, counting down.
CCCATCAGCGAATACCTTGGGGTGTCTACTTTCCGAAATGGGGTCACTTGTGTGGTATTTTTACTGCCCTGGCATTTTAGGGGCCCCTAAACGTCAAAAGCAGTTTGGAATCCAAATGCGTAAAATGTCCTGTAAAATCCTAAAGGTACTCATTGGCTTTAGGGCCCATTTGCGCATCTTGGATGCAAAAGTGGCACACATGAGGTATCGCCGTACTCAGGAGAAGTAGGGCAATGTGTTTTGGGGTGTATTTTACATATACCCATGCAGGGTGTGAGAAATATCTCTGTAAATGAAAACTTTTAAAAATTTTATACAAAGTTGTCATTTACAGAGATATTTTTCACACCCAGTAGGGGTATATGTAAAATACACCCCAAAACACATTGCCCTACTTCTCCTGAGTACGGCGATACCCCATGTGTGCCACTTTTTTGCATCCAAGATGCGCAAATGGGCCCTAAATCCAATGAGTACCTTTAGGATTTCACAGGGCATTTTTACGCATTTGGATTCTCACGCTTTAGGGGCCCCTAAAAGGCCAGGGCAGTATAAATACCCCACAAGTGACCCCATTTCGGAAAGAAGACACCCCAAGGTATTCTGTGAGGGGTATGGTGAGTTCATGTAAAATTGTATTTTTTGGCACAAGTTAGTAGAATATGAGACTTTGTAAAAAAAAAAAAAAAAAAATCCATTTCCGCTAACTTGTGACAAAAAATAAAAACGTCCATGAACTCACTATACCCCTCAGTGAATACCTTAGGGTGTCTACTTTCGGAAATGGGGTCATTTATGGGGTATTTCTACTGTCTGGGCATTGTAGTACGTCAGGAACCAGGACAGGTGCTCAGAAAGTCAAAGTGCGGAAATTCACTTTTTTGCACCATAGTTTGTAAACGCTATAACTTTTACCCAAACCAATAAATATACACTTATTGCATTTTTATCAAAGACATGTAGAACAATAAATTTTGAGAATTTTTTTTAGAGAAATGTAGTTTTATTTGACAAATTTTCCAACATAAAGTGAAAAATATCATTTTTTTGCAAAAATTTCATCAAAAAAAGTAAAATATCAAAAAAAGTAAAAATGTCAGCAGCAATGAAATACCACCAAATGAAAGCTCTATTAGTGAGAAGAAAAGGAGGTAAAATTCATTTGGGTGGTAAGTTGTGTGACGGAGCAATAAACGGTGAAAGTAGCGTAGTGCAGAATTGAAAAAAGAGGCCTGGTCTTTAAGGGTGTTTAAGCTAGGGGGGCTGATGTGGTTAAAGGGTAAAAATTAAATGACTTTTTTATCTGCAAGGTACTGTGCCACCCTATATGAGTGGTGTGCACACAGTACAGTCTGCGGGCCTGCGGCCTCTCACAAACGGGCAGGCAACTGGAATATATATATAAAAAAATAAAAATTAAAGCAGACCGATGTACCAGCCCTAAAAAGGGCTTTTTGGGGTGCTGCCAGGACGCTGTCCTTACAGCAGATTAGTCTTTGAGGACTGGAGTGGACACAGAACACTGGCCTAGCTAACGCTTTCCCTATTAATTCAGCAGCAGTAGCAGCACTCTCCCTTCTCTAACTAACACTGCAGCTTCAGAATGAATCTAAGATGGATGTCCTTGCTTTTTGATAGGTGGTGGGAGGGTCTGGGAGGGAGGGTATGCTGATTGTCTGGAATGTGTGGTACAGGGTCAAAGTTTGCTCAATGATGACCTATAGGGGGCGGACCGAACATCGCATATGTTTGCCCGCCGCGACGAACGCGAACATGCGATGTTCGCCAGCAACTGTTTGCCGGCGAATAGTTCGGGACATCTCTAGTCTTCAACAGATCCCCCACTATAGCTTTCACTTCCAGTACATCTAGTGACTGATGATTTCTGTATCACAGTGAATCCATCATAAAGCTGCTCTGCCGGCTCTATCTGTATTAAACTCCTAATAATTTAGTTGTAATGAGTGTTTAAGAGCTGTTAGGAAAATACAAATAAGTACAGATAAGGGCTACAGATCAAGCAGACAGAGCAGCTCTCTGACAGTTTCACTGTGAACAGGGGTGCACCTAGCCTTTCTGCTGCCCCCACCCCCCAATGACAATTTCTTAACCTAAACCCTTCCCTCCAGCCCTACTGCTAAAGACATACTTTAAAAACACTGTATTCAGAACTACAAAACATACAGGGTAATACAGAACCACATACCTTTTACATACAGTGATGTCTCCTCTGATGTAGACGTTCACTTTCATTATCTTCTCCATTCAGACCATACTGCCATGATGACTTCTTTCCGCCATCTCTTGTCTCTGCAGAGTTTGACAAACAGAAATCTTAGTTTCCTACTTTTCCATTCTCCTCCCCATTTTCCAAACACTCTATCCTGCCACCTCTGTGCTTCCCAATAATATACTGCATAAACAGATAATCCCCCTGAAAATACTATTACCACACAGATAGTTCACCTTCAATAATTATTGGCACACAGTGCCCTAAAAAATAACTGTGGCCAGCAAACAGTGTCCCTAAAACGTATAGTGCTGTAAACATAGCGTCCTCCAAAAATAATTGTGCTAAGCTGATACTGTGCCAGGGTGCCTCCCAATGTAACAGTCCTCCCAAAAGTACCACCAATAGTAATAGTAATTCTCTGCCAGAGTGCACTATGTGGTAACAGTGCACCCAGCAGTAATAATGTCTCTTATTTTGCCACCAGAAGTAATAATGCCCCCATAGTATCCCCAGTAGTAATAAGCACTGCCATAAAGTGTGCCTGTAGAAAAAATACCCCCTTAAATTGTGCGCCAGTACAAAAATGCTCCTTTTTATTGCCACAACATCCCCATAGTGTTTTCTCCAGTTACAAAATGACCCCCACCACATTGTGACCCAACAGCATGCTGCCAAATAAAAATAATGAACTCAAATAGTTCCTTCATTCTGCTGTCAGCGATGCAGCGCAAGATACAGACCTCTTCTAGTCTGTGCCCTGAGCAATATGCAGCCCGGCTCAAGCAGCTTGATAATGATGACACCAGCCACTGATAGGCTACAGGAAATAGGACTAAAGCCTATTAGAGGAAATGGTGGGCCAGGGAGACATTGCTCCCGTGCCCTGTTGAGAAATTCAACTGAGTACAACGATGCAGTTGAATATGTAGAGATGAGCGTTTACTCAATGGAATCGCTCATTGCCCATGGCCCTTCGGCTGCTCCCCTCTGGCTCCTACCTGTTGCTGCCTGAGGCAATCGCCTCACCTCACCTCATTGGTGGTGCACTCCTAACTGTGAAGCAGAAAGCAACAGTCTGCAGGTGCACTAGAAGTGTCACCTGTACAGGAAAACTGTTGAACATTTTTTTTTTAAATAGATTTTTATTTTAGTCATCTCAAAAAATGCAATCCATAAAACAGAATTACAAAATCATCCCCATCCCTCCCACACCCCCATAACCCCCCCCCCAACCCTGCAGGAGAAGAGAGAAAAAAAATAAAAATGATTTACCTAACCATCCCAATCCTTCCAAATACTACCCCACTTTGCGTAGGACCCTCTTTGTCTGTACATGATCCTCTCATAGATTTTCACCTTATTAACTAAACATAACCAATTATTGCAGTCTGGAGCAGAAGGGGAAAACCATTCTCTGGCTACAAGAAGCCTGGCCAGAAACATCACTTTAATCAACAGTCGGCACTTCAGGAGCTGGCAATTAACCTCCGATAAATCCCCCCAAACCCATACCTTGGGAGATAGAGGAATGTCTATAATAAGTCTCTGAACCAAAGTTATTTGAACCGTTCTCCAATACTTGCTCACTATCGGGCAGTCCCAGAACAGATGTAAATGATCTGCCCTGGGGTCCCCACAGCGGAGGCAATCAGAGGAGGCTCTAAATCCCCTCCTATGGAGCCATAAAGGTGTCACATATATTTTGTGTATAATATTAAACTGTACAACAGTATGAATAAAATTGTGCGAAACCTGACTTAAATTCTCCCCTATATTCTCCCAATCCGGGGGGCCCACCTCTGACAGTAAAACAGACCAGGATCTCTGTCCTGGAGAAAGACATTCCCAAAAAAAACTTTTCATCAAGTGTCTGTAACAATGTGATAATTTAACTTTTATACCGCCTTTCTTACAAATCAAATTGTGCAAAAATTCAGGAGTGTATACATCAAGTGAATGATTATCGGCAATACGAAGAAGTGCCGACCTCAATTGAAAATATGCATACCAAGCCACCTCACCTACATTTAAATTTTGTTTTAGCTCCATAAGAGAGAGGATTTGCCCATCTTTAACCACCTGATTCAGATATTGAATATTTTTCATCCTCCAATATTGCCAACAATTTGGATCATCTAAATTCAAAAGCTTTGAGTTATGCCATAGTGGAGTACAAATAAGTGATGCCTTGATTTTAAACCAACTCTTTATAACCAGCCAGGCCTTTGTAGCCATTCTGCAGAAAGGTTTATAGCCAATCTGTGTATTAAGTAAATAGTCGGACTCTAATACTGTAAATAAATCCAAGAAATCTGAGTCTTTCACCAATTTTCTACAGAGTTGGCTATTTTCCCAGTCATTGAAAAAGCAGAGTTGAGAGGCCATAAAGTAACCCCTAAAATAGGGGAGGTTGAGGCCTCCCCTATTGTAGGGCATTGAAAAATAAAGCGCCTTTAGTCTCACACGCTTCCTCCCCCATAATAAATCGTTATTCATCTGTTCTATCAATCTAAAATACTTATCTTCAATCCATACAGGCGAATTGCGAAGGACATAAAGAACCTGGGGCAGCACCACCATTTTTATTAATGAAATTCTGTCTGCTCTTGCAGGCAAAATTTTTTGCCATATCTTAATTTTAGATCTCAACTTTGACAATAAAGGAATCAAATTGAGTTGAAGATAATCTTGGATTTTGGCAGAAACTGTTATCCCCAGGTATTTTATTGAATCGGAGATCGATAACCGATTGGCAAACGTTTCCATAGATCCCCGCAGTACATCTACGGGGAGAAGAGCAGTCTTCTCCCAGTTAACCTCCAGGCCAGAAGAATCAGAAAATAGGTTGACTAATTCCATTATTCGAGGAAGTGTGTTTTCTGTTTGATGAATAAAAAACAAGATATCATCTGCATAGAGAGATATACGGTCCTGTTTCTCCATTACACCAAAACCAGCCACTCTCGAATCCTGCCTTATACTAGCTGCAAAAGATTCAATATAGATATTAAATAGAAGAGGGGAGAGAGGACATCCTTGACGAGTACCTCTGCCCAACACAAAGCTCTCTGTCAACATATCATTAATCCTGATCCTGGCCACTGGACATTTACATAACAACTGAACCATCGCCATAAATTTGGGGCCAAAACCCATTCTTTTCATCACCTCCCAGAGAAACGCCCACTCGACCCTGTCGAACGCCTTAGTGGCATCCAACGACAGGACCAAGCGGGCGCCGCTCCCAGGAGACTGAATATTAGTAAAGAACCTATGCAAGTTATGATGGGTGCCCCTTTTTGGCATAAAGCCATTTTGATCTGGATGAATCACAGAAGACATAACCTGAGAAAGCCTCTTGGCCAGATCCTTTGATAACAACTTAACATCCGTATTTAATAAGGAAATTGGTCTGTATGAGCTCAAATACACCAGATCTTTATCATTTTTAGGGATTGAAACTATCAAGGCTTCCATCATGGACTGTGGCAGAGCCCCTCTCTGCGATGCTTGAGAAAACACCTCCAATAGATGAGGGAGGATGACATCACTATACTTACGATAAAATTCATATGGAAGACCGTCTGACCCTGGCGATGAGTTCCCAGAGATAGACCTCAAGGCCTCTTGAATCTCCACAAGAGACAATTCTTTTTCCAGAGATTTTTTTTGGACTTCCGTTAACATTGTAAGAGAAATTTTCTCCAGGAACTGCCTCGCCAGGTCAGGTGGCAAACCAGGAGAAGCTCTATATATCTTAAAGAAGTATTGCAGAAAAGTATATCTAATTCCCTCTGGGTCTGATATAATTACACCATCTAAATCACGAATTGAAGTAATAGCTTTCTTTTTCTTATCCTGTTGGGAAATTATTTTAGCTAAAAGCTTACCAGGACGTCCGGACTCTGAAAAATACTTCTGTCCCTTAAAAAAAAATCTATGATTTGCTTTCTCGATTACGTATTCCTTCAGAGAACAACTAGCCTTCTGCATCCCTTCTTTAATATGTTCAGTAGATTGATTGATAAATCGTTCCGTTGTGGATGCCACGATATTAATCAGGTCCTCCTCTTTTGTCCTAAATGATCTCCTCACAGCAGTGATATCACTAATAAGAACCCCCTCAGATATGCTTTCAGAGTATCCCAAACTGAATTGATGTTAGCAGAGGGGAGATTCACCTCCCAAAAGGAGGATACATGTAATTTAATAGACTGATAATTATCCATAATAGTAAGCCAATATGGGTTCAGCTTAAAACCAAATCCCCTATTGTCTTTGTTCTCCCCAATGCGAACCTCAATTGAAACAGGTGAGTGGTCTGAAACTGTTCTTACTCCATATCGTATCCGTTTAATATTATTCAAGTTATTCTCATTAGTAAGCGCCAAATCAATTCTAGACATTGCTCTGCCTCCTCTGCTAACACAAGAGTACACTCTCTTTCCTCCGCCAACATGTTCCCATATATCCACTAATCCAACTTCCGAACAAAACTGAGGCAGTGGAGAATTGCAAATGTTCCTTCCCCGATCTGCATCTAAGGTCAGTCTGTCCTTTTTAGGATCCATAACAGCATTAAAATCTCCCATCAGAACAAGCTGGATACATCGAGAATGGCGGAGGTATGTAAAAAAAGGCAAGAATATAGCTATATCCATAAAGCCTACCATACAAAAATAAATAAATCTGCCCTGATCATCTATATAAGATTATATTAAGGAAAAATCTATAGAATTATGAATCAGAACCGATACACCTCTGGAGGCGCCACTAAAAGTGGAATGATAGGATTGGGAATGCCATCCCGTCATCATGCTGGTCACTGTCTCTTTAGTGAGATGGGTTTCCACTATACAAATAATTACAGGAAGATGTCTTTTTATTGCATCCATAATAGCTTGCCTCTTAACCCTTTCCCCAAGACCTCTAACGTTCCAAGAAACGATTTTAATAGACATCAGTTAAAAGAGAAACACAAAAAAAATAATAATATAAAATATAAAAACCCCTTCCCTGCAGGGTGAGTTCCCTACCCCATTCCCTCTCCCCCCCTCCTTTGGTCCGCCCGATCTAGTCAGCAAACCTCTACCTTCCGGCCATTCTCCCCCCCGCTAGTCCCATCCCCCCTCCGTCCCCTCCATCACTTCATTACAAAAATATTTCAAATGCCTAGTTGCTCCATCCAATCCAGCGCTTGTTGCGGTTTCCCAAAGAATTGGATAGTCCCATTATAAATCACTCTTAATTTCGCTGGATACTGTAAAGAATATTTAATGTCCTTGGACACCAAGCGTTTCTTTATCTCAATGAAACTTCTTTTTTCCTGAGTCTGCCGAGCAAAATCAGGGAAAAATAACAGTTTAGTGCCTTGATAGTCAATAGGTGAACATTCTCTTGCTCTTCTCAGTATCATGTCTCTATCCATAGATAGTAACAGTTTCATTAAGATTACTCGGGGCGGCCTCCCTGGAGTGGGTTTCCCCCCTGGAATCCAGTGGGCTCTTTCTATTTGAAACATGGAAGAAAAATGTTCACTGCCCAGATTTTTCAAAATTACATCCTTAAGTTGTTCAACTAGCTGCCAACCTTCAGCTCCTTCTGGAAATCCAACTATGCGGATATTATACCGCCTTGATCTATTTTCCAAGTCCTCCAGCTTGTTTTGTAAGAGGTGGTTTTCTGAAGAAAGAGAGAGTCTTAGATTTTATCATATCTATATCGGATTGCAGAGAGTCGACCGTCTTCTCCATAATAAGTACTCGATCCCGGATTTTTACCAGGTCTTCTCTTATTAAGGATATGTCGCTCTGCATTGACCCTAGTTGAATAGATATCCCTTGAACTAGCATGCCATTATTTTTCACAGCGCACAAATTTTTTTCCAGAGCTGCGGGGTCATGTTCGGTTTCTGTTCGCGTTAGGAGACTTTCCTCCCCTTATTCCCGGTTCACCTCTAATAGCCCATCCTCAAAAAATTCCTCAGCTTGGGGAATTTTAACAGTTTTCTTAGGGTTAGTACTCATTTTCCCTTTGAATAACCCCTTTTCATTGAGGGAGGGGGATTTCAAGAACTTGTCAATATATATATTTTTTTATTTTTTTTTAATTTTAAGGAATCTTTAAATGCTCCCCCCCCCCCTTTTTTTATTTTATTGTATTTTTCCCTTTTTTTTTCCCTTTCTTTCTCTTCTTCCTTATCTTATATATATATTTTTTTCTTTTTCTCTTCTTTTCCCCTTTTCTTTCTCCTTCCTCTCCTCCTTTCACACCCGCATCTGCTCTGCTTTCAGCACTGTTTTTTACTTTGACCTTTAGTTTTGATTCTTTTTTTTTTTTTCCTATTTTTCTCTCCTTTTTCTCTCTTTTTCTTTATTCCCCTTTACTTTCCTTTACTCTCCCTCCTTCAAATGCCAAACACCAGAGTCTATAATATTAAACGGAGTCACACAGCAAATACATGACTGTAGGCGAAAGGGAGAGCCAAAAGAAATATATCAAGAGCACTTTTTCTCACATGTCCAGCATCCAGAAGCAGGAGAGCAGGGAACTCGCCCAAAGCAGCTGAAAGTCCAAGTCCAGGCCCGACACCAGCGCAGGAGAAGAACAAAAACAACGGGTCGAGCAAAGGAGCAGAAGAAGCAGGCGAAACGGGCAGGGGAAACCAAACAAAACCGGAGCAGGAGGGAAAAAGCAGGAGGGACGAGAGGCGAAGCAGGTCCAGCCAAGCCGGGCAGCAAGCAGTGGAGGTGGACGGGGAGATGAAAACACGCCCCCTGTAGGCGGCAGCAAGCAGCAGGCGGAGACCCCAAAGTTCTCACAAAAGCAGGGCAGCAGAAGGCGGCAGGGCGGGGGTCCGGAAGCTCACCCTCGCTGTGAGCGGCAGCAGGCAGCGGGCTGGAAACAAGCGGCAGGCAAGTGAGCTGGAAACCCAAAGAGTCCGGCGTTTTCTTGGGGCGGCAGGCGGCAGAGGGCTCAGGCGTGCCAAGGGCTCAAAGCATCAGCCGGGGAGCCGGAGAACGAGGAGGAGGGAGGAGGGCAGGAGGAGGAGAGCGCGACGTGGCGTGTTCACGTCATCACACCTGCACAGGGCACCCAGCAGTAATAATGTCCCTTATTTTTCCACCAGAAGTAATAATGCCCCCATAGTATCCCCAGTAGTAATAAACACCGCTATAAAGTGTGCCTGTAGAAAAAATACCCCCTTAAATTGTGCACCAGTACAAAAAAGCTCCTTTTTATTGCCACAACATCCCCATAGTGTTTTCTCCAGTTATAAAATGACCCCCACCACATTAGACAGATATGCCATTTAAGTGCCTAATATGTTGTGCCCAGTTCTGCCAGTATGAAAAGTCAGCCCTCTTATTATGTTGTGCTTCCAAGTGGTCCTAATGTGTTCCTAATCTTTTCCATGACCATACAGCAGGGCTCAGGAGTAGAAGAGCACCATGTGCATTTGAGGCACAATGTGGTGATTTATGCTTCTTGTGCTGACAAATGTAGAGGCTCTGGGGTGAAATAATAAATAGAACCCATGAGAAGTTAACCCATTTTGGAAACTAAATCCCTCAAGGTATTTAATAAGGGGTGTAGTGAGCATTTTGAGTGCACAAGTGCTTTGCAAAAATGAATGCACAGTGGATCGTACAAAGTGAAAACTGCAATTTTTCAATAGATATGCCATTTTAGTATCATGTGCCAGTTTGAAAATGTCAGTCCTATAATTATTATTATGCTGTTTCCAGGTTTTATAAACACCCTACATGTGGCCCTATTCTTTGCATGTACATATGGGAGGGCTCAGGAGTAAAAGAGCACCATGTGCATTTGAGGCACAATGTGGCTATTCACATGTTTTGTTCTGATGACTGTAGGGCCTCAGGGGTGAAATAATAATTGACCCCATTTTGGAAAATCATCAAGGTATTTTGCAGAAATGAATGTGCAGATGACTATGCAAAATGAAAATTGCAAGTTTTCCACAGATATGGCATTTCAGTGCCCAATATGCTGTGCTGAGCTTGCGCCATCTGAGGCACATCATGCCCTTCAAATTGTTAGAAGGGTTCTACTGGGTAGTAAAATGCCATAAATGTGGACATAAATTGCTGTTTAGTTACACTGCAGGGTTCAAAAGAGAAGACCAACTTTTGGCTTTTGCCGTTTAGATTTTTATGGATTGGTTTATGGGCGCCATATTGTTTTTGAACAGCTTTCGGGTGCTAGTACAGCCATTTTCTGAGAACCATAAATTTGTTCATTTGAGTTGCTGTTATCATTTGTTCTATTTTGTGGTACATATGGCATTTTGGTCTCTTTTTATTTCCCTTTTTGGGAAGCAGGACAAAGAAAAGGCTGCAATTCTGCTATTCCTTTTTGGGTTTTGTTAGTGTAGCATACACCGTGCAGGAACAATGACATTATCCTTTGTTTGCTGGTCAGTACAATTACAGAGATACCAATTTTATATAGTTTTTTTTTTTTTACATTTTACCACTTTTACATTGTTTTTCTGATGATAGCCTTGTGTAGGGCTAATTTTTATGTGGGATGAGGTGACAGTTTCATTGGTACCATTTTGGGCTACATACGACTTTTAGATCGCTTAAAATTATGATTTTTGAGATGCGAGGTGAACAAAAAATGTCTGTTCTGCCAGCTTTTATTTTTACAGAGTTCACCTGATAGATCATGTGATATTTTGAACAGATCGTTACAGACACCAAATATGTATTTTTTTATTTTTGTTTAGTTTTACACAATAAAAGCATTTTTGAAAAGAAAAATCATACTCGTTTTTCATTGATACCATTTTAGGGTGCATATGACTTTTTGATTTCTTGATATTATGATTATTAGGAGGTGACCTGGCACCATATTTATTTATAATTTTTACAGCATTCATCTTATGGAGTAGATCATGTGATACATTTTAAAAGCCAGTAATTATTAATGTGGTGATACCTAATATGTCTATTTTTATATATTTTTTTCCATTTTTTAAAAAGTAAAATGGCAAAGGGGTGCTTTTTTCACTTTAAACTTTTTTTTTGTAAAGTACTTTTTAAAACATTTTTGTCCCCCAATGGGACAATAGATGTTGCATTGTACTGCACTGGAACTGTCACTTTCACTCTGAGAGTTTGCCTTTTGAACCCAGCCTTCCTTTTAGGCTTCCATAGAACCATTGGCTCCCTGAGATCACATGGTGGGAAGCCAGTGGGGGTGAGAGAGGGAACAGCATGAGAAAATTCATCATTTGTATATTTACCATAAAACAGAATTGATTGACCAAAATCATACATGTATTAAATGAATATATATATATATATATATATATATATCATTGAGTGCTAAATATTAAACAGGATTTTCAGAATTATTAAAAAACTAATGAATAGCAAATGAAGACCTCATATTAACCTACTCGGTGTTCCAAGTTTTTTTTTAGATCTAATCCGCTGAAAACATAAATTTGTTTATTCATATTTCTAATATGTCTGTGTGCAGAGTAGCAGCATAATAAAAATTTCTGAATAATTTAATCCACCACACTAAATTTATCAGAGTTTATATAAAGCTGGATTTCTGCTTAGCAATGAGGGAAGGATATGAGCATTGTGAAGAACAGACAATTGAGTTTTTAAAATAAAACAAAACAATAAAACATTTTAAAATACTTATTTTAACACTTGATATGTTCCATAAATATATGTATTTAATTTTTATTTATTTTTTTATTTTCAATTTTAATAAAGTTCTTACCTTATGTATTTTACTGCTATCTTTTATGTTTTTGCACAAATGATAATATGATGAGAAATTATCTATCCTATTATTACATGTCTACTTAGTGTCTTAAAGGAGTATTCATATTTCAGCCATTCATGGCTGGCCAAGGTTTTTGAAATTGCCAAGCAGACTGTGCTACTCTATTTTCGTCAGTACCAAAGAAGTGAATGGGGTTTACAGAAACAGCATAGCACAGCATCAGCCAATCATAAGGTACTATAGATGTGATGTAAGTGGACGTAACATAGGCCCTATATAGGATCCCAGCCAGGATCTGACATATTTTTCTAGGCTTATAAATTATTATGATAGCATGTTCTATAGAGGAAAGAGATCTTAAAACAAAGAATACAGCTAGTTAGGGGTTATTTCACATTGAAGAAAACACAGAGTAGCTTGTTACCGTATATTTATAATTATTTCATAGAGATAGGTTTTAGAGACAATAATTATTGTGTCATATTCAGACTGCTTCAGGAATTCTGATTTTGTCAGCCATTTGTCAGACTGTTCTGGTGTGCAGTATATAAAGCTATACTACTCAATTTATTAATATGTGAATCAGCCCAATCTTAATCACATAATTTATAATAACAGACTGATCAAACTGCCTCAATAATTTTTTTTTAAGGGATTCCGACATCAGTGTTATGGTGTCCTAACTAAGAGCTACATTAACTAGTGACAGATCCCCTTTGTTTAATTGACCCAGCCATTTTGCTAAAAGCTTGCACTAAACATATATTGTTCTATGTCACAGTTACTGTATAATAATTTAATAAATTCAATTGACCAGAGACCATTGTGCCTGACTTATTTTGCATCACAGTTGTATTCTAATGGATTTTGTCAAATTTACAGTTTTTTCTTAAAATATATATTTTTAATTCTCTTTAATGAATTTAGTTGATCGGTGACTATATAGTGCCTGACATATTATTACTGTTATATTGTACTGGACTATGTCCAATAATACAGTGTATTTTTGAGAATATATTGTGTAACTTTTTTTTTTTTTTTACTTAATAAGTATAATGCTAAAAATAAAGCGTCTGGTTAAACACAGTGGCACTAGACAAGTTAATATAAAACGAAACACCTGTGCAACATCATCTATCAGTAAAAATATGAGTGGCTTTGAAAGCCACAGCACTGCAGCACTGTCAGCACCTGCCGCCCAGCCATAGTAGCGAGCCACCGTTGTTCCTCATCTGTAGTAGTCTACCATGTATTATTGCAGAGGAATCGGATGACATTGTGGACTAGACGACTTATGGTCCCTTTACACGGGACAACAGAGCATAAGATTATTTGGAAGGAAGCGTTCCTTCCTGAGATTTTGCTGCTATAGATAGTGCTCTAACTGTGCTCTATCTATCTTCACTTCAGAGCTTAAATTACTTCTTTACCAAAAACTGAGTGTGCCTTTTAATTAAAAGGCACACTCAGTTTTTCGTAAAGTGGTGGAGAAGAGAGCTGCATTTACACGCAGCGATCTCCTGGGGTATATTTGTTGCTGATTGTGGCACAAAGGTTATATGCGTGGGGGCGGGGAAGGGGACGGGCCAGCAGGCCAGTCTCATTTATCATTTTCATAACCTGTTTTAGATGTAGAAAATGTTCTAAATTTCTGCCAGCAAGAAAAGCGCTAAAACGTCGGTCTTAATAAATGACCCCCTTAGTTTTTTATTCTGTTGCCTTACATATCAAGAGTGACCACTTCCTTTCTGTGCATTATAGTATTGCTGGTGGTCTTTTCTTCAACAAGTAAAAGTAAAATTGTGTTGTTGTTTTTTTTTTTGTGATGTACAGTCAGTACAGAAATTTTGTTGTCAATGTTACTTTTTTCTTCTGTTCCCTTGCATCTCAAGAGTTACCACTTCCATTCTGTACCTTATAGAACTGCTGCTGGTCGCTTCAACTTCTACTAAAGCAGAAAGAGGATGTAGTCAGTATTGACACAATGTTTCTCTGCTTTCAGGTCTTAAAAATGTGCAAAGTACAAGGGATTAACAGTATGTCATTAACACAGGAACTTACAGAGCTGCATAGGAGTGCTAGATGCAAAAAGTAAGGAGATTTTTAATCAAATGTATGTGCAAATGTGTTTCTATATTAGATCTATTGGAGTAATAAAAAGTTGGTTGCAAAGGTGTATACAGCCTTTAGGTTGTTTTGGTAACAAGAACATGGATTTCTGCAAGATAGATGGGACAGTCACAAAATTTTCTGCAACAAATCTGCCACATGTGAATATATGGTAACTAACCTTAAATGGGTTTTACCATGTCAGACAATGGGGGCATATCGCTAGGATATGCCCCCAATGTCTGATAGGTGCGGGTCCCACCTTTGGGACCCGCACCTACAATGATAATGGAGCGGGGACATGAACGGAGGGTGCACTGCGCATGCGCAGCCGCCCTTCATTCTCTTCTATGCGGCAGCCAAAAATAACCGAGAACTGGCTCGGCTATTTCTGTCTGCCCCATAGAATGTATGGGAGCAGGGGCTGCGCGTGCGCGATGCGCTCTCATTTACTTCAATGGGAGAAGCGGGGAGCAACGCTTAGTGGTGGATGGCCCCCAGGAAATCCAGGGTCCTCCAGCCACAGTTCTATCAGACAATGGGGACATATCCTAGCAATATGCCCCGATTGTATGTGATGGGAAAACCCCTTTAAATTGACAGTAGCATATTATTCTAGCTGCCTCCTCCTCCAAAATTTGCAGGTTGTGCTGCAGGAATTACTCTAGGTGTCATATGGTTGACTTAGCGGTTTGACCACTCTGCCAAATGATGGCAGGAGATGCAACTACTAGTTTGAAAATAAACATATTATATTTTAAAGCTTATTAAGAAGAGGTAGTGGATCACTGACTACTAGTGTGCCTGACGCATTGGTGTGCATCATAGTTACAGGCAACACAAAGCCCCACAAAAATCCCTATTTGCGCCACAGGTCAGAATATTGGACCACTTTTTATACCTACTTGGCACTGGTATAGTTTTTGTCTGAAACACGCGCTAAAATTGTCTAAAAATTATTTGGGAAAAACCAAGTGCAGTTGTGGTGGCTCACACTGGATGGGAATATGGAATAGGTGCCACAGCCCTAATCAGAGGTACACCACCCCTCTGTTAAAAAGGTTCAGTTAAATTCGCTTGGTGGGGCGTGCACTCAACAACAGAGTACCATTCACCAATATTAAATATAGAAGCATACACATTACAGGTAAGTATAAAACAAATTACAATAGAAAAACAATGGCCATTGGAGATCACCATTAATTCAAAATGCATTATTGATGCAATGAATGGGGAGTCAAAAAAACCAGAGTCCAAGAATGTATGTTGTTAAAATGTTCTTAATGTATCAAATAACTCGATATTATCTGGTCCAAATTGACACTGTGGTCTTGGGCTTCAATCCCTCCGATATTAGTCCAATCCTCATATATAGAAGATTCCAGAGTAAGTATATAAAACGCTCATTTATCCAAGGTGGTATTTAGATTGTAAGTCCATAGATCTTAGGGTATCAAAACACTGGCTTACCTCTCCATGAAGTCCGCACGTTATGGATCAATATTCTGAACTCGATGTTCTGAGGTCGGCGTGTCCCGCCGTATTGTGTGCAATCCAGGTACCGTGATCTCGCGAGGATAGAGGATCGTGTTTACCTCTTTACCTGGAGAGAGGAGAGGGCCAGTTTGATATCCCAATATGTGACTTTCCTTTACTTGATTTTTCGTATGGCCATGCTAAACGGATTGGGGGTCTTGTCACAAGAGTCACATATTGGGCCATGCGAAAAATCAAGTAAAGGAAAGTCACATATTGTTTTATACTTACCTGTAATGTTTATGCTTCTATAGACTGCGTTTTATTAAATTTAAATGGATTTAATATTGGTGAATGGTACTCTGTTGTCCAGGTGATGAGTGCATGCCCCACCAAGCGAATTTGTCTAAAAATTAGTGTAGACAAAAATTTGGCTCAAAAGACGGTTTAAAAAAAGCTCGACTCTAGCATGTCATAAATGAAACACATTTTTGCCGCATACACTTCATATATTTGTCGCAGCAAGAGAAGACCACATATTCTCACGCAATTCTGTCAAGATGAGAATACGGTGGAATACAGTGGTGAAGCAGCTCCCTGCTACACCATTCACTCTGGAACAAGTGTTTTTTTGCAGGCAGGTACAAAGAAAGTGTTGCGCCTAAGACCGGAGCAGATCTGCATTTAGAGATCAATTCCATTCGTCGTGGTTGTATCTCTTCTTGTGAGTGCTGCTAGTCCTTCGTGAAGTGGGTTTAATTCACATTAGGCAAGTAAAACAAAGTTAAGGAATTGCACTGCTCTCCTGGAATACACAAACAGGGAGGATAAGATGGATACCAGATCCTTCCTCTGATTCTCCTTCCTTATGCCCCCAAACACTGCTACTATGTCCCCATGTGGTGCCACTCCATGGTTTTTCCACGTCTGATCAACCTATAATGTCAGGAATCAGGGAGCAAAACAGTGAAGCACCGTAGGCACTTTCAGGCTGAAAGACGAATTTATTCTACTCGTCGATTAAAACAGAAGGGATGAAACCTAAGTCGGACGGACTCTGGGAAAACAGAAATTTATATCTGATATGCCTTGTTTTAACCGACTCTTGTGAGTAGAATACATTGATCTTTTAGCCTGAAAGTGCCTACGGTGCTTTACTATTTTGCTCCCTGATTCCTGACATTATAGGTTGATCGGACGCGGAAAAACCGTTGAGCAGAACAGAATCAGGACATAGTAGCAATGTTTGGCAGCATAAGGAAGGAAAATTAGAGGAAGGATCTGGCATCCAACTTAGGCTACATGCACACGACCGTTGCCTGCCTCCGCGTCCGCTCCTCCTTGAAATTTTGCGTCCGTCAAAAAAAACGGATGACGGACCGTTTTTTTTGACGGATCCGATGTTTATGGCAGATCCAATGTAAAAATGCCTATCCTTGTCCGCAAACGTGAAAAAAATAGGACATGCACTATTTTTTTGACGGAATGAAAACACGGATCACGGATGCGGAACCAAAACGGTTGACCATCCGCATTTTTTGACGGACCCATTGAAATGAATGGGGAAGCATCCTATCCGTGAAAAAAAACGGAACGGACGCGGAAACAAACAACGGTCGTGTGCATGTAGCCTAATCCTCCCTGTTTGCGGATTCCAGGAGAGCAACGCAGTTCCTAAACTTTTTTTTGTTTATCGTGGTAACAAGGGCTAGCTGAGTATGCCCTGTGTGGGGGCACACAAGGGGCATTATACTGTTTTAGGGCCATAATGTCATTAAATTGTCACCTTACTAGGCACAGTGATATTGACATATCTCTACAACTGTGTTAGAAATCTAAAAGACGATTGATGAAATGTATAACAGTCCTTGTATGAAACTACAAGTTCCAGCATGTCTTTCTATTCATACATGGAGCTGTGCATCAGCTAGAGAGCATCTCATAGCTCGGGCTTGTCATTGGCCGTCTACGGTTTAATGCTATAAACAGATTTTCTCTTGTTCATTTAGTTCCTTTATGCAAAGTGTCTCCCTGAGTGAAGTGGATTTCTCAATGTTTATCACCAGAAATTTCAGAAGCCTAGAATCATACCTGCGATTGTCTACCAAGCACCAGGCGCTGTCTGTAAAAAGAAAGCATTCCAAGCCTGGGGATTACAGGAGCAACAATTAAAATAAATCCTTAAAGCTGACCTCTCTTCCAAACCTCATTTTTTCTTGTGCAGGAAACTATTCTATACTTACGTACCAATTTTAACATAAGCCGTAAGCCCAACATAAGCAAACAAAGGCTAAAGGAGATGTCATCTTCGCCTAATAGTGGTGACAAATGTAAACATGAGTTCTTTGTGTCCCAGGAGATAGTTAATTTGGAAATGGAACCATAATTCACAGGGCCTGGAAGTTTAAAAGTGAAATGTGATGATTTGTTTTTACGGATGCATCTCCCCACCAGTACTTTCACATAACACTGTGATCTGTCAGACATCAAAGCTGCTTTATACCCTTTATATCTTTGAAATAAGGGAATTACTAGCTCAAATCTAACTTGGCCTTTTCAACAAAGCATACCCATCAGCACAGGTAAAGTATTTAAAGGGGTTTTCGGAGGAAGAAAAAGAAAACCTTTTGCTCTACTCACTTTGATGCTTCCTTACTGTTCCCAGATTGCTGCTGTTCAGAGGCCTGTTTCCACTGCTAGAAGATGATGCATCACCACGACATGTCACTTGACTGCACCAATCATTTATTGTTATTTTTAGTGACATCTCTATGGTAGAAATTACACTGCAGCAATCGAAAGGACAAAAATCCACAGGACCCGCAGCATAATTAGATAAACAACCAGTGGCAGCTGGCAATTGCATTTCAGTGGCAGCTGGGGTCCCCCAACATCGACACTAGAGATGAGCGAACCAAAGCTGATGAAGTGGAATTCATTTAGAATTTCAGGAAAAATTCAATTTGCAACGAATGCGAATTCCCTCGTGCTCCGTGGTAACGAATCGCAATTTTCCTAAAATGGCGGCTACACGTGTGAGGACTGAGTACATGGGGCAAGGAACTCTGGGAAGGCGGGATCACCCAGATTGACATGCCTGCATGCAGCCAATCAGCAGCCAGCCCTGTGATGTCACAGCCCTATAAATACGGCAGCCATCTTACAGTCAGACATTTTCCAGCGTTCAGAGTGCAGGGACAGACGTGTGAAGGCGCTAGGGACAGCAAGTGGAAAAACGATTGTGGGGAAAAAATGATTTATAAGTGCAGGGAAAGTATAGGGAGGAATCATTTCACAGCATCTTAGTGCAGTGAGATACGTCAGAAGGCGCTAGGGACATTGATAGGAAAGTGATTTACAAGTGCAGGGAAAGATTATTTGGAGATCCAAATAGTCATTAGACAGCTCTGTCATTCCAGCTTTTTGTTATTGGGCTGCAAGTGTTATGTTGAGAAGCCTTCAATGGCTTATATCTTAGTATCTTATTCAGAACTACAAAAAAAGATATACGCACTTCACTTCTGCAGTTATTTCTGTTGAAAGCGTATAGGGGCGTATTTTAGTATAACAAGAAAAATATATACCCACTGCACTGTTGCAGTTATTTCTGTTGAAAGCGGATAGTGGCTTATTTCAGGCCAACAAGAAACATATATTCTCAGGTCACTTCTGCAGTTATTTCTGGTGAAAGCGTATAGGGGCGTATTTCAGTACTACAAGAAAAATATATTCTCAGTTCACTATTGCAGTTATATCTGGTAAAGCCTTTACTGGCGTATTGCAGTAGAAAAATAAATATTCATTCGCCATTCTCTCCTGCAATTATATCTTGAAAAACCTTTAGTGACGTATATTAGTGATGAGCGAGCATGCTCGGCCGAGTACCGGTTCGGCTCGAGCATCGCTATGCTCGGCAGATCCGAGCACTCGCCCGCGTACCACATGTGCTCGAGCGCCATGCTCATGTCTCCTCCCCGCATGTCTGGCACTTTCTAAGCAGCCAGTAAACGTGCAGGTAAGTATTGCCATCACTGTAATGCCATTAGACATGTTTTCTATTGGCATTACAGAGATTGTCTGGCCGGAACACGTCATCGGGTGCTATATAGCCCCCGGTCACGCGAGTTCGGCTCATTGCGAGTCAGGGAGAGCTGCTGTTAGGAAGGGACAGAGAGTGTAGGGCGAATTTGATCACGAATTACTCATTTTAAAGACGTTTCAAAGAACCAAAAAACCTTTTAAGGACTATTGTTAGAGGTGGCAGCAAAATTTATTTTGGGGGAATTGTTTTTTTGGGTCAGGGCGACCGTTAGTGACATTCATTTTCTGTATTCTACAAACTCTGATTGCTGTGAGCTGTGAGAAGCAAATCTACACTTATTTCTAGACAGTGTGTGAGGCCTATATTTAATCCAAATATCAGTGACATCCAGTGTCAATATGAAGAAGGCGAGTATTAAGGGATGGGGAAGTGGACGTGATTCTGATGATTCACGCAGAGGCCGTGGCTCAGGGTGCGTTGCAAATGTGCCTGCTTCCAGAGCACAAGAAAAACAGTCATCCACGATACCTAGCTTCATGTCCCAGTTTGCAGGGTGTCGCAAGACAACACTCTTGAAGTCAGACCAGTGCAACAAGGTGGTCGGTTTGATTGCAGCAGATAATGCTTCCACTCGGTTAAGCACCACCCTGTCTTCCACCAAGTCCAGTCTCAGTAGCCAACAGTCTGGTCAACAACACATTCCTCACCCTGATCATCCTTCCTCCCACCATGTAGAGTCTGGCCAAACAAGCGATCTGGTACTTGGATGTTCCGAGGAGCTATTTTCACCCCCATCACTTAATTTGGCCCTCTCCCCAAGCACTCTTGAAGAGGGACATGAGATCTTGTGCCCTGATTCTCAACCTCTAGAGCCTTCACACTCACAAGATAATGATGAGACACAGTTGCTATCAAGTCAACCACAATTACTGTCTGCAGAGGATGATGAAGAGGATGATATACCGTTGTCAATCACTGAAGTTGTGTTGGGGTCAGCAAATGAGGAGGATGATCGCAGTGGGGAAGTTGAAGAGGACTTGGTGGACGATGAGGTCACTGACCCAACATGGGAAGGCAGAAACGCAAGCGAGGACAGCAGTCCCGAGGGGAAGCAATCTGCAGTACCGCAACAGGCTGGAAGAGGCAGTGTGGTGGCAACAGGGATAAGGTGGGCCACTCCAAACAGGCCCGCAAGTGTTCCACGGAGCACTCCCTTGCGGAAATCTTCCTTGCCAAGGGGTAGGTGTTCCACGGTATGGTGCTTTTTTTGCGGAAAGTGCAGACGACAAAAGAATAGTAGTTTGCAACCTGTGCCACACCAAAATGAGCCGAGGTGTGAACAGTAGCAACCTCACAACCACCAGCATGATCCGCCACATGGCAGCCAAGCACCGCAATAAGTGGGAGGAAAGCCTGGGTCCACAATCTTTGTCCGCGGGTCACACCACTGCCTCCTCTTCCCCTATGTTGGGTGACAACCAATTGCCTGTCGAAGGCACAGGCCCGGATGCCTCCCGCGCTGCCACTGTACCGTCGCAAGCACTATCAGGGACCACATCCACTTCCTTGTCCCAGCGCAGCATCCAAATGTCTTTACCCCAGGCATTTGAACGCAAGCGCAAATACCCAGCCACCCACTCACAGGCCATGGCACTAACCACCCAACTTTGTAAGTTACTAGCGATTGAAATGTTGCCATTTAGGCTTGTGAACACTGAGGCCTTTCGCGGCCTGATGCCGGCGGCCGTCCCTCGGTACTCAGTCCCCAACCACCACTATTTTTCCCGGTGTGCCTTACACCATCATGTGTCTGCCAACATCACCCGTGCCTTGACCAACACAGTTACTGCTAAGATCCACCTAACGACTGACACATGGACAAGTGCTTGTGGCCAGGGACGCTACATTTCCCTGACGGCACACTGGGTGAACGTAATGGAGGCTGGGAGCAACTTGTAACAAACACAGAACCAGAGATAGGTGCACACTGCCGTCACACTAAACCCTCACACTGATGTTAAAAATTGAGAGTTAGTTCGACATATCCTACTAGGAGGACATGTCTTAAGCCTCGGGCACCAGCGTCAAGGTCTCTCAAGTAGCCCGTGGGCCCTAACACTCACCTACCTGCGCCATATGGGCGATATCAGGGGCCAGTGGGCAATTACAGGAGCATTAGGACGACTCACAAACATCTCCTCTGTTACCTCCAGCATGTAGCCATGCTTGCAATGGGAGGTGGGAGGTGTCTATGAGCCCTACCCAAGACTGACTGATATAGCCCAAAGCCTAGCAGGTGCACCCAAATGTGACCTGAAGATGAAAAACAGGCACATTTAAATTGGAGTTTATACACCTCCGTAGATATATATATATATAAACCATCAAAAATGTGGTGATAAGAAAGCAGGATGCGCTCATACCCATATGCAGTTGTGCATTTCTATAGGGAGCACATCCTGCACTTGTAGTCCGTTGCTAATGGCAATCACCAGCAAAAATGCATACAATGGATGATGCCAGCAACGGACTACAAGTACTCACAGTGGACATCCTACATAAGATGAAATTTATGTGGATGTGGCAAGAATTCAGAACAAACACAGAACCAGAGATAGGTGCACACTGCCGTCACACTAAACCCTCACACTGATGTTAAAAATTGAGAGTTAGTTCGACATATCCTACTAGGAGGACATGTCTTAAGCCTCGGGCACCAGTGTCAAGGTCTCTCAAGTAGCCCGTGGGCCCTAACACTCACCTACCTGCGCCATATGGGCGATATCAGGGGCCAGTGGGCAATTACAGGAGCATTAGGACGACTCACAAACATCTCCTCTGTTACCTCCAGCATGTAGCCATGCTTGCAGTGGGAGGTGTCTATGAGCCCTACCCAAGACTGACTGATATAGCCCAAAGCCTAGCAGGTGCACCCAAATGTGACCTGAAGATGAAAAACAGGCACATTTAAATTGGAGTTTATACACCTCCGTAATATATATATATATATATATATATATAAACCATCAAAATGGAGCAACTTGTACCCTGGGATGGCACAGGTGCTACCGACGCCCAGGATTGCGGGCCCTACTTCCATCAGGGTTACCGCCAGCACCTATGTAATTGGCTCCTCCTCCTCCACTTCCACCTCCAAATTATCCGCGTGCAGCACCAGTCAGCCATCAGCTGTTAGCTGGAAGCAGTGTAGCACTGCTGTGGGGATGCGTCAACAGGCTGTGCTGAAGATGATATGCGTAGGGGATAAACAGCACACCACTGCAGAGCTGTGGCAGGGGATAAGAGACCAGACTGAGCTGTGGTTCTCGCCACTCAACCTGCAACCAGGCATTGTTGTGTGTGATAATGGGCGTAACTTGGTGGCGGCTTTGGAGCTCGGCAAGCTCACACACATCCCATGCCTAGCCCACGTCTTTAACTTAGTGGTTCAGCGGTTTCTGAAAACCTACCCCAATTTGCCCAAGGAACTGGCGAAGGGGCGCCGCATGTGTGCACATTTCCGCAAGTCATCAACAGCTTCAGCCGGTCTGCTGACGCTGCAGCAGCGCTTGAAATTGCCAGCTCACCGGCTGTTGTGCGACGTGAGCACGCGCTGGAACTCCACTTTACACATGTTGGCCAGGCTTTGTGAGCAGCAAAGGGCAGTAATGAAATACCAGCTGCAGCACGGTCGTCGTCTTTACAGTCAGCTTCCGCTCTTCACAAGGGAGGAGTGGACGCTCGCTGTTCACAATTAAGGCCAACGCTGTTTGTGGGGAAGAGTTGGTAATGGGGGAAGAAGACATGACCCTTCTGGACCCCCGCTACAAAGAGAACTTCTCATCTCTCATTCCTCCGGTGGAGAGGACGAGCAAAATGGTGCTATACCAGAAGTTCCTTGTTGACAGAATTCTGCAAAAATTTCCATCTGACAGCGCTGACAGCAGAGTCCGTACTTCCTTGGGCAACCGAGGTGGGGAGACAAGGGGAACACACAGTACTTCCAGCAAAGGCAGGGCAACACTCTCCAAGGCCTGGGACAGTTTTCTGACACCCCGCCAGCACCCTCAACATGATGCACGTCCTGGTGTCAAAAGGAGGGAAAAGTTTTGGAAGATGGTGAAGGAGTAGGTAGCAGACCGTGTCAGCGTCTTCAGTGATCCCTCAGTGCCTTACAACTACTGGGTGTCCAAGCTAGACACGTGGCACAAACTGGAGCTCTCCGCCTTGGAGGTGCTGGCCTGCCCTGCCGCCAGCGTTTTGTCTGAGCGGGTATTTAGTGCTGCTGGTGGCATTATAACAGAAAAGCGTATCTTGTATTCAGGATTAAGCACTGCATTTGATATGACATTTAGCAATAGTTTAAAATGCCCATAGTGGAACACTGCATCAAGATGAATCAGGCATGGATCAGCCAGGATTCAGCTACTATTCAGCTACTATTCAGCTGCTTCAGCTACTATTCTGATGCTGTTACCTGCCTGATGCCACACATCTGATGCCAAGTGCTCCTTCTTTCACCCACCATCTTCAGCGGGTACAGGTATTGCCACCCACCTCCACAGTATGTCACCTTGCCACTCTGTGGCCTCCTGATGCTGCCGCCACCTCCATACTCTGTCATTGTGCTGCTCTGTGGTATCCTCATGCTGCTGCCGCCTCCAGACTCTGTCATTGTGCCACTCTGTGGTCTCCTCATGCTGCCGCCACCTCCATATTTTGTCATTGTGCCGCTCGGTGGCCTCCTCATACTGCTGCCAACTCCAGACCCTGTCATTGGGCCACTCTGTGGTCTCCTCATGCTGCTTCCACCTCAACACTATGTCATAGAGCAACTCTGTGGACTTCTCATGCTGTTCCCACCCTCCCCACTTCATGACTGGTCCACTATTTTGGCTTTCGGCCTGGCTGACATCATCATTTATTTGACACTTTTTCTGATCTGTCAGAAGGAAGGAAAAATTAGATGCACAACGGATCCTGTCTGTGTAGCAGCTTTAAGGCCTGTATGGTCCCATAAGAATTGGCTTATGATTTGGTAGCCAAAAGCAGGAGTGAGTAGAAAACACAGAAGACATGCAAATATTCCATTCACGTGTCATCTCTGTTTTAGATCCACTCCTTTTTTTTTTTGCCTATAGCAATACTGATGCATTATTGAACAAATGCTGACTGAGTGAAGGCGGATGCTCCACAGACAGTATCCGTTTTTTCTGGGTAATTGTTCTGACGGATCAGAGAATGGGGAAAATTAATCAGTGACGTCAACACAAACTTACTGCTTACTGCATGTCATACGGACTCACATAATTTTTTCACAACCAAAGCAGACTCCCTATGCATGTTACTGCAAGGAATAGTGTTCTACACCACTATAAAGGCTCTCAGCAGCCAGGAAATAGCAGTTTTTTAACGTAATTCACCGCAAATATATTCGAATCGAGTCAAATTTTTCCCGAAAAATTTGCCAAACTGGCGAATCAAATTTTAGAAAAATTGGCTCATCTCTAATTGACACCTATTATTTCAACTGCATTCTTGTCCTCAAGATGAGAATACAGGTTAATATAGTGGTGAAGCAGCTCCCTGCTCCACCATTCACTCTGCAACAAGTGGTTTGTTGCAAGCAGGTGCAAAGAAAGTGCTGCGCCTAACTCTTGCACAGACCAGAGCAGAGCTGCATTTAGAGATCAATTCCATTCGTTGTGGTAACATGTATAGAGAAAAACTCAGGTTGTATCTTTTACTGTGAGCGCTGCTAGTCAGCCGTGAAGTGGGTTTTATTCACATTAGGCAATAAGACAAAGTTAAGGAATTGCGCTGCTCTCCTGGAATCCACAAACAGGGAGGGAGTTGGATGCCAGATTCTTGCTCCAATTCTCCTTTCTTATGCCGCCAAACACTGCTACTATGTCAACATGTGGTGCCACTCCACGGTTTTTCCATGTCCGATCAACCTATAATGTCAGGAATCAGGGAGCAAAACAGTGAAGCACCATAGGCACTTTCAGGCTAAAAAACAAAGTTATTCTACTCACTAGTCGATTTAAACAGGAGGGATGAAACCTAGGTCGGACGGACTCTGGGATAACAGAAATTTATATCTGATTCGCCTTGTTTTAATCAACTCTTGTGAGTAGAATACATTCATCTTCTAGCCGGAAAGTGCCTACGGTGCTTCACTATTTTGCTCCCTGATTCCTGACAATATAGGTTGATCGGACATGGAAAATCCGTGGAGCGAAACTACATCAGGATATAGTAGCAATGTTTGGCAGCATAAGGAAGGAGAATTAGAGGAAGGATCTGGCATCCAACTTATCCTCCCTGTTTGTGGATTCCATAAGAGCAAAGCAGTTCCTTATTTATCGTGGTAACATGGGCTAGGTGAGTATGCCCTGTGTGGGGGAACACAAGGGGCATTATACTGTTTGGGGGCGATATTTAGATGGCATAATACAGTATAATGTCACCTACATGTTCCTCTCACACAGTATGATTTGTATTGCATGAGAGGAACAAGTAGAGGGCATTATACTTTATGAGAGTCACATGTAGGATGCATTATACTGTATGAGGGGCACACTTATGGGGCATTATATTGTATGAGAGGCACAGCAAGGGCCAATATACTGTGTGAGGGGCAATGCAGGGATATCATACTGCATGGGGGCAATTATACTGTGTTGTAGGTGTAGTACCCCAGATTTGGGTGTACTACAATTATATAGTTATTGTTTTATTTGTATTTGACCATATCTTGCAGATAAGGAATGGTTGGCTATGGTTATCAAGGAACAGGTCTAATCAATCCGTTCCTCCCCTCTTGGTAGGAGTGGGTTGGTCCTGTTTCCAGCCAGGATGGGGAGTTTGCGTTATGATGGGTAGTGGAGAGGAATACCACTACAGAGCTCCTGCTCCTAAGAAGGATTCACCAGAGAGATATACTGTCTCAAGTAATTCCTTGACAACACAGCAGAGTGAATAGCTACAAACAGCATCAAAAACACTGCTGTGAGGTGAGGGACTATGGCTAAGACACCTATCACCAAGACTACCATTAGGCCAGTACAATACTAGTGCTAAACTGCAGCCAAGTAACCTACCTCCATCATTTTTACTGGTGCCAGAAGATTGTGCTTAAAACCTGCTGCTATTGAACGTGCACTCAGTAAAAGAAACTGTGATACGTTTACTCCTGGCCTCATTCTGTAAAACTTTATTTCTATTTCACTGATCCCCAGGAAGCAATGGCTTGAGGGAGTACATCGTGACACAACACCTCATCGGGGCCAGTACCACTTCCATCCTCTGCACTGGCTCCTTAGGTGCTTGCTGTAGAGGCCCATAAGGGGTCTCCATATCAGCAGTGACCAGGCAGAGGTTAGCAGTGATATGGGGCACAGCTTAGCTATGCTACAAGGTAAAGCTAAGCTGTGTGACAGGACCCAAATATAACTTTGCTTGGGGCCCCAGAAATGCCAAAATCACCTCTACAAAAAACATATTAAATGGTTTACGAAAAATAACAAATAACTTTGGGTAAAAAGATAAGTAGTGAGAAAAAAAACCTGTTCACATAAGTAATTAGATGAATTTTGGCTAAAGCACTGTATAAAAGTGTAAGGAATAAATAATGTGTCCCAGCTACAGTATGCAATAATCACATGTGGTCTTCAAGGTAATACCATAGAAAATATGAGAATTATTGCAATCCCTTAAGGACTCTTTACACTGCCTGATAGTCATATGAACGTTTGTTAGTGATAATAGGTCTGTTTAAGGGTGTTGCTGATTACCTGATGATCAAAAGAAAATATTTGGTAATAGATCATTGGTGGGGTCATCTAATTTATCATTTGCAGGCAGCAGAGTGTGCTGTCTAAACAGCATTCTTTTGCCCACAAACAATTCTGTATGGGGATAACTGATGGCATTAGCGATCTATCCTCCCCATATTGTGAATAGATACAATGGTAATGGTCTCCTTCACTGACGAGCAGGCAATTGTCGGGAAGAAATGTTAGATAAGGCTACATGCAAACGACCATGTGTGGTTTTGCGGATCCGGGCGGAACGGAACGGGCGGCTTGTTATAGAGATGCCTATTCTTGTCCGCAAAACGGACAAGAATTGAACATGCTATATTTTTTTTGTGGGGTCACGGAATGGAGCAACGGATGTGGAAAGCACACGGAGTGCTGTCCGCATCTTTTGCGGCCCCATTGAAGTGAATGGGTCCGCGACCGAGCCGCAAAATATGCGGCTCGGATACGGACCAAACATACGGTCGTGTGCATGTAGCCTAAGGGTCCTTTCACACTTGTGTTCTGAGGATCCGGCAGGCACTTCCGTCCCGCCGGATCCGTCAGAACGCAAGTCGCCTGAAGCATTAGAAGACTGATCAGGATCCTGATCAGTCTTCGAATTGCTTTCAGGTTACTATGGCAGCCAGGACGCTATTAAAGTCCTGGTTGCCATAGTAGGAGCGGGGAGCGGGGGAGCGGTATACTTACAGTCCGTGCGGCTCCCGGGGTGCTCCTGAATGACGTCAGAGCGCCCCATGCCCATGGATCACGTGATCCATGCGATCACGTGATCCATGCGTGTGGGGCGCCCTGACGTCACTCTGGAGCGCCCCGGAAGCCGCACGGATGGTAAGTATACCGCTCCCCCACTCCCCACTACATTTTACCATGGCAACCACAACTTTAGTGTCCTGGCTGCCATGGTAACAATTATGAAAAAGCTAAACGTCGGATCCGGTGATGCGCCGAAACGACGTTTAGCTTAAGGCCGGATCCGGATTAATGCCTTTCAATGGGCATTCATTCCGGATCCGGCCTTGCGGCAAGTGTTCCGGATTTTTGGACGGAACAAAAAGCGCAGCATGCTGCGGTATTTGCTGCGTCCAAAAAACGTTCCGGTCCTGAACTGAAGACATCCTGATGCATCCTGAACGGATTTCTCTCCATTCAGAATGCATGGGGATGATCCTGATCAGGATTTTTCCGGCATAGAGACCCGACGACGGATCTCTATGCCGGAAAACAAAAACGCCAGTGTGAAAGGACCCTAAGACTGAGTAACACTCATAACACTCATAATAAGACATGCAAACATGGTAGGTAAATACTTCATAAACAGTAAACAGTATCTTAAAATGAATCTAACCCATCTTGCTTTTTTTTCCATAATAAAGCATTTTATCTGCATTATTTAAAACGTGGGATTTAAAAAAATGTATTTCTATAAACTTTATAGATTTTTTTTTACTTTTTTTAGTTTCACTAGGGGACTTGATCATCATACCCAGCAATACTTCTGTTTTGTGTAATTGGCCTGTCAGTGATATATACGACATGACAGGCCGGCTATTAGGCTTTACCTAATAGGCCTGTGTACACAGCTATCCTGGGGACCTATGGCATCCTGGAAACCCATTGGCACTCTATGATCCTGTCAAGGGAGTGCCAATGGGGTGACATAGGAAGCCCTCTCCTTTTGTCCAACCACTTTCATGCTGAATTGAATGTGATATTTAAGGGGTTAAACATCGAAGATTGGTATTATCTATAATCCCGGGTGTCGGCTGCATAATAGTCCTATGTACACACTATCACTGCAGCACTCTATTATATTAGTTTGTGGGAACTGCATACAGTAGATCCCAGGGGCTGACTGGCAACTTTTGGCCCAGGGGGCAAGTAACACCCAGAGGCCCACTGAGCCCCCGTCTACTTCCTAATTCACTGTCACAAGAGGCTGGGCGGGGAGCTGCGGGAGGAGAGCACAGCCTCCTTTGACAGCATTGACAGCTATCTCCGCCCCCCACACCTCTGCTCTCCTGATCTGTCACAGGAGGCTGAGCATTGCGGAGAGGATAGATGTTGGCCACTCACATCGCTTATAGCCCCCCCCCCTTATGTGCCAGTAGCCGTCCCCCTTATGTGCCAGTAGCCGTCCCCCTTAAGTGCCAGTAGCGGTCCCCCTTAAGTGCCAGTAGCCACCCTTATGTGCCAGTAGCCGTCCCCTTATGTTCCAGTAGCCGTCCCCTTATGTGCCAGTAGTCCCCCTTATGTGCCAGTAGCCGTCCCCTTATGTTCCAGTAGCCGTCCCCTTATGTGCCAGTAGTCCCCCTTATGTGCCAGTAGTCCCCCTTATGTGCCAGTAGCCGTCCCCTTATGTGCCAGTAGCCGCCCCTTATGTGCCAGTAGCCGCCCTTATGTGCCAGTAGCCGCCCCTTATGTGCCAGTAGCCCTCTTATGTGCCAGTAGCCCTCTTATGTGCCAGTAGCCCTCTTACGTGCCAGTAGCCCCTCTTATGTGCCAGTAGCCCCTCTTATGTGCCAGTAGCCCCTCTTATGTGCCAGTAGCACCCCTTATGTGCCAGTAGCACCCCTTATGTGCCAGTAGCACCCCTTATGTGCCAGTCGCCCTCCTTCTGTGCCAGTAGAATCCCCCTCACCTTATCATGTGCCAGTAGAATCCCCCTCAGTTATCATGTGCCAGTAGAATCCCCCTCAGTTATCATGTGCCAGTAGAATCCCCCTCACTTTATCATGTGCCAGTAGAATCCCCCTCACTTTATCATGTGCCAGTAGATTCCCCTTATCTTATGTGCCAGTAGATTCCCCCTTTATCTTATGTGCCAGGAGATTCCCCGCCCTTTATCTTATGTGCCAGTAGATTACCCCCTTATCTTATGTGCCAGTAGATCCCCCTTTATCTTATGTGCCAGTAGATTTCCCTTATCTTATGTGCCAGTAGATTCCCCCACCCCCTTATCTTATGTGCCAGTAGCCCCCAAAAACACAAAAAACAAACAAACAAACATACAAATAACAGTTATACTTACCTCCAGCGATGCGATGCAGGCCTGTGTCCTTTGCTGTACCGCTCCGGCGGCGCGATGAAGTCATCGCGCTGCCTGCACCAGCCTCTGATAGGCTGCCGGCCTAGTGCTGGCAGCCTATTAGAGGAACAGGGAGGGGACACGCCTCTCCCTGCTCTGCCGCAGCACAGCTATCTGTATCGCCGTCCTGAGGACGGCGATACAGATGACTATGGAGATGAACGCTTCCACAGGAAGCGTTCATCTCCCTGTGCCCTGCCGCCGGCCGCCCCCACTTGTCACCAGGGCCGTGGCAGGGCACATGCACTACAGAGGGGCCCGTTTACAGAGGCAACAGAGGGGCCCGGGGGGCAATTGCCCCCCTGCCCCCGTCCAGTCCTCCCCTGGTAGATCCCATGATGTAATAATATGTCACAAGGCAGGAAGGATTTAAAATGAAGCAAAATTCAACTTGAAATAAAAAAGGTATTCATTAATAAAGTTTTGATAAAAGGGTATTCCCATCTTGGACATAGGGGGCATATCGCTAGGCTATGCTCCAAATTTCTGACAGATGCGGGTCCCTCCTCCTCTCCAGAGCCCGCTAAGTGCTGGAGGGTTCAGTGCCAATGTGTAGCCGCCCTCCATTCATTCCTATGAAAGGGCTGAAAATAGCCGAGCGCTGGCTTGGCTATTTCTGTAAGCCCCATAGAAGTTAATGGAGCGGTGGTCGCACTTGCGCGCCACTCGACTATTTTCGGCACTCCCATAGGAATGAATGAAGGGGGGCCGCGCAGTGTGCCCTCCAGCACTTTGCGGGTTCCCTTTTAAGTATACCCACACCTATCAGATATTGGGGGCATATCCTAATGATCTCACCCCAATTTCCTTGTTAGGAATAACCCTATAAGTCCTTCTTGTTCATCAATGCCCCTTCTGATGCACCCCATGATCTGATTTGCTTTGGCAGCAGCTGTCTGACATTGGTTGCTACAGATAATTTTCCATGTCAGTGTTACCCAGTGTTTTACCATTTAGTATGAACACGTACAATGAAAACTGTGAAATATTTTCCACTTGTCTTTGATTTACTTTTGAAGTTGATTTCTTTACTGAGCCGAGTAATTATAATCAAAGATTGAGAAACAATACAAAGTGAATACATTAACACCATTCATTATGTTTTCAGGCAAATTACAGCATGTAAAATCGGAAATTAGGCGTCTCGTAAAACAAAAAAAAAATATGTAGTCGTCATCTCATATCAGTATCAGCCTCCAAGCCCAAAACAGCAAATTAAAATGTGATTAAATGGGAGAATAGACGACTTAAGTATGTGTATGCTTTTCTATCTGTCTGTGTCATAATAATGATCACTCTTCCTTACTGCAGACACAGCGCAGTTCCTATCAGTTTGAACACGGTTATGGTTCATTTACACTCTAGGTCCTCGGTATATTAACAGTAATTTTCAGAGACAGTAATTACACATCATTCAAAATATTCTATTGTTTTCCCAGACAGACATTGAAAATAACATGTATTTTGCTGGAGCTTGAGAGTATCATTTCATAATGCTGTTACGTAACACAATGTCTTTCGAAGACAATACTATGAAGAAGTAGTCATATATTCAGGGTCTGCATGAATATTGTCCGCACGGCCTACATTGGTTTTATTACTGCTGCTGATTATTCTATTACTTTGTAGCAACCCAAACTGGTAAATTTGTAGCAACCCAAACTGGTAGACAAATTTATAAACAGGTTTGTCCTCTCAGGTAGAGGGGTAGCTATGGGGGTTTCTGGGCTCTGATGCCTGAAGGTACCCAAAGGACTCTGCTACATATAATTACACAAAGATTATAAATGGCACATGTAGCCTTGCATGTATGCCTTTAAGCTGGTCACACAACTAGATAAATTATGGTATGATGAACAGATCATCTAAGGCAGGGATGGGCAAACTGCGGCTCTCCAGCTGTTGCAAAACTACAACTCCCAGCATGCAAAGACTGCTTACAGCTATCAGTCTAAAGCAGGGCATGGTGGGAATTGTAGTTTTACAACAGCTGGAGAGCCACAGTTTGCCCATCCCTGATCTAAGGGATCATACACATGATCAGGCTTGGTCCAGGAAACATAGCCCATGTGTCTGTCGCATCTCTTGTACTGATGGTGGCTCTTCTGACATGAACCCACTGCATTTTAAATCACTATGATGCTGTGAGCTCTTATCAGAGGATTGCCGTTGATGCAGAAGATGTGGCTGGCACATACGTTAGGTCATGTTTCCTGGACTGTACACATCTGCAGGAGTCCTAATGCATTACAAGGATCAAACCTGTTCAACCTCAACCAAACCCAGCAGAGGTGTCTGACAACAGCTCATGGCTATAAACATAATAAACAAAATAAGGATATCTCTACATAAGTGTCAGATATCGATATAAGTATACATAAATATCAGTTATTGATCTTTATTGAAAAAAAATAAATAAATATATATATATATATATATATATATATATATATATACACACACACACACACATTCACAAAAGAATAACACACCCATATAGAAATGCAAATAATTACAGGTGTGGTCTGATTAGGCTCTCAGAGTCCACTTTTGGGTAGTGTACCTCTTAGTGAAAGGTCGTTGACTGCTAGACATGCCTCCACAATGATCGCAAATACATTTTACCCAATTGACAGACTTTAAGAGAGGGAATATCATTAGACTGGAAGAAGTAGGATGGTCATTTTGACGAATTGCCTGCCATCTAGGCCATTCTGATTGAGGCTACTTACACATTAGCTTTTTTTGTGGATCCGTAATGGATCTGCAAAAACTCGTTTGTTACAATAATACGACCACATGCATCAGTCATGAACGGATTAGGTTGTCTTATGTCTTATACAGCCAAGACGGATCCGTCATGAACTCCATTGAAAGTCAATGGGGGACTGATCCGTTTTCTATTGTGTCACAGAAAACAAATCCGTCCCCATTGGCTTACATTGTGTGTCAGGATGGATCCGTCTAGTTCCACATCCCAGGATGGACAGAAAAACGCTGCAGGCAGCGTTTTGGTGTCCGCCTCCAGAGCGGAAAGGTGACTGAACAGAGGCAAACTGATGCATTCTGAGCGGATCCTTTCCCATTCAGAATGCATTAGGGCAAAACTGATCTGTTTTGAACCGCTTGTGAGAGCCCATGACGGATCTCACAAACGGAAAGCCAAAGTGCTAGTATGAAAGTAGACTTAGTTGTTAGGAGATGCATATAGATAATGGAATTAAAGAGGTCCTGACATGTCTGTTTTAGTAACTACTTTAAAAAAAAAAAAACGAAGCGATTCAGGCAAAACGCGCATCAAGGTGGTCAGTGGTGCCGGGAGCCAGGCCCTCCAACCATTGGTAATATTACCATATACTCTATCTGCCAAACATGTGCTTATATTGTTTGACTTTATTTGGGGTCATTACATGTGGTATGGCCAGCCCTACAATCACTTGCTGTCTTGTATGCTCCTACTAACTGGGTTGGCATTGGCCCTTCCTGGCAGTTAGTATTACACGATACTAACTGCAAATATATCCTCTTTTTACTTTATTATTTTTTCAGATTTTTTGTTTTTGGGAGCATTTTTGCAGCTATGTTGTTTGGGGCTTAATGGCCATGCTTCATGTTGCCTGCTATTAGGCTTATTAGAGCATGCAGGGTGATTATCTATATATTTGCACATTGGTTTTTTGCTGAGATTCTGACCATATCATTCTGCCCTGGTGGGTGGTGACCTTCCTTCCGGCATCGGTCTTCGGGTAGTCGCCCGTGGGTACAACCGGGCTCTTCAGTGGTTGTTATGTCCCATGTCTGTGTATATTTATTTCAATAAATTTTGAAATATGTATTTTACATGAGACTCTGAGATTTTTTGCTGAGTTGTGCTTTGTCGAGGTTTATGTTATTATCCAGTGTCGATTGATATTTCTATCGAATTGCTCAGGTGCAATATAGGTATTAGTAACTACTTTTAACTACTACTTGCTTTTCACATGTGATAACAATTCTAGAGCATCTATTCTTACAACTCTATGTTGTGCCACTTCTTAATTATTCCTACTAGAAGTTTATGAGTGCAATTACGGTCTATCTGGGTGTTACCAGTTGGGATTGGGTGTATCTGCACTGTCTGCTACTGGCACCACTGATTCAATGTTGGTAACACTTCAGACTGCTGGCAATTCATTTAGGAATAATATAGGAGTAGCATAACATAGAGTCATAACAAACAATAAATGCTCCAGAATTGTTATTACATGTGGAATGCAAGTAGTTACTAAAACAGACATATCAGGAGCGGTGACAGCTCCTCTATAAAAAGCAAATCTATCTTTCTTTCTTAATACAGCACAGGTGTCATCTTTCTATTTTTCTACCAGAGAATATACATTTGTCAACTTCTATGGGCACCATCTGCATTATGTATAGTGTTCTAGTCTCCAAAAAGTCCAAATGTCTCTTAAGAAGGACGCCAGGCGCGTCGCTAGGGCTTTTTACCGGGGCCAGGGCCCCGAATCAAACTGCCACTGCCCTGAACCTCGCCAGTGCCATCTTTAACACGGGGCAAAAGGGGCAGCTGCCCCGGGCCCAGTTGCTCCTGGGGGGCCCAAGGCAGCTGCCTCTTGAGCCCCGCTGGCCACTGTCCACAAATTCAATGAGGACGGGGAAGCGGTGAAAGCTCTATACTCACCACTTCCTGGTCCTCGGCTCTCCGCTGTGAAGGCTGCGCACATGTGAGGTCGTGCTGTGACCTCATGCTGTGCGCGCCAGTTCATAGCACAGACTGAAGAGGAGGAAGACCGAGTGCGGGCGGTGAGGAGTGCCGGCTTCCGGAGCAGGAAAGGTAAGTGTTTTTTTTATTTTACTTATTAGGCTGATGGAGACACTGTGGGCTGATGGAGGCACTGGGAGCTGATGAAATGAATATGGGGGCTGATGGAGGCACTGGGGGCTGATGAAGGCACTGGGAGCTGATGAAATGAATATGGGGGCTGATGGAGGCATATGGGGGCTGATGAGAGGCATATGGGGGCTGATGGAGGCATATGGGGGCTGAAGAGAGGCACTGATGTTAATTTTTATTATGCAAATTTCAACACAGTGGGCTTGTGCCCTGGATGTTTTCAGACCCTAGCAACGCCCCTGAAGGACACATTGTTCCATTTAAACGATCTTCTAAGACATATTGATAGCATATCCTTTGGATAGAACATCCAGCTACATAATTGGTGGGGAGGGGGGGTTGACTCCTGATCGGGGCCCTGATCAGCTACATGAAAGGGTGTGGTGCTCCAGCAAAACACTACACCCCCTCCATTGTTTTCCCATAGTACTGTGCCTTTTCATTGTCACTCGTCAATGTTACAACCACAAGCCTCTTTTACGATGCATATTTTACTTATTTATTTTTTCATTTTTTGGGTGGGGGAGGGGGTGTCATCTAAAAGAAAAACTCCATGAAATGCATGCATTTTCAAAGTGTTTTTTTTTTTTGTTGCAGAACATTTTTTTGCATTTTTTCAGATGTTATTTTCCTTTAGAGGAGTCTATGGGATAGGGCCAGAAAAAACGGCACACGCAGAGCATGCTGCAATGTGAAAAAAATTCCAGGAAACTGTCTTAAAACAAAGGCCCAGATTTATTATGGCTCCTGTGTCTAGAAAACGTGTCGAAAATTGGCTATCGTAGGACAATGAGAGTTTCTCCCAATTTTTTTTTTTACTCATCTGAAAACAGGCAGGGCTGACACCCTACCTGCTTTGTGGGGACTGGGCATGACCTAAGATGCAACTCTTTGCTCCAAAATTGTGCCACAAATATGGTGTAAAATTCTGTTTAATCTAGCCAATAGTTCATATAAGTGTCTGTCCCTGCACCAAATGTATCATCCAGTCTGAGCCCCTGTGATAAATCTGGTGCAGGTCTATACAGCCAGTCTAAGCTTACATGCACAGGATTAGTAAATCTGGGCCACAGTGTTTTATAATTTCCTTGGTTAACATCTTCAGGAACGCGCATTGATGATTAGAAACTGGCATAAATTTTTACATCAAGCATACGTCAGCTCATCGCTAGTGTAGATTTTATTTTCTGGCACATACCACCTTAAAAGGCGTTACATTTATTAAGAGGCCTTTACCTCTTAAAATTTGGCACATCTTGCTCAGACAGACTTACCACTAAAACCGGAGTATGAAACACCAGCCTTAGTGAATCTGCTTCTGTGTTCATCGTCACTGCACAAGTGAGTATAACTTGCAATGGAGTGGTGGTTATCAGGGGCGGACTCGCCATAGACCCTACAGGGAAGTTTCATGGTGGGTCAATGCCCAAGAGGCTGCCCAAGTCCTCCTTATGCTGCTGGCCAGGTACATAACGATTAGGGTTGAGCAAACCCCAACTACAAAGTTCGGCTTCGTACCGAACTTTGCGAGTTCGGGTACCCGGACCCAAACCCGGACTTTTTCACTGAAGTTCGGGTTCGGTGTTCGGAGTTTTGTATTATTTTCCGTTATAACATGGTTATAATAGAAAATAATAGCATTCTTAAGATAGAATGCTATATAAAATGTGGTGAGTGCGGTGACATCATCGCAGGTCCTTTAGCAGGTCCTAAAGAAAGAAGAGCATACCGGCTGCGCGATCAAGTGTGAGGTATTTTTTATTATTTTTAACCCCTCAAGTGTCATTTTATTTAGAATTTTATGTTAAAAATGCTATAATGTTATAAAGGAAAAAAATAAAGTGAAGTTCGGGTCCCCATTGACTTTAATGGAGTCTGGGTCCCGAACCCAAACTTTGAACTGAAGTATTGCCGAACCCGGCGAACCAGAACGTCACCGGGTTCGCTCATCCCTAATAACGATCTAATGCTCTGATGCTTGATGCTAGGAGCATCAGGTACTTATTCCCTTGGCCGGCATCCACAAGTGCCCTCCTGAATTCAAGTCCTCAGGACGGTGATACAGTTGAATACTGCAATGGGAGCAGCAGTATTTTGTGCTGCATTGTGGTATTTGGTTCTACTGGGGTGGTATTTTGTGCTGAACTATGTTATCACCTACTTCTGTTGTCCCTGCCTACTTGTATTGGCCAACCTTCTTTCAGTTTGGACCCACCTACAACATGAGGCTACTTTTAGATTTTTTACAGGGCCACTTCAAGTTTCCAGTCCACCCCTGGTGGTTGCTCAAGTCTATAGAACTGATGGAGACAAGTTGAGTACAACACTTTCCCATCATTCCCATAGACATTGAATGAAGCGGCAGGGTGAATGCTTGACCACCCCTTCATATAAGATCCTCCTTAGTGTAGTCATGCAGTAAGGGGGCATTCTAGTGATTGATGGTTGTCCCAACAATGGGACCACAGGACATGGGGGGCATGGCTAGCTTGACTCATAGTATCAGGACCGCTGCTTCCTTGACTTCAAGCAGTCGATTTGCATACGAGCACCCGGGATCCATAAAGTTGTTTTTTTCTGGCAAACTTTTCCATCAAATGCAACAGGCAAATACATTGTTAGAGACATAAAGTATCTGTGTGTAGTTGTGGAGGCACTATGGTGATGTCAGGTTCCCTTTAACGCTGACAGCTTTAGAAATAGATGATTCTGTTTGAGAAACTACAAAATTATACCTAGTCCTGCTGCTTTAAAACTAGTAGCCATAGCTATTTGATTAGTGTCATGCATCTGCTGGCTTAATCAACGAATACGTCAGCCTTTGGAACAGAATATACATATTCAGGTTGGAGAGACTGCCAAAAGGTAAGTGTTTTAAAAGTAAAATCATAAACTATTGTGGCAGTTAAGACAGTGACAGTGAAGGTGACTTTAATAAATTTCAAGTTCTTAGTGTTAGATCATTAAAACGGTCCACGCGAGCTAGAAAACTAACAATTTGCATGCTAGTAAAGATGTTCAGTTAAACTCTCAATTGCTTCTTTTTCCATCCATAGCTTAATAAAACCAATCCTTCACAGACTACTGAATACCTATATATTGAAAATGAAATCCTGATTATCCTGATTCCATGACCCACTCCTTCACAATCCCTAAACACAACTCCACAAAAAACTAAAAATGTTTTCAAACTTAAGAGATATTTATTACTACTAAGTTTTTACATGCCGATCCTAATCTCCCGCTGGTACCAGCTGTGGCATGATTATTAAGAGGTGCACACCTCGTAAAGGGGTTGTCCTGTTAAGACAATGTATCCCCTATCCACAGGATAGAGGATAAGTGTCTGATTGTCAGGGGTCCGACCGCTGGGGCCTCTGCCAGTCGCTAGAATAGGGGAATCGTGCCCCACCATTTGAATGGATCATCAGGCATACATGCATGTCCACCGTTCTATTTAACTCTATGGTACTGCTAGATATAACCGAGTACAAGCACTTGGCTGGCCCCAAAGAGCTGAATGTAAAGGCATGCATGATCACCCATCCATTGAAATGGGAGGCCTACATTCTCATGATTATCAAGAGCCCAAGCCGTCAGAACCCCGCCAATTAGACACTTATCCCCTATCCTGTAGATAGTCTTAGGCTACATGCACACGACAGTGAAAAACGGACATGTGGTGTATATTTTTTAACGGCCATCACACGTCTGTTTTAAGACTAATAGTAGTCTATAGGGTTATTCACACTGCAGTTTTTTTGACTGTCCGTGAAAAACGGACGTCAAAAAATAGAACATGTTCTATCTTGTCCGTTTTTCACTGACAGACTGCCCCCATGCAATTAAATGGGTCCATTTTTAACGTCCGTCTCTCAGAAAGGCGTCAGTGAAATAAATGTCCGTTAAAAATGTCCGTCGTGTGCATGTAGCCTTATTGGGACACCCCCTTTAATAATTGTGATGCATCTGTGTTAGGTCCATGAGCCAGAACTGAAATCTATCCAGCATGAGAGCTGGTGTATATTTTTATGTATAACTAATGCCAGTTTCCTGGTGTAAATTATAATAAATATGTCAGACCAGCTATGCACAACCCTGCCCCACCCAGTTTTTGAAAAAGTGTTGAGTAGGGCACAAAT
This sequence comes from Bufotes viridis, assembly GCA_033119425.1. Lineage (NCBI taxonomy): Eukaryota > Metazoa > Chordata > Amphibia > Anura > Bufonidae > Bufotes > Bufotes viridis. Next base: position 385,040,353 of record CM065593.1, on the reverse strand, counting down.
ACTCCTATAAGTTACACATTATTTTGCAAATGTGGCATGCAAAAGAATCTGTAGCTTTCAGTCACCAGAAAACTGGCATACTGTAGGACAATAATGAATGCCCCCCTTAGGCCAATTTCAGATGAGCGAGTTCACTGCGGGAAAGATGCTCTATGTAGAAGCGTGATTTCCCGGCCTGACCTCTCATTTTGTAATGGGGCTTAAAAGCATTATAATGGTTTATAATGCTGTGTGTCTCTGCCCAACATCAGCTATACTAAATTCATTACAGCAGATGTTGGGCAGGGACACAGCATTATAAATCATTGAAATGTCATGAGGTCACAAGAGCAGCAGACAGGCCGGGAAATCATGCTCTCTCACAGAACATTTTTTCTGCTGTGAACTTGCTCGTCTGAGGCTGGCTTTAGTGACCATCAGTTAAAGCTATGTCTGTGCCAATTATGTGCTTAATTTATCTGTATGTTGGTCAGTGGTTTATTTTTCTGATACAGAGATCCAAAACCCCTACATAAAGTTAAAGGGGTTGAACCATTATATAAACGTATCTTCTATCCAAAGGAGGGGAATAACATTTCTGATCAGTGCAGGTCCAATTGCTGGGATCCCTCATTATCATGACAAATGGAGGTCCTATGTGCCAGTATAAATGGAACGTCAGGCCTAGCATGCATAGTGCCTCTCCGTTCATTCTATAGGGGACTGCTGAAGATTGCAGAGCACAGTACTCACGGTACATCCCCCTTACATGATACAGTTCTCTACACTTATACAAGTAGAGCCCCCCGACAGAGTGAGGCCAATGAGTGGCACAATGACAGAGTCTGGAGGTGGCAGCAGTGTGAGGACGCCACCGAGTGGCACAATGACAGAGTCTGAAGTTGGCAGCAGTATGAGGAGGCCACCAAGTGGCACAATGACAGAGTCTGGAGGTGGCGGCAGCAGCAGTAGCAGCATCAGGAGAAGACCACCGAGTGGCACAATGACAGAGTGTGGAGGTGGCAGCACTATGAGGAGGCCATCGAGTGGCACAATGACAGAGTGTGGAGGTGGAAGCAGTAGCAGCATCAGGAGAAGACCACCGAGTGGCACAATGACAGAGTGTGGAGGTGGCAGCACTATGAGGAGGCCATCGAGTGGCACAATGACAGAGTGTGGAGGTGGAAGCAGTAGCAGCATCAGGAGAAGGCCACCGAGTGGCACAATGACAGAGTCTGGAGGTGGAAGCAGTATGAGGAGGCCACCGACTGGCACAATGACAGAGTCTGGAGGTGGTGGCAGCAGCAGCATCAGGAGGAGACCACAGAGTGACATAGTCTGAAGGTGACAGCAGTATGAGGAGGCCACCAAGTGGCACAATGACAGAGTCTGGAGTTGGCAGCAGTAGGAGGAGGCCACCGAGTGGCTCAATGACAGAGTCTGGAGTTGGCAGCCATATGAGGAGGCCACCGAGTGGCACAATGACAGAGTCTGGAGGTGGTGGCAGCAGCATCAGGATGAGACCACAGAGTGGCAAGGTGACATAGTGTGGAGATGAATCAAAAACATAACCATAGCAAAGGAAGGTGCACTCTGCGGCAATACTAAACCCTCACACTGATGTTAAAATTAAGAGGTTAGTTCGACACATCCTACTAGGAGGACATGTCTCACAGGCACCTTCCACCTCCATTGCAAGTATTCAAATACATAGGTGTGGTGAGCTCATCCAAATCCCTGAAGGCACAGGACCACGCCGAGGAACCACAGGCGCCAGAAATCCACAAAGTAAAGAAAAGAAGGTCCAGCTTCCGTAGCAAATGTGAAGAGCTTTATTCACATGGTGCGGTACAGGTTAAAAAACAAGGAGGTACTTGTCTACGCATTTCAGATCCACATATCTTGATCCTTACTCATGACACAAAGTGTCCCACATCCCGTTTTCTAATGGTTTGTATAGTGTGGAGATCGCAGCTGCTGCATCAGGACATTACAAAGCGACCCAATGACAGAGTGAGGAGGTGGGTGGCAATACCAGTACCCGCTGATGAAGGTAGGTGAAAGAAGGAGCACTTGGCATCAGATGTGTGGCATCAGGCGGGTGACAGCATCAGAGTAGTAGCTGAGGCAGGTAGCCAGAAGAAACCAGTCTCTTTTTTCAAGGTTAGGGTGAGGTGGAATAGATGATCTAATCAGATGCATCAGGCATTGGTGGGTGGAAATCTTCGCTGATCCAGGCCTGATTCAATTTGACGAAGGTCAGTTTCTCCACATTTTGGGTGGACATGCGAGTTTATCTTGGGATAACTATGGCCCCCGCTGCACTAAACAGCCGCTCTGATGCCACACTACTGGCTGGGCAGGACAGGTTTTCCAGGGCAAACTTGGCCAGTTGCAACCACAAATATAGTTTGGCTGCCCAGTAGTCTAGTGGATCTTCAATGTTGGGTTGCAGTATGCCAGTACCTTCTGGTTCAGGTCCTGCTCCAGGTCTACCTGCTGCTGCTGGCGAGTAGTTTCTTCAATATGTGGGTGAAGAAAGATGCTCATCAGCGACCGTAGACTCAGGCTGCTGCTGATGGAGCTGGTACTGCCCCTGCCACTCCACCCCTCCCCAGCAGCCATGGCAGTGAAACGTGAATGCAGAGGGCCCCCCCGGTCAGATGTGTGAGAAGATGGCGCAGATAGGCAGTGGCCAACTGACTACATAGGATGTCTCTATAGTAGTTCAGTTTGTCTTCCCTCTCAGAGTGTGTAAAAAAAGGCCCCCATTTTGGACCGGTAGCAAGGGTCCAACAAGGTGGAGAGCCAGAAGTTATCCCTCTGCTGAATGGTGACAATTCGGCTGTCACTATGCAAGCAAGTGAGCATGCATCGGGCCATTTGTGCAAGTGACTCGGAGGGACTCCCTGCTTCCATCTTCACTGCATACTGCCACTGAGACAGGCCCCATCCCCATTGTGTTATACAATGGAGGGGACACATGGTGTCCTGGTTCCATCCATTGTATAACACTGGCATGGAAATGGTTAATGCTGTGAATTACTTACCAGGTAACGGGCTGGAGCTTGTGGTCAACGGCAGTTTTTGACGGGTGATAGCTCCTGGCTCCTGATTGGTGGCTTGTTCCAATGGTCCCTGCTGGTGGTACCTGTAAAAAGAAAGGATCAACAGTTAAGGCACATTATTGGCGCTGAAATTACAAGAAGCAGACCTACATCCTTTTTCAGCATCTGATTTTTCACGGAGGACCTTTTAAAACAGCTTATTTCTAAGGCTGAGGACTTTGGGGGCCAGGAATGGCTTCGGAGTTATCCTTGAGCTTCCTTTCCTGCCTTCTGCTTCGATTCTTCATTCTCCAGCCTCTCCATCCTGCGTAGATATCGCGAGCACGGACCTGAGAGATTCGGCTTGCGTCCCCGGCGCGCGCATGCGCGGTGACGATCCTTCCAGGCCGGATCCAAAACGCCGCAGAAAAGATCGGGTGATTTTTTCACCCGATCAGTTCACCCACAGATCCCAGGACAAGCCTAAGCGGTCTTCTCCTCCCAGGAAGCAGTCACAGAAGAAGATGCACCGCGGCGACTGCTGCGCGCCGGCTCCTGCTCCTGCTGTCATCCCCGAGTCATGTTCAGCCTCTGCGCACCCTTCATCTTCTCCCAGATCTGCAGAGGGTGAGATCATTGAAAGTGCTGTTTTGCCTATCCCTCCTGGATTTCAATTTGACAGGAAGGGATAATGACTTCTTGGATTTTATTTCTGCTAAGGAGAAGCAGGGTGAAATTAATGTTAGGGGGGTATGGCAGGATTCTAATGAGGCTGTTATTAATATCGATCAGTCTATCCTATCCTATCCTCTAATGTTAATATTAATGAATCTGTTTATAAGGAAGCTTTGGTTTGTCAGGTATCCTACTTGGGATATCATCTTCAGGGTGCCATGAAGGAAAAAATTTGGAATAGGGAATACATTGATTTGTATTCCCTGCTCCCAACATCTAAATCAGATTTAAAGTATGATAAAAAAAAGATCATAAAGTTGAGGACGATCAGAAGCACCAGCGAGTGAAATCCATTTTCAACTTGGTCCAAGCTTTTTTTATTTATTCTTCCGTGTTAGGCGAAAAACATCCGGAATTATGTAGCAAACTTTTCGTTTACCAGGATTCCATTTTGGAAGCATACAGAAACTTTGGTGGATCAGCTTGGAATTCGTATGACGAAATGTACCGTCAAAAGTTGTCTGTGTACCCAAGCATGGAGTGGGGGTCAAAGGATGTAGGCCTCTGGCTCAAATTAATGCTGCCAAATCGGCAACAGCTTTTTCGTTCGCAACAAAAAAGAGGCATCTGCTTCTCTTATAACGAAAATCAATGCAGGTGGAACAATAGCTGTAAATATAAGCATGAATGTACATCCTGTACCGGTAACCACCCTGAGTTCAGATGCTTCAAAAAACATGGAAATCCTCAAAAAGATAGTCATGGAAAAAGCTTGGACACCAGTTAAAGTAGTAGAGTTAATCCCATGGCTAAACTGCTATCCAGACCGTTGGACAGCTAAATTACTTTTTCTTGGTTTCAATGAGGGGTTTTTCGTCCCTGAGTTCCGCGGGTCTGCCTGCACGCACATCGATTTTTTGAAGTCTGTTCAGTTAAATCTGTCAATTGTTTTGGAAAAAAAAATTATGGAAATTCAGGAAGGACGTGTGGCGGGCCCCTTTTCAGCGCCGCCTTTCATCAATTTCAGATTATCCCCCATTGGACTGGTTCCTAAAAGAGAACCGGGTTCTTTCAGATTGATACATCATCTTTCCTATCCAAAAGATTTATCTGTGAACGACGACATTGACAAGAAGTTCGCTTCTGTATCTTACGCTTCGTTCGACAGTGCGAATAAGATTCTACAAAGATTGGGTCCTAATACGTTGTTGGCTAAAACGGATATAAAATCCGCTTTTAAGTTGTTGCCTATACACCCATCTGGTTTCAACTCCCCGGGATTTCAATTCTAGGGAGTTTACTTTTTTGATAAGGCCTTACCCATGGGCTTCGCCCTTTCTTTAATTTTATTTCGAATCCTTTTCAACTTTCCTTAACTGGGTGTTGTATCATCCTCCTGTCTTCGGTGAGGCCATACATTATCTAGACGATTTCCTTTTTTTCGGTCAAGCTGACACGGATGATTGCACGTTCATGCTTAATAGATTTTTTAATATGTCTAAAAAAAATTGGTATTCCTCTTGCTACTGAAAAAACGGTTTTCCCCACTACTACTCTAACTTTTTTGGGCATAGAAATAGACACTAGGAACATGGAATTCCGTGTGCCTCACGAGAAGACAACGAATTGTACACTACAAATTCATTCTTTAATGATCAAAACAAAAACCACTCTTAGGAGGCTTCAGTCAGTTCTGGGATCTCTAAATTTTTCTAGTAGGGTGATCCCAATGGGTAGGGTCTTTTCTAAAAGGTTTTATGCTGCAACCAGGGGTGTTAAATCGCCATATGCCCATATCCGCTTAACTATATGGGTGCCAACTATAATCTGAATTCTAGGGAATGAAATTGTTTTGGGAGCACGATCCAGAGCTGTGGACAGACATTTTAGTCATAAGATCGGTCTTTCGGAAGACATTGTGATTTGCTGGAAAGGAATCCCAGAACTAAAACTTAAGGACATTTGTTTTCATCTTTTCAAAATGTCTGACAACTCGCCTTCTCCGGATATTCTTATTATTCATGTGGGGGGAAATTACATAGGTAGGATGAGCTCTTTTCATTTTATAACTGAGTTTAACAAAATTTGGGTTAGGATTTCAATGTTATTTCCAGGAACATACCTGTGTTTTTCTGAGATGATTCCCAGACTCATTGGGGTGACAAGAATCTTTCGTTTCTTGAGAAAATAAGGAAAAAGATTAATAAATATCTTCAAAGATACATCATCTCCACGGGTCATGTTTTTTATAGACACTTAGAAATGGAAGGGTTTGTGGAAGGTTTGTATTTAGACAGACAGTCTTCTGTTCTCTCTGATATTGGTTTTGATATTGTAATTGTTGGTTTTCAAAACATAATTGAAAAGGGCTTGCGTAGGTTGGGGGGTGCCATGCACTAGTGCATGGCGCATGGGTAAGTCGCTCGGTCTCGAGCAGACAGTTGTGTTATGTTATTTAAGCTAATAGTATAATAATAGGACATTGCGGCCCTTATTCTCCACAATAGTTTATTATTTAAGCCATGCTTTTATCCATTTAAGTGGATTTTATTCAATAAAATGTTTAAGCATTTAGCACTAGTATTGTGTTTTATTATTGAACCTAGGACACCATGACAGGCCCCATCCCCATTATGTTATACAATGGAGGGGACACATGGTGTCCTGGTTCCGTCCATTGTATAACACTGGCATGGAAATGGTTAATGCTGTGACTTACGTACCAGGTAACGGGCTGGAGCTTGTGGTCAACGGCAGTTTTTGGCGGGTGACAGCTCCTGGCTCCTGATTGCTGGCTGGTTCCAACGGTCCCTGCTGGTGGTACCTGTAAAAAGAAAGGATCAATGGTTAAGGCACATTATTGGCGCTGAAATTACAAGAAGCAGACCTACATCCTTTTTCAGCATCTGATTTTTCATGGAGGACCTTTTAAAACAGCTTATTTCTAAAGCTGAGGACTTTGAGGGCCAGGAATGGCTTCGGAGTTGCCTTGAGCTTCCTTCCCCACCTTCGGCTCCAATTCTTCCTTCTCCAGCCTCTCCATCCTGCGTAGATATCGCAAGCACGGACCTGAGAGATTCGGCCTGCGTCACCGGCGCGCGCATGCACGGTGACGATCCTTCCAGGCTGGATCCAAAACGCTGCGGTCCAATTTCGGCGCTGAAATTACAAGTCTCCCACCCCCCCTAATATTTTCCCGTCGTGATGTCCTGATTAAGGGTAAGTCGCTCGGTCTCGAGCGGACAGTTGTGTTATTGTATTTAAGCTAATGGTATAATAATAGGACATCGCGGCCCTTATTCTCCACACCAGTTTATTATTTAAGCCATGCTTTTATCCGTTTAAGTGGATTTTATTCAATAAAATGTTTAAGCATTTAGCACTAGTATTGTGTTTTGCCTGTGCTCCAATGTCCTCCTCCCCTCCTCCTCCTCTTCCAGTTCAGCCCCCACAGGGCTCATGTGGCTGTGAGATCAAGGCAAACCAGGTGCAGAACAGTGTGACACCGCCGTGCCCTGCACATCTGGTATGCTGGAGGGGCACTGTGACTTGTCCCTGCAGTGGAGGCTGAGGACACGGTGGACAATGAGGAGGCAGAGGCGGACATTGTTGCAGGACCAACGGCGTGACAATGTGGAGGCAGAAGCGGCGTGACCTTGCCAAGTTCTTGGTGTGGCTGTGCAGGAACCACATTCACCCAGTGGGCTGTAAAGGACATGTATTGACCATGACCGTAGTTACAGCTCCACACGTCGGCGCTGCCGTGCACTTTGGCAGACACCGACAGGCTCAAGGACTGGCCCACCTTCTGTTCTACATATTTGTGCAGGGCTGGTACTGCATTTTTGGCAAAGAAATGGCAGCTTGGGACTCTCCACCTCAGCTCAGTACAAGCCATAAGTACTCTGAAAGATGCAGAGTCCACCACTTGGAAAGGGAGGGACTGTAGGACCAGCAACTTGGACAGGAGCAAATTCAGCTTCTGCGCCGTTGGATGATTGCACGCATACTACTGTCTCTTGGCAATTGCTTCGGTTATCGATTGCTCACGGAATGACTGATGAGGAGGAGGAGGAGCAGGAGCATCTGGACCAGCAGAAGATGGGAATGACAGACAGCTCCCTTCGGCTAAGGTGGTGGAGCCTTGACTGCCTGAAACCGGGTGCGTGCCACTGGGTGATGCAGCAGTTACTGCGGCAGGCTGGACTACTACATCGGAGCCACAGTTCTCCCAGGCCACTGTATGGTGATGCTGCATATGTTGACGCAGGGCCATAGTGCTAACATTGACAACACCTTTTGACCACAGATTCTACATATGGCCACATTCACCTCCTCCGGTGGCTTAACAAAAATTTGCCAAACCGCCGAGTAGGTGATTTTCCCTCCAACAGTCCGCACTGACTGACTGCTACTGCCGCTGCCTCCGTGAACCCCTGCACCACTACTTTCCAGGCAGGTAGGCTGCTGCAAAGCAGGTAGTCCACCCTAGGCATGTTTGGCTCCTGACCTCCCACTGCTGCCACCCTGCTGACTCCCAGCCATGCTACCACCTTGCTGGCTCAGCCGCAGCCTCACAGGCAAGCTGACACCCTCTTCTCCTGATGACGATGAAGCACCTTCTGCACCCAGGCTCCCAAGTGCGATTGGCTTCATCATCATAGAGTAGTGTCTGCACGTCACTGACGTCCTGCTCAAGGGTCTCTGGGTCCGGAGCCTGACTGCTTGCAACACTACCTCCCACGCCACTCTCCTCATTACTACTTGCCCGCCTAGCAGAGGAAGCGGCAGATGTCTCCTCCAGATCTTGGCTGGACAGTAGCTGCTAACTGTCCTCTAGTAGCTCGTCCTTACTGTACAGTGGAGCTGAGCCCACAGCAGACAATACTTCTGTGGCAGAGGGAACAGCAAAGGTTGAGGACAGGTGAGGGCACAGAGCCTGCTCCCGGTCCATGCCAACTAACGGTTGTGTCTGACGAACCCACCAACTGTTGGCTGGGGGTGTCTGATGTCATTGGGCATGAAGTGGATGACCGAGTTAACCAATTAAGAACCGCTGGGTTGCTGGTCAAGACACGACCGCTAGATGACACCGGGAGATCAGGCCTCTCGCTGCAACTCCTGCTGCCACGCCCCCTTACTTTGCTGCGACGTCTGCCTGCACAGAAACATTAAGGCCTCTGCCACTCCTCTGTTCATGGCCTGGCACTTCTCTGTCTCGCATACTTTTATGTGAACTACGGATGCAGTAGGGTTAACACTCATGCTGTATGAGACGCGTTATCTAAATTAAATGCAACTAAACGCATTAAGCAATTGATATTCAATGGCTTTTGTTTTAAGATAATGCGATGAGTTAAGAAATTTGAGTTAATGGTTTGAGTGTTACCCCTTCTAAATCTGTAATTAAAAGCAAATTAAAACAGCCCTAAAAGCAACTAATATATTTTTCTTTTTGTACTGAAATAGGCCAGTAAACGCTTTTAACGCAAATAACTGCAAAAGTGAACTGCGTATATATTTCTGTTGTAGTACTGAAATACGACACTAAACGCTCTTAACTCCAATAACTGCAAAATTGAACTATGTATATATTTCTCTTTTTTTACTGAAATAGGCCAGTAAACGCTTTTAGCGAAAATAACTGTGAAAGTGAACTGCATATATTTCTTTTTTTGTACTGAAATAGGCCAGTAAACGCTTCTAGAGCAAATAACTGCAAAAGTGATCTGTGTATATATTTCTCTTGTAGTACTGAAATACGACACTAAACGCTTTTAACGCTAATTTCTGCAAAAGTGAAATGTGGATATTTTTCTCTTTTTTTAATGAAATAGGCCAGTAAACGCTTTTAGCGCAAATTTCTGCAAAAGTGAACTGTGTATATATTTCTCTTGTAGTACTGAAATACGACACTAAACGCTTTCACCACATATAGCTGCAGAAGTGACCTACGTATATATTTTTCTTTTTCCACAGATATAAGCCACTAAAGGCTTTTCAACATAGCAATTGCACCCCAAGAACAAATTGCTGGAATGACAGAGCTGTATAATGGCTATTTGGTTCCCCAAATACTCTTTTCCTGCACTTGTAAATTGCTTTTTTTTCACAATGAGGTTTTCCCTATCACTGTCCCTAGTGCCTGTTCTGACCTCTCTCCCTGCACTAAGATGCTGTGGAATGATTTCTCCCTGTCCTTTCCCTGCAGTTATAAATAATTTTTTCAGTTTTTTTTTCACAATTAGGTTTTTCCAATTGCTGTCCCTAGTGGCTTCTCACGTCTGTCCCTGCACTAAGAACGCTGGAAAATGTCTGAATCTAAGATGGCCGCCATATTTATAGGGCTGTGACATCACAGGGCTGGCTGGCTGCTGATTGGCTGCATCACGCATGTCAGTCTGTGTGATCCCGCCTTCCTATACTTCCTTACTCCATGTCCTCACACGTGCAGCAGCCATTTTAGGAAAAATGCAATTCGTTACCACGAAGCACGAGGAAATTCGCATTCATTGTGAATCAAATTTTTCCTGAAATTCGGATCGTATTCCACTTAGCTTCGATTCGCTCATCTCGAATTATAGCACCAAGCTCTTATAGTATCATTATCCTCTAGTTTTTTATAGGAAATATAGAGAAAAAGAAAAAAAATTCATACAAAATAATAACTATGAAAGCATAAAGGTTCCTGGTTGCACATTATTTGTTAGAATCAGGTTGGTATATTACACTTTGAATCTTTTTTGCCAGTGGCGTATTCCTTGACTCACTGCCAGCTTGTCCAACAGTGTAAAATATATCCCAAGCTATTTATCAAGTAGGAATTTCCGTAAGCTGCAAATCATACAAAAGCCCTTAAAGAAACAAGAAATGTATTGCTGAAGCTTGAAACAGCACCATAAATTATGTGTGCTATGATTGTATTCATCTGATTTTTCAGAACTCCATTATTTGACCCAGAAATGGTAAGATATAGTACAATTATATATTATCTGAGTTCTTATATATTGGATATCCACAGAAATTACTGTATTCACAGATGAGCAAATAGATTCTAAATTCATCTCAAAATTCCCAAATTTTCAGATTCAAATTTAAATCTTCTGCAGTTCAATTAAGACGAATCTCTCAAAATATCAGGCACCAAGCAGAAGGCATCTGCCACCAAAAAAGAATAATTTTGGACAATGTTTTAATTTTAAAAAAATATACAGTGCAGTGTGTTGTTAAACAGGCTGGTTGCTACCACCCACTACTATTCATTTACCCATAGCCATATACATCACTGTCACTTAATCATTACTAATGTTGTCTTGGTGTTAAAAAGCTTAAATGGGGTTGGATACAGTCCTAGGAGACTTGGAGACATGACTTTTTAAGGCAATCTGAGCACTTTCGATCTGGGTCAAATTTATTTGTATCCAAATCAAATTTGCCGACCAATTTGGACCCTAACAAATTTCAAGAAATTGGCTCATCTCTAAATGTGATGGATAGATTTTGTTAAAGCCTTAAAAACATAGTATACAGTGTGCCAATGATTATAATCAGATTTCACCTTGAAGTTAATGGATACAGGATCCAAGCGTCCATGCAGCAGCCTTTATGGACATATTGGCCCAGATTCTCTAATGTTTCTGTGGCTAGAATCTGTCTCAAAAGTGGCACCAAGTGGTTCAATTTGGCTCCTAGGCTTTCTACAACTTTTTCCAACCTGTTCAAAAAGCAGGTGGTATTTAGTGAGAAGTGGTGGGGATCTGCGGAGGAGTGTGACGTTTTGGGCCGAAATTGCACCACCATTCTGGTGTTTATTGAAAGTAAGGGTACTTTCACACTTGCGTTGTGAGGATTGGGCAGGCAGTTCCGTCGCTGGAACTGCCCACCAGATCCGGCAATCTGTATGCAAACGGACAGCATTTGTAGATGGATCCGGATGTGAATCTGTCTCACAAATGCATTGCAATAATGGATCCATCTCTCCAGCTGTCATCCGGAAAAACGGATCCGTTATTTTATTTTTTTTTTATGATTTTAATGGTCTGCGCATGCGCAGACCGGAAGAACGGATCCGTCAATGTGGCTTTTTTAATGCCGGATCAGGCACTAATACATTTCAATGTAAATTAATGCCGGATCTGGCATTCCGGCAAGTGTTCCGGAATTTTGGACAGAGATAATACCGCAGCATGCTGCAGTATTTTCTCCGTCCAAAAAACGTGCAGTGACTGAACTGATATCCTGATGCATCCTGAACGGATTTCTCTCCATTCAGAATGCATTAGGATTAAACTGATTAGTTATTTTCCGGTATTGAGCCCCTAGGACAGAACTCAATGCCGGAAAAGAATAACGCTAGTGTAACAGTACCCTAAGCCAACCAATAGTTGGTATAGAGTAACAAAAATATGTCTATCCCTGCATCAGACTTATCATTCAGCCTGAACCCCTGTGATAAATCTGGTGCAGGTCTAGACAGCTTGTCTAAAAGCACCTTTTTTACACTGCCTGAACACCGGGCAGATCATCTCTAACAAGCATTCGTAGGAACACTCGTTAGAAATAATCTGCTGGTGTAAAGGTGCTGCCGATTACCTGATGAACAAGCGAAATGCTAATTCATCAGGTAATAGGATCTTTCATGTGGTCACCTAAATCAGTGGTGGGCAAACTTATTAGTCAACTGAGCCGAATATCAACAAAACAGCGATTAAATTTTTTCTGAGAGCCAAATTTTTTAAATGTAAACTATATAGGAAGGTACATTGTTATTAACTTAATAAGGGTATTCCTAACCATCTGAACATACCTTTCTCAATCCTCGACACTACATCTTTCACTCCACAACGTTTTACCCTATAAGACGCACGTAGGTTTTAGAGGGGGACAATATGAAAAAAAATATTTTTCATTACACCTCAGGTCAAACCACTAATCAGACCCCCAATGTTAATAAGACCTCCCTCAGATCAGACGTCAGCTCAGACCCCAAAGTAAATGACCCACAATCAGACCTCAGATAAGATCCCCATGCCTCTCATCATCCCCATTATCATCCATGATGCCTCTTATCAGCCCTCTTATTATCTATGATGCCTCTCATCATCCCCATTATCATCAATGATGCCTCTCATCATCCATAATGCCTCTCATATCTCCCAATATGATTCTCATCATCCCCTTTATTATCCATGATGCCTCTCATCATCCATGATACCACTCATATCCCCCATTATGCCTCTCATCACCCCCATTGCCTCAGATCAGCCCCAAGTTCCATACAATAAAAAAGCACTTACCTCTCCTGCTCCTGGATGCCGCTGCTCCTCACCGCCCGTGCTCTGTGTTCCTCCTGCTGTCGGCTGTGCTGTGAACTGGCGTGCATAGCGTGACATATCAGAGCGCCTTACACTGTGCGCAGCCCTGCACAGCCTACAGCCGAGGACCAGAAAGCGGTGAGTACAGAGCCTTCACCGCTTTCTGGTCCTCCCCCTCCTTCCGATTTTTGCCACGGGCAACGAAAATGCGACCGCACTGTACATGTGAGCCCGCACCTGGAAGAGCTAATATCAAGGGGCTAAAGAGCCACATTTGGCTCTAGAGCCGCAGTTTGCTGACCACTGACCTAAATCATCATTTGCCGGCATCAGATCATGCTGTCTAAACACTCTGCTGCCGGCAAACAATGATTCTGTATGGGGAGGAGCGATGGCATTAACGATCAGTTCCCCCATACTGTGGACGAGATCGCTGCATCTAAATACAGCAGTCTCCGCTGATGAGCAAGCGATTGTCGGGAGGGTACTCTTCATTCCCTGCAATTGTCTGCTCAATTGAGCAGTGCAAAAGGGCCTTTTTAGACAGCATGATCTGCTGCCAGCAAACAATGATTTTGGTGACCGCATGTAAGATCCAATTACTGATGAATTAGTGTTTTCTTCATTCATCGGGTAATTGGCAGAAGCTTTACATCAGCAGATTAATTGCAAATGAGCATTCCTGTAAACGATTGTTAATGATGATTTGCCCAATGTTCGGGCAGAGTAAAGGGGCCTTTAGTAAATCTTCCCCATTGTCTATATTGAGTTGTATGCAATATTTCCATTGAGACTGCAGTATGGTCATGTATAAATCAATTCTCCGTCCACAGACCCTGGAATCTTAGCTCAGAGATCACATTTTCAGTGCATGTAACTGAATGCAGTGTGTAGATTCCTCATTAGTCATTGAAAAAAACACAGTGCTGCATTTTACTTTTTAACATAAGGGGCTGTGCAGCGATTTATATTGATGACCTATCCTCAGGATAGTTCATCAATATCTGATCGGCAGGGGTCCGACACCAAGCAACCCCACTGAGGCAGGATTCCATGCAGGAGCCGCGTCCTGTTCTTTATACTGCACTTCATTTGGGAAGTGCAGTGTAATGACGAGTACTAGCTCCATTCACTTGAATGGAGAGAGTACTTGTAATTTCACTATGCTGCCACCCCAGAGGAGACAATATGTACTGTAAAGACCAGTAAGCGGTGCTCGCAGGGAGTGCTGCCTTCTCATCAAACAGCTGATCGACGGTGCGACACCCGCCGATCAGACATTGACTACTTACAGTATCCTGAGGATAGGTCAACAATGTAAATCATTGCACAACCCCTTTTAGGCTACATTCGCATATAACAGGTTCAGAAAATGTACTCAGAAAATCTGCATAAAGCCATATTAGGAGAGCAGTCAGAGCTCCTAGTGTTCTACAGTTAGGGATCAGTGCTTGGAGGCGTAGACTATGGCAGTCTGCATGAGTGACCAGAAGAAGACTCTGAGATGGGGATGTTGAGCCACCATCCCTGTGACCAAGAAGCCATCTGGACTGCTGAGCTACAGACTGTGGGCCTCCAGCCTTTGACCAAGATACCAGCCTTCTGATAGAAAGAGGGACAGCTAGCTTAGGCCTCCCCTCATCATCAAACCCTTCTTCTGCCAGGAAGGAGAAGCCAGCCCTATGCTTTGCCTGTATTGTTTTGCACCTAAATTCCAACAGTAAAGAAGTACACTGGTTTACTGCAGACCCTGACTCTCTGGACTTATTTCCCATTGGGGTGCACCATGCCTTACCATCTCTTCTGGAGAGTAGCAACATGACACCTTGATGGTGTCCGGGAGACCCAGCGTAGCGTTGGGACCACTCCAAACCCGGCCACTGCACAAAGCTCTTCCTTGGAATTTCGGTCCACGCCTCCACACCACAAAAAACAGAACATGTTTATTTTTTTGCAATGCAGACCGTATATATTGTGGATCGCGGAACCGTTCAAGTCAATCGGTCCGCATCCGCAAACGTCATGCACACGGGCACGGGGCACACACGCTAGTCTGCATGAGCCCCTATTCTGTGTTATAATATGAAATGACATGTCTGACAATTATTCTCTTTGAACAATGTACTGTAACTAGTTCCCAATCAATAGCAGCAGAAAGTGTTTCACTGCAAGTTCCCTATTAATACTCTGGATGGTTCAGTCGTGAAAATGACAAATTATCTCTACGCTATGAAAAGACACAAGGATAATACATTGTATCCTTGTAAAAACTGGCAAGAAAAGATTCAGTAGAAATCCATAAAGCATTAACAATGCACTAATTTTGTAGCTGTAACATGAGAAGTTAAATACCGTATATGCATTTACTATGCACACCTACATGGACAAATCACCAAACTACACAAGTGTATAAATAGGCATTTACTTCACATGGAATCATATTGATTAACCCTTTAGTGACCAAGCAATTTTTTTATTTTATTTTTTTCATTTTGTCATCAAAGCTTTCTAAGAGCTAAGAGCTCTAAGAGTCATTAAAAGTCATATAAGGGCTTGGTTTTTTGTGGGACAAGTTGCATTTTTGTAATGGCACCATTCTGGGGTACACATAACTTATAGATGAACTATTATTAACTCCTTTTTGTGGGGATAGGGAAAAAACGGCAATACCCACACCACTGAGTTTTTACGCTATACATTTTGCAGTGTTTATTCTCTCGGTCAGTACAATAATAGTGATACCAAATACATATATATATATATATATATATATATATATATACATATATATAGGTTTTTTTTAACTACTTAACCCTTTTTTTTTTTTATGTATTTTATTGTCGCATCCCAAGACCCATAACTTTTTTATTTTTTGTTCTACAAAGCTATGTGTGGGCTTGATTTTTGTGGGACATTTAGTTTTCATTGGTGTTTTTAGGGTATATAACACTTTTTGATTGCTTTTTATTAT
The DNA here is from genome assembly GCA_033119425.1 of Bufotes viridis. NCBI lineage: Eukaryota > Metazoa > Chordata > Amphibia > Anura > Bufonidae > Bufotes > Bufotes viridis. Next base: position 385,024,367 of record CM065593.1, on the reverse strand, counting down.
GTTTTATTGGTGGCAAATAAGCAAAATACAGCAATTCTGGCATTATTTTTATTTGTTTTTTGTGTATAATGTACAGGATAAATTACAGTACATGGTAATTGTGTGGTTGGAATTTTATTTTTGCACTTTTGAAATTATGAAAAAAACTGTACTTTTTAACTTGGAGATTTCTTTTATTTAATAAAGTTTTATTTAACTTTTTTAACCATTTACTAGTCCCACAAGAGGACTTTAACCCCTTCCCGACCAGCGCCATAATAGTATGGTGCAACGGGACGTGACTTGCCGCCCAGCACCGTACTATTACTGTCTGCTGATCAGGCGGGTGCAGGAGCTGCGTCCGCCCGATCAGCGGCTGGGTCCGCCAGTCACTGATAGCTGGACCCCTGCTGTATGCGCCGGCATCCAGCCCCCTGGATCTCACAGGAAGCAGGTTGAAGTGTATTACAGTGTTTAATACACTTACAGCCAATGCATTACAATACAGAAATATTGTAATGCATTGTAAAGGGAATCAGACCCCCAAAAGTTGAGGTCCCAGAGTGGGACAAAAAATAAAGTGAAAAAAAAAGTTACAAATCATACCAATCAAACTGTCATCTCATCCCACAAACAATAAGACCCTACCTAAGACAATCTGTCAAAAAATAAAAAACCTATTGCTCTCAAACAATGGAGACACTAAAATATGATTTTTTTTTTTGCTTCAAAACTGCTATTATTGTGCTAAAGTGAAATGAATAAAAAATAAAGTAGACATATTAGGTATTGGCGCGTCCATAACAACCTGCAGTATAAAAATATCACATGACCGTTTTTATATATTTTTAACAAAAAATAAAAACGGTGCCAAAACAGCTATTTGTTGTTACCTCACAAAAACTGTAATATAGAGCAACCAAAAATGATATGTACCCTAAAATAGTACCAATAAAACTGCCACCTTATCCCGTAGTTTCCAAAATGGGGTAGTTTTTTGGGAGTTTCTACTCTAGGGATGCATCAGAGGGTCTCCAAATGTGCATGGCAACTTAAATTATCCCAGTGAAATCTGCGTTTCAAAAACCATATGGCGTTTCTTTCCTTCTGCGCCCTGCCGTGTGCACGTACAGCAGTTTACGACCACATATGGGGTGTTTCTGTAAACTAAAGAATCAGGGCAATAAATAATGAGTTTTGTTTGGCTGTTAACCCTTGCTTTGTTAGGGGGAAAAATTTATTAAAATAGAAAATCTGACAAAAAAGTGAAATTCTAAAATTTCGGCTCCATTTTCCATTAATTCTTGTGGAACACCTAAAGGGTTAACAAAGTTTGTAAAATCAGTTTTAAATACCTTGAGGGGAGTAGTTTCTAAAATGGGGTCATTTTTGGGTGGTTTCTATTATGTAAGCCTCACAAAGTGACTTCAGACCTGAACTTGTTCTTAAAAAGTGGGTTTTGGAAATTTTCTGAAAAATGTCAAGATTTGCTTCTAAACTTCTAAGCCTTCTATTGTCCTCAAAAAAAAAATAATAGCATTCACAAAATTCCAAACATGAAGTAGACATATGGGGAATGTATAGTAATAACTATTTTTGGAGTTATTACTACCTATAAAAGTAGAGAAATTGAAATTTGGAAATTTGCTAATTTTTCCAAATTTTTGGTAATTTTTTTTATTTTTGTGTAAATAAAAATGAAATTTTTTTACTCAATTTTTCCACTGTCATGAAGTATAATATGTGACAAAAGAACAATCTCAGAATGGCCTGGATGAGTAAAAGTTTTAAAGTTATTACCACATAAAGTGACACATGTCGGATTTGCAAAAAATGGCCTGGGCAGGAAGGTGAAAACAGGCCTGGGGTAGAAAGGGTTAAAAAACAATATTTTTATATCTTCTATAATATACTCTACTGCTTAGTCAGTACAATGCATTATACTGTCAGCGCAGTATACTGGGGCTGCCTGATACAGATATACTGCAGGCAGGCTTGGAGCCTTCATTAGGCCCTAGGCTGCCATGTGAATACATCAGCACCCCTCAATCTCATTTGCAGGTGCCGATGGGAGACAGAGGGAACCATCTCCCTCTAAATCACTTAGATGCTTCAGTCGCTATTGACTGCTTCTGCCAATCCAGGCCATTAGATCAGGAGCCCAGCTCCCATGTGAAATCTGAGCCCCCACTGTCTGCTGCACAGGAGGTCCGTGCAGCACTTAAACTAGGCTGCCATAGAAGGGCAGTGGCCGAGGTGAAAGCCCCTTAGTGACTGCCATAGAAAGGCGAATTGGCAGTCACAACGGAGGTAAAAGTCATCTTCATCCAAAATTCGATTCAATTACTGCTGTTACAACTTTATATTCTGCAAATTTGGCTAGTCAGCCTCTAGGATCCCCTAATCATAAGCATACATACAATGCTTGTAATGTTGTTCAGAAAGACATGGCTGTCAAATAACAGTTGGATCCTTCTAATTAATGGATCCTTCTAACTCCATTAACTCTTCACTGCACTGATCACTGGCTGTGTTACTGGCACTGCTAGTGGAGGCACTGTACGGATGGCACTAATAGGGGGAATTTTTTGGCACCACAGGAGGGACACTGTCATAACTGACTCAGATAAGAACACTCTAAATACCCTTTTGTAACTGTAGTAGCATGACTTATTTGAGAGAAAAAATAGCTTTAGGAGGGTCCTGTCAATAAAAGTGAGCTGAAAAGTGGTAATCAATGGGGAGCAACTCAGCAGACTTGTCTTTTTAGCTACAACACTGTCTTTCCCTGTACATCTCACTTTGATTGGCAGGTCCTTTCCTGTGGAAAAAGACCAGTCAATCATTGTAACAGATATATGTCACACGTTCATGAGTAATACATTTTGTAACTTCAGTATGAATTCTCAAAAAGTTTGAAAAAACATTGAGGGGACATTTATTATAGCTGTACACCAGTTTTCTGTGCCAAATTGTGACAAAATGTCCAATTTTATAGGTTTCACAGCTTCTTCGCATTCAGGCCACTTTGACAAAAAAGGTTGGTGAGGGTGGGATGAGGAGAGTTGAAGGCAGAACCTCTGCCATCCGGCTCAGAGCATGTATAACAAAAAACTAAGGTACATTGCATCAGAAATCTCAAGAAAACCAATAAATCATTTCTGTTCTGGAGCATGGATAGCAGATAATATTTAATTAAAATATATTTTAACTAGAGTTTTATCATGTTAAAAAACATATGCATCACGATTCAAGAATCATCATACAAGGCATTTGACACTTATTCTTAGACATAGTCTCATCATTACATGCTGAGAAGAAATAGCACAATTAGTTTCAGTATCCCAAACCAACGGGAACATAATATCTGCTACAGACCCTCTTCCCTGGTGTAGTCAAAAAACAACAGAACCTAACAGCACAACTTAACATCTGGACACTTTAGTGTTAGATTTAACAGTTGTAGAAAGTGACATAAAAGGCGACTTAAAAGGAAACTTAAAAGGTAAGCCATGGACGTCTGGGTTGTTCCTTTAAAGGATATGATTAGAAAGCTAGATTAGGGTGAAGTTCTTGCCATGTATGCCACCTCTTTATGAATGTTTGTGACTTGCCCTTTTGGTATGCCAAAACCCGTTGAAATATGTAATTTTGTGACACCATGAATCTTAGTTCAACTACAGTGGGAATCTCTGGAGATTTCCATCTCCTGGCCAGAAGTAATTTGGCCGAGTGGAGGATGTGGCAAAGTAGTGTTCTAAGATTCAATGAATATTGGTCAATTTCTACTAATAGAAGGGCTAATGCAGGTGTCAGGGTTTTAAAGTCAGGAGATAGCGATCTAACTTATGTCAATGCTAGGACACTTCCAGAACCCATTTGACCGCAGTTCCTCCAACAACAAGGGGAAGTGGTGGGGTACGTATAAGACAGCCCTAATGGGGTTTAATACCACCTCATAAGTAATTTGTGGTATTGCTCTCAGTGGAAGGTGCATGAAACAGCTTTTTTAGCCTTGGCTATTGTCACAGACCACTCCTTGACCGAGAATATGCAAGAAAAGTCGTTTTCCCACAGGGTGATGTTGGAGGATTTGGTAAAAGAAACATCCTGTGCTAGTAGTGAATATATGGATCTCACTTAGCAGATAAATTTGGCATGTGCTTTTTGGTCTTCGTCAGTTCTTCCCTCAGTGGGGTTTTTACTAAAGCTGGCATGTGAGATGACCCCCAGCATGTAAACTGATATATTTAATAGATCTTAAGGGCTTAAGGGTATATGCACAATGCAAATTTGTTGCAGAAATGTATGAGACTGTTCAAAAGAAAATATTTTCATTTGTTTATAGAAACGTCTGCAACATACAGTGCATTCAGGAAGTATTCAGACACTTTCACTTTTTACAGGTTTTGTTATGTTGTGTCCTTGTGCTAAAATAAAAAAAATTTGAGAAATTTTCACATGAATCTATACTCAATACCTCATAAAAAGAAAGTGAAAACATAATTTCAGAAATTTTTGCAAATTTCCTAAAAAGGAGAAACTAAAATTTTTCATGGACATAATTATTCATACCCTTTACTATGACACTTGAAATTTAGCTCTGAGGGTCTCCCATTTCTCTTGATAATTTTTCAGATGTTTCTACACCTTGATTGGTGTCCACCAGTGGTCAATTCAGTTGATTAGGCATAATTTGAAAAGGCATACCCCTGTCTACACTGGGTCTTACAGCTGACAGTGCATATCAGAGCAAAAACCAAGCCTGTAGAACTCACAGACAGGATTGTGGGGAGGCACAGATCTAGAGCTGGCCAACCCATCAAACTAAGTAATCAGGGAAAATGGCCTTGGTAAGAGGGGTGACCAAGAACCCAATGGTCTTTCTGGCTGAACTCCAAAGATCCTGTGTACAGATGGGAGGAAATTTGAGAAGGTCAACCATCACTGCGGTATTTCATCACTCTGGGCCTTATGGCAAAGTGGCCAGAAAGAGGGCTCAAAAAAGCATCTCAGACTACGAGAAACAAGATTCTCTGGTCTGATGAAACCAAGATTGAACTTTTTGGCCTCAATTCAAAGCATAATTTTTGGAAGCAACCAGGCACTGCCAATACCATCCCTACAGTAAAGCATGGTGGTGGCAGAATAATGCTGTGGTAATGTTTTTCAGTGGCTGGAACAGGAAGACTGGCCAGGGTTGAGGGAGAGCATAATGGATCAAAGTACAGAGATATTCTTAATGAAAACCTGATCCAGAGTGCTTTGGACCTCAGGCTAGGCCGAAGGATCACATCAGCCAAGACAACACAGGAGGGACTTAGAAACAACTTTGTGAATGTCATTAAGTGGCCCGGCCAGGGCCCTGACTTTAACCCAATTGAATTTTTCTAGAGAGACCTGAAGATTGCTATGCACAGATGGCCGCCATCCAACCTGACAGAGCTTGAAAGAGTCTGCAGAGGAAGATGGCAGAAAATAACCAAATCCAGATGTGCAAATCTTACCCATGAATACTAGAGGCTGTAATCGCTGCCAAAGGTAAAGTAAAGGGTCTGAATACTTATGCCAATGCAAGATTTAAGTTTTTCCTTTTCAATAAAAGATTTATAACGTTCTGTTTTCACCTTCTCATTATGGGGTATTGAGGGAGGACTGATGACTTTTGAATGTACTGTATCTGAAAGATGTGACACACTCCTGCTGGATAAATGTTCTTAGTTCCCTGACAATGCATTGGGGTCATTGCCATCCTGTCTAAGAATAGACATCTGGAGTGTTTGAAATATTGCAAATGTCAACTTCTATAGGCCTGTGGTTTTAGTCAACTCCCAGAATCATTAAGGGGACCATGCTTTAGACCATCACATTTTGTTAAAAAAAGTGCACCCTATTAAAATTTGATCACATGGTATCCAACTGTTGGGACTCTAAAAACTACAATAATCTATTGGGGAACCTGTCAGCAATGGTTGAATTTTCCTGCAATGCCACCAAAGGGGAATGAAGTGTTACACAATTCTCTTATAAGTGAATAGACTGGCAATATAATGTAGAGAAAGATTTGGTTGTCCAGAATATAAGATATGTTCACCACATAAAACCCTTTTAACAAGCTTAGAGGGAGCAGTCAGCAATTAGCTGTCAGCAGTTTTGACATGATAAACTGTGGACAGCACTAGGTAGAGGCTGAATCGGGCTGAATAAAAGTTCATATTCACAATACTCCAGATGAGAAAAACTTCACACAAGTAATGTTTGTACTGCTCTCCCCAGCCCCTCTCTAATGCTGTCAGCAGTTTAGCATGGTAAAAACTGGAGACTCCCTTTTGAGGGTTGTCTAACAGACTGCAGGCCATTGGACAGAGACATTCATATATTTGGCTAGTTTTCTGACTGGTTTGCAGTTAGTAACCGAAACTGGATGGAGCTACTATTGTCGGTAGATCTGGTAATTTGGCATGCATGCAAGATAAAATACTTATTAAAATGTCATCTCATAAAGTCATATTGATAAACAGGTGTCCAGTTCCATAGTTCCAAATTGAAGGAAGTGAATAAAAAAAACAGCCGCCGCATGTTTTTTCATTTTAGAGTTTTTGTCCCTATTATATCTACTATGATTCTTGCACAATGTACTGACAATAGTTTCTGGGAAAGCCATTTAAAACAAATACTACACCTGAGTTGTTTACATCAAGAGAATGCAATGCTTACTTTTTCAACGTTAGTCAGGCTATCCAAAGGTTTTAAAACAGATATTCTGCTATTTACAAGGAGAAAATCTTACTAAGAAAATTCAGCCTCACTAGTGTTTTACAAGTGTTTTTGTAAGGAATCATACACAGTCATATTACAGTTTTGTGCAGCGCTGTAAAAGGACTGCCATAGAGAGATGCATTAGCCCCTTACTGTGCTATGCAATTCAATGGTGGCTGTTAATATTCAGTCATGTATCATGAAGATCAGAACTGCAGAAGGTTACCCTTTCTGATATGGTTAAAAAGACCAATGAATAGAATATGGATACCATATACCACACTGGAACAAAACAGGTTTTACGTCACATGAAATCAAGGGTCTGAGCTAATTATATGTTCTAGTTTTAGTTTTATTGAAAAAATAGTTTCAGGAAAATGCAGTTGGGTACATATCTATTTGAATGAATAGTTTTTAGGTTTTTTTAACAACCCCATTTAAATGCCCTAGTTAACATCCCCATCATAATCCTAAAATGGTTTGTAAGAGCTGCTACCATAGTACTACAGTGTGTGTCTAAATGTGTGGCTCAGAAAGATTAGATAGAAAATAGATAGACAGATAGACAAACAAAATAAAACTCAAACATCCTCTTGCATAAAAGACTGTAGGTATATTGTCATGACTGTATACAGTATATCTGGCATATATTGCATTATACTGTATAGAAAGGATTTATAGAGCTGGAAGTTAGTCTGTGGCTGGAGCTACATGGTGTGAAAAGGTTTCTAGAATTAAGTGATACAAGAACTCACATATGAGGCATTGAGCAGTTCCCTAAAAAGCATGTCCTACAAAGGGGTAACCTTACAGGAGTCTCTGAAGAATGCTGCATGTGCAAGGGGGTAGGAGCTAAGAGAGTTATTGTTTGTAAGAATGGGGCTATAGATGCTGGCCTTGGAAGTGGGGGGTTTGTACATGTACTTTGGAGGCTGCTACTGAAATGGTAAGGGTTGAGGTGCATCATCAGCCTGGTTGCGGTTAGCTCTGGAGGAGTCTGCTATGGCAATCATCATGCCATCCTAAAAGGAGCTAGTGAAGGGTAAGCAGTACTCAGTTCAGACCTGATGGAGCCTATAATGCAGCTGGGTCCAGTCAGGGTTGTGACATGTGCCAACTCTTTGGGGAGGAGCAATAATCGAGGTCTCTTTAACTGGAGACCTGTGGTGTTTGTCACTGAGGAGGGGAAAGTGTGAGTGAAGCTTTTGAATACAGAGCTGGGCATAAAGGTCCTAGAACTCTCAGGGCCTGGCATAAGGAGAACTGTAAGCCTTGAGAGCAGGGTCAAAGCAGAGAAATTGGGGTCTAGAGAGTGGTGCTCTGGGAGAAACAACTGCTTGATAATTAAACATAGTAAATAGGGACCTGAGACAGAGAGACACTGATAGATTTTACTATTTTTTATTGGAATTTCAGAATTTGTTCTCCTAGTAATTTTTATGACACTGCATGTACTTACTTTTATTGCCAGATTTGATACACTGTTGAGTTTTAGATATGCACATCCCTTAAGAACAATACATATTTCCAAGACTAAAATGTTCACACACACATATCTGCGAATACGATCAGGTGCAAATTTGATCTATGTTTAACAAAATGTTTTAGTATTTCACAATTTTTTATATCACTAATATGGACTTAATACACAGAGGAACGGGTAAAACACACAATGTAATCTACCAGAATGTTAAGATGGAAGTCTAGTTACATTTTTTATCAATTTAGTCAACATCAATTCTATCTGAATTGTAAAGCAAATATTTAACAACACTATGTTTTACATTTTTGCACTTCTACACTCAGATATATATGTTTGAAAGATAAAACATATGTAGTCCGTATTATATTTTAAAAAAACTAAAGGCATCATTATGTCAGTGTTTCTAGAAGGAAATACAATTCACAATATGGCACTGGTATTGATAATCTTATCGCATCAGCGCAATGTGAACTACACACATTGCTGCATAAAAAATGCAGAGTTGTCTGTTGGTAAGCTGGGTAGTGGAAGTCTTATTTGGTGTCACCATCAGGGCAGTATGGTTAATACCAGTGGCGTACACAGAGAAGTAAGGGCCCCATAGCAAGAATCAAACCAGCCATGCCCCCCCCCCCCTTCACAGGACAGAAGGGTTTCTGCCTAAACCCTTTTCAATGATCCTTGGGACATTTTTCCACTGCCTCATTTGCTAAAAGTTGTTCCTTTAGAGGATAGAGTCCTGACCAAGTTTTCATCTCCAGAAGATGAGGAGATAATCTCAACTAAGACAGGGCACCGTCTTGCCCTGGGCCTCATAGCAGTCGCATGTCTGCCGCTATGGTAGTTACACCCCTGGTTGGTACTGCCATCAGGGGCCCAGCCACAAATAGAAAAAGGGGGCCTGGCCATCCCTGCCGCAAGTTAGTTTACTTTACAAACGTGTGAGCAGGGCCGTAGCATTAGTTATTTTGGAGAAATAAATGGACCCTACAATGTAAAGAGACCATACCCCAAAGCAACTACCACTGGGACCTTGCTCTAAGTGTGCACACTGGTGTCAGTACATTGTATGCACTGACACACACAACATTCTGATGCTGTTCAGTGTCATGATCTTGTGAGCAGGATGCCAGTTCATAGCACTGCACCTTCCAGGAAAATATTAACCGCCTAGGTCACAATTTATGAAAACTTCATTTTCCGATTATTTCTATGGAGGATGTGTAACTTAAAGGGATTGTCTGACCTTGGAGCCAACAACACCTATTTTTCAGACCTGTGCCCCTGAATAGTTTTGAGCGTAGCAAAGCATTTGAAGCAGAATTCGGCCCAAAGTTTAAGAACACTTTGATTCGCGACTAATGCAAATTTTCTAATGCTTTGTGCTAATGAATCAGTTTTTCCTAAAATGGCAGCTGCACGTTTTACAAAGTGAAAGTAAAAAGCTTAGGAACCCGATATCACCCATAATACCAATCTGAAGATAGCCATCCCCTGTGTCACAGCCCTATAAAACTTTCTTCCATGTGGTCTCCGCCATTGTCCTGAGAGCTGAGCATAGGGAGAGACGTGGCGAGGGATTATGTGCTAGGGACAGTGTTGCTTAAAATGATTAATAGAAAAATGGGGAGGGAGAGTGCAGGGAAAGTGTAGGGAGACTTATTCTACGTCAGTTTTATTTATTTATTCCTACATTTACTTATTCCTACATCAGCCGTAAATGTAATTCAATACCAATAAGATGGAAGCCTTATTATGCCGATGCCAGTGTGCCAACCAATACCATCCAGTCTGCACCCCTTAGGGAAGTCGGGTCTTAATGATGATCATCCTCATCTTTGGCTGGCTTTACTTCTTCCAAATCATCTTTTAAAATCTCCATGTCCTAGAACAGTCAGAAAGATACAGAGAGCGGAGGAGCTGGGTATTCCTGAAGACATTGTCATCAATATTAGATTATGTTGAAAAGGAGGAAAAGCATATGGCAGAAGAAAAGCTCCCACCTGTAGGGCAGGAGAGCGCTGGGGTTGGAGAAGTGGGTATGCCGGAGCTGATTAATATTCAGTGTTTAGTGTCAAATAACCTGCAGGAGATTTCAGGCAAGAACAGCAATAATATGCATATTGTCCTCCCACCTAACCAGCCAAACGTCATACTAGCAACTGCCCCTTTTTGAAGAAGGACTATACAATACGGACTTCCTTATTAAATGAAAGGCAGCTTTAAGCTAATTGACTGCGCTGTTCTTCACCGCAGCATGGCCGCAAACCGCCCACAGTATGGCTGCTCCCTGCAGCCGTAACCTAAGGCAGAGTGGCCTGGGTATACCTGATTTATAGAGATTTGTGACAAATTAATTTGTGACAAATCAAATTTCTTGCCTAACCTTGGCGAAGATGTCGAATCAAATTTTTCTAAACTTCGCTCATTTCTACCCCTGAACATAAAAAGGCAGACTTACCTGCCCACGGTCCCACTGCTGCACTGTTGCCAGCTGCTTCTGGTTGACATGGGACCGGAAAGCAGCAGGGTCCCATGACCACTGCGTCAATCAAAGGCCACATCAATCACATTGCTTTAAACATCATGTCATAGCTATAAGGTACCATTCAAGCTGATGTGACTGCTGAGCCCTGTGATTGGCTGCAGCAGTCAGGGGACCAGAAATGGCTGGGAACTTACACGCAGGACCATAGGCATGTGAGTCTGCTTTTCTATGTTCAAGGGCCCAGTTCCAAACAATAAAGGTTGTCGACTCCAAGGTCAGACAACCCCTTCAATTTTGCAAATGCAGAATCTCCAGGGGAAAGTGATAGAACAGAGCTTACAACAGCATATAACATAGTCCATGGTACCAGATCTTCCAGGCAAGCGACAACCATCTCATATTTTTAAAATGTCATATGTGTAACTTCATTTTGCAAATATCTATATGCAAAGGTAATTGATGGAGAAGAACGGAGACAGGGTCCAGCATCAGCAGTAGGGGTTTTGTCTGGGACCTGAATTAATTTATGTCTAGTCTGGGGTCGGAATTCATTTGGCACGTGGTCTGGCGACTATGTAGGTAATGTAGGTGCTGTGAGTAAAGAGGAAGAAGAGGGACTACGCCTCATGAATGGCTGCGCTCTGCACAGACAGCAGATTGAGTACAATGATTTTTTATTTTTTTTGCTGCCTCCCCTGCCACTCGACACTGAGTAACATTCAGGTTGCGTCTTCGTCATAGCCTCACATCCACCCCACTGCTTTATTTTCCTTCAGCCCTGTCTTTACCATCTACAGAGCCCAGCTGCACCTAGTTTCTCCCACTTACCCCCTGAAAGAACCCTTGCTCACCTACTGCCCCACCTAGCCCTCCCACAGAGCCCCTTCCAGTACTACAGTACTGGACCATGTGGAGCCTAGAAACACCTGCTACCAGCCCTTGTTAACACCTAGGAAGCCCTGTAACAGAGATCATTTTAAAAAAAAATAGCTGCGTGCAGCAGCTATAAGCAACTTGACATATGTAGACAATTCAAGAATCTTTAAAAAATGATAAATTTATCATTTTTAAGACATGCATGTGTTGGTTGGACAAACAGTTCTTTTTTATCAGAACTGAATGGATGATCCTTTCATCCCCTTTCTATCCAGGGCCATACTATTACATCACTGTGAACTGATAAAGTAGTGTGGCACAGTGATGGTGGAGGCACATAAGCTGTGGGTGTAGATCTATTGTATAGCCAACAGCCAACTCTAAAGGTGGGGTCAGAAAGAATTGCTGCCCATTTAACCATTTAAATACCACAGTCAGTGCTGACTGCAGCATCTAAGCATTTAGAAAGAAAGAGGGAGCTCTGTTATACTATTGGGTGTCAGTTTTGGCAGCAAATATTTTTGACAAGTTCCCTTTAAATGGGCTGTCACCTTTCAAACACCTCCGGATAGGGAATAAATGTCTGATTTGCAAGGGTCTAACTGATGGGGTCCCCACCAATCATGCAAATGGGGTCCCACCCATTAATGGAGCAGCGGTCATACACATGATCCATACACACCTCTGGTCCGTTCAACAAGGCCCCCATTCTAGTGATAAGTGGGGCCCCATTGGTCATTTTCAGATACTTAGACATTTTTTATTTTTACACATTATCCAGAGAGGAGAATGGCTACAAAGAATATCTCTGGCTCTGGAGGACCCAGCTTATCTGTGCATTACACAAACATGCCATTGATGTTAAAGGCTCCTACCCAACTACTGCTTCCCAACCCTGATCTGCTTCCTGCCACTTTCTACTGATCTACAAAATAACTTTCACAGATCATTAGTACAGAATAATCAATGCAGCAAAAAGAAATCCCAAAAATTGTGAAGTTGTTGTTTTTTCCATTCCTCCCTTTCAAAAAAAGGTGTGATGTCTATTTTGATTGAAACCTTAAAATGCTATGTCTCGTGGATCACAGTAATGCATATAAAAAACAGTATTGCTTTAACACCTCACATACTATTGGCACTAGTGGGTAAGTACTTAAAACCATTTGATGCATTATTTGAAAGTGGTTTGCAACCTACAAATTAGGATTTTACACTGGGGTCTTGGCAGCAAGATAACCTATGATCAATATTAGACCTAAAAATGACCTGATGACAAAAAGTGCAGATTCCCTTTAAATATATAATTTACTTTTTAATGCATGTCTAACTCCAACAGGTGCTGAAGTCACTGAGCAAAGAAAAAAACTGAAACATGTCTAGTATATCATTAAACGTAAACCCTATGTAATCTCTCAATAAACACTTCTGTCTACCTTGTTCAGTTCAGTTGGGTTTTTGACACAAATTATTTGAGGGAGAATGTATTTTATCTTGGCTAATACAAGAAATTACAAGTGGCCTAATGCTTAGTGACAGAAGCTGAAGAAGCTGACATATCAAAGGAGTCATTGGAATATAAACAAAAAATAAATCACAGCTTCAGTGTCCCTCCCCGAAATGAAATTCCTCCTTTTACAAAGACCATATAATCCTTTCATTTTCAAACAAATACCACCTCATTTATGTTTTTCTAACATAAGCTTGCATAAATCTTACAACAAGAAGCGTGTTTATTGTGTTTTTTAATAGCTCTGTTTGAAGGATTTCACTCTGACATCATACTATTGAACAATCTCGCAAGGATTACATGTGTCAGCCATTCAATTGCTGGTAATTGTAGCACAAAGCCTTAAGCTACATCTATTTCACTCCATGTAAAGTATGCACTATATTTTTTCTTGCTTTGTTACAAAAAAAAAGCAGCTATTAAATTAATTGACACTAAAAGCCTGCCACGGCTATCTAATCTATTAATTTTTAGTTAAATATTAACTAGGATGTCTGCTATGACAAGCATTTGACCTGTGGAGAGAAAAGAATCAAGTTTGCCATTGCTTAAGGTTAAGGAAATATTTGGCTGGAGGTAAGAAGTAAAGAATTTTTTTTTATTCTACCTTATATGCTTTCATTTTTTTAATGCAAGTGTTGACTTTACGCGAGGCCAACTTGTGGAGCTTGATGCAGCATGTTTGTCTGTGAACATAAATCAATGATTGTAAAACAAAATGTTCCATTGAGACAACTCTATTAAAGGTAAAATATTCATAAACATGAAATTTTGATTAGGAGTAAACACCTTCTAATGTGCAGGTAGTGCTGCATGCCAGGGGCAAGACACGCTGTCTTAAGGCCAGGCAAGGGTTTTCAAAATGCACCACTCATCCACCACCATCGATCCCTGAAGTTCAACCAGGTAAGGTTTGAATAGATAATCATTCAATTGACAGCTATTGGCCCTACATCCATTTAAAAAAATATAGGGGGTCATTTACTATGCTGAAATACGCTTAAATTAGGCGTATTTCAGGTGCAGACAGCGGCGCAATACTTAGTTGTGTCTCTATCTGCAACTTTGCCCCGCAGACTGGAGGTTTACAAGTTCGGGTGTGATGTGGGAGGGGAAGGGGATGGACCGGCAGGCCTGTCTTATTCACCATTTTCTACGCATGTCTTAGAAAAAGGTCTAAATGTAAGACCACTCAAAGCTGAATGCACCGAAGTTATGGAGAGCCCTGTGCCTCTTCCCATAGATCTCTTTTTGCATAAGCACCCCCTCCCCCAATGGTACACTGAGCAGCTGCAAGCTAAGCCTCCTTCCTTTTCTCTGTGTGCAATCCATATTGACATCTGCAGCGATCCCTAGAGGAGCTGGTGCAGAGGATGGGAGTGGTAGTGACCCTGATAAAATGTTGTGTCACAGTGTACTGCCTCAGGCAGCTGCTCCCGGAGGATCAGTGTAGTGGAAATGTAGTACTGAAGAATGAGGCCAGAAGTGCATGTATAAAGCCCCTTGCAGACGAGCGTTTATAATGCTGCGAGTCCGCAGCTCAGCTCCCGGCCTGAACTCCCAGCACTGACAGGGTTACATAGCATTATATTGATTTGATTGAGACTTTAGTTCATTGATCTCTTTGGAGAATCCTCTTTAGGAGCAGGAGCTTTGCAGTGTGCTTCCTTTCTCTTCTATGTCTCAACATGTACTCCCTCTCCTGGCAGTAAACAGTAATAGCCCAGTCTTACCCAGAGGGGAGAAACAAGGTGGCTAACCCTGTTCCCAGTATTTTCTGTGGCTATTGCAAATACCTAAATAAGCAATGATAAAAGGTTCTTTAACCCCTCCAGGACCCTGGACGAAAATACTCGTCCTAACTGAGCAGTAATTAGCGCATTAGGACAAGCATTCTCGTCACAGTCTACAGTTAAACTGTCACCACATCTGCAGACATGGTGACAGCGCTGAGATCACGGCTGTTACACACAGCCAGGGGTCTCAGCTAACTGGCCAGGGACCAATCAGAGCGGTCCCCGGTCAGCGATCACTCTGATTGGCTAGTCTGTAGAGACTACCCAATCAGAGGCTTCTGATGCCAGGTCAAAGGTTCTGAACCTGATTACGGGAATCAGAACCTTATAAAGCATATAAATAATATCCACCCCCCCCCCCACGAGCCCTCAATGTCCCCCTATGTGGCGGTGTGGCGTGCGGGTGGTTTACAGGAGGCGGGCTAACACCGCTGGTGGTCCAGTGGTGTTAGCAGAGTGTCAGCACATTGCTGCCACTCTGCTAAAAATGGTTGGCATCTGTGCTTGTACAGATGCCAGCCGTTTAACCCCTTCCATGCCGCAGTCTGTACGGACCGCTGTATGGAAGGGGTTAACAGGGAGCTCCATCGCTCTCCCATCGGGGGTCTGCTGTGCCTTTGCCTCTTCATCACCCGCTGCTCAGTTCTGACAGCGGGTGATGATCACCATGGCAACAGGACGCCTTCAGAAACGTCCTGCTTACCATGGTAATAGTAACTGATCAGACTTCTGCTAAAGGAAGTCTGACCAGACTGTATAAAGTACAAAATACAGTACAGTACACTATATTGTGTACTGTACTGTATTATACTGACATCAGATCCACTGGATCTTCAAGAACCAAGTGGGTCTGGGTCAAAAAAATGTACAAAAAAATGAAAAAAAGTAAAAAAAAAATATCACTGAATAAAAATTAAAAAAATGTAATACACTACACATATTAGGTATCGCCGCATCCTTAAAAACCTGCTCTATAAAAATATCACATGACCTAACCCCTCAAGTAAATACCGTAAAAAAAAACACAAAAAAATGCCATTTTTGTCACCTTACATCACAAAAAGTGTAATACCAAGCGATCAAAAAGGTGTATGCCTCTCAAAGTACCAATCAAACCGCCATCTCGTCCCACAATAAATGAGCCCCTACATAGCACAATCGTCCAAAAAAATATGGCTCTCAGACAATAAAGACAGTAAAACATTATTTTTTTTCTAAAATGCTGTTATTGTGTTAAAGTAAAATAAATAAAAAAACAGTATACATATTAGGTGTCGCCGCATCCATAAAAACCTGCTCTATAAAAATATCACATGATCTAACCCCTGAGGTAAATACCGTAAAAATGACTAAATAAAAACTGTCAAAAAAATTATTTTTGTCACCTCATATTACAAAAACTATAATAGCAAGCGATCAAAAAGTTATATGCACTCAAAAAAGGTGCCAATCAAACCGTCATCTTATCGCGCAAAAAATTTTACCCTACATAGGACAATCACCCCCCCAAAAAAAAATATGGCTCTCAGACTATGGAAACATTAAAACATGATTTTTTTTTTTGTTTCAAAAATGTTATTATTGTGTAAAACTGAAATAAATAAATAAAAAGTATACATATTAGGTTTTTCCACGTTCGTAACAACCTGCTCTATAAAAATAACACATGACCTAACCCCTCAGGTGAACACAGAAAAAAAAATATATAAATACCATGTCAAAAGTCATTTTTGTCACCTTACATCACTAAAAGTGTAATAGCAAGCGACCAAAATGTAATATGCACCCCAAGATAGTGCCAATAAAACCGTCATCTCATCCCGCAAAAAATGAGCCCCGACAGTCGCCCAAACAATAAAAAATAAAAATATGGCTTTCAGAATGTAAAGATGCTTTGTTATGAAAAACGGAAACAAAAAAATATAGAAATAGTCCCACAACAGCTATTTTTTTGCAAATTTTCCATTTTAAGCCATTTTTCCAGTAACAAAGCAAGGGTTAACAGCCAAACCAAACTCAATATTTATTACCCTGCTGGACTGTTTTTTTAACACTATGTCCCATTTGAAGCCCCCCTGATGCACCCCTACAGTAGAACTCCAAAAAAGTTATCCCATTTTGGAAACTACGGGATAGGGTGGCAGTTTTGTTTGTACTATTTTAGGGCAAATATGATTTTGTTTGCTCTATATTACACTTTTTTTGAGGCAAGGTAACAAAAAATAGAAAATAACTCTTGTGGAACAACTAAAGGGTTAACAAAGTTTGTAAAATCAGTTTTGAATACCTTGAGGGGTGTAGTTTCTTAGATGGAGTCACTTTTTTGGAGTTTCTCCTCTAGGGGTGCATCGGGGGGCTTCAAATGGGACATGGTGTCAAAAATCCAGTCCAGTAAAATCCGCCTTCCAAAAACCATATGGTGTTTCCTTCATTCTGTGCCCTGCCGTTTGGCCATACAGCAGTTTACGACCACATATGGGGTGTTTCTGCAAACTACAGAATCAGGGCAATAAATATTGAGTTTTGTTTGGCTGTTAACCCTTGCTTTGTTACTGGAAAAAATGGAATAAAATGGAAAATTTTCCATTAAATCGAAATTCTGAAATTTTATCTCCATTTGCCATTAACACTTGTGGAAAACCTAAAGGGTTAACGACGTTTGTAAAATCAGTTTTGAATACCTTGAGGGGTGTAGTTTCTAGAATGGGTGGTCATTTTTGGGTGGTTTCTATTATGTAAGCCTCACAAAGTGACTTCAGACCTGAACTGGTCCCTAAAAAGTGGGTTTTTGAAAATCTCTGAAAAATTTTAAGATTTAAGATTTGAAGCCTTGTAACGTTCCCAAAAAATGAAATGGCATTCCCAAAATGATCGATACATAAAGTAGACATATGGGGAATGTAAATCAATAACTTTTTTGGTGGTATTACTATGTATTATAGAAGTAGAGAAATTGAAACTTGGAAAATTGCTAATTTTTCTAAATTTTTGGTAAATTTGGGATTTTATTTATAAATAAAAATGAAATTTTTCGACTCCATTTTACCACTTTCATGAAGTACAATATGTGACGAAAAACAATCCCAGAATGGCCTGGATAAGTAAACGTGTTTTAAAGTTAACACCACATAAAGTGACACTGGTTAGATTTGCAAAAAATGGCCGAGTCCTTAAGGTGAAATAAGGCTGGGTCCTTAAGGGGTTGAATGCAGTTTTGTAAACATGATTATCCCACAAAACAGAAAAGAACCAGTCTCTCTTTTTTTCTAGTTATAAATATCCTGCCAAGTTTAGTCACAACATTTTCCGAGATAGTATCTAATAGAAAAGCTATGGAAGAAACAAAGATACTGTCATAAACATTTGTAACAGTTGTGAAACAAATTTAACACTTTGATTCAAAACTGTCTTCAAACAAAGCCCAACAACTGGGAAGTTTCCAGTGTCTATTGCAAATCAACAACTATAGTAACACTTAGCATATTTTGGAGAAAACAGCCTTTGTTTTACCAACTTTCTCCTCTAATACACTCAGGATAGGTCATCAATATCAGATCGGCGGGGTCCGACACCTGGTTCCCCTGCCGATCAGCTTTATGGGGAGACAGCGTGCAATGTGCGCATGTGCCGTCTCCCTTTACTATTCCTGCTCGCTGCTGCAGTCCCATAGACATACAGCGGAGAGCAGAAAGAGAGAAGGCACATGCGCACAGCACGTGCTATCTACCCGTACAGCTGATCGGCGGGGGGGGGCCAGGTGTCGGACCCCCGCCAATCTGATATTTATGACCTATCCTGAGGATAGGTCATAAATATTAAAAAGCCCGACAACCTCTTTACAATATTTTTACAGCAAAACAGTAAGTTACAAACTCATAAAAATTTATTACTAAACACTAAAATTCACAAAAACATTTTTAAAAATCACATCGGTTTCTTCCATCATCTTTTCTTTTCCCGTTGTGATATTTTGTCTTATAAAGAAATTAAAACTATGACATACACTGTATATAAAATAACCTTCATTTTTCTCCAGGAATTTATGTAAGCATATATACATAAATGGTATCAAGTGAAAATCCACTAAAACAGCGGTCCCCAACCGCTGGGCCGCGGCACAGGACCAGGCCCTAGAGCGGCAATATGGGAGTGGAGATGCCAGCCTACAGTAAGAAGGCTCATGTCCTGCCCAGAGTCAGACAACAGAACGAGCGTGCCCATGAATCACCAGGGCGCACACGGCAGTAGGAAGCCCCACCCACCTTCCCGCAGCCCCGACCACCTACCCGACGGGAAAGATACTGCGCAAGAAGAAGATGGCTGCCGCAGTGTGCCACTTCAGGACTCCACAGGCAGTTTGAATGAGGGTCCAGCAACACTGACAGTGAGTTGTCAGACTGTCAGTGTGACAGCTCCCTGAGAGGTGTGGGGTGACCAGGTGGTATATTAAGTAAGGGTAATACTGTTAGTAGGGCTGGACAGCAGAGATGGCATCCAGTCTGGGCATTACTGTCTCTGACTGCCACCTGCTTGGCTATCAGCAGTGAGTGACAGTCAGTGTCACAGTGTGACTGAGTCACTCCCTGAGTGTTAGGTGTGGGGTGAGTCAGGGTGCTTGTGAAAGATGACCAGAGACAGTAATGCCCAGAGGATGCCATCTCTGCTGTCCATATAATAGGCCTACCATTATTACGCCTTCATATACCGCCTGCCACTCATCAAATAATGGGCAACTTAATGTGAGGTACACATGAGGTTGCTTACTATTAATGTGAGGCACATGCAGGTCCAAATTGATAAAACAATGTGCCTCAAATAAACAGCAAGTTACTCCAGCTAGATGGACCTTCCCTAGATGGTACTGTCTCGTTGCACGGAAGCAAGCCCAGTGCTGCCACTGATTCTGCATTATGGTGAGTTGGGTCACATTTAAATACTAAATGTAATCGTAATATAGTATTATATATTTTAATATGCACCTTGTGTTTTGTTATGCACGTGAATCAGTCAGCGCTGACCAGCACCCCCTAAGTCCTGACCCAGGACCCCCCACACCACCCGGTCCCTGGGAAAATTGTCTGGCATGAAACTGGTCCTTGGTGCAAAAAAGGTTGGGGACCACTGCACTAAAAAATAGGTTTCGGCATACCAAGACAGGAGATCACATCATGAACATGTATTATTGCTGGTTTCAGGAACTATACACAACTCAAATCTCTGACTCAACAAATTACCATTGATTTGTGTTTGGTTACAGTGCTGTACCACTGTAAATTAAACTAAAAGTAGTCATACACATTAGATGCCAGTTGGCCAAACACATCAATTTTGGCAGAACCATTAAACCATTTAATGTGCATGGCGGTGTCTGACTTTCTCCTGAGAGAGGGGACATGAGGTGGGTGTGTTGAATTTCAGCATGCCCTATCCCATTTTCTGGTGTAAGATAGGCTGCCACCAGAAGTGTCTGGCAGCTGTTCACTCTATAGAGAACACATACACATTTGAAGAAGACCCTTTCTTTATGGAAACAGGTGGTAGTTTGAGTTAATGTATTATATAATGTCCTACACACATTTTTGACATGTTAGAAGATCAATTTTTGACTTATTTCGCTTTAAAAGTACACCTCCTTTTTTGTAAATATCTCATTGCCATGCAGCTTTCACTTCTCCTAAGAAAAAATATTAAATTTACAGTTTTTATCTTAATCATTTGCCAATATTAAATTCACAGATTTTGTTGGAAAACACCTTTGCAAAATATGCCAAAAAGTGGTGTATATATCACATAATAAATGACCGCTGTAGTGCCTGTCAGGCTAGTGCACTCCCAGTCAGTATAGGAAAATAAAGCCATATACAGGCAAATAACATAACAAAGCAAGGTCAAATTTCTGAGCATTGTGGGGATGTTTAAGGGACAGTACAATGTCATATCTTCAATACTTTTATATTAAAGTATTTCTGTGATTTTTTAAAACATATATACACTCCTCAAGATTGAAACTCCAAGACCAAGGACAAACAATAAAGTTATACAAATTGGGGGGGTAGCAGCTGTAGCTAAGATCTGCAAACTATCAAAATTTTCCAGCATCTAGCTCCAATCTGTGTCATGTGGAAGGGGCATAAAAGCCAGAAGGAAACCTCAAAAATCAGATCATGTCTTGTGGAATTACTGTGTGATGCCTCCTGCCAGTTATTGCCACTTGTCACAAAACTGAGAGGGATAAAATCCTTGAACTGATGCATTGGTTTATCACTTCTGCAGATCGCTACACACATAGATGAGATGTTAGCATTGTTCAACTTGTGTGTCCAGGGGTTTGGAAAACAACAATGAACTGGAATGAGAACAGGAGGTGCACAGAGGTGAACCTCTGCATGGATAGATCATCAGATTAGAAGAATGGCGCAGAGTGAACCATTCTGTTCTGTAAGTGAAATTGGACATCACATCCCAAGCCTAGGGCGGCAAACAGTGTATACACAAACTATCAGAAGGCATTTGTATGATAATGGGGTATGAACCAGGTGCCCAGCTACAAGTGTTCCATTGACCTCAGACCACTGTTGCAAAGGCTATCATGGTGCACAGATGGTAATGGAGGCTAGAATGGAGGTTTATCCTCTTTAGCAATGAGTCCCAATTTTGCCTTGGATGCAGTGATAACCAGAGATTGGTCTGGAGACCACGTGGGCAACACCATGAAGAGGCCTTCAAAAGAGAATGTCACACTGGTCTTACTCCCAGGATTATGATGTGGGGTGGCATAATGTATGGTAGCCCGACCACACTAGTCCTTATATGCTATATCTCTTCATTCACGAACCATAATTCGCAAGACAGTGACCCTGCAATACAAAATCAACAAGACTAAATCCGAAGTTGTGGTGCAGCGTCTGTTTTAATGGCATTTTGGAACTGATCCACCAATGCTAAAGAGCATTTGTCATTGGTTCCGACAATTTGAGGAAGCAGGTTGTATTTTGTATGTAAGAGGAAGAGCACTTGAAAAACTTGATAACTCATTAAACTGTTTGTAACTTTTTTCATTATTGTAACATGTTGCATGAAATATACTGCTTTGAAATCAGGCCCATCTTTTTGGAACATCTTGTGTGTGCGCGTGTGTATAGATACTGTATATATGCACAGAGTCACAGGAGGGGAGGAGGAATACTTTAGGGAGGAGCCTCTACATGCAGTTCTAATTTTCACTTTAACATGATAGACACCTCAGCGGAACCTAATTTAGCCCATTATAACTCAATGTGGTCTGTTGAGCACCACCAGGGTCTGTTGCATGACATAATTAACATAGCGTTGTGGCGTCTGTAATAAATGTAGACATGGCTATATGTCTGTTGGATAGTCTTGATGAGGCCCATATAGAGGTGTGAGGTTAGAAGCCAATATTTGTTTTTATACTGGCAAAAATCAAATTCACCTTTATCTAATACAAATCTCTCTTTGAATTAATTCTTGCATATTTTTTAATAAACTTTAATGATAAATCATCATCACAAGAATATTGTGAAAATCATTTTCCTTAATTATCTCCGCTTAATGTCAGTGTGAAAAGAGTACACAATCTGAATAAAGATGTAAGATGAGGTTACAAGACTTGAGTGCTCTAGAAGCAGGTTTTAGAAGTATACACTACAGCTCAATCATCACAAATCAGCTAGGTGAAGATTTTTTTTTATAGAATTTGAAATACTCATTACCACATGTTCCCCTTGCTTCTAATTACTTTAATTAGGAATGAGATATGAGAGTATGATGTTCTAATTATAGACACATTTTTTCAAATAGTTCTTTTTTCCACTGGTTGATTTGATTAATCATAACGGAAATAGAAAATCTTTCCATAAATTAAAGTACTTATGTAAACTCCTGAACTGTCATTCATGTGCATCGAGTCTTATGCATTAACTTCTAAAAGATTATTAATAATAATGCTTTGCTTGAAAAAACAATGTCTCCATTTCTTATGTGTTTTTTATTTTTAATTTTCTAAAAGAAAATAGAAATTTATGAAATCAAATGTGTATATGGAGATGTAGAAATGCAGAGATGTAACTTGAAGCTCCTGGGCTCCATTGCAAAATCTGCAACAAGGCCCTTACCTACCATGTAAAAGCAAAAACAGTGCAACAGCACCTGTACACATAGGATATATGGACTAACACTATATTAAAATCATTTGTGCCCAACCACCACATCAAGGTGACTCCAATCTGGATGGGAGTCTATTCTATGTTACCTTTCTCTGTGCCATCCTTCCTCATAATTAAGGGTAAGGAGGTTCCACATGTATATTGTGTCCGCTCCATTTTTTTTTACCATTCTCTGTACCAGCAGGCCTCTGAATTGAGGGAAAGCATCCTACAGCTATATACTGCACAAATTAAAAACAGCCTGTGGAAAGGATGGTTTGGTTAGGAGTGCACAATGATGGAGTTAGAAGTGTGTACTGAAAAGACCAAAGTTAGTCAACACATCTTGAAAAATGAAGTAAATGCACAGGTGCGCGTGGCCATGGCTGAAACTACCAAAGTAAAAGCAGACACAATGCAACAGCAGTCTGCAGAATATATGGACCAATATTATATTAACTATATAAAATTAATATTAGGTATTTAACAAAATCATTTTTGCCCATCCACCACGGCATGGGGACCTCAATCTGGATGGGAACTTATGATACCTCTCTCTATGCCATCCCGCCTCTTAATTCAGGGTAAGCACGTTCCACATGTATATTGTGTCTGCTCCATTTGTTACCTTTCTCTGTGCCAGCATGTACCATGTGGCATTTCTAACACTTGTATTTATTATATGGAAAAGGAGCCTTTGGGCCTCCTTAGGCATCAGGGCTCAAGTGAGACCACTACCACTGGACCCCCTATACCGACACCAGTGTGGAAATTTACGTTGAACCTTTACATTCCTGAAGTCAAGCAAATATACAAAAAAGGGTACGGTACATTTACAATAGATCAACTAATCTGGTACGAAGATATCATATAATACATATACTATTGATCGGCTATAATTTCTACTGTATGTTGATTCCTAATTAAAAGGGTGTTCCAGATAGAACAAGTTATCTCCTATCCACCGGCTCTGCTGTTCCCTGTTTGAATGAAGCATTGTCAAGTACGTACACCACTGTTCCATTCCAAGTCTGTGGGACTAGTGGTTATTATTAGTTATTATTTGAAAGTGCTATTAATTCCATGCCACTGAACATCAATGTGTTACACGTACATACTATAGAAAATACAGACACTATAAACATCAAACTATTTAAACTAGTAGAGAGTTGGAGAGGACCCTGCCCAAGAAAACTTACATTCTAAAAGGGAAGGGGAAGGACCCAGTAGGTGAGTATAAAAGCTGTTCATGTAGCTATTCTGTGGCAGCATGCTTATTGCATGTGGTAGGCTTTCCTGAAGAGGTGGATTTTCAGGTTGCTTTTGAAGGTTTGGATGTTGAGGGAGAGTCTGAGTTGCTTGAGTAGCGAGCTGCAGAGTAGGGGGAGAGGCACGTGAGAAATCTTGTAGAAGATTTTGTGAAGAACAAATGAGAAGAGAACAAAGAAGGAGATCCTCTAAGAATCAGAGATTACATGTGGGGATGTATCTGGAAAGTAGGTCAGATGTACTTTAGGGAAAGGAAATATTGTGAACAACCTTATATGTAGTTGTGAGTATTTTAAAGTGGATTTGCTAGGCAATGAGGAGCCAGTGAAGGGATTGGCAGAGGGAAAAGGCAGAGGAGAAATGAGGAGAAATGAGTATTAACTGGGCAGTAGAGTTGAGAAGGAGGGGTGCAAGAGTGCTAAATGGGAGGTCATGAGAAGAATGTTGCAGTAGTCCAGGAGGCAGATGACGAGGGCATGCAGAGTATTTGCCATCTGAATGGGGCTCCAGTGTTCCCCATCTGAATGGAACAATGGTTAAGCATGTGCACCACCACTCCATTCAAGTTTTTGGGACTGCCATCAATAACCAAGCACTGAACACTGCGATCTCCTGCAGTCCCATAGATATTAATAGAGTGGTAGTACTCATGCTCGATCTACTATTAACCAGAGTAACTTATGTTGGATGACTCTATATTTCTTCGTAGTACTATCTTCCCTACTGAAGTAGCCTTCTCTGTTAGAAGCATTTCAATAGTCTGTCTGAGGGTGGCCTTGAACATCATTCATTATAGTCTTTATGATATATTGAAAGAAACAAAAGCTGAGACCAACACAATGTGGCTGCATCATGATGGCTATGGGCTAATACAGGCTGATGCACTGTCCTTCTACATCATGGGTAGGAAAATCAAAATCAATAGTAGACTACTCATGATCAACTGTTCATACATTGCCTCAGCGATGCTTCCAGCTAGACCTACGTGGACAAGATATTTCTATAAGGAACCACAGCAAACATTGATATTCTCTTTTCGTACACTACACAGAACAAGTCCTAGGCGACAAGTCCATAACTAGTTGACGGTCCCTATACTGATAAGTGCAGAGATTCAAACCAAGCGCCCGCAGTAAAAACCGCAGGTACCTGTTCACACACTGGACAGACAAACAAAAAACAAGGGGAAGTCATGCCAGAAACAGTCAAACCAGGAGATAAATACCAATAACAATCACTAAGCGAAAGAAGGTAGCAATAACAAGCCAAGGGTCAATACCGGACAAGAAGCAAGTACAGAATCGCTGAGCAGAGGGAGAGGTCAAGGAATAGCCGAGGTCAAGTCCAAAACCAACAGTCCAATTCACACAAAGGCAGCAGAGCACAGCAAGGAAAACCTCCAACAGGCAACAATGGTTGCCAGTAGCTGCCTTAAATAGGGAGCTAATCACCTGAACGCTGGGGGGGTTGCGGTGTGACTCAGATGAGACATCATCAGGAGGGTGTGACTATTGATAGGGCGTGGCCTATGCTGCGTCAAGAGGGGACATGAGCTACGCACAGATTCACCAAGGGGCATGGCCTGACAGCGCGTCTGGAACCGCACTGCAGTGTCCAAACCCCATACTGCAGCACTGGAGCTCGGACAGGCAGGTTGGTGACAACGTGTAGACTGTACACATGCATCACTGCATTGTCCTTCTATCCTGATTATCCGAACATATCTTAATTAGGCTTTCTGTTCCTGGAACTCTTTCCAGTGGATGTAGGACA
Organism: Bufotes viridis; assembly: GCA_033119425.1. Lineage (NCBI taxonomy): Eukaryota > Metazoa > Chordata > Amphibia > Anura > Bufonidae > Bufotes > Bufotes viridis. The sequence goes on along the minus strand of CM065593.1, from coordinate 384,998,272 downwards.
GGTAGTTCCTTGCACAAATATGAATGAATTTCCAAAAAACTAAAACTGTCTCAAACTGTTTGTATGGGTGATATATTAGATATGTATTTACTTCACAGTAAGGATGGTTCCTGTTTTACTAATGTATTAATGAACAAGTGATCATGTTCTCACCCACTTAAGACTCCTACAGAATATTTTAGGGCAATAAACATTGAGTTGAGTTGATGAAAAACAAGGATGAAAAAAACTCCGACTGAGTTATGCAACTTTTCTGGTCCTGCCAAGGGCTGATACTTTACAAAGTTGAGCACAGACATCCAGCACACCTGTGTACATTGGCAGGGAATTAAAACAACAAATCAAAAGGACAAGCATCCAATTAACTGTCAAGAGTACGATTTATATTAAGGATTTAATTCACATTTTCTAAGCCGGCTTTAACTAATGCTCAAAGGACATGTACAAGACATTTTGAAATGGTTGGAGTAATTTTTTAATTACTGAGAATGTCATTACCAGCTAATAAAACGTGAAACATCTGACAAAATGGCTGCCTGCAATGTCAGTGCATACAAATGACAGATTGTGTAAGAATTTATGGTTACACATTCAATGTTTGCTGTTGCAAGGAGAGGGATTCCCTGTCAAAATAAAGATGGATTCTGATTTTTGTTCTGGACAATATGAACCAAGCAGGACATTTATCAAATACGTCTGTTTTGTGGCTTAAAAAAAGTTGCAAGTCATGGTAATTGCTGCGTTTTCTCATTTGGTCAAAGATTGCAACATTTGATGTTCCTCACCACTTTTCAAAGTGGCCTATGTAACTAGCTGAAAGTGAGATTAGATTTGGCAAAAGTCGCAACTTCATGATAGCCAATCCCCTGGTATACCTTGATACATATAGGTGTAAACCACATTGCACTGATGCCAAATATATTGTTAAGGTGCGCCATTTCATAAATTTGGCACAGGCATGCAAAGCAAAGACGGACCTTGAACTGACACAAAAACAACCGCAAATCCCTAAAATTGAGATTTTTGGGTGATGTCAACAGAGTGACATCATAGAATCCTGCATTCTTGTCTCATTGAAGAGATGTAGCAAGAGTAGTGATAAGAGACTCTCTTGGGGTTCGATTTGAACTTGTTTGGCCAAATTGGTCAGGTGTTTTGATTCATGTCAAAATAAATTTGACCCGCATCGAATGTGCTCCAATTGCCCTGAAAAGTTGTGGGTGACACTCTGGGGTCTCTCAGGACTGTATGCAACTCACTTCATAGTCTATAACACCAAGCCAGCATTAGTAATCTTAAAGTGATGGCAACATATATGGCTATGGTTAAAAGCATGGTTGATAGTGATAACGGACTCTATAAAAACAAACTGCATTGTAGTTTTTTTTTTGTTTTTTTTTCATTTAGAAAATTGGTCCAATACATTTTTTCTTTTTGATGTCTAATGCCTCTCGGTATGTATACACACACATAACCTGTGATCCTCCTTCATTCTTCCTGCCTTTTGATGTGAAAAAATGGCTAATGCCATTTTGAGAAATTCACCCAAATGGAATGGCCAAAAATTTAGATTAGAATTTGACATGAATTTTTGGAAATTTTAGGTTGATTTTGATTTGTTTAAAATGAATCCACTTGTCCCTTCCACTCCCTTCTGTCCTTCGTCTTTCATGTCCTAGCGCTTTCCGAGCACACTCGCTGGCTATTAGCAGTTGGTGTAAATGTGCCCATAATTCAGTCAGCGAATTGCCCTTGCCATGTTTGTAGTGAATTTATGTGGACGTGTAGACGTACTACTGTACATATATCTTTGTACAACTGTTCACCTTTGTACTTTGTTGTAAAAAATTTAAATGCAATAAAACGTATTGATATAAAAAAAAAATGGATCCACTTGTGTCTAATCAACAGCTAAATAGACACAATAAAAGATAACAGTAATAAGACCAGCTAATAACATGCTTAACTGGGCCTGCAGATCCTATTAATTCCATATTGAATTCTGCTCCTTGGGACTTAAATTAAACATTTTTTCCTGAGACTTATATACTGATAGGCCATAGGTATCTTAAAGTGATAGCAATGTATATGGTTATGGGTAAATGCATGGTTGACAGTGATAATAGCCTCTATAAAAAACAAACATCACTGTAGGATTTTTTTCATTTAAAAAAATGGTCCAATAAAGTTTTTCTTTTTGATGGCGACACCAGGGACCCCGCCAATTAGCTTTTTGAGAAGGCACCAATGCCTGTGAGCACCACAGCCTGAGCTCAGACCACCAGTCAGACCCCCAATGTTAATCAGATCTCAGCTAACAGCCCCAATCAGACCCCCAATGTTAAAAAGACCTCAATAAGACCTCAGATCAGACCCCCAATCAGACCTTAGCTCAGACCCCAATGTGAATAACCCTTAATCAGAACACAGATAAGAGCCCCATGCTTCTCATCAGCCCCCAGCAGTCTCATGTCAGCCCCCATTGCCTCATATCAGCCCCCAACAGCCCCCACTGGCTCTCATATTAGCCCCCAGTAGCCCCCATTGCCTCTCAAATTAGCCCCAGCAGCCCCTATCGCCTCTCATATTATCCCCAATTGCCTCAGATCAGCCCCCAGCAGACCCATATAGCCTCAAATCATCCCCCAGCAGCCCCATGTTAGTCCAGATCATCTTCCAGCAGCAATATATTGCCTCAGATCATCCCCCAGCAGCCATATATTGCCTCAGATCATCCCCCAGCAGCCCCATATTGCCTCAGATCCTCCCCCCAGCAGCCCCATATTGCCTCAGATTACCCCCCCATCAGCCTCATATTGCCTCAGATTACCCCCCCAGCAGCCCTATATTGCCTCAGATTCCTCCCCCAGCAGCCACATATTACCTCATATTACTCTCCAGCAGCCCCATATTGTCTCATCTTTTATAAAATAAAAAAAACACTTACCTCTCCTGCTCCTGGACACCGCCGCTCCTCACTGCCCGCAATATTCTTCCTCCTGCTGTCGGCTGTGCTGTGAACTGGTGCGCACAGCGTGAAGTCACAGAGCGTCCACACTGTGCGCGGCCACTGCACAGCCGACAGCCGAGGACCAGGAAGCGGTGAGTAACATAGTAACAGAGTAACATAGTATATAAGACCGAAAAAAGACATTTGTCCATCCAGTTCGGCCTGTTTCCTACAAGTTGATCCAGAGGAAGGCAAAAAACCCCTGTGAGGCAGAAGCCAATTTTCCCCACTTAAGGGGAAAAAAATGTCTTCCCAACTCCAATCAGGCAATCAGAATAACTCCCTGGATCAACAACCCCGCTGTAGTAGCTATAGCCTGTAATATTATTACACTCCAGAAATACATCCAGTGACCTGTTGAATTCCTTTATTGTACTCACCATCACCACCTCCTCAGGCAGAGAGTTCCATAGTCTCACTGCTCTTACAGTAAAGAATCCTTTTCTATGTTTGTGTACAAACCTTCTTTCCTCCAGACGCAGAGGATGTCCCCTCGTCACAGTCACGGGGATAAATAGATGATGGGACAGATCTCTGTACTGACCCCTGATATATTTATACATAGTTATTAGATCTTCCCTCAGTCGTCTTTTTTCTAAAGTGAACAACCCTAATTTTGATAATCTTTCAGGGTACTGTAGTTGCCCCATTCCAGTTATTACTTTAGTTGCCCTCCTCTGAACCCTCTCCAGCTCTGCTATGTCTGCCTTGTTCACAGGAGCCCAGAACTGTACACAGTACTCCATGTGTGGTCTGACTAGTGATTTGTAAAGTGGTAGGACTATGTTCTCATCACGGGCATCTATGCCCCTTTTGATGCAACCCATTATCTGATTGGCCTTGGCACTAGCTGCCTGACACTGGTTTTTGCAGCTTAATTTGCTGTTTATTAAAATTCCTAGATCCTTTTCCATGTCAGTGTTACCGAGTGTTTTACCATTTAATATGTATGGGTGAATTGCATTATTCCTTCCCATGTGCATAACTTTACATTTGTCAGAGTTAAACCTCATCTGCCATTTCTCTGCCCAAGCCTCCAATCTATCCAGATCCCTCTGTAGCAGAAAACTGTCCTCTTCAGTGTTACTTACTTTACACAGTTTAGTGTCATCTGCAAAAATAGATATTTTACTGTGTAAGCCTTCTACAAGATCATTAATAAATATATTGAAGAGAATACGGCCCAATACTGACCCCTGAGGTACCCCACTAGTGACAGTGACCCAATCTGAGTATCTACCGTTAATAACCACCCTCTGTTTTCTGTCACTCAGCCAGTTACTTACCCACATACAGACATTTTCTCCCAGTCCGAGCATCCTCATTTTATATACTAACCTTTTATGAGTTACAGTGTCAAATGCTTTAGAGAAGTCCAGATATACGACATCCATTGATTCGCCGCTGTCAAGTCTAGAACTTACCTCCTCATAGAAGTTGATTAAATTCGTTTGGCATGACCGATCCCTCATGAAGCCATGCTGATATGGCGTTATTTGCTTATTTTCATTGAGATCCTCTAAGATGGCATCTCTCAGAAAACCTTCAAACAGTTTACCAACAACAGATGTTAAACTTACCGGCCTATAATTTCCAGGCTCTGTTTTTGGACCCTTTTTGAATATTGGCACCACATTGGCTATGCGCCAATCGTGTGGACTCAGTATAGAGTCCGTAAATATCAGAAATAAGGGTCTGGCTATGACATCACTTAATTCCCTTAGGATACGGGGGTGTATGCCATCCGGTACTGGCGATTTGTCTATTTTAATCTTTTTAAGTTGCTGTTGTACTTCTTCCTGGGTCAGACAGGGCACTTTTAATGGGGGATTTACTTTTACATTCTGCATTTCATCTGACAGTTTATTTTGCTCAGTGAATATAGTGGAGAAAAAAATATTTAATAGTTTTGCTTTATCCTCGTCACTCTCTGCAACACCCCCCTCATTGCTATGTAGAGGGCCAACTCCTTCAGATTTATATTTTTTACTATTTATATAATTGAAGAACATTTTAGGGTTAGTTTTACTCTCTTTGGCAATTAATCTGTCGGTCTCTAGTTTGGCAATTTTTATTCGTTTTTTACATATTCTATTTTTTTCCTTATAGTTTATCAGTGCTTTCTGGCTCCCCTCCTGTTTTAATGATTTATATGCTTTCTTTTTGTCATTTATTGCTATCTTTACGGTTCTATTTATCCACATTGGTTTCTTATTGTTTCTTAGCCTTTTATTCCTATAAGGTATGTACCTCTCACAATTAGATGTTACAATGCTTTTAAAAATCTCCCATTTTGTGGTTGTATTTTTATTTTTGAGGACTGTGTCCCAGTTAGTTAGGCCTATGCCCTCGCTTAGTTGGCTAAATTTTGCTTTTTTGAAGTTTGGTATTTTGGTTCCTCACTTTTAAAACTCTCGTTTGAAGGATAATTGGAAGGTTATTACTTTATGGTCACTATTTCCTAGGTGTCCCCCAACCTGCACATCTGTTGTTCTATCAGGTCTATTGGTTAATACTAAGTCCAGTATGGCCGTCCCTCTAGTGGGGTCCTGAACCAGTTGGGAAAGGTAATTGTCTTTGGCTATTGCCAAGAACCTGTTTCCTTTTTGGGATGTACAGCTTTCAGTTTCCCAGTCTATATCTGGGTAGTTAAAGTCCCTCATAATAATGACTTCATTATGATTTGCTGCATCGTCTATCTCGTTTAGTAATAGATTTTCTGTGGACTCTGGTATATTAGGTGGTTTATAATACACTCCTATTAGTAATTTATTATTGTTTTTTGCTCCATGTATTTCTACCCACATTGACTCCACATGTTCAAGTCCCTTAGAGATGTATTTTCGAATTACGGATCTTAGACACGACTTCACATAGAGGCAGACCCCTCCACCTCTCCGGCTTTGACAATCCTTTCTAAACAGATTGTAACCTTTTATATTAACTGCCCAGTCATAGCTATCATCCAGCCATGTCTCAGTTATTCCCACTATGTCATAGCCCTCCTCACACAGCACTAATTCCAGTTCACCAGTCTTGTTAGTCAGGCTTCTGGCATTAGTATACATACATTTAAGAGGTTTATGTGTATTTTTTACCCTACATCTTTCATTCTGAGCTGTTCTAGTCCCCCCTTCCATTCCTCCCCCAGTCACGCCCCTGGTCTCTATCTGCACTATCTTCCCCTCCTATAATGTAATTACCCTCCCCCCCAGTCCCTAGTTTAAACACTCCTCCAACCTTCTAGCCATCTTTCTCCCCAACACAGCTGCCCCTTCCCCATTGAGGTGCAGCCCGTCCCTACGGTAGAGCCTGTAGCCAACAGAGAAGTCGGCCCAGTTCTCCAGGAACCCGAACCCCCCTTCCTACACCAGTTCTTTAGCCAGTTGTCAACCTCCCTAATCTCCCGCTGCCTTTCTTGTGTGGCTCGTGGTACAGGCAGTATTTCAGAAAATACTACTTTTGAGGTCCTTGCCCTAAGCTTTTGACCTAAATCTCTGAAATCATTTTTAAGGACTCTCCACCTTCCTCTAAGTTCCGATATGGACCATGACCGCTGGGTCTTCTCCAGCCCCTCCCAGTAATCTGTCAACCCGATCCGCGATGTGTCGAACTCTAGCGCCGGGAAGACAGCACACTGTTCGGCGATCACGATTTTTGTGACAGATTGCCCAATCTGTTCCCCTAATAATGGAGTCTCCCACTACCAGCACCTGTCTGGCCTGCCCTGCTCTCCTGGTCCCCTGATTACTGGAGCTGACATTCCCCTGACTGGCAGAGGAAGTGTCCGGCTGCAGCGGTGCCGTCCCTGAACTGTCATCCCCCTCTTCTGCCATCCGTGCAAACTTGTTGGGGTGTGTCAGATCAGGGCTAGCCTCCCTGGCACTCTTCCCTCTACCCCGCTTTTTTACTGTTACCCAGCTAACTACCTCACTCTCCTCAGCCTCCTCGCTACCACCCTCCTCCACATCTACCCCATAGAGTGCTTGCTCAGTGAGCAGCAAACTCTTTTCCAAATTGTCAGTGGCTTTCAGTGTTGCAACTCGCCTGTTTAGAGACTCGATGTGTGATTCCAAACGGGTAATTTGCTCACATTTTGAACAAACATATACAACCTCGAACGGCTGTTCCAGGACTGCATACATCAGGCAAGATGTGCACTGGACGGCGCTGTCAATAATAGAAGTCATATTAAATGGGAATTACGCAGGAAAAGAGAGGAAAAAAAATACAATATAGAGCAGTGATAAGATTCTTACTTACTGTGGTCCCCTTACAGCAGTAGGAAGACTAGCTAGAATCAAACCAACTGTATACAAGGATGATCTAATTAATTTATGTTTCTTGCTCCTTTTCTTAAACTCCGGTTTCTTTAAGGCCTCTTTCACACGAGCGTGTCCGGATTATGTGCGGATGCGTTGCGGATGCGTTCAGTGAAAACTGTGCGATTTCACAGACAAAGCCATTCAGTTTTGCCTGCGACTGCATTCAGTTGTTCAGTTTTTTCCGCGCGGGTGCAATGTGTTTTGATGCGTTTTTTACGCGCGTGATAAAAAACTGAAGGTTTACAAACAACATCTCCTAGCAACCATCAGTGAAAAACGCAACACACTCGCACTTGCTTGCGGATGCAATGCGTTTTTCACGCAGCCCCATTCACTTCTATGGGGCTAGGGCTGCGTGAAAAACACAGAATATAGAACATGCTGCGATTTTAACGCAACGCACAAGTGATGCGTGAAAAAAAACGCTCATGTACACAGACCCATTGAAATGAATGGGTCAGGATTCAGTGCGGGTGCAATGCGTTCACATCACGCATTGCACCCGTGCGGGAAACTCGCCCGTGTGAAAGGGGCCTAACTCCACTTATGAAAGCAGCCACTTAGTAATGCAAGCCTCAGGTAGTACAGAGCCTTCACCACTTCCTGGTCCTCCGATACTAATGAGCGCTTCCATAATGGAAGTGCTCATTAGTATTCTCCCCATAAGACGCAGGGGCACTTTTCCCCCACTACGACATGTCGTAGTTTTATTCCGGCCGCCTCTCGGCATGTTTGCCATGCTGCCGCTGGAACCCCGGCCTGCCCTCATTATCGTGAATGGGGACAAAGCGGACCACTGGCCCCACGCGTGCACTAGCGGCAGCACGGAGCTCCTTGCCATTAGTGTGAAACTAGCCTAATCTAAACCAAATTTATTAAATGCCACAACGTGCCTTTAAACATAACACTTTTCCACCCACAGGGATGAGAACTGTAAAATCACACAAATTAGATGCAAAAAAAGAGAGCAATAAAGTTTGTGACGTTTTTCCCAACTGAATTTGCAAAGGGAACAATAAATTCCTCCGTATATCTTATATGTTAATTCTTTTTTTTTAACATTATATGTTAAGATTGAGAAGTTATAAAATGTATTTTTCTACAAGGTATCATTAGTTAAATAAATGGAATGCAACAAAGTTTAACCCCTTCACGACTGCCATAGGGCTATATACGTGCTATTTGCACATACCCCATTGGGAAAGACACCGGCCATTTAGCCCCATAGATGCCGCTGTCAGCAGCTGCCCATGGCTGTCAGCAGCTGCCCGGGGTCACCGCTGCTGCAATGGCAATGGCCCGATGGTTGCCATGGCAACTGGATGCCTTACAAAGGTGTCTGGGCTGCCATGTATCTAAGGCTGATCAGACCCTGATGGTCTGATCAGCCTTAGTGTAAATGTAGCACTGACTATACAGTGAATTGCAGTAGATGACTATTGCAATGCATTGTATAACCACCATGCCCACTGGATCTTCAAGATCCAGATGGGTCTTGATAAATAAAATAAAAAGTGTAAAAAAAAATGAAAAAAAGTTACAAGTAAAAAATAAATACAAATTTAAATAAAAATAAAACAAAAATTGTCTTTTCTCATATCCTTTCATTTATGTCATTAAAAAAATGAAATAAATTTAAAAAATTCACATAATTGGTATCGCCACGTCTGTAATGACCGGCTCTACATCACATGATCCACCCTGTCCAATAAACACCATAAAAATAGAATAAAAACTGTAAAAAAAAAAAACATTTGTCACCTTACATCACAAAAAGTGTAACACCAAGCGATTAAAAATGCGTATGTCCACAAAATGATACCAATAAAACTATCACCTCATCCTGCAAAAAATGAGACCCTACATAAGAAAATCGCTAAAGAAATTAAAACTGTAGCACTCAGAACATGGAGACACTAAAACATAATTTTTTTGTTTCAAATATGGTATCATTGTGTTAAAGTTAAATAAATTTAAAACAGTAGACATATTAGGTATCGCCACCCCCATAGCAACCAGCTCTATAAAAATATCACATGACCTAACCCCTCAGATGAACACTGTAAAAAATAAAATAAAAACAGTGCCAAAAAAAGCCATTTTTTGTCACCTTACATGACAAAAAGTATAACACCAAGCGATCAAAAAGGTGTATTCCCCCCAAATAGTACCAATCTGACCGTCACCTCATTCCGCAAAAAATTAGACCCTACCTAAGATCATTGGTCAAAAAATAAAAGACTATGGAGACACTAAAACATAATTTTTGGGGTTTCAAAAATGCTATTATTGTGCACAACTTAAATAAATAAGAAAATGTATACATATTAGGTATTGCCACGTCCGAACCAATCTGCTCTATAAAAATGTCACATGAACTAGCCCCTCAGGTTAACGCTGTAAAAATAAATACATAATAACTGTTCCAAAACAACCGATTTTTTGGTCACCTTGCCCCATAAAGTGTAATAATGAATGATCAAAAAATTATATGTACCCAAAACTGGTACCAATAAAAATGTCAACTCTTTCTGCAAAAAACAAGCCCCTGCACAAGACGATCGGCAGAAAAATATAAAAATAAGGCGTTCAGAAAATGGAGACACAAAAACATAATTTATTTTCAAAAATGCTTTATTATGTAAAACTAAAACAAACAAAGAAAGTAGACATATTTTATATCATTGCATCTGTAACAACCTAGCAGAAAATCAGGAAATGAAGAAAGGGTTCCAGCTTCAACGGTGCACAACAAAATTAATTTATTGAAGCGTACAGCTTTTCCAGTGCAGGTAAGGAAACTTGGTCTACGCGTTTCGGACCTTTACATGTTGGTCCTTAATCATGACAATCCGTAACAACCTGCTCTATAAAAATAGCACATAATCAAACCTGTCAGATGAATCTTGTAAAAACTTTAAACTGTGCCAAAACAGCCATTATTTTGTTACCTTGCCTCACAAAAAAGGTAATATAGAGCAGATAAAAATCATATACTGTATACCCAAAAATAGTACCAATAAAACTGGAACTTTATCCCCTAGTTTCCAAAATGGGGTCACTTTTTGGGAGTTTCTACTGTAAAAGTGCATCAGGGGGGCTTCAAATGGGACATGGCATCTAAAACCCAGTCCAGCAAAATCTGCCTTTCAAAAACCATATGGCGCTTCTTTCTTCTGTCCCCTGCCGTGTGCCGTTTATGACCATATGTGGGATCTTTCTGTAAACTGCAGAATCAGGGTAATAAATATTGAGCTTTTTTTGGCTGTTAACCCTTTATGTGTTAAAGAAAAAAATGGATTAAAATGGAAAATCTGCCAAAAAAGTTAAATTTAGAAATTTCATCTCCATTTTCCTTTAATTCTTGTGGAACACCAAAAGGGTTAACAAAGTTTGTAAAATCAGTTTTGAATAATTTGAGGGGTGTAGTTTCTACAGTGGGGTCATTTATGTGGGCTTCTATTATGTAAGCCTCACAAAGTAACTTCAGAACTGAACTGATCCTTAAAAAGTGGGTTTCGGAAATGTTCTTAAAAATTTTAAGAATTGCTTCTAAAATTCTAAGCCTTCTAACGTCCTATAAAATAAAATGAAATTTACAAAATGATGCCAACATAAAGTGGACATATGGGGAATGTTAGGTAATATATATTTTATGAGGTATCACTTTCTGTTTTAAAAGCAGAGAAATTGAAATTTTGAAAAATGCAAATTTTTCAAAATTTTTGGTAAATTTGGGATTTTTCATAAATAAAGGTGAAATATATTGACTCAAATTGCAGACTATCATGAAGTACAATTTGTCACGAGAAAACAATCTCTAAATGGCTTGGATAAGTAAAAGTGTTCCAAAGTTATTACCACATAAAGTGACACATGTCAGATTTGCAAAATTAGACATGGACATGGGGCCCTTGGTCATGAAAGGGTTAAAGATATTCTGTCACCAGTTCACAATTAAAGCAGGAATAATGCCTTGCAGGTATAGCTCAGCTGAATGTAATGATACCTTTCACTTAGCGACTTAACTTTATTCTAGTGAAAAAGTACTTTTAATGCATACATAAATGAGTAGTTAAGTGCACTGAGGGTGGGCCCAAGTACTCTGTGCACCATTGCTCCTCCTTCTTCCTTTTTGGTCCCTCCCTCTCCTTAATCATTGGCACGGCGACATGACTATCAGGGAACCTAGCCCTGTCAATGAAGAAGAAAAGGGCAGGGGAAAAACGCCAGTCTTGATCACCCTGGAGTAAGGCGCTCCTAATTTATTAAGAGGCAAATGCCTCTTAATAAATTTTTCAGATCTTTGGCCCTATGTGCACCAGAAACTCAAGTCTTTGCCAGATAGTTTCTGGAGTAAGTTATAGTAAATAGTAAAGTGCCACATAAAGCCCCGCCCCTCCCAGTAAGCCCAGCCCCCTTTCTCACCATTTCAGAAAAGTGTCAAGAAGCTCAAAAAGTCTCAAATTATTGTGCAAATATTCCATGCGCCATAATTCGATACTTTTTTTTAACACCACAATAGTGCTGTAAATGTCCCCCACTGTGCCTGGTTTAATAGTGAATTTCCTGGTGAAAGACTCTATTTAATGTAGTTCTCTAAGATTTAAATTTGGCAGGCAGCCTGTATTTGTACAAAATAAAAAGAAAATCTTGCTCGCCTTTTTAAAATGTCCCCTGATCCTGTGCCACTATTCCAGTCTATTCCAGCCACTATTCCCAAACATTAGTATATCTACACACATTGTTTCATTTTGTATACTACAGCTCATAGCCCAGTGTCTGTATTCAAGTGGTAATAGCAAACATTATAAAAATATCCTTTTCTGTATAAGAAATCCATAAAAATTTACAACTTGCCATTATCCTAACAGTAATGGGTATTTCAATATTTGCTTGTTAGGTCATGAACCTAGACTCAGGCAACATACGTAGAGTGAGAACATAATGATGGTTATGGAACGCAGTCAAAAATGTATCACTTACATGTTTCAGGACTTAAATGTCTGCTTACCTGCAGCTGCATTGCTTTTGTTAGAGGAATGAACCCTTCCAGACAATCCTATTTACATCAAAAGCTGGCTATATGCACAGATTAACTAATGTAGGTACAAAAAAGAATTGATGCTTGAGGTTTAAGACATAGAAAGTCAAGGTAAATATGTTTATAAACCAATGTTGCATGTTCTTTGTTGTCAGCTTGTTACACAATGCCTCGTGTATCAAACATTTGGAAATTAATATGAAGGCCTTGGCTTATCAGTTTGTGGCTATTCTTATAGGTTGTTACTAGTGTTGAGCGAGCATGCTCAGCCGAACACCAGTTCGGCTCAAGAATTGCGATGGGTTCCCTCCCCGCGGGTTTGTTGGCTGCTATGCAGCCAATAAATTTGCAGGTAAGTACTGCCACTAACTTTAATGCCATAGCCATGTTGGTTATACTGGCATGGCAGTGATTGGCTGACCGAAACGCGTTATAGGGTACTTTAAATCACACGTCGTTCGTCTCAGTCCTACTCAGGGAGAGCTGTGCGGTAGAAGGGTAGGGAATTGAATTTTATTTTTTTGTTAGGCAGGGTTGGTGTTAGAGATAACAAATGACAAGACAGGTGCACACTGCGGTCTTACTAAGCCCTCAAACTGATGTAAAAATTGAGAGATTAGTCAACATGCCCTGCTGTGGAGGACATGTCTTAAGCCCGAGCACCACGCCAAGGTTTCTCAAGTAGCTCGGGACCTAACACTCACCTACCTGTACCGTATGGGCAATACCAGGGGCCAGTGGGCATTACAGGAATGTACAGGCCGACTCGCAGCAGACTCCTCAGTTACCTCCATGTAACCATGCATGCAATAGGAGGAGGGAGAAGGTTGTGAGCCCCACCCAAGACTAGCTGATATGGCCCAGGCCCCCCAGGTGCAACTAAATGTAGCCTGTGAATGGAAAACAGGCTACATTTACATAGGAGTTTATACACCTCCAAAAATTATATATACAAAACAACTGAAAGGTGGCATGAAGCAGGATGTGCTCAACCCAAAAATTCAGTTGTGCATATATATACAGGGGAGCAGATCCTGCACTTGTGGCCCGTTGCTAATGGCGATCCCCAGCAAAAATGCATACGGTGGAGGATGCCCGCAGCGGACCACAAATACCAAAAGTCCTTTTAGGGACTATTGTTGTGTCTGGCAGCAATTATTATTTTAGCGCAACCTGTGCTAAATAGCGTGCAATTGTTTGGCTGCTGCATACAGCGACATTATCTGCGCTACATCTCCTGTGTAACGTGTGTGCAGCCGAAAAATATCTGTGACATCCAGTGTACTTTTTCCGAAGACGCTACGGACAGTGACATTATCTGCGCTACATCTCCTGTTTAACATGTGCACATTCTAAAAATATCTGTTACATTCAGTGTACTTTTTCCGTAGACGGTGTCCACTGCGGACAGTTACATTACCTGCGCTATATCTCCTGTATAACGTTTGCGCATCCTAAAAATATCTGTGACATCCAGTGTAGTTTTTCCGTAGACGCTGCGGACAGTGACATTACCTGCGCTACATCTCCTGTATAACGTTTCCGTATCCCAAATATCTGTGACATTGACTGTAAATTTTTCTGCAATAACAGAAGGTCCATGTGGAAAAATTGCTCCAAAAATTTCCAGTTGACAACGCTGGCGGCAGAGTATGTACTTCCTTGGGCAAACGAGGAAGGGAAACGAGGCGAACACACAGCAGTTCCAACAGAGGCGGGGCAACACTCTCCAATGCCTGGGACAGTTTCATGACACCCCGCCAGCACCCTCACCCTGATGCGCGGCCTACTATCACAAGGAGGGAAAAATTTTTGAAGATGGTGAAGGAGTACGTAGCAGACCGTGTCTGCATCCTCAATGATTCCTCTGTGCCTTACAACTATTTGGTGTCCAAGCTAGACACGTGGCACAAACTGGCGCTCTATGCCTTGGAGGTGCTGGCCTGCCCTGCCGCCAGCATTTTGTCAGAGCGAGTATTTAGTGCTGCCGGGTGCATAATAACTGATAAGCGCATCCGCCTGTCAAATGAAAATGCTGACCGGTTGACTCTTATAAAAATGAACAAGGCCTGGATTTCCCCTGACTTCTCCACCAGAGGAAAGTGGCTGAACATAAAGGCACTTTAAATGTGGCTTTTATGGTGTATTAAATACACCCTAATGCTTTAGAGAGGAAGCTCAGCAGCAGACCCTCAACCATAATTTTTTCAATGGTCAGCTCAGCAGCAGGTACTCATCCCTAATGCTTTAGAGAGTCATCTCAGCAGCAGACCCTCACCCCTAATGTTTTAGATAGTCAGCTCAGACGCAGTCCCCCGCCCATAATTTCTTCCATGGTCAGATTAGCAGCAGGCACTCTCCCTTAATGTTTTAGAGAGTCAGCTCGACAGCAGACCGTTACCCCTAATGTTTTAGATGGTCAGCTCAGCAGCAGGCCCTCGCCCATAATGTTTTAGATGGTCAGATCAGCAGCAGGCACTCGCCCATAATGTTTTAGAGAGTCAGCTCAGCAGCAGACCCTCACCCCAAATGTTTTAGATGGTCAGCTCTGCAGTAGACCCTCACCCCTAATGTTTTAGATGGTCAGATCAGCAGCATGCCCTCACCCCTAATGTTTTAGAGGGTCACCAGCAGGCCCTTACTTCTAATGTTTTTGAGGGTCACCAGCAGGCCATCAATCATAATTTTTCAAGGGTATGTATGATGACCTCCTTTATGTGATATACAAGTTGTATCGGAGTGCCTCTTCCTTGTAATTTTTGGCAGCATTTGCACTTTATATACAAGTATACAGGAAAGAATGTTTCCTAACAGTTTTTCCTCTAAAATTGATTCTATCTTCGGTTTTGTGCATATTATTATCAGTCTGTAAAATTGGCGTACTACTTGGAACAACATTGTTCCCAGCAGCGACCTGGGAGTCCAAGATGCATCAAGACATCCTCCCCATGCTGTTCCCGAACCATTTCAGTGGTGTTTCCATCAATTTCTGACCTCTTCATGTGAACCAGACAAACTCCCCTCTTGAGAGCAGAGGGTGCCTGGTTTAATTCTCGGGTTCTCCAATTGACTTCCATTGTGCTTGGGTGCTCAGTAGAGCACCCGAGCATCCCGAGGTGTTCTACTCGAGCACCCGAGCACTTGAGCACCGATCAACACTAGTTGTTACTGGATGTGCTATGTATGGTTTTTTTTTATTCACACTAGGGCCAGACAAACGTGATGAAGGCCCTTTAGTGAAAACTCAGGTGCGGGCTTATTTCTCATAATTCTCACAATTAAGGATGGGAGCTACAAAGCACCTAGAGAGGAGCAAATTTCTTCAAAATTCAATTCAGCTGCTTTGCCGAATTTTACAAAAAAGTTCCCATTGTGATGAATTATTTCATCAAAAAGCGCATTTTATTGTAAGTAGCGGGTGCAATGACAGGGAGATGCGCTCCCCATCATTGTACACCTCTGGCGGGAAATCACGCCGGCCGGCAGGGTGACATTATAAGTCACCATGCACGGGATTTCGGCCGAGATCTTCAATCAAAATGGTGGTGGCTGGCCCATCACGAGCAAATGTTGGATGTAAGTATGATTTTTTTGTTTTTACACTATTTCAGGTTAAATCGATTCACTACCACAAAGCACAAGGAAATTCGGCTTTGCATTGAATTGAATTTATACTGAAATTCCGATCAAATTCCACTTCATTGGATTCAATTTGCTCAACATTAAACAGCAACCTTGGCCCCAACACACATTGCACAGGAAAAGACAGCAGTGTAGCACTGGCTGCAATGCAACTAGTGAGTGAGTGGGGTCAAACTGCACCCGCAATTTGCTGGTATCATGAAATGACAAAAGCAGAAATCAAATCCTCTTGGATTTCTGGTGACTGTCGTGTCAAACCTGCGGCAACTTAAATGTAACTCTATTAATTTTGGCTGTAATGAAAGCAGTGCTGCACTGCAATATTTGGAAATGCAACATGTTTTGCAACTAAAGTTATCTGTAGCCCCAGCCTCACATTTAAGAACATGTCTGTAAAGACAGGACAACCCTGTTGTGACACCAAAAAGTTGTGGTCCTCTAGTGAAATATTACAACCTCCTGGAAATTGTAAGTTTGTGTCAAGGTCCAGCCCCTTTAGCGGTTATATATGGGTCAGTCTCACCAACGGTGGTCAGTTATGTGCCACTGGCTACAAGCACATACGTGATATGATTCTTCCCTATTATTTGAAAATGTTGCCTGGGATATTTTACTTACAAATGCATTTTTTCAAAAGTTCTTATTACATTGTTATTGCTATGCATATATTTCCATTAAATTAGCAGCTTTCCAGTTTTTTTTCTCCACTGCAGCCTGAGGTACCTGTTGAGCATTTCATACTCACTGCTCTTTTCCAGCAACCTGGCTCTCTTCACTGGTCTTCCATGCAGCGCTGTGGCCAATGTCTAACATCAATGGTTACATGTTTTCCAGTGACCTGTCACTCCTGGGTCACATGCCATCTGGGGACACATCATTACTGAGGCCACTCATTGGCTGCAGCTGCACACATGATCCTGTACATGATCCTGTACATGTGGGGACTCAAAGAGCAGTGAAGAGAGCCAGGGAGCCGTAATGGAGCGGCGGTGGGCAGTTGAATATGGATTTTATCACAGGTACCACAGGATGGGGTCTAAATGTAAAACAAAAAGGTGGAAGACCCCTTTAAATGGTTTTGTTAGACTTTTGTATGTCAGATATTTATTATTTAATTCCATTACAAAATTCCATTCCTTATAGGTTTAATTGAGAAATATAGATTTCCTCTTCATTTTTACTATACTAGTGTGATTTTGGTCTTGGGCAGCAGCATTCATAGTTTGATATGCACCCTATGAGGATTTATCACGATTTTCTAAAATGTATATCTATCTATTTATCCTAATTATTAAAGAAAAATACCCTCTGTCCAGTGCCCACAGCACTGCTCAAGTCTATGTACTTCCCCCCAACTGTCTGGCTTTAAAGTGTAACTGTCATTTTTATTTTTATTTTTGTAATGTGTAGGGGCAGCGATAGGGAGCATTTTTCTAATATAGTTTACTTTGTACATTTATAATAGAAAACTTGCCAGAAATGTCCCTTAGCAGCGCTCTCTAAATGGCATATCCATCTTCCTAAAACAGGACAGTGCAGCACTGACTCAGAAGACTAGCTGGGCTGGGAGCTGCTGCCCTCACTGCTCCCTCACATAGTGTACAATATATTATTATCTGTAGACTAAATACATATTTATCTTCTTGCTATGTCTCACTAATCAGCGTGGCCAGCACCATCAGTGAGTGCTTGTACTGTATTTCTGGCACCATGGGTAACTAATCAGCCGCCAGGAGATAACATAATTTTACATGTATCACTGACGGGTACTTCGAAACCAAAGCCTAGTTCAGTTCCAAGTTTTAAAGTAGTTTTCCACTTTAAAAATCAATTATTGAAGTTATTCAACAGAGTCTCGTGCAACTTCGCGAATAACTGACTTTGGTTCATCAGTACACTTTAAAGGGCTTCTGTCACCCCCCAAAAGCCTTTTTTTTTTTGCCTCACTAAAAAGCTTATAGGGCGATTATTCTAAACATATTCTTGTTAACCGTTTTTGTAAGATAATTCTGCTATAAAACGTTATTTTATAATATGCAAATTACCTTGCTACCAGCAAGTAGGGCGTTTACTTGCTGGTAGCCGCTGCATCACGCTTGTAAAAAAACGCCCCTCCTGTGGTTGATTGACAGGGCCAGCGAGCGCTCTCCTCCTCCTGCTGGCCCTGTCTCCGTTTAAAATCTCGCGCCTGCGCCATACCGTTCTTCAGTCGGCGCAGGCCCACTGAGAGGAGTACTCTCGCTCAGCCGCTCCTTCCTCAGTGCGCCAATGACGTCACAGCTGCACCCGGAAGAAAAGACGACTGAAGAACGGTATGGCGCAGGCGCGAGATTTTAAACGGAGACAGGGCCAGCAGGAGGAGGAGAGCGCTCGCTGGCCCTGTCAATCAACAACAGGAGGGGTGTTTTTTTACAAGCGTGATGCAGCGGCTACCAGCAAGTAAACGCCCTACTTGCTGGTAGCAAGGTAATTTGCATATAACGTTTTATAGCAGAATTATCCTACAAAAACGGTTAACAAGAATATGTTTAGAATAATCGCCCTATAAGCTTTTTAGTGAGGCAAAAAAAAAAAAGGCTTTTGGGGGGTGACAGAAGCCCTTTAATGCTGTATGGAGATGAATCTGTACAGCATTAATCCGAAGTTTTGAATGAAGCGACTTTGGATGTAGCATCTGAAGCTCGCTTTGCTCATCAAAGCAGTAAGCAGTGAGCAGTAAGCGCTCGCTATTGTAAATTCAAGGAGACAGGGAGGAGATATTCTACTGTATATAAGACATAGTATATATCTGCCCCTTTATACTGCAAAACAGCTTATACTGGATGTACAAATTCTCTGAATACGCTATATTAATAAAAATGTTCCCTGTTTCTGTCCCTACATATTAGCAAAAAAAATTAAAAAATTACAATCATGACAGTTACACTTTAAGGGAGGTTCGTTTTTAACTTGTACCCCGGGCCAGTTTTCGCCCTTCTGCCCAGGCCATTTTTTGCTAATCTGACATGACAAGTTACATAACTTTGGAACACTTTTATTTATCTAAGCCAGTCTGAGAATGTTTTCTTGTGACACATTGTACTTCATGATAGTCATAAAGTTGAGTCAATATATGCCACCTTTATTTCTGAAAAAAAATAAAATATTACCAAAGATTTGGAAAAATTTGCAATTTTCAAAATTTTAATTTCTCTGCATTTAAAAGAGAAAGTGATACCTCATAAAATATGTATTGCTTAACATTTATTACTTAAGTATGTCTACAGTATGTTCGCATCATTTTGTAAATTACATTTTATTTTTGGGGACGTTAGAAGGGTTAGAATTTTAGAAGCAATTCTTAAAATGTTTAAGCAAATTTCCAAAACCCACTTACTTAGGATCAGTTCAGTTCTGAAGTCACTTTGTGGGGCTTACATAGTGGAAACCACCCATAAATGACCCCAATATAGAAACTACTTCCCTTAAGTTACTCAAAACTGATTTTACAAACTTTGTTAACCCTTTAGGTGTTCCACAAGAATTAAATGAAAATGAAGATTACATTTTAAAATTTCACTTTTTTGGCAGATTTTCCATTTTAATCCATTTTTTTTCTTTAACACATCAAGCCAAACAAAACTTAATTTTATTACCCTGATTCTGCGGTTTACAAAAACAGATGGCAGACGGCAGGGCGCCATATGGTTTTTGGAAGGCGGATTTTGTTGGACTGGTTTTTAGATGCCATGTCCCATTTGAAGCCCCCCAGATGCACCTTACAGTAGAAACTTTCAAAAAGTGACCCCATTTTGGAAACTAGGGGATACGGTGGCAGTTTTATTGGTACTATTTTGGGGTACATATGATTTTTAATTGCTCTATATTACATTTTTTGTGAGGCACCGTATTTATTTTTTATTTTTTACAACATTTATCTGACAGGGTAGATCATGTAGTATTTTTATAGAGCAGGTTGTTACGGATGCAATGATATCAAAGCTGTCTACTTTACTTTATTTGTTTCAGTTTTACGTAATAAAGCCTTTTTGAAAAAAAAAATAATTATATTTTTGTGTCTCCATTTTCTGAACATCTTATCATCTTATGCTGGGCTCGTTTGTTGCAGGAAGAGTTGACGTTCTTATCGGTACCATTTTTGGGTACATATGATTTTTTGATCATTCATTATTGCACTTTATGGGACAAGATGACCAAAAAATTGTTATTTTGGCACACTTTTTATTTATTTATTTATTTATTATTACAGCATTCACCTTAGGGGTTAGGTCATGGGACATTTTTATATAGCAGGTTGTTACGGATGCGGCAATACTTAATATATATATATATTTTTTTTAATTTTACACAATAATAGCATTTTTGAAACCAAAAAAATGATGTGTCACGGCCTCTGTTGTGTGTGCCGTGACACGGTTGCCGTGCATGCAGTTGCCAGCAGCAACTTGTTGTTGCTGCCTGTAGTTGGCTCCTCCTTTCCCCTGGGTTCTTCCCTTTCTGGTTCCGAAGGGGTTACAGAGGCCGTGACATGATGTTTTAGTGTCTCCATAGTCTGAGAGTATTTTAATTTTTTGACCGATTGTCTTAGCTAGGGTGACATTTTTTGTGGGATAAGGTGACAGTTTGATTGGTACTATTTTAGAGGGTAAACGCCTTCTTGATCGCTTGCTGTTATAATTTTTGTGATATAGGGTGACAAAAAAATGGCTTTTTTGGCACTGTTTTTATTTTTTACGGTGTTCATCTGAGGGGTTAGGTCATGTGGTATTTCTACTTTTTTTATTTATTTCACTTTATCACAATAATACCAGTTTTGAAGGGAAAAAACATATTTTAGTGTCTCCATTGTCTAAGAGTAATTGTTTTTTTATTTTTTTTGACTGATTGTCTCAGGTTGGGTATAATTTTTTGCAGGATAAGATGATGGTTTGATTAGAATAACAGAGACCTAACCCGGGTAAGGTTGTATTTACTAAACACACAAACTAATGCCTAGACTAGGCTATGCAACCTATCTTGACCCGGGTGTAAAATTAAAACTTCACTTTTATTAGATTATATGTAAAAAGGCTTCATATGTATCTTGTTTGGAACCACACAAGAAAAAGATGATTAAAAATACAGTCACCGCTCCGCCAAAATCTGCCAATATCTATTGTAATCGATGAAGGAGGTGTGCACACTCTCCCTCCTTAATCGTTTTTGTCACAGGGCACAATAGTGGTGGCTATTGTATAAGTCAGAAGACTGGTGTTTGATCAATGACCAGTTACAGCTTTTACTTGTTGCTGAACTGCTGCCAGGGGGGCGCTATTGTTAGTGCGCTCTCCCAGGCTATCACCATAACAAAGGGTGTTCCCTTTATTGGTGCTACAGTGCCGCAGAAACAAAGTACTGCTTGCACTTTAAGAGCCAGCACCTATGAGCCCGGACAACAACTTACTCGCTACCTAGCTTGAGCTACTATCTAGAGGCTTGGTAGAGTGGTGTTCTGATCTAAAATCTAAATCTGCCCCCCAACATGTTTCACCAACATTATGGCTTCATCAGGGGAATGGGCAGCATTGAATGACACCGCTACATTAGGGGTTTAAATAGTGGGCGTTTGATTGACGTGGCCGATATCCAATCACTCCCTCGCTTCATACTTCAATGGCCTATCAGGTAAGTTACCAAGGGTGCTGTGTGTGTTTCTTGTGTCCAATCCTGGGCGCTTTGCAGTTCGTCATCATGACGCTCTGCGCAGTAAGAATATGCGCGTTCTGTTGGATAATGTCACAGAAAGTCCGTCCATCTACGCATGCGCTGCGCACTATGCAGGTGCGCGCGATGATAGTCTTCTGAAGTGTATGCGCTGTATAGAGGTAGGAGATAGAGAGAGGCTGCACTTAGACCATTTGAGGCTTTTCCTATTAATGCTTCACATAGTGGATAGAAGTGTGTGTCCTCTAGTACATATAGACATACATCGATGTTTCCAGTATGGATATTCAGTATGCATTATACATTATATGGCACAACTACGCTCCCTAAGTGCCCAGCTTTATCTGGGTTATATGTAAAGATATTAACCTAGTGGAAAATGTGTAAGGATATGTATGTGCCAACTCAGTGAAATTATTAATATGTAAAAAACTAAGTGACACTGTGCAATAAAAAATGTGAAATAATATGAATTACTAATTATTATTATTGATAATAGTAATAGTTAATGGTCAATTGACAGACAACCTGCTACACCCAGTATAGTGACAGTAAAAAAGGGGTAAAGGCATACATTATGTGCTGATTATCATTATACAGTATTGATTAATGGTATTAGATGCAGGGTAAAAATTGGGTCATATAAGGTGTATATGCCCTCAAATGGCCTCAGTGAATGAATACCTAATATCTGGGACTCATTAGATGATAAACTACAGCGCATTGGATGACTTCTCTCCAAACTGTGAGATGTATATAAGATCTTTATATTAGGAAGCTGGTTAATGGACAGGCTCCATTCCAAGGGAGCCATCAGATATATATATTGCCTACATATTGGTAGTAATATCACTTACTGTAACTATCCAATTGATTGGTGATGCGATATATTATATCTAACTGTCAGGCATCACTAACTGTATGCGGTGCATTCCTCATGTTGGTTCCATCGTATATATAGTATTCAGGTGCTGATTATGGACTTGTTTGAAAATAAGATAATTGGTGTCGTCAAACAGAACTTTCTCCCATTTATAAAAAGCCGTGAAGGCAAAGCCCTCATTGAGGCCTTTCGGATTCAAACTGTTGAGGCGGTAAATCCACCTAGTTTCCTCTCGTAATAGGATGGCGTCCAGGTCACCCTTTCTAGCTCCCAGGGTTTTTTTGCATATACCCCAGAAGCTCAGCACTTTGTGATCTCCATTGTGATATGTTCTCACATGTCTGGAGATGGACGTGTCCGCTTTGGTGTTGATGCTACTGATATGTTGGCAGATCCTTTTCCTAAATTCTTGTGACGTTTTTCCACCATAGAGCTTGGGACAAGGGCATTGAATTGCATAAATGATGCCTCTAGTTTTGCAGTTAATGAACTGCCTTATTACATATTCCCTTTCATCCACAGGGTTGATGAAGGATTTGCATTTCTTCACTAAGGGGCAGTAGACGCAGTCTCCACAAGGAAAGGTGCCTACCACTCCCGATCTTAGCCAAGTTGGCTTTGGTAGTTCTGTCCGGTAAAAACTATGGACCAAAAGATCCTTCAAGTTTGTGCCTCGGCGGTAAGTAATGCTGGGATTCTGGGTTATAACTGACCTTAAGTCATTGTCCGCCCATAGGACATGCCAATGTTTTTTCAAGATCTGAAAAACACGGTTGTTTTGTGCGTCGAAGGTGCCAATACATCTAACAGCCCGTGCCTTGGTGTCTGCTTGACTGGTGTTAAGTAACGCAGTACGATTAGTATTGCATGCCCTCGCATAGGCATGATGCAATACTTTTTTCGGATATCCTCTGGCACGGAATCGTTCATATAAGGTTTTACTTTCTTTAATGAAACTCTCATCGTCTGAACAGTTCCTACGGGCTCTGATGTATTGTCCAACCGGTATTCCATTTTTTAGTGGTTTCGGGTGATAACTGTCCCACTGCAACAAATTGTTAGTTGAGGTGGGTTTTCGATGAACCTCAGTCTGGATGTGGCCATCAGGGTCCAGGACAAGTGTAAGGTCCAAGAAAGTGATGGTTCTGTCATGTATTTCAGAGGTAAAGGTCATACCTATAGAGTTGGTATTGAGGACGCGAACGAACTCTTGAAAGTGATCTGTGGTGCCATCCCAAAGTAATAGTACATCATCGATGTAACGACCCCAGAAAAGAATGTGTTGAGTGAAATTAGCCAAATCAGATGTAAAAACTATAGTGTCTTCCCACCACCCTAAAAATAAATTTGCATAATTCGGTGCACACTTACTACCCATCGCGGTGCCAATTAGCTGTAAATAAAATTGACCATCAAAAAGAAAATAGTTGTGAGTAAGTAAAAAATTAAGAAGAGTGATAAGAAACTCATTATGTGCTCGAAATATGGTGCTTTTTGTGGAGAGATATGTGGATACCGCCTTAATCCCTAACTCGTGTCTTATATTGGTGTATAGGGCCTCAACATCAAGACTAGCCAATTTAGTGTGAGCTGTGACCTGAATGTCCTGGAGCCTGGTGACCACATCCTTGGTGTCCCTAATATAAGATGGCAGACATGAGACAAAAGGTGCCAAAAAATTGTCCACATATTGGCTGACATTCTCAGTGAGGCTGTTGTTCCCCGACACAATCGGTCTGCCCGGAACAGGTCTTCTCTGTTTGTGTATTTTTGGGACCGCATATATAGTGGCAATTGTGGGGTGCGGCTTATAGAGGAATTTGTATTCATCTATAGATATAAGGCCGTCATCCTTCGCCTTCATTAGTATTTTTCTCAATTCCACTAAATATGTTTCAGTTGGATTATGTTGCAGTTTTTTATATGTGTCACTTTGAGTGACAAGCTCATCCACCATTTTTTTATAGTAATTCCTATCCATTAAAACAACATTTCCTCCTTTATCAGAAGGTTTGATTACTAGCTCATCGTTTTCACTGAGTTCAACTAGTGCTTGTTGTTCTTCAGCTCCCAGATTCATCTGTGTAGCCGGTATTTTGGTGTTTAAGGTTTTGAGATCTCTTGTTACTAGTTGAACAAATGTGTCAATGTTGCCATATTGTGAAAA
Source organism: Bufotes viridis (assembly GCA_033119425.1). Classification (NCBI taxonomy): domain Eukaryota; kingdom Metazoa; phylum Chordata; class Amphibia; order Anura; family Bufonidae; genus Bufotes; species Bufotes viridis. The sequence goes on along the minus strand of CM065593.1, from coordinate 384,973,498 downwards.
AGGAGGTGTATATTTTGATTGTGGTCTAAGTGTGGATAGGGGAGCCTCAATCTTATCCGGAATGGTTTCATCACTAGTATCTAGTGATTCAAGGATGGCAAGAGTTTGCTTCTCTTTCAACTGTAAGCGTTGTGCTTCTTTAGACTGTTGATTAAAGGATTTATGCAGGGCCAATTTGCGTGCAAACAAGTTCACATCCTTTACCCAACTGAAACAGTCAAAGTGGGGAGTGGGTGTGAAGGAGAGGCCTCTACTCAAAACCCCTATGTGTCGTGCCTCAAGATTGAAGCTGGACAAATTTATGATCCTAAGTGGGTCATCTATATTTTTGGGTTTAACATCCACTTGTCCCTGTCTCTCTGGGGTAGGCCTTGGCCCAAAAAAAGACGGTGGAGCTGTCATAGTGCCAATAGGCACCGTACTCATAGGTGGTGCACAGGAAGAGGTAAGAGACACAGAGGGCAATAATTGTCCTCCAAAATTCGATATGGATTGCATGGGATTGATTTGGGGATTGTAGCCCACTCCTGTGGGCATAATGTTGGGTATAGGGGTGGTTGCCTGGGTGCCTTGCCATGTTTGGCCCAGCCGTCGTCCTATATCTGTCAGGGTTGCTGGTGCTTTCCTTTGGTTGGTAGATCCTCGGGGTCTATATTTGCGTTTAGTGCCCACTGCAGTGTTGGTCGGTCTATTTTCAGATCCAGACCAGTCTGACTCAGACTGAGATGCGTTTGGCCTGTTGGAAAAAGGCCTATTTGTACGGTTAGTCGCTCTATTTGTCCAAAGTGAATAGACCTGGCCTGTGTCAAAATCCCGCTTATCTCTGATATATTTATTGTGTTTTCTATCTTTAATTTCTGTTTGAAACGACTCTATATGTTTCTGTAGTCTCAATTCTTGTGTGGCAAATTCGGGGTTAGGCCTAAAATTTTGTATCTGAGAGATCTCTTGTTCCAACTGTTTCGCTGTTCTAGTCAGTGCTTGCCTTTCATAGTCAAGTAAATATTGTTGCATTCGCAATGAGTTATCCGTTAACAGTTGTTGCCACCCTTTAATGAAGGTAGAGTCATCTTGATATGAATGTGGGATAATGTTAATACACATACCCCTAAATACTAGCCCCTGTTGTAGGTAGGTTTCCAAACTCGCCACCTCCCATTGTGCCCTTACATATTGTTTATAGGTATTATACACCTCTCTAAATGCCACCTGTATATCAGTGCTGTTGATGGGGAGACTACCTGTGGAGAAAACCTGGGCTGCCTCAGTGGTGTTATAATTAGAGGATAGTGCATTAGAGAGGAACCCTGCCATAAATCATATAGGGTATATAATCAATAGGAGAAAGCCTGTATTGACGCACCAGAGGGTCTATCTAAATAAGGCTTTTGAGCCTAATATTAATTAACTAGAATAACAGAGACCTAACCCGGGTAAGGTTGTATTTACTAAACACACAAACTAATGCCTAGACTAGGCTATGCAACCTATCTTGACCCGGGTGTAAAATTAAAACTTCACTTTTATTAGATTATATGTAAAAAGGTTTCATATGTATCTTGTTTGGAACCACACAAGAAAAAGATGATTAAAAATACAGTCACCGCTCCGCCAAAATCTGCCAATATCTATTGTAATCGATGAAGGAGGTGTGCACACTCTCCCTCCTTAATCGAAGAAGACAGAAGACTGGTGTTTGATCAATGACCAGTTACAGCTTTTACTTGTTGCTGAACTGCTGCCAGGGGGGCAAACATCGATGTATGTCTATATGTACTAGAGGACACACACTTCTATCCACTATGTGAAGCATTAATAGGAAAAGCCTCAAATGGTCTAAGTGCAGCCTCTCTCTATCTCCTACCTCTATACAGCGCATACACTTCAGAAGACTATCATCGCGCGCACCTGCATAGTGCGCAGCGCATGTGTAGATGGACGGACTCTCTGTGACATTATCCAACAGAACGCGCATATTCTTACTGCGCAGAGCGTCATGATGACGAACTGCAAAGCGCCCAGGATTGGACACAAGAAACACACACAGCACCCTTGGTAACTTACCTGATAGGCTATTGAAGTATGAAGCGAGGGAGTGATTGGATATCGGCCACGTCAATCAAACGCCCACTATTTAAACCCCTAATGTAGCGGTGTCATTCAATGCTGCCCATTCCCTGATGAAGCCATAATGTTGGTGAAACATGTTGGGGGCAGATTTAGATTTTAGATCAGAACACCACTCTGCCAAGCCTCTAGATAGTAGCTCAAGCTAGGTAGCGAGTAAGTTGTTGTCCGGGCTCATAGGTGCTGGCTCTTAAAGTGCAAGCAGTACTTTGTTTCTGCGGCACTGTAGCACCAATAAAGGGAACACCCTTTGTTATGGTGATAGCCTGGGAGAGCGCACTAACAATAGCGCCCCCCCTGGCAGCAGTTCAGCAACAAGTAAAAGCTGTAACTGGTCATTGATCAAACACCAGTCTTCTGACTTATACAATAGCCACCACTATTGTGCCCTGTGACAAAAACGATTAAGGAGGGAGAGTGTGCACACCTCCTTCATCGATTACAATAGATATTGGCAGATTTTGGCGGAGCGGTGACTGTATTTTTAATCATCTTTTTCTTGTGTGGTTCCAAACAAGATACATATGAAACCTTTTTACATATAATCTAATAAAAGTGAAGTTTTAATTTTACACCCGGGTCAAGATAGGTTGCATAGCCTAGTCTAGGCATTAGTTTGTGTGTTTATGATGGTTTGATCGGTACTATTTTTGGGGGCATACGCCTTTTTGATCACTTGAAGTTGCAATTTTTGTGATGTAAGGTGACAAAAAATGGCTTTTTTTTTACACCGTTTTTATTTTATTTTTTTATGGTGTTTATTGGACGGGGTGGATCATGCGATATATTTAGAGCCGGTCGTTACAGACACAGCGATACCTAATATGTGTGTTTTTTCTTTTTCTTTTTTTTTCAATTTTTTATTGTAAAATCTAGGGAAAGGGGCACTGTTTTTTTTTATTTTTTTACTTGAAACTTTATTTATTTTTATTGAAAACCCTTTTTGTTATTTCTATCCCACTCTGGGACTTCAACATTTGGGGGTCTGATCCTCTCTGTAATGCATTACAATACATCTGCATTGTAATGCATTGCCTATTAGTGTATTAAACAGAGTAATACACTAACAGGTTGCCTAGGAGATGAGCCTGGGGCTGTATCTCCTGGGCACCCGTAGAAGGCAGGGCATTGGCAGCCTCTGCACGGCATTGGGCTGCCTTGTCACCCATGGAAATAGACATCCCATGGTAAATATATTGCAATATTGGGTTTTCCTAAAAAATGAAAGTAAAAAAGCTGGTCATCCCACACTATGTGAATCCAAAATATGTAAAGCCAAGAGAATAGTTAAGGTACCTGTATGTAGTTCTAACCTTATTAAATGCATAGTGCAAGACATGTTCCAGTCACAGCAATAACTTTCCCTTTTTCTGGACCTGTAATGGAAAAGGAAAATGCACTAAGAAAATATACACACAATGGTATAACAAGAGTCTCTTTTCCATAATGATATATAAAATATCATCACTCAAGCAAGTCTATACAGTCGGTGTCTTAATAGTAGTTTAATTAAATACATAATCGTAAAAATAGAGTAACAGAAATAAAAATCACAAATTCTTAATTAGTCAAAGGGGTTTTCTGGTACTTAGATATTGATGACTTATCCTCAGGATAGGTCATCAATATCAGATCAGTGGGGGTCCAACATCCCGCACCTAGAAACTATAAACTGGATGTAGGGTTACATTTACTATGTAGTTTCCAACAATGGTTTACTGGTAACTTGGACAGGAGCTGAACAGCAAACCTACAAGGACTGACACCACTTCCAGTTGTACTATAAATCTCATCTTTATTAAACACCCATGGTTAAAACACATTAAAGAGCAGTAACTAAACACACACTACACAGCACAGGGAGGAATGATAAGCCAAACTTGTAACTATTAACAATAGACAGTATAAACACAATAGTTAGTGCTGATCCCACATAGAGTTAACACCCAAAAGAAAATGCAAGGGTATATACAAGCATCATATGTCAGGCTATAGTGTCTATTGTTAATAGTTACTAGCATTGCCTACCATTCTTCCCCGTGCTGTGTTGTGTGTTTTTGATCACTGCTTTTTAATGTACTTTAACCATGGATGTTTAATAAAGATTTATATTCAGCTTCAATCTGGCCCCAGAGGATCCTCTAGTGGGCCCAGGCTCTGATACCATTGATACAAAAGGTCCAGTAAAAAAATACTTTTGGAGCTGCCTTTGGAGCCAATGATTTGCCACTAGGGTCTATTTTGTTGAATTAAAATCTATTAGACTTTATTGTTGATATGGGGTTTGGAACTCAAGAATAATTTCCTCTTATGGGCCCAAGAAACCCTAGTCCGACCCTGTTTATATTACAACTAGGACCTGTCAGTCCTTGTAGGTTTGCTGCTTGGCTTGTGACTGATTGAATCTGGTAGATATTGGGGCAAAGGGGCTATATATGTTGGTGTGTTGAACAGGAGCTGAACTGGACTTCGCCACAGAGAACCAAACAGGCCGCTACCTTCTGGAGTAGTCATGGTGTAGTTAGCAGCTGACCCATGGGGATCAGAGACATCGATGCAAAGCACCAAGGGCTAAGGCAAATGATCTGAAAACAGTGCAAGGTCAGGGCAGGTTGAGTACATGCATATTCCAGATAGCAATTCCAAGGTTGGGGCAGGTTAAGTATGTGCAGGGCCGGTGCAAGGATTTTTGCCGCCCTAGGCAAAAGAAAAGTTTGCCGCCCCCCCCCCATGTGACATCACAATGCCCCACCCATATGATCTTCCATATTAAAGAGGTTCTGCAGTTTATTTAAACTGATCGGCAGGGGTCCCCCGCCAGCTGTTTCAGAAGGCAGCGGCGCTGGCAGTAGCGCCTCAGCCTTCTCGCAGTGACGTCACAACTAGTTTAATTGGCCTGGGCGGGGCTAAGCTTCATTCAAGTGAACAGAGCTTAACTCCGCCAAGGCCAGTGATACTAGTCGTGATGTCACTGCGCCTGCGTTAAACAGCAAGAAGGCCGAGGCGCTACTTCCAGCACCGCTGCCTTCTCAAACAGCTGATTGGCGGGGGTCCCAGGTGTCGGACCCCTGCCAATCAGTTTAAATAAACTGCAGAACCTCTTTAACTAATGCCAGTTCTCTCCCCCCTTGTCATTCTCCCCCCCTGTCATTCTTCACCCCCCCCCCTTTGTCATTCTTCCTCCCCCCCCCTTGTCATTCTTCCTCCCCCCTTGTCATTCTTCCCCCCCACCTTTGTCATTCTTCCTCCCCTCCCCTCTTATCATTTCTCTCCCCCCCCCTTTGTCATTCTTCCCCCCCTCCCTTGTCATTCTCCCCCCCTCTTGTCATTCTTCCTCCCCCCCCTCTTATCATTCTCTCGCCCCCCCTTTGTCATTCTTCTCCCCCCCTCTTGTCATTCTTCCTTCCCCCCTCTTGTCATTCTCTTCCCCCCCCCCCTTTGTCATTCTTCTTCCCCCACTCTTGTCATTCTTCCTCCCCCACTCTTGTCATTCTTCCTCCCCCCCTACCTCTAGTGTAGCGCGGCCGAGCTCTTTATGGTCCAGGGGTACAGGAGCTTTAGTTTCCTGTACCCTGACGGGCTGACAGGAAGTGCACACTGTGGCGCACTTCATGTCAGTCGGGCCGGGTACAGAAGACACATGCTCCTGTACCCGCGGCCATAAAGAGCTCGGCCGCTCTACAATGGAGTGACAGGAGGGAGCGCTGAGCGCTTCCCTCCTGTCAGCTCCTCTCCTCTTGCTGAGCCTGGGCGGTGCGCCCTCATGGACGCGCCAGCCCGGGCAGTGCTGCAGCCGTCTGAGGCTCAATTCAGAGTGCTCGGGCGGCTGCAGCATGAGGCAGGGCCGGCGCTCCTAGCAGCGCCCCTTGCCAAGGGGCGCTCTACGCGGCGGCCTAGTCCGCTTATAGGACGCGCCGGCCCTGAGTATGTGCCTAGTCCAGGTTGCAGTTCCAAGGCTGTTGCAAGAGGCTAGGAGCAGAACTGGTAGACAGGTAGGGTACAGTATGGTAGTCAGAAAGGAGATCACACCTTCCCTGGTTACTAGAAACTAGAAAACCTCAAAACTCAGGCAAGGAGGTGGACCCATATCCCAAATAAATAGGGAGGCTGATTAGCACTTTAATCAGCAGCTGGACAGAGAGCAAGAGGAAAGGATTTACTATTGCAGTGCTGAAAGAAAGTTCACTGAGTACTGGTTCCAAAACACACAGCGAGAGAGGAGCAAAGCCGACACCTGCTTGGGATTGGCAGGCATGGACCGTCGGCATAACATTCCACTGTATAATTCCTGAAACATCTGATCAGCAGGGTTGCAGGATGTTGGAACCCCATTAATCTGATACAGATGACCTATCCTGAGGACAGGTCATTAATATCTAAGTACCAGAAAACCCCTTTAATGGATCGAAAACTGTACTACACACTTTTTATTGCATGCAAACAAATTGGTGTTCTTGATTTAGAAACACATTCCTTACTGTGTGAGCTGTCAACAGTGGCTAAAATCTGAACCTATCAAATGTCATGGATGTCCTAGTGTTCCCATCCTCCTTCCATCCACTTAAAATGCTTCACTTCCTTTTTAATCGGAATAAGCTTAGATGAACCCTCTCCAGAATGGGTGTTGTTTTCATAATGTTAACAGTCTGAAGCAGTGCATGACGGGCTATCAAAGCTTTGGGCTTGACTTCATCTTTTAAAAGTTATCACATTTCGGTTAAAAAAGAAACAGTATCTGGTATCTCAGTACCTCGTGTAGGAAAGGATCAGTGTGTGGCTCGGGTTTTATGTAATACAGAGCTTACCTTGTGATTCATAAAATTCTGCTCCACCTTGGAGAATATTTCATTCTCAAGAACTTCTTGATTTCTACGCCATTGCTTTTGCTACTTGAAACCAACTGTTTTTATGAGAGGTCAATACTAAGTGTGACAATATCTATGATTTGGTCATTCCAAAAGCTTGGGGGGAAGGTTCCTGTTGAGTTGAACCAATGATCTTATGGGGGAATTTATTATTTTAGGGGTATCTGAGGTCAGTTTTTTGACTGGAGTTGTTGTGTGCACCTGGGCCAAATTTATGATACTAGTGCATAATAATAGTGCAAAATGGTTGCACCTATTTCAACAAAAGTACGCATGGGGATTGCCCTGGCATGGAGTTGCAACTTTTTAAAAAGTCATAATTCATAAATCTATCACAAAAGTAATCTACTCTGAAATTCTGACCAAATTTTCACTTCAAATCTGTAGGTGGCGCTGGAAGGTACATTGCTCGCAAATTCACAATTCAAAAGTAAAAAAAAAAATCTACTTATGTCTTTTTGAAGCCAAAATTCTGGCATTTAGGGCTTGATAAATTCCTCCTTAGTCTATTAGTTGTGACCACTCCTGAAGGAAAGGATATGTTGCTAGTGAAGGAATGTTTCTTATTATTGCACTAGTCCTCAATTGTATCTGACAAAAAACCCATTCCATATGCCCTATTAGGGAACACTAACAGATGAAAGAAGATCGCAGCACTCCAAGGTCTTCTAGTTTTCAAAGTTTATTCCACCGCGTGAAATGCGACGTTTCGACCCAGGGGGGGTCTTTATCAAGCATAAGGTACATCAAGAGTGCAACACATATATATACATACAACAATAACCCCATTGGTCAAGTGACACACCCCCAAACAGGGTAACGGTAGCCAGACACATACCAAATGAAAGTGGGATAGAGAGAACTGTGACGTCACTGGCTGGGGCGTCCAGGCGGTCTTTAGTGACGGCAGACGCGGGAAGTCCAGTGCCGTGCGCCGATGTGGGAAATCGGGGACTGCGCATGTTCTTGATGACGTAATGGTCATGTGATCGCAGTCACATGACCGCGGCCGACAGTCATGACAACGGCAGACGCGGAGGCTGAATGCTGGCAGCGTGCATCTGCGTGAGAAGCAGGAAACTGTACTTGAGGTGGTGACGTCATGGTCACATGATCGCCACTGACATACACAGTAGTGTTATTATATTCTATAGTTTCCAGGATCCTGCAAGTGCCTGCCGTGGCAAACGAGTCCCTAAATAGTCTATTATCAATTATGGCATAAGCAGAAGTATTTACTAATAATCCCACATAATATCACAAAATCGGGAGGTTTCAATCAATCATAAAGGCATTTTCAGGAACATAAAGGTAGCACAGCCCATCACTGTAAGCCGATCTGTCTGGGTGTACACAGAAGGAGCTTTGTATGTGGGATCACAGGATCAAGACACCGGTCAGGCAAAACAGTCACGGGAGAAAATGATCCCATGTAGAGAAGGTGGGGACCCTGTCCAAACCCCAGGTGTAGGACAGCACCATATTGGGCGGTGCCCATAGTCGACTCATAGTTCAGCCAACATTCATACTTTTAAAAGCCAAAACAGGCGGTAAAGTTAAGTACCTGCCTGTCAGTATGGCTCTAGTTACCATGCACAGGGGGTATATAGGTGTGTATGGTTGTTCCCCCGACAGAAGTAAGGGGTACATAGACCAACACCTTAATCAGACAACAGTGGGCAACCAGATTGGAAACAACACTGTTGTTGGAACCCCCTCATTCGCAACCCGGCCGATGAGTCTATGGCAACCTAAGGTGGCTGTCTGTCTGAACCGTTAGGAATGGTGCAAGGGGTCCCCAAAAGATTATGAGGGTCTCTACACCTGGAGTTTCCATCTGGCCGCATCTGCCTGTACTGGACACACTGTGGGATAATTCCCACTACCGTACCCTTGGAACTTGTGGGATTCCAGGCATCGACACACAGGCCGGTATAGTATAATATACACACTCCAGGTGTAGAGACCCTCATAATCTTTTGGGGACCCCTTGCACCATTCCTTACTTAACTTTACCGCCTGTTTTGGCTTTTAAAAGTATGAATGTTGGCTGAACTATGAGTCGACTATGGGCACCGCCCAATATGGTGCTGTCCTACACCTGGGGTTTGGACAGGGTCCCCACCTTCTCTACATGGGATCATTTTCTCCCGTGACTGTTTTGCCTGACCGGTGTCTTGATCCTGTGATCCCACATACAAAGCTCCTTCTGTGTACACCCAGACAGATCGGCTTACAGTGATGGGCTGTGCTACCTTTATTATGTTCCCGAAAATGCCTTTATGATTGATTGAAACCTCCTGATTTTGTGATATTATGTGGGATTATTAGTAAATACTTCTGCTTATGCCATAATTGATAATAGACTATTTAGGGACTCGTTTGCCACGGCAGGCACTTGCAGGATCCTGGAAACTATAGAATATAATAACACTACTGTGTATGTCAGTGGCGATCATGTGACCATGACGTCACCACCTCCAGTACAGTTTCCTGCTTCTCACGCAGATGCACGCTGCCAGCATTCAGCCTCCGCGACTGCCGTTGTCATGACTGTCGGCCGCGTTCATGTGACTGCGATCACATGACCATTACGTCATCAAGAACATGCGCAGTCTCCGATTTTCCACATCGGCGCACGGCACTGGACTTCCCGCGTCTGCCGTCACTAAAGACCGCCTGGACACCCCAGCCAGTGACGTCACAGTTCTCTCTATCCCACTTTCATTTGGTATGTGTCTGGCTACCGTTATGATTATTATTATTTAATACATATGAATTATTTAATCTGAGGATAGGTGTCTTGGGTTATATATACCTGAAGCATTATTCATGTAATTTAGAAGTTTTTTTGGTGGTCACCTGACAGGGGTGGGTACCCCCGTTTGGGGGTGTGTCACTTGACCAATGGGGTTATTGGTGTATGTATATATATGTGTTGCACTCTTGATGTACCTTATGCTTGATAAAGACCCCCCCTGGGTCGAAACGTCGCATTTCACGTGGTGGAATAAACTTTGAAAACTAGAAGACCTTGGAGTGCTGCGATCTTCTTTCATCTGTTACCATTGGAGGAGTTCTTCAGGTCAGGACCTGACATCGCGGGCACCGCCACATCCTAGACTACCGGCCATCTGGCCGCCGATGGTGCTGTCCCACACCTATTTATTTTTCGCTATTAGGGAACACTGACATCCTAGAGGGGAGTCATATGCTCAGGTTTCCCATCGATGTGCCAAAAATGAAGAGCCACTCTGTAAGAGGGCTTATTCCTTTGGCAGACCAAGAACATCAATACATTACATAGATGACTACTATGAACCTACTGTACAGGCCATGTGTGACAAGACAAATATTCCCTGACAATAGCAGTTGATCACTAGGAGTTGGAAAGAAACCAGCTTCTCCTGTAAAGGCAGTACATACATATTTTGCCAGTTGCCTTTAACAGGGCAGGAGATCAAATAAGTTTCAGAGGACCAACAGCGAAAATTACCACTCAGCTAATGTTAACTTTCTGAACGAGGAATAACACAAGGAATGTGTGGGAAGGTAAATCACATATTATAGAAGTAGGAAATATCTATACTAGTGTTGAGTGAGCATACTCGGCAGAACACCAGTTCGGCTCGAGCATCGCTACACTCAGCACATGGCGGTATTCGGCCGAATACCGCATGTGCTCGAGCACAATACTGGAGTCTCCTCCACGCAAGTTTCTTGACTGTTACCCAGCCAATAAACTTGCAGGTAAGTACTGCCCTCACTATAATGCCATAGCCATGTTGGTTACTGGCATTATAGTGATTGGCTGGCCGTAACGCGTCATCGGGTGCTATATAGCACCCGATGGCGTGTGTTCGGCTCAGTCTTAGTCAGGGAGAGCTGTGCATAGGAAGGGACAGACAGTGTAGGGCGTGATTTTGGACTATTTTTATTAGAAAAACTTTTCAGAGACCCAAAAGTCCTTTTAAGGACTATAGTGTGTGACAGCAGCAATATATATTTTTAGCGCAACGTGCGCTAAATTGCTAAAATTTTACAGACCCAGAAGTCCTTTTAAGGACTATTGTGTGTGGCAGCAGCAATATTTTTTTTATCGCGTCCTGCGCTAAATAGCTTCTAATAGGCTGCTGCGGACAGTAAAATTATCTGCACCACATCTCCTGTGTAAAGTGTGCGCATCCCAGCAGGCCCTCACCTATAATCTTTTACAGGGTCAGCTCACCTGCAGGCCCTCGCATATAATGTTTTACAGGGTCAGCTCACCTGCGGGCCCTCACCTACAACCTTTTAGAGGGTCAGCTAACCAGCAGGCCCTCACCTACAATCTTTTACAGGGTTAGCTCACCTGCAGGTCCTCACCTACAATCTTTTACAGGGTCAGCTCACCTACGGCCCTCACATATAATGTTTTACAGGGTCAGCTCACCAGCAGGTCCTCACCTACAATCTTTTACAGGGTCGGCTCACCTGCAGGCCCTCACCTACAATCTTTTACAGGGTCAGCTCACCTGCAGGCCCTTACATATAATGTTTTACAGGGTCAGCTGACGTGCAGGCCCTCGCATATAATGTTTTACAGGGTCAGCTGACGTGCAGGCCCTCGCATATAATGTTTTACAGGGTCAGCTCACCTGCAGGCCCTCACCTACAACCTTTTAGAGAATCAGCTCACCAGCAGGTCCTCACCTACAATCTTTTACAGGGTCAGCTCACCTGCAGGCCCTCACCTACAATCTTTTACAGGGTCAGCTCACCTGCAGGCCCTTACATATAATGTTTTACAGGGTCAGCTCACCTGCAGGCCCTTGCATATAATGTTTTACAGGGTCAGCTGACGTGCAGGCCCTCGCATATAATGTTTTACAGGGTCAGCTCACCTGCAGGCCCTCACCTACAACCTTTTAGAGAATCAGCTCACCAGCAGGCCCTCACCTACAATCTTTTAGTGGGTAAGTTCACCAGCAGGCCCTCACCTACAACCTTTTAGAGGGTCAGCTCACCTGCAGGCCCTCACCTACAACCTTTTATAGAGTCAGCTCACCTGCAGGCCCTTACATATAATGTTTTACAGGGTCAGCTCAGGCCCTCGCATATAATGTTTTACAGGGTCAGCTCACCTGCAGGCCCTTGCATATAATGTTTTAAGCGTCAGCTCACCTGAATTCCCTCGTATATAATGTTTTACAGGGTCAGCTCACCTGCAGGCCCTCGCATATAATGTTTTACAGGGTCAGCTCACAAGCAGGACCTCACCGACAATCTTTTAGAGGGTGAGCTCACCTGCAGGCCCTCACCTACAATCTTTTAGAGGGTCAGCTCACCAGCAGCTCACCCTCCCTTCTTCAGAGTAGGGGGTGCCTGGTTTAATGCTTGGGTTCTCCCATTAACTTCCATTATACTCGGGTGCTCTGTAGAGCACCCGAGCATCCCGATGTGTTCGGCCCGAGCACCCGAGCACTTGGGTGCTCAATCAACACTAATCTATACCTCATAAAATGTCATATAAAGTAGTAGCCACTGATTTCCTCCACAGATGTTTAACACTCTAAGTAGCTCTTACAGCACATGTAATGATTTTATAGATGTATACACAATTATGAAATTATATAATGATAGTACAGTTTACAAAGTCCCTTATCCTCTAGATATAACGAGTAATCACTTAGCATTTCAAGGAGAACTTGATGTAACACGTCTTCAGGGCATAAGTAAACCCTAGTACCCATCACAGAACCATACAGTATTTCACATCATTAATAATGTGATTCACATTATACACTCTCTTAAAACAAATACAACACTAAACAGTTTGATCTTAACTACAAATGGCTGACAGAGGAGGATTATTTTCGGCGTGTTTTACCTCAGCCACTCTGCTCACGCGGCAGGTAAATCATTTGTATAAATGAATATTATTAATAGTGGAGGTCTGGAGACAGAATGACTGCTATTTCAAAATTGTGGTAGACAAAAAGTGGCAGCAGGAACTGTACCATGAGATTTTCTTCAACTATTTTACATTTATCACCATTTAAAGCAAATCAAATACAGGAAATGGATAATTTATCAATAGCAATTCTAAATGATCTTGAAGAGGACCTGTCACCACAAAATGCAATGCAATTTGAAAGCAGCATGTTATAGTGCAGGAGAAGCTGAGCAGATTCATATACAGTTTTGTTGGAAATCATTCAGTAAAACTTATAACTTATACAATTTTATCTTTGTTTTTTCCACTTCCAATTCCCATCGGTACAGGAGGGAGGATTTGCAAGTGACTGACAGCTATCTATGTATGCACACAATGCTATAATTCACTGATAACCCCTCCCTCCTGTACTCTTCAGAGCTCTTCAGAGGAGGTAGAAAAAGCTAATCTATAAATGTATAAAGTACAGGTTTTACTGAATATTTTCCCACAAATTAGAAATCAATCTGCTCAGCTCCTCCTGCTTAATAACATGGCACTTTCAGATTGCATTTTCTGGTGACAGGTCCTCTTTAAAGATGTTTAAAATTCAGTAAATGTGATTACGTGAAACTTTCTAACACGTCTTACTACTGAAAAGTTCTATTTTCCTTGACTTCCAGTAGACTCTGAGGCTCTCTGTAAATGCTCATTTGCTCATAAACCTTCTCAGTCACCATAAAAGTAATCTAGTGTGAATTTGTAAATAGAGAAGAGGGAGGAGGGGGATGTAGCTGCAAGTGACAGGTTGTATGCTGCAAGAGGAGAGGGGGAGCAGCATGGAGGAGACAGCTCACACCACTTAGATCTTATGTTCTGCCTAACATATAAGTTGCTCTGACAGCTCAAAATGCAGCCCTTATCTCTGAACTCCTGACAGCTCATGCACAATCATTTAAGACAAATTATCAGTTTAATAGGAATTTAACTATAAAGAGTGTTTATGAGCTGTCAGAAGTTCAAAGATAAGGGCCACACATTGAGCCATCAGAGCAGCTCCTTGACTCCTTGACAGATTTACTGTAAGGCAGAAATAAATAGTCTGCAGATACATTGAAAGTGTTGACTGTTGACTATTCTTAATAAAGATCAATTGAAGAAATTATTTTTCGCCCAAAAGTAAAAAACAATGGTAAAAGAAACTGCCACAAAGGTGTTCATAGCCTTTTTATTCTTATTTCCATTTAAGTCATAAACTCATAAGTAAAAATAAAATACAGCATTTTAATTAAAAAATTTATATGATTTTGAGAAATTTTCTTTGTCTCATGTTTGCTTACAGGCGTAGAATAAAAGCGTATGAGTTAAAAATATTCACATATGACATAAAGGCCCCCAGGTGTTTTTTTTCCCGTACCCATTAGCGTAGATCATTTAATCAACAACTTAGCAGCATCCAATGTTCTTATGAAGCATTTCTCAGCAATTTAACCTTATGGATTTACTGACCCAACACTTTAATGCATAAGTGGGTCAAGCATCTGTGCTCGTATGGCCAAGGTCAGACCCCATCAGGAATCCAAAAGTAAATGTGAGGTTTACACAATTTTGTAATGTGTGACTATAGATTGGCTTACCATAGAAATATATCAATAAATCAAGAGATATTGATTTTTTTTCTACCTGGTTTGTCAATTCTCACATTTCACATAGATATTAAGTTGATAGAAAGATCATCAACATTAGGCTAAATTCATTTATCAAAAGAATGAAAAGGAGAATGTAATTTGTTATAGTGTGTACCTCATCGTATTACACTAGGACAGTGGTGGCGAACCTATAGCACTGGTGGGGGCACTCAGAGCCCTATCTGTGGGCACCCAGGCCCTGGATAAAGTCAATGGTGTACCAATATGCCTTAGACTTTTTCTGGCATTTATCAGTGCAGGGTGCACTATGAACAGCAAGGGCAGTGTATTAAATGTAGGCGGCTATTATAGCTAAATGCTAAAGTACATGGGAAATATAATATATTGTACTGTAGTATTCAGGTTAAATTGCTGTGTTGGCACTTTGCGATAAATAAGGGGGTTGTATTGTATTCCTTGGGGGGAACACTTCATGTAGGGAAATTGGTAGTGCAATTCTATGTTCAGAGTTTAGAAGTTGTTGATGCAAGCCGTAGTGAAGATATAGGGCTGAAGAAGTAGCATTAATACCCAGGCCCTGGTACATAAAGAAACCCCAAAGTTTTTCCTGTTAAAGATTTTGCATTGGGGTCCAGGAGCTTAAAGTTACATCACTGTGCGCAAGTGTCTCTGTTAGAAGGCACTAGAGCGGTTAACGAAAGTGGCAAGCTGGTTTACCCACAGGTGTCTAACCCTCTGGGTGACAATGTGAAGACATTCGTCCCTCCCTTCCTGTTTTTTTTTATCATTCTTTTTAATCAATTTCTTTCTGTTAGGGCTCATGCACACAACTGTATGTATTTTGCGGCCTGCAAAACACAGATTCGCAAAAAATAGGCATGAAATACGTGTGCATTCCGTATTTTGCGGAACGGAATAGCTGGCCCCTAATAGAAGTCATATCCTTGTCCGTTATGTGGACAAATATAGGGCATGTTCCATTGTATAATAACAGCCTTACTGCAAAAAGGAATGAGTAGACATTGCTGAAACATAAGCAGTGACCTGCATGACCTGCAAAATGTATTCTACATCAGTTGGTGTTACAGAAAGGTATCATTACATTGAGCTGAGCTAGCCCTCCAAGGCATTGTGCCCGGTGGAACAATGAATGTCTATGCAAATAAACATATATATATATATATCATCAGCAGCACCATCCAAGGGAAAAAAGGAAGCGGGTGCAAAGCCAAGATTTGGGAATAGGTATTTACCCACCAATATAAAACGAAAGATAGGACTGCACTCCTGTAGATTTTCAAAGGATCAGTGAAGAAACTTTATTCACCCATAAGTGGCACAAAGCAACGTTTCGGCTCAGACATAAGCCTTTCTCAAGCATTGGTACAAAGTGAACAGCAAACTTATAAAGGTACAGCAAGTGGTCAGTGTAATCACATAATTGGTACTTAATATAAAAGTCATATATAAAAAAACATTTTATCTCCATATAACCACCAGATCCAGTGCTTATGCATCAAGTGACAAAGTGCATGATTTTAGTAAAGTGTAATATATAATACATGGCATAAAAGCTCGCCAAATGTACAATTACATACATCTGAATTAAATAAGTGATTAATCGATACATGTGCATCATCAGTGAACAGGGAGAAGAGGGGGGAAGAAGAGAGGAAACAAGACCGAGTTGTACCTAGATGAAAGATGTCGCCCACATATACCTTGGCGCAAATCAGCGCGTTCAGAAGTAACTAATGCACATGTCCAGAGTGCATCACATCATCAAAAGAGGGCTGCACCAATGAAGCACCACGCGCCTGCGCCGTATGACCACCATCAACAAACACAGACGATGTCTGCATATAATCCAGGGGACAAATCGGCGCATGCGCATCATATCATCTCAAGTAAAGTAGCATTTTGGAAAAGGGAATAGTTGCCAATCTGGTATCAGAAGCTTGATCGCCAAATGCTCGCAATCCACTAGTAGCCTAGTAGCATGACAGCCAATAAGTCACTCATGGGTAAATCCCAATAATTGACAGGTTAGGTGAGCATAAATCCCTTACGGGATAGATCACTCACATATACAGGGACCCTTAGATGGTTACACCACGTCAATGCCAGCACCATCACGGATCTCCATCCTGTCAAATATCATGACTAAGAGGGTTCTCCTCTATATACCGCTGTAATCACGCTATACATAATTTAAAGGTGCTGTTCAGGGGTTTTATATTGATTACCTATTCTCAGGCCAATCACCTGTTTAAAGAGGAGGCGGCGCTCCATGCGAGCACTGCTTCCTCTTCATTACACTGCATGTCGTCTCCCTTGCAGCGGTGGCATAGTGTACTTACAAGTATTCTCTCTAATCAAGTGAATGGACTGAGTACTTTTAATTACACTCGCTTCCAAGACAACGGGCAGTGTAATGAAGAGGAAGTAGCGCTCACAAAAAGTACCGGATACTCTTCAAACAGCTGATCTGCGGTTGTGCTGGGTGTCAGACCCCACCGATCAGATATTGATGACCTATCCTGATGATACAACCCATTTGAGGCTAGTTTCACATTAGCTCTAAAATGATCTGATAGGCTGTTCCAGTAGAGGTCCCATTGACTATATTGAAACAGGCCAGATCCCTGCCTGGTCTCATTATAGTCAATAGGCCTTGGTGGGGAAAGGTAGTATCTGGCAATGCCGGACAGCCTGTCTGAACAGTTTATCGCTAGCATGAAATTAGCTTAAGGGTTCTTGCCCACGAACGTATGACGCCTGTGCCGTGCATTGGGGACCGCCCATGTGGCCTGAGCTAGCTGATGCAGACTGAATAGGTCTGCAATTCGTCTGCAAAAAAAATAAATTACAGCATGTTCTATTTTTTTGCAGTGCAGAGGCAAGGACCGAAATGCCATGGAAGCGCTCCATAGTGCCTTCCCCGTAGCATCCGTGATACGGTGATGTGGCAGGCTGCAATATGGGTATGGCCAGCACATGTTCGTGTGCATGACCACTAACTCCACCAATACAAAGATCTTTTGCAGCATTTATGAAAGGATCAGCACAAAAAAGTCCTAATATGGTCATAATATGTATTATTGTAATGCAAAATGGCACAATCCTCTTTCTCCTGTCATTGACTACACATTTTGACATAAGCACCTAGTGATTTAAGTCACACTTGCTCAGGGCTAAAGGACAGATTTTGTAGCACTTATTACTAGTACACCTCTTGAAAAACCCAATGAATAGAATTAGTAGTCAGAAATTAGCATACCAGAAAAAGCATGAGGGCTGCACAAGAAGTTCAAAGAGGCAACATGGCTTATGTCTATTATTAAGTAGAACTGAATTAAAATTGAGAATAAATGAAACTTGAGTAAGAATACGAGCAGCTGTCACATGTGTGCGATTTGGGCCCCGAATAACACCGTACTTTACAAATCGTGCTCGTGCCAATGTTGCAGGATGCAAATACAAAAAAATTTACATATGTCTGCAGATGGTCTTCCAAACACCTGGCAAATAGTGGGCTGAAGAAGCCGTGTGTTGAAGACAAACAGTGGCCCTAAAGCTTTAAACACAGTCTGGTAATATGTTATGTAGCAACCTTCTGCTTAGTTATGAATCATTTCTAATTACTAATTACATTTTTAATAACACTAACATGCAAATACGGAAAGATGTCTGTGTGTGTTAATTGCATTTAAATGTTTAATTCATCTAAGAGCACAGTGACAATAACTGCTTACAGGGGTAATAACATCATTTTATTTTTCTCCCCTTCTAGCAGAAGATGGCGCCAAAGCGTCTTGTGTCAGGACTGGCATTCGCACATCCTGTGGGCACAAGAAAGGGCAGCAATGTCAGAAGAAATGTGAGCAGGAGGCACTACAGTCAACCAGAACAAGTAATAAAGCAGCAAAGCATATTCTTCATAATTTTGTTTTTTGCTGTTTAACTCTATAGCAGGCATCAGCAACCTTCGGCACTCTAGCTGCTGTTAAACTACAACTCCCAGCATGAAAACTTACTCGGCTATTCTTGTAACTCCCATAGAAGTGAAAGGAGGATTCTGGGATTTGTAGTTTCAAAACAGCTGGAGTGACTGAGGTTGCTGATCCATGCTCTATACTGAAGCTTTACTCTGCTTTTTAAGAGAGGAAACCGATGTAGACTTTTTTTAGTTCACATAAGGGTACTTTTACACTTGCGGCAGGACGGATCCGGCAGGCTATTCAGCCTCTCAGGTAGTACTTCCAATAGTATGTCGAGCCACACGGTTTGCTGTTCAAAGGCAGCATGTAAAAAGTAAACCCTGTGGCACAAATACATCTGAACTGGGGTGGCACTAGCATTGACGAATGTTGGGGTATGGTACATTTTTGTTCTGTCAGGAGACTGTGCAGGATCAATTAACTACTTTCCTGTCAGTAGGGGCGGACTGGCCATAGACCCTACAGGGAATTTCCTGGTGGGCCGCTGTCCATAGGGCCACCTGAGCCCTCCTCATTGCTGCTGGGGGAACTATAGGGAGTCATTTTTAAAAGAAGTCCAAGCAGCATGCTGAACTGAAGGTAGGATGGCTTAGTGTGGTTGCCCACATCTCACCAACTGTTCCATATCCATATTAGAGACAATTGGAGGAAGGAGCGCAAAACGTGGCAGCTATTGATGGCCACCACAGAGGGACAGGGAGGTAGTGTGTGCTGCACTGTGGTATTTGGTTCTTTCAGATGGTATTCTGTTTTGCACTATGCTCTTACTGCCAACTTGTACTGGCCCTATCTACTTATGTTCTGTCAATTTGGAATCACTTATAACATTGGGGCCACTTTTAGTTTTTATTTCAAGACCACTTTAAGTTCACAGTCTGCCCCTGCCTGTCAGTGCAAAAGTGTCAGGAGGGATTTCTGTATCCTTGTAGGATGCCACTTTGAATTAAAAAAAAAATCTGAGTTCCCGTATTTTTGACTGGAAGAAGCAGTCACACAGAAAACAGGTATAATAGAATAGAATATTATGTAATACCTCGATAATAGTTTGTAGCACTTGAGCAGAACACCATGAAAGAAGAACATTTGAGCAAATATCTGGAAATACACAATTTGTGTTACAAGCCAGAGGCACAGCTGAGGTGATATCAAGTCTATAAAATAACAAAATCCCAAGAGCCACTACATATGAACTGAAGGACCACTAGAAGGCAATTTAAACAGTATACTTATACTAATTACAATATCATTTAGTGATCAGATGCAAGCTGCCAAGAAGTTCTTACAAGAGAGGAAACAAGTTTGTACAAGACAAGTCGTATAATTCCTACAAGACATAATATTACAAAATTTTAACCCTTTCAAAAGAAAACGTGCCCTTGATTTTCATGCTGGGCAAGGAATGCACACTCATGCTGGGAACTTGGCATCGCTGAATAGCTAGCCTCATTCTCCGTTCTCTCCTACTAATTTTTCCAGACAATTTCCTTGTATTTTATTTGAAGCATATTACAAAATACAATACATTAACGGAGGTTTATAATCAGATGAGAAGTTTATGCTTGAGTGGAAAGGTGGAGTGTCTCTGATGTGGCAGCTTCTGCTGCATTGTGGCATTTGAGGTTTGTTTCAGCAATAAGGCAAAAGGACAGCTGCTTAAAGGGCACCAGTCAATAGTAATGTAAATGCACACTTCATTTTTTTGACACTAGAATAAGAGTATTCGCTCAGTGACACTTTCTTTACAGTCGTTGTTTACATCCATTTCTAATTTGTATAAGTTTGTGAACTCTACAATTAGTTTGACATTTCCTATTAAATGTAAAGATAATAATACTTAGGATACCCATCATAAGCTGTAAGTGGAGTAGGCCATTAAAATAGAAATGTTTTATATGCAAATATGCTTTGAGTGTGTTCGATTATGTAGAAGTCAACCGCCTGTAAACTTCTGGATGGATGGAGTCACATGCTTGCCTGCAACCAATGACTGGCCTCAGCAGTGACATGTCCCCAAGGGGCACATCACTAGTAAGTCACACACTGCTTGGGAACAAGTCACCACTGAGCCCAGACCTCATCCAACCAGAAGTTTACAGTTTTCTGGTGTCAAGAAGGGCATCAAAGAAACCACTTCTCTCCAAGAGAAACATCAAGGAATGACTGACATTCTGTAGAAAGTACAGGGATTGAACTACAGAGGACTGAGGTAAAGTTATTTTCTCTGATGAAGCTTCCTTTACACTGTTTGGGACAATTGGAAAAATGATTGTCTGGGGAAGAAAAGGTGAGCGCTAACATGAGTCCTGTGTAGAGCAACCTGAAACCATTCATATGTGGGGAGGCTTCTCATCCAAGGGAGTGGGCTCTCTCACAGTTTTGCCTGAGAACACTGCCATGTATTAAAAATATCAAAACATCATCCAAGAGCAACTTCTCCCAATGATACAGGAGAAAGTTGGTGATGAACAATGCTTTTTTTCAGCATGATGGAGATCATGTCATAGGGCAATAGTGATAAGTAAGTTTCTAGGTGAAGAAAACATTGAAATTTTTAGGATGGACATATGTACTATTTCCTATCCAGGGTTCAATGACATAAAACACATGCTATAAAAATTATTTTTAAGACACTGAAACATTTTATAAGTTAGAGTAATTGATATACAGTAAAGATTCCATTATCTTAAAAGGATTGTCTGACTGTAAATAGTTTACATGCAGTTAGATTACTCATTTACTAATGTAGTCTGTAGCTGAGATGTCTAAGCCAATCTCACATGCAGTCACAGAACCATGCTCCTTGTGTTTATATCCTGCTTGTGAGACATACTGTACACTGAAACAATTGTCATCTCCTCATCTCCTCTTCCCCTCTCACTAATGTATGAGACATTACAGATCATATGCCTCTTATCTTCACTGGTCTCTGGCTTACCTGCTCCCTATCTCTAGAGGGATCGTGTTTCTCATGCTAAGCAGAAGAACAGTTTCTCAGTAGCAGAGCTGCTTTATGTGTGAGGACAATTAGTAATTACAGCACTACCTTGCACCTTGTAACAGAGGGACTTGCAGCCAGCTGTGAAAAAGGGGGGAAGACGAAAAGGAGGAGAAATCATTGGAGCTGCCCACTGCAAGCCCTAGCAGCATTAAAACAAATGTGTAGCATAGAGGAAATGAAAGTTTATGGTGGCATCACATGGTCAGCATTCAGCACACATATGGGATTTTTATGCCTTTTAAAAAAAGCTCATAAAGAAAATGTTTCTGCAGCAGCTTATATTGGACAACCCACCAAATGCATATTATTATAAGAAAAATAATAAAGTAAAATAGGCAATAGTAAACACTTAGAATAATATAGAGAAAAATGTATGGTGTTTCTCTGTTATGCCATGATAACAAGTACAGTCAAGAGTTGGTACATCATTTCAACTTAGAGGCTTGCAGGCCTTCTAAAATGTTTTAAATTTTTTTATTTTTATGGAAATACATGTAATTACCTTTACAATAACTATTCAGCCGCATTTATTCTTAAAATTCTACATTGTGCTGTTCATCTGTTATTTCTCCAAGAAATATATGAATACATTAACTACTGGGTGCTATTGGTTGGGTCTACTGAACACTCATACTGCTCAGTGAGTGCTGACAGTGCCATACATTTTAGGGACACATGGGGAATGGTAACACACAGTTGTCAGATCATTGGTTTCTGACACCTCCATGATCAGCTTTTCCCAGAGCTACTTCCGGCACCTGCAACTTTTGAGAACAGCTGATTGGTGCACGTGACAAGCATTGGACCCTAGTGACCTGATATTAATGACTTATGCTAAAGATAGGTCATTAATATCTATAGTCTGGACAACCCCTTTAATGGATCAGTCAGGCTGACAAATAGAGTAAAAACTATGATATATATATATGTCATGCATGTGCTCCATATGCAATTCTAAAACACATAAGGACAGTTCCACACACATAATATAAAACCAGCTGTGAAATACAAATTACCCCCTAATCTATCCCTCTCAAGGCTTATAAATTATCTTTACATATGTCTCTGTGTGTTAATAAAATATGGCGGTATTATAAGAGCAGTAAAGTACATTATAGTTTATTAGTCAGGATAGAGGTGCAATGGGTTGTAAAGTCTTATGAAGCACAATTACTTTCTCTGCTTACTTATGATGAAATCAAACTACCATCCAGCGCCATCTGCTGCTCAATATAAAAATGTTCTCAGATTTAACAGGAAAAAAAGGGGGTTCCATATTTCTTCAAGCAACATCAGCCATGAAGCAGAAATTGTCTTATAATCGATGTATCACGTGCATGAAAAGTCTATTGTGGAGGAAAATATAATATTGTATTGTGCAACTAATTGATCCTTCCTAATAATAACACTTTATACAGCATTAATATTAATTTGGCATAAAACTCAAAGGGATTTATTAAATTCATCAAAGATTCAAAACAGCTCTCTGTATGAATAGTAAAGTTGTTCTTATGCAAGAGAAAATGCCATTTTACACACATGGACATTAAGATTTGTAGAAATTCAACTTTAGGATGGCTGCAAACAAGTTCTTACTCAGTATTTTTTGGGGGGTTTTTTTAGCTAAAAATGCTGCTGAAGATGACACGTTAATGATAAAATGCCATATAAATACTGTATTTTTCTAGTGGAATGTTAAGAGTTTCCTGGTGATTTTTTTTGTCTCTTGGTGCTTTTTTCTAATTGCAGAATGTTCTGGGTGGGGCGTTTGTTTTTTAGCCATTTTCCCATAGACTTTCATGGTGTTTATATAAGCTAAAAAAGGTCCCAAAAAAGTGTGATAGCAGCTTTACAGAATCGATATAGGGATATTTATTTCCTGGTTTAACTCCCTTCCCCCTTACATCTAGTACATGTTAGGCTCTACTCCCTATGTGGTACCTTCAGTTTATATTGGAAAACTACACTGCTGTGATGGCACCATTGCATGACTGACACCCGTGGTGTCTGATGGACACCTCTGACTTATAATGGAGTTTGTTTGGTTCCGGTCAAAGATAAGGCCAGCCCCAAAAGTGTTCATGTTGGTAAGTCATGTGATTGCCACCATCTTGCTTCCTATGGATACAAGGAACATGGCTCTACACTGATAATATGTCTTGCTAAAAATGAACTCCAAAACATCCTGCAGCCAATCACAATGCTGAATCTGAGTCTGGTCCTTCTTGGCCTACCACATGATGTATTCAGTTCACCAGTTACACATGTAACACGGCATCTCATTGTGTCTTACACCACAGGAGGTATGAGCTTTCTGATAGACCATTAAATATGATAGCTTTAAGAAGGCATAAGTTTGTAAATATGTCTACTGAGCTGCTTATCATCTTCCGGACTTTCTCACTACTGCTACTGCTCGCTTGTACAAGAGTGGAGTGTGAGTGGGGCAACTTCATTTTGACTTCTTATCCATAGGGATATATACAGGTATCCAGTCTATATGAAAAACAGGTAACTAGGCAATCCCTGCAATCATTTTCACTACTACTAAACCACAATAGGTTAAAAAAAATTACCTTAGTGTGAATGTTTCTAATAATCCTAGACTTTCTTCAGACATAACTCCTCAAATAAAAAGCGTTAAAGTGTTGGTATATTATGTTGCACTCTGGGATTTGGTTCTGCTGAGGCGGTATTTTGTGCTGTGCTGTGGTATTGCCGGACGTGGATACAACACATGGCACACCCGGCAATCATCAACCGCTATGGATTCATAATGATACATCACATTTCTGGCGTGGGTTACTTCTGCCTCATTGTAGCCCCACAGATATCTGAAAACTGTGCATCTTGGTATTCAATTTATAGGGCTTGCACTCTACTCATTTAGGGGCATTAAAGGGAACACATGAGGTAACGCTACATTGACCCAGTTATATGACATCATTACTGCTAAGACATCATCAACCGTGTGACATCATCAAGTCCATTACCCTGACAACTTGTGACCCTGGCCTCCTTGATGTCATGTGTGTAGCATCCTCCCCACTATGGATCCTTTATGGGAATGCACTGCACCTCTACTGTAACGTTATATTACCACTAGTTTTGAGGTCTTAAAGGACATGCATCAGACAATGTTGCTCCTTATGATGCCAAACACTCAATGTCAGGTTATGCATATGGGAAAATATATGTCACCAGTACATACTAAAGGGGAAAACAATGGACTTTTAGCAGACCGCAAACTTAAAGGGGTTGTCCGGGTTCAGAGCATAGTTTCACCCAGGCAGCCCTCCTAACAAGAGGATCAGAGCCCTTGCCCAGAGCGCAGGGCAAGGGCTTTTTTTATTTACAATAACACACTGCCGGGTGGAAGCTTCCGTCCAGCAGTGTGTTCGATGACGTCACCAACTCTGATGGGCTGGCTTTAGCGCTGCCCTAGCCATTTTACAGCTGGAGGGGGTTCAGAGGAGGGTAACTAAAGTAATAACTGGAATGGGTGAACTACAGGACCCATAAAGATTATCAAAATTAGGGTTATGTAGTTTAGGAAAAAGACGCCTGGGAGATCTAATAACCATGTATAAATATATCAGGGGTCAGTACAGAGATCACTCCCATCATCTATTTATACCCAGGACTGTGACTGTGACGAGGGGACATCCTCTGCGTCTGGAGGAAAGCAGGTTTGTACACAAACATAGAAGAGGATTCTTTACGGTAGGAGCAGTGAGACTATGGAACTCTCTGCCTGAGGAGGTGGTGATGGTGATTTCACTAAAAGAGTTTAAGAGGGGCCTAGATAAATTTCTGGCAAAAAAACTATATTACAAGTTATAATTACTAGATTTCTGGAGTTGTTGATCCAGAAAGTTATTCTGATTGCCTGACTGGAGTCAGGAAGGATTTTGTTCCCTAAGATGAAGAAAATTGCCACATGGCAGGTTTTTGCCTTCCTCTGGATCAACTTTGCAGGATAATAGGCTGCAGTGGATGGACGTGTGTCTGTTTTCAGCCTTACGAACTATGTTACTATGTTACTATGCAAGTGCCATCCATGCTCTTTGCCCCATGTGTTAACAGTAAAGCCATTGTTTCAGTTACATCTGTGTCTGTTTCCTTCACCCATCCTTGAGTGGGAAGCCACGTACAGTATACAACTATCAGGCCAAAAAAGTTCTTGGTAAGGTCTGTCACCTCTGATATGTAACTGTGGCAATAAAGGTAATTCTGCCATGTTCTTCTCTTTTTTGAATGTATGGTGTTCACAATATGGTGGTTGTGTGGTTTCTATTCTATTGGCCAGTATGATTACAGTGATACCAAATATGTGCAGTTTTTATGTCCCCATATAATATACACTATTGGGGAATTATATGTTTATTGGGGGGTGGTCCATACAACACCTTAAACTATTATCAACAATAGAGAGCAGCTACCCTTTATTGTAGAGCATGGCTTTTGTTGATATTCATATGCGGATACTCACCCCATGGTCAGTTTGTTCAGCTTGCCCAATAGGTCATATGGAAACAAGCTCTGTTAGCAAGTCAATCCTATGGAAATCCGAATTAAAAAAAGTGTTCTATTGACATGGACGTCTCTATATTGTATAGTGCACTAAGAATAAACCTTCTCGGTATGTTCTTCTTTATCAAAATACCAGGGAATTGCTTTATATAATTTTAAATACTCAGATCATTTACAAGTAAGTGCACTCTATCCTCATTTAATCTCCTGTTACCTGATTTTCACTTTTTTCATACTGGCATGTTATTTAATCTTTTTAATTTGTACTGTAATTTTAAAATCACATATGCAAACAGTTTTAAAATTAGCTCGTGACATTTTAATAGCAAGATGTGCCTCGCATTCTAGGCTGAAAAGCCAAAAAGTTATTATGCCCTTTTCAAGAATGCCAATTAATGCAACACAGAATCCCACTGGCAGGATACTCTTCATGATTAGTGAAGTATAAAGTCTAAACTAATATAAATAAAATGTCAGATTATATTTATATGTTGGTTGTGCCGAGTCACTTCACTAGACCCAGTTGTCCACTGACCGATTTTATTCATGACAATTACATTTTAAAGAGGTTTCATGCAAGAAACTGAATTCAAATTGATCTTACATGAAAGATTTCTTTATTGACTGATTTTATTTTCATTTCATAATTTTCATTCTTTGTGTTTTCTGATTTTTGCTTTTTATTTAGCCACATCAGGGATGCCATTAAAAATAATTAAAATAAACCATTAAGACACCACAGTTAGGGCCAGATTTATCATTACACTCACATCCTACTCCACTTTTCCATATGCCCAAAGTCACTTTTAGTTAGTCAGATTTATTAATGGTCCTTTAATACTGTGATAAATGTGGTTTGATGGCAGCAGTTTATCCTTCAGTAAGTGGCTTTACAAAAGTCGCAGGTCTTTACAAAAAAGTTGCATGTTCTATTAAAAAGTTGCATAAGATAAGCATGGTCCTCACTGGAGTGAAATTGCGCATTTTTTGGCGTCTTTTTTGCGACTTTTTAAATGGTCGCAATAGTAAATCTGTCTAGAGATTCATTTACATCAGAAAACAGGCCCATTTTCACAAAACTGGAGAGCTTAGTGCAGAGCTTGAAAAAGTCGCAAAAAAATGCGCAATTTTACCGATCTCGCCCTTAATGTTTTAAGTGTAAATCCAATTTTTAAGTTCAAAATTCTGTGTAGATTACTTTCGGAAGATATCTAGATAGGGTTTATAGTTCTGGTTTTCCTGATAAAGAATTGTAAACTCCATGTATGCCTTTACACCTAAGTAAAATAAATGTCTCATTGCCATCACCTCTAAGGAGGGGGGCATTCTGAAGATGAAATTGTAAAGCTAGGATTAAAATTGTTGTCCAATCTATGGTATT
Organism: Bufotes viridis; assembly: GCA_033119425.1. Classification (NCBI taxonomy): domain Eukaryota; kingdom Metazoa; phylum Chordata; class Amphibia; order Anura; family Bufonidae; genus Bufotes; species Bufotes viridis. The sequence goes on along the minus strand of CM065593.1, from coordinate 384,946,030 downwards.
GTCACAGATAGCTGAGTGCAGTGATCGGTTATATCTGGCAGAGGGATTAATAGAGTGGCAATGGTCAGACGGGACCTTCTGCACCATTCATTAGGGGAAATGGGATCACCATTTTTGTAATTGATGGGGTAAAGACAATGGTCAGGCCACTACCAATCACATGATTATTCCCTATTCTGTGGCTAGTGAATAACCAGAAAAAATATGACCAGAAACTAAATGAGACAGTTAAAAATCATAAAGATTGAGAGAAGACTTGAAAAGCAAGAGGAAGGTGAAACCAACAAGGGAGAACTAGCAACCATTCTAGGAATTTTCACTGAGATCAGTTGGCTCCAATGTGAAAACAAATAGATCCAGTTGGTTATAAAATAGAGCAGTCAAATGATACATGGAACAAGCATTATCATCAAACAAGTGCTGAAGCTGTATGCTGCCAATGAAGAGTTATCAAATATTTAGGGTTCATGCACGCAACCGTATATATTTTGCGGTCCACAAAACACGGATCCATGTGCATTCCGTATTTTGTGGAACGGAACAGCTGGCCCCTAATAGAATAGTCCTCTCCTTCTCTGTAATGTGGACAATAATAGGACATGTTCTATTTTTTAACGGAACGGAAATACGAACATAACGAAACGGAATGCACATGGAGTAATTTAATTTTTTTTTGCAGACCCATTGAAATTAATGGTTCCGCATACGGTCCGCAAAAAAAACCCAGAATGGACACGGAAACAAAATACGTTTGTGTGCATGAGCCCTTACCTGCAGATGTTATGTGGAGGAGCAGCCTGGTGCCCTTTTTGAAAAGCCCAAGGAAAAACAATCATCTAAAGCATAATGGGCAATTTCTGGATAATGAAAATAAAGGTTGTCCTGCCTTGCTGCCAAAAAGAGACATAGTTTATTTAAAATCAATGAAGATATCAACAGATTAACATATATAAAGACACTTTTGATATTTCATAGAGACATAGCAAAAGTTCAGATCATGGGGGTCTGAGTCCTGAGGGTCTCCCCTCTTTAGAACGAGAAGAGAAGTGCACGCATATCAGTCTCCTGGCTGCAAAGGACAGAATCAAGACGGACCAATAGACTTCTATGGAACTCTCGCGCAGCCAACAGAGAAAGCTCACTTGTGTGCGCTTCTCCCACCTTGTTCTAGAGATCGGTGGGGATCTCTCAGCACTTAGACTTCCATGATCTAAACTTTTGAAATACCTCCTTGGGATCCTCACCTATATCGGGAACAGAGCCCCGCAAGGTGGTGGCTGGAGGACTCCAGTCTGGCCACCACCAAGTGCACTCCCCATAGAAGTGAATGGGAGTGCACAGCGCATGACCGGCCACCGCTCCCATTCACTTCTATGGGCCCGGCGAAAATAGTCGGGCCAGACTCGGCTATTTTCCGCGGCCGCATAGAAAATCAATGGAGGGCGGCTGCACATGCGCACGCCACCACTTTTGGGGCTCCGTTCTCGATATAGATGCGGTGGGATCTGCACCTATCAGACAAAGAGGGCATACCCTAGAACTATGCCCCCATCGTCTGTGATGAGACAACCCCTTTAAGGGGTCTTGTTTCTAAATCTCTTTACAGTAACTTTATCTCTCTAGTATTCTACAATGCACATATTTCCCTTGGAGACATGTCAACACAGAATATCACTTTTTTTATGATGATAAGCAGGAATGCTGAAAATCAGACCTCCCCTATAATGAGGGCCTCTTCTTAGGATGGACCATCAGTTTTTTTTTTTAGCTCTAGGAATCTCCTTTATGGAGGACCTATCAGCTCTCCTGACATGTCTAGTTTAGTAAATAATTGTACGCCAAAATATAGCATTTCTGGAGCATTTCTTTTTATAGGTCTGTGGTGTGCTGTTCCTTTACTGTTCCTATTATTATGAAATGTATGAATCAATTGACAAGTGAGGGTTCCCTACACGGTCCAATCAGTGCTACTAGGGTCAGACTAAGAAAATAGTAATTCCCAGTTTTCAATTTTTTTCACAGAATTCTAGAAGGAATGACAGAGGAAGAACAGAGGAACAGTACAAGAAACCAGAACAGAATCATTGTTTCACGAGGAATATGAGCATTCACTCCATGTCTGGAGAGATTGCAGGACCAATTTAAGCAACAGCCCATCATAAACCTTATACAGTAATACCTTTCAATTACAATGCTTTCAACTATTTCACAATGGATACTAGAAAAGATAATTCTTATTCGCTTTCCTTTTTTATTATTATTATACACCTGGAACACAGGAAACACAAAAGAAAATCCATTTAAACAAGGGCCCAATACAAAGAACCTTTTAGCTTTGCTATTCTTTTGTCAGAAAACTTTTTATGCTACTATCATGTTTTTATACATATTATTATGTAATTTTACTTTGATCACTGAATATTGATTCAGTAAACAAGTGTTAAAATCACTACATTGAAGAAAAGAAAATTGGAATTTGTTATAGAGTGGGAAAATATATCCCTTAAACAACACAAGAGTTCAAGGATCTGATGTCAGTTTAGAAATTCAATAAAAAAATTCATTGTAGAAAATACAAAGACATTTATTGAAAGCATTAGACAAAGTATAAAATCCAAGAGGAATTAAACAATCGTCTGTAACCTGCTTAACCACTTGGCATATACAGCAGATGTCAGCATCCTGCATAAGCTGTTTTACATGGCAAACATACACTGGCAGTGTCTGTGATGGGAGACAACTTCAATCACAGACATTTCATTTCCCAGATGCCATTTTCAATTGTGACCATGACATCTGAGAGGTCATTAAGAGCGAGGGGCTCCGTCTGACAATCAAACAGCCCCCCCCCCCCAGACCCTCACCATGAGATTGCACAAGCTGTTCAGTTCCTATGCCAGCCGGATGTCTTGTGAAGATTTTCAGGCTTGTCATTGTAAAAATCCTATTAAGCCCTACCTCGGGCAAGGCTTAACATAGCGGTATTGGCGGTATTGCCATAGACCCCAGCACCATTTTATTCCAGTTGGGGAAGATAAAAAAGTTTTAAAAAGTTAATAAAAATTAAAAGAATAAAAGTTCCTTATTTCACAAATTTAAAAAAAATAAAATAAAATGAAACATCGTTGGTTTCATAGATAAATGCCCAAACTACATTGGAGAATGTCATATTGGGGGGAAAAATCAAAATGCCAAATCAACATTTTTTTGTTCACTTCAGTCTCCAAAGAAATAAAATAGAAGTGATCAAAAAGCCATACATACCCTAAAATGGTATCAATAAATATTACAGCCTGCCCTGGAAAAAAGGCCTTATACAGGTCCATAGACAGAAATATAAAAAAGTTATGGGTGTCACAATATGAAAGAAAGTTTGCATCGCCTATATCAGCCATCATAGAGCTTCCGGCTACTGAAGAAGACACGATGAGAGGTATTATATGGCATTTCATACACTGTATTCAGCACACCTACCCCCTCCCCAGGATTGCCAGCCTAATTATTTGTTTTATATTTTGACATCTTATATAAAAATCGTAGAACAGCAAATATGTTTTTATGAAAAAAATCTGAAAGCCCTAATAAATTATAAAGATTGCTACACATTGTGGAACATGTACTTATTTTGTTTAGACAGACTAAATTTACATCAGGCAATTTTAAAATTCACCAAAATGACTCTAGACTTTGCAGCAGGGAAGTTGCAGGCAGCAGCCTCTTGGAAGAGTCCTGGTGTGGTTGGCTGATAGTGTGGGTCAGAGACACTGGTGCGAAGCACTGAGGGGTCAGGCAATAGTCATAGTCATGAAAAGGCAGAGGTCATGGCAGTCAAAGTACTTGCAAATCCATGAAACTAGTCTGAGGTCAGCGCAGGCAGCAGAGGGTCAATATGGTAAACAGGAAAAGGTCAAGCAGAGGAGGGTCAGAACCGATAAACAGAGGCTGGTACAGAGGCAGACAAACAGAATAGCACACCTTTGCAAGGAATTAGCAAGCTAGATAATCTAAAACTTAGGCACCATGAGGTGACCAGCCATTGGCTGATGAAGACTATGGTGCGTGCCCTTGCCTTTCAAGAGCTGGAGAGTATATGCTCTAGAAACAGACCAGGTAGATCTGCCATGGCCTGCAGCAGGTAGAACAACATGGGATGCTGGCATTCAGACCCGCTGCTGGTGGGAGGAGGAAGGCTAGCAGGTCCGGACTGCAGGCACAGCAGAAGAAGAAGCTGAGTAATTGATTTTGCTCCTGTGCCAGCTCAGGGAAGCAGGAAAGCGGTGAGGACGGACGCCAGCGTAATAATGTATATATGTGTATAGAGATGCCATAATTTCAAGTTTTGTGTCTGGTGACAGATTTCCTTTAATATTACATAGTTATTATGAGATGTGATAGATCTAGGATTTTATTTTGTTGGAACTAGGCAATGAGAAAATACAATAAACTAGAAACTACTTGGAAATGGTTTTGTGCTTGTCTTTACCTAGCCTAGGATAGACCATCAGTGCATGATTGGTGGGCATCCAAGCATAATGAAAGAGAAACGGCCAAATATGCAGCACAGTATCATCCATACAAGTGTGACTGCCTGGTTCACTTGAATGGGCATAACTACAGTACCAGACTCATATGCTGTGCCAGGTACGGTTGAAGTGAGTCAGTCCCAGTCCTAGAGGTTTAGCCTCCTATAAATCAATCATACATTGATGGTCTATCCTAAGGAAAGGAAAGAAAATAAAATCACTGAAATTGGTGCACTACAATGGTAAATGCAATTGACAAAATATGGCTAAACCATCACGCTGATATTAAAATGAGACAATTCGACAATATATTCTTATATCAAGAACATACTGGAGCCCACGCACTCCGTCAAGGTCTCTCAGTGTGGCACAGGACCTAACGCTAACCTACCTATGCCATATGGACAGGTAATGATAGGTGCATAAAGTCCGACACACATCCAGCAACTCCCAGTTACCTCCAGCGTGAAATCACACATACAATGGGAGGAGGGAGGAGGCTGTGAGTCCCACCTATAACAAGCTCATGTGACACAGGCTGCCCAGGTGCACCTGAATGTTACCCATATATCAAAATCAAGGCACATTCAAACCTGAGTTTGCACTACCTCCAGGCATACATATACAAACAAAATCACAGAATAAAATGGTCTAAATGGCAAGAGATGCCCAAAACCCCCAAATGCTGTTGCGTATTTCTATCCGTAAATTCTGCCCATGTGATCCGTTGCTAACAACAATCTCCAGCAAAAATGCATACAATGGAGGATGCCGGCAGCGGACCACAGGTAAGACAAATTTGCGGATGGAGCTAGAAAAAATAAAAAAATCACTGAAATTGGTGCACTACAATGGTAAATGCAATTGACAATATATGGCTAAACCCTCACGCTGATAATAAAATGAGACAGTTCGCCAATATATTTTTATATCAAGAACATACCGGAGCCCACGCACCTTGTCGTACCGGAGCCCATGACCATTTTATTCTGTGATTTTGTCTATCCTAAGGAAAGGCCATCAATTTAAAATTACGAAAAACTCTTTTAATAATAATCATCACAATAAATATCATTTAATGTGTGCTAGTTAAAAGTTTCCTTTTTTAATATGTTATTTCCACTGTTGCTACATTATGTCTTTCTTCTAGCCAGTACATAAAGAAGATCATAAGGTATTCAGCATGTGCACATTCAAGAGGGATGTTTAAAGGCTGGATTGGCTGTAAAGCCTCATTAATCTCCTCTAGATCCGGCTTTGCTTCACATTCATGTTCCAGAGCACTATGATCACTTAATCATGCCCTATAGGGGCTAAACATTAGGCATATTACCATTTCTGCAAATATATTATCTCAGAAGCCTGAGCAATAATGACGTCTTTCACCTATCAGTATGAGCTGTAATTGAAGCCTTGACACTTTCACAGTAAAGATTTATTCCTCCAGCTTAAGGAGTGGATCGATCAGTAGGAAACATTCTTTGATTTACGCATCTTTGATCTAAATTGTTTAACTGAGGTTTATCAAATGGTCAAAGTATTACGGTACCAGCGGGAGTTAAGAACTTCCAACACTTTTCTCACTTACTTTTTTCATTTTGTATTGAGCTGTTGAATTCTTAGACAATATACGGCATCAACCAGTTGGAGATAAAGGCGTTTGAAAGAGAGTCGTAAATATTTCATTGATTTTGTACAGTGCATTTGAAATAGCGATAGTTTTATCATGAGTAATAGACAGTAAATTGCTTAGATATTAGATAAATGCATCAACTTGTTTATGTATTAGAAGAGAAGATAAAAGAGTTGCAGTTTAGAGCTCACGGTGTGACATTTTTTCTCGTTAGAGGAGGTTTATCCTGTCATGAGCAGGCTCTACTTTATTCAAATTGTTGTGATCCTCTCATAAAGATGTGGTTTTACATGCAGCTAGCTGAACTACTAGTCCTTTCTGAGAAATGTTCCAAGTCATTGGTGCATTTTGTTTATGAGTATCGCTGACATTAGGTGCACCAATCCTACCGGTCCATCAGCCCCCATGGTTCTCTTATCAGCCCCCACACCTCTCATGTCAGCCCCAATGCCTCTCATGTCAACCCCAATGCCTCATATGTCAGCCCCCTTGCCATGCCTCTATGCCTCTCTTCAGCCCCCATGCCTCTCATGTTAGCCCCCATGCCTCTCATGTCAGCCTCCATGCCTCTCATGTTAGTCCCCATGCCTCTCATGTCAGCCCCATGCCTTTCTTATCATACCCCATGCTTCTCTTATCAGCCCCCATGCTTCCTTCTTTTTTCAGCCCCCATGACTCTCATGTTAACCCCAATGCCTCATATGTCAGCCCCCATGCCTCTCATGTAAGCCCCCATGCCTCTTATGTCAGCCTCCATGCCTCTCCTGTCAGCCCCCATGCATCTCATGTCAGCCTCCACGCCTCTCCTGTCAGCCCCCATGCCTCTCATGTCAGCCTCCATGCCTCTCATGTTAGCCCCCATGCCTCTCATGTCAGTCCCCATGCCTTTCTTATCAGCCCCCATGCTTCTTCTATCAGCCCGCACGCCTTTCTTATCGGCCCCCATGCTTCTCTTATCAGCCCCCATATCTCTCATGTCAACCCCAATGCCCCTCATGTCAGCTCCTATGCCTCTCATGTAAGCACCCATGCCTTTCATGTCAGCGCCCATGCCTCTCATGTAAGCCCCCATGCCTCTCATGTAAGCGCCCATGCCTCTCATGTCAGCGCCCATGCCTCTCATGTCAGCCTCTATGCCTCTCATGTCAGCCCCCATGCCTCTCATGTTAGCTCCCATGCCTCTCATGTCAGCCCCCATGCCTCTCATGTTAGCCCCCATGCCTCTTATGTCAGCCCCCATGCCTCTCATATCAGCCACCATGCCACAGAGCATATCAAATAAAAAATTAAAAAACACTTACCGTTCCTGCTCCGGATGCCGCCGCTCCTCTCCTCCAGCGAGATCCTCTTTATCCTGCCACCGAGGACCAGGAACCGGTGAGTACAGAGCCTTCACCGCTTCCCGGTCCTCCGGTACTAATGATGACTTCCATAATGGAAGCGCTTATTAGTATTTGCCCCATAAGACACAGGGACAAAACAATGCGTCTTATGTGGCTTAAAATACTTTATGTACATTTATAGGGTTCAAAATTATTGATGATCACATTTTTCTATTAATACAATAAAGGGGTTATCCCATGGGTAATGTAGAAAAATAAAAACAAGACATCATATAGTACACGTATGTCTCTTTCTAACAAACTTGGAAAAAGCCATGTACCTCACTCACATGGATACAGAGATCTGCCCATTCATTGCTGAAGTTGTTCTGCTAGATTTATTTTAAGCTGGCAGCTCAGGAAGTATGCACTTAAGGGGTGTCCTTTCTGCTGCAGCTGGTGGAAGTTGGATAATGTAACTGAGCATGTAAGTCAACTTCTGTTGGCAGGACAGGGAATTTAGAAAAAGGGCAAAAAGCAGATGGCGATATACAGATAGATTTCAGTAAATAACTCACTGGCTATACTCAATTTTTAATAACATGCAATTACAAAAGTATTTAGTGCCAAGTGCTGGTTGGAAAAATGTAGAATATTTTTCATGGGAAAACCAACCCCTTTAAATAAAATAAAGGCAGATATAGTGTTGAACGTCGTTCTGGAATCATCTAGTTTTAGACTTAAAGGAGTTTTCAGGATATTGATAGGGTATCAGTTGCTTGTACAAGCTGCGGCATCGGGCCAGGAAGCAGAAATACAGAGCTTTGTAGACTGTGTAGTGGCTATGCCTGGTAACTGCTCCTGTTCGTGAATGGGAGCAGCATTGCAGTAACCAGACATGGTAACTACATATTGTACATGTGCAGTAGATGTGCAGTTCCAATGCCTTGTTCTGGCACCATAGGTCTTGAAAGCAGCTGATCAGCGGGGGTGCTGGAATTTAGACTTTGCCAAACTGACTCATCATTAGTGAAGACCTGGAAAAACTAGTTAACGACACAGATTTTGTTTTTGTTCCTGCCTTGCACCAATCACTGGTTCTGTTCACTAAGTTGAGTTCATTATGTTTTTTTGGGTGCAACTTTTTAATCAAAACATTCAAAGGGGTTATTCGGCTTAAGCTAGAAGTTTAACAATGGTAGGAAATGGGCTAAAGGATTGAACACTACCATCCGGGTCCTTCTCGCTGGGCTTTGTTTGCCGACCTAAGGGCACATTGTTAACACATGACCACTGCAGCCAATCACTGGTCTCAGCAATGGCAAATTATAGATCATTTCCCCACATTGTCCGGTTTCTTGCTTAAAACCAGACAAACCCTTTATCTTTATTGAACATTTTGTTAACATATTTTTAGTTAGAGGACATTAACTTTTGTTTTATATTATGTTCTCCCATATGAATCCATTTTAGCTCATAATGCCTAGATGAATTTATATCCACAGGAATCTGTTATGACATACCCAAATTATGCTAAAACAGGCTTTATCGCATGACAGGACATACCTGCGAAGTGACTGAAATGACAAGGGTCACAGTACTCTACCCAGGAGAGCCTCCTTTCATTGTCAATATTGCAATTATCGTTGGTTGCATTGCAATTTAAAAGTTAGATTCTAGAATTTTTGTGCACAGGTGCATGACTCGTTACAAGAGCTACTCTTTGGGTATGTTCACACAGCAGATATTTGTAAGTGATTTCAGCACAGATTCTGAGAACAAAAAGAAATCCAACAGCCCGATCTTTATCCATCTGGTGTTGGGGAGAGTCAGGAGGCTCCCATACCCCACCAAAATCAGTGGATTTAGATTACTGTTATCTAATTTCTATGGCCAGCTTTAGAGCAGGTCTCAATTAGAAATATTTGCTTATGGTAATGCAGTTTTTGCATGCACATTGCTATGTGCCCCCAGTAGTTGGCAAGGTTTTCACTACTTGATGCACAAACTACAAAAGTAAGACAACTTACCGTATCGTGCTATATGTGACATTTAATAAAGTCATAGAATCCCTTTAAGTTAATTTAAAAATGTTTAGAATTTCGATTTCTTTCATTCTGGTTCTTTACAGAAAGGATGGGAACACTGTTTGACATTGCCTAATAATCTCATTTCCTACCTATTTAACAATGCATCTTCAGCTATAATGAAGTCATTAGTGCTCATTAATCAGACAGCAGCGGGAATGAGATCATAGCACATTCTGGTGCTGAGGCTGAGACTTAGACTGAAGAGTATGATTCTTAATTCTGAAGAAATAATGCCTGCTACTTAGATTGTCTTTAAAGAATCGGGGAAAGAAGATGAGGCAGTGACAACATTCATTGCCATATCTGTGTTTTCAAAGCTAAGGATGAGTCTGCTTAAATTCAAGTGATAAAAATTGAGGTATATTGCACCCTTTTTACATCAAATGATTCAGATGTAATATTGGTAACCCTTGTTAGACCAGGTATTTATGATGCTTGATGCAGTGCTATATGCAGATACATAAAGGTTCTCTCATCTTGTCCTTAGATGAGCCTAAAAAGACACTTGGCTAATGGATGTCAAATTTTTAAGTGCTTATAAAGTATACGGGGAATATTAATGAAAGGTAATCATGTTAGTTAGTTATGTTTTGTTAGTAGTAAAAATAATGGAAACTCTTCTGAAAAAGCCCTGGATAGTTCTGTGGATTCGTAGTTGGTTCACTGGACAAATGGTCCAAACAATGGGAACTGCAGTTCAATGTTTCCAAATGCAAAATAACGCACTTGGGGGAAGGAAACCTCTATCTCAGATTGGTAGTTCTGAGTTAAGCTTATATTACACTAGCCGATGAGTGGCCAGATCATTGCTAACAAGTGATCATAGGAACGCTGGTTAGCCATAATCTGCTGGTGTAAAGGTGCCGCTGATTACCGAATGAACGAGCAAACGTCCGTTCTTCAAGCAACTGCATCTTTTATCTGGTCACAAAAATCATTGTTTGCTGGCAGCAGATCGTGCTGTCTAATCAAGCTCTGTTGTCAGTAAATAATGATTCTGTATGGGGACGCGCTATGGCATTAGTGATCGCTCCTCCTCACACTGTGGGGGAAATCACTGCATGTAATAGCTAATAGCAGCGGTCTCCTTCATTGACAAGCAGGCAATTGTCGGGAACGAACACTTCCTTCCCGACAATTGTCTGCTAAATCTAGCAGTGTAATAGCAGGACTTAAGAAGAGAAAGAGCTGGGGATCCTGATATCTGACAGCATCAAAATGAGTGCACAGTGTGGGCAGGCAGCAGGGAAAGTAAGCAGGATGCTTGGCTGTATAGCTAGAGGTAGCTAGAGGTATAACCGCTGTCTAGAGTGCTAGTGAGATCACATATGGACTATTGTGTCCAGTTCTGGAGATCCCACCTACAAAAAGATATAGATTAAATGGAAAGGGGGCAAAGACAGGCTAAAAATATGGTGGAGGGTCTGAAGCATAAAACATATCAGGAGACACCGAACAAACTTTATCTGTGTTGAGGAAAGAAGGGAATGGGGAACATGATCTAAACCTTTAACCCCTTCCCGACCAGCTCCGTAATAGTGACTTTCCACCCAGAGCCGTACTATTGTGGCGCACTGATCAGCTGCAGGGGGACCGGCTGTTCCCGTTAGCCAGACCCCTGCTGTATGCGTCGGCATCAGTGAAAACACTGATGCTGGTGATTTAACCCGTTCTATGCTGCGGTCGAACGGGTTTGCTGCGGGTGAGGGAGCCCATCGGGTCCCCACGCTGCTGTGGCGGGTACCAGATGGGTGAGAAGGCAGCCCAATGCCATGCAGAGGCTGCCCAATGCCTTGCACGGGATCGGGACCTGCCTTCTACGGGTGCCCAGGAGATCCAGCTTCAGGCTGGGTCTCCAAGGCAACCTGTTAGTGTATTAGTCTGTGTAATACACTAACGGGCAATGCATTACAATACAGATGCATTGTAATGCATTGCAGAGGGGATCAGACCCCTAAAAGTTAAAGTCAGAAATAAAGTTTAAAAATAAAAACTAATAAAATGTGTTTTAAAATAATAAAAATAAAGTTTAAAAGAAAAAAAGAAAAAAACGCCCCTTTTGTATTGCAGCGTCCGTAACGACCAGCTCAATAAATCACATGATCCACCCCGTCCAATAAACACAATAAAAAAAATAAAAACGGTGTAAAAAAAAGCCATTTTTGTTACATTACATCACAAAAAGTGCAACACAAAGGCGTCATGTTTGACGCCCGGATAGGATGCGGGTGCGTTGCGGGAATATGCACGATTTTTACTGAAGTCTGGTTTCGGGTTGAGTATTCTGGAGAATTTAATATTTTCCCTTATAACATGGTTATAAGGGAAAATAATAGCATTCTTAATAAAGAATGTTTTGTAAAATTAGGATTAAGTGGTTAAAAATAAAAAACTTAGCTTACTTGTGATTGGACCATGTGATGTGACGTCATCACAGGTCCTTTAGAATACAGCTAAAGCTTGAAGAGAGAATAAAGATTACCAACTACGCGATCAAGTGGCTAAGATAAGTTAAGTTTTTATTTATAACCACTTAATCCTCATTTTACAAAACATTCTTTATTAAGAATGCTATTATTTTCCCTTATAACCATGTTATAAAGGAAAATAATAAAGATCTGGTCCCGGTTCACTTCTATGGGGCCTGCGTTGCGTGAAAAAACGCAAAATATAGAGCATGCTGCGATTTTCACGCAATGCAGAAGTGATGCGTGAAAATGACCGCTCATGTGCACAGCCCCATAGAAATGAATGGGTCCGGATTCAGTGCGGGCACAATGCGTCCACCTCACGCATTGCACCTGCGCGGAAAACTCGCCCGTGTGAAAGGGGCCTAAGTGATCAAAAAGGCGTATGTGTCACAAAATAATACCAATAAAACCGTCACCTCATCTCGCTAAAAATGAGCCCCTACATAAGAAAATCACTCTAAAAAAAAAAAACTATAGCTCTCAGAACATGGAGACACTAAAACATCATTTTTTTGTTTCAAATATGCTATTATTGTGTTAAAGTGAAATAAATAAAAAAAGTATACATATTAGGTATCGCCGCATCCATAACAACAGCTCTATAAAAATATTACATGATCTAACTCCTCAGGTGAACACCGTAAAAAATAAAAATAAAAATTGTATAAAAAAAAGCAATCTTTGTCACCTTACATCACAAAAATTGCAACACTAAACGATCAAAAAGGCGCATTCCCCCCAAAATAGTACCAATAAAACTGTCACCTCATCCCGCAAATGAGACTCTACCCAAGACAATCGGTCAAAAAATAAAAAAGCTTTCACTCTCAGACAATGGAGACACTAAAAATATATATAAAACTGCTATTATTGTGATAAAGTAAAATAAATAAATAAAGTAGACATATTAGGTATTGCCGTGTCCGTAACAACCTGCTCTATAAAAATACCACATGAGCTAACCCCTCAGATGAAGACCGTAAAAAAAAATTTGTGCCAAAAAAGCCATTTTTGTCACCTTACATCCTAAAAATTGCAACTCCAAGCGACCAAACCGTCACCTCCTCCTGGAAAAAATGAGACCCTACCTAGGACAATCGGTCAAAAAAAAAAAAAGCTATGTCTTTCAGACTATGGCGATACTAAAACATAATTTTTTGTTTCAAAAATGCTATTATTGTGTAAAACTTAAATAAATAAGAAAAAGTATACATATTAGGTATTGTCACATCCGTAACGATCTGCTCTATAAAAATATCAGAAGACCTAACCCCTCAGGTGAGTGTTGGAAAAATAAATAAAGAAAAACTGTGCTAAAATTACCAATTTTTTGGTCACCTTGCCCCATAAAGTCTAATAATGAATGATCAAAAATTCATATGTACCCAAAAATTGTACCAATAAAAACGTCAACTCTTCCTGCAAAAAAGAGCCCCTGCACAAGACGATTGGCAGAAAAATAAAAAAAAATAAGGCGTTTAGAAAATAAAGACACAAAAACATAATTGTTTTCCAAAAATGCTTTATTATGTAAAACTGAAACAAACAAAGAAACTAGACATATTTGATATCATTGAGTCCGTAACAACCTGCTCTATAAAAATAGCACATGATCTACCCTGTCAGATGAAGGTTGTAAAAAATAAAAAATAAAAATGGTGCCTCACAAAAAACGTAATATAGAGCAATTAAAAATCATATGTACCCAAAATAGTACCACTAAAACATGCACCTTATCCCCTAGTTTCCAAAATGGAGTCACTTTTTGGGAGTTTCTACTGTAAGGGTGCATCAGGTGGGTTTAAAATGGGACATGGCATCTAAAAACCAGTCCAGCAAAATCTTCATTTCAAAAACCATATGGCGCTCCTTTTCTTCTGCACCCTGCCGTGTGCCCTTACATCACTTTACAACCATATGTGGGGTGTTTATATAAACAGCAGAATCAGGGTAATAAATATTGAGTTTTTAGCTGTTAACCCTTGATGTGTTAAAAAAAATGGATTAAAATGGAAAATCTGCCAAAAAAGTGAAATTTTGAAATTTCATCTCCATTTTCCTTTAATTCTTGTGGAACACCTAAAGGGTTAACAAAGTTTGTAAAATAAGTTTTGAGTAACCTAAGGGGTATAGTTTCTATATTGGGGTAATTTATGGGGGGTTTCCCCTATGTAAACCCCACAAAGTGACTTCAGACCTAAACTGGTCCTTTAAAAGTGGGTTTTGGAAATTTTCTTAATTCCTTCTAAAATTCTAAGCCTTCAAACGTCCTAAAAAAATTTTTCAAAAATTTTGGGTAAATTTGGGATTTTTCATAAATAAATGTGAAATATATTGACTCAAATTTATGACTATCATGAAGTACAATGTGTCACAGGAAAACAATCTCAGAATGGCTTGGATAAATAAAAGTGTTCCAAAGTTATTACCACGTAAAGTGACACATGTCGGATTTGCAAAAAATGGCCTGGGCAGGAAGGTGAAAACTGACCCGGGCTTGAAAGGGTCAAATATTTTAAATGTGTAAATAAAGTTCAGGTGGAAGTGTAAAACTAAACACAGGAACAATGACGCACAATCTAAAATTAGTTGGGGGGAAGATCCGAAAGCAATGTCAGGAAATATTATTACACCGAAAGAGTAGTTGATTAGCGTAGAACAAACTCCATCATATGTGATTGGGAAATGTACAGTAAGTGAATTTACACATTCCTGGGCGAAACATGTCTATCCCAGGAAAAAAGAGATAATATAAGGGCAGACTAGATGGACCAGGGGCTCCTTTTCTGCAGTCAATCTTCTATGTTTCTCTGCTTCTATGTTAAGATGTCAGCTTTTGATTATTACAAGGAAATTTTGCCTATAGATGTGTCCTTCTTTACCTTTCCTATTGGGTCCTGTCATCCCGATATAAATGGCACTAAATTATCTTTAAAAAAAACTTTTGCAATGCTTGCGGTACTCAACATAGTAACACAAAAGTTATTTTATCATTTTATGAAAGACGATCATCTCATGGCATTCAACTCGGGATAACGAAAGGCAAGAAGAAAGATAAAGAGGGACGTATCTTAGATCATTTTGAGATTTACCATATTTTCTCTTGATCAGATTTTTGTTTCAAATGTAATCCCAGTGCAAGCATTGCTGGTTTGGGCACAGAGGGATGACACATGCATTCTTCTCAGCGTGAGCTCAGAGACAGAGAGAAACCAGGCATTTTTTGGGTGGGGATTGCAATATGTGTAAAAACCTGACCTGATCTATGAAACTACTTCCTCCCTTCTGTAAGGATCTTGGCACGGGATGATTATGCAAATCAAGAAGTGTTGTTATGGTAAAAATATTTCACGCTTATCAACAGGATATGTACAGAATGGTGAAGGACCTGTGTGAGATAGAGAGACTCTACCTGGAGAAAGACATCAATTTTGGGGTCTATTAGTGTCAGACCAATTCACATTCGAAATGTGTGTCCAGCTTGGAAGAAGAATAAAACCAAATGGCCCCAATCACAAAGTTCAGAGCAGCTTATATATATAGTATAGTAGAAAATGAGTGGCATAGGCTTCCAAGGCTACTGAGATCCAGACACTTCCTACATTCAAAAATTAGTATACATGGAGCATAGATAATACAAGCTGTGACAAGGCTTCTTTCTCATTAGGTTTCATGGGACACAAATGTATTTTGAGATTCAACATGTAGTGAAGTAATGGACCCACTGTCAATACTATAGCAATTATCTGAATAAACATAGGGGTTAAGGTGTATTCTCCCAAATGTTAACAATATTCCCCCTCCCAACAAAGTAAAAATATTATTACATATTATTATAACTATATAATATTGTATATATATATATATATAGAGAGAGAGAGAGAGAGAGAGATTATAAATATAAAAAATAATATAATGTTTCCATTAAAAGATGTAATTTTTTAAAATTAATATTCACAAAGAACAAGTTTATCATTTTTGGCTGTTTTTCATTTCAGCAGTACTGTGCCACTGAAAATTAGATCAGTATAATGAATAATGAGCTTCTGTAAATGATAAGACCTCATATATAGACAGGTAATCCATTATCAATTTACATCTGCTGTACATCTGTAATGTAATTCTTATTATAATACAAGGTTCAGAATTGGTATTACAGTACGACAGCTCTAATGTTCTTCTGATAGGCCTAGATGAAGGTGTCTATATACGAACACTGCATTGATTAGCGCAAAATTTGCACACTCTCACACTCTGGCCTCAGTGATGGCCTGACTAAGAGAGTTAATCTGACCACACATGTGAAATAGTTGTCGGACGAACATTGGTATCTCTCCCTATCCTCCCAGTTAGCATGCACATGTACTGAATGGGCAGAGGGGAGAAAGATGGTGCAAGACTCATCTGGCAACAGCTTATCTCCTCACTAAAGGTCCTTTAACACTGCTTAACTGAGTAGACAATTTTCGGGAAGGAAGCGTACATTCCTGACAATCGCTTGCTCTTCAGTGAAGGAGAGCTCTGCACTTACATGCAGCGATTGCCTCCACAGTATAGAGAAGAGTGATCGATAACGCCATCGCTCGTCCCCATACAGAAACATTGTTTGCCGGGAGCAGAGTGCTGTTTAGGCAGCTGCCGCAAATGATGAGTTAGGTGACTACACAAATTATTCTATTACCGGATGAATAAGAGCTTTACGTGTTGGCGGCACCTTTTTACTGGCAGATTATTGCTAATGAGCGTTCATACAAACGTTCATTAGCGATAATGTACCCGAACATAGGGCAGTCTAAAGAGGCCATAATAAAAGGATGGGGCAACTGAATTAAACATGCCAAATCTTTATCTCCCCCCCCACCAGTGTTCCCTCTAAGGTGTGCACTCTGGAAAGGAGAAGATTAAAATATCATACTAACAAGCACTAATGAGTCCAATAACAGCTTTTCCTGCTGCAGAGTTTAGAATTTTTTACGCTTTCAATTCCACAGAACACAGCTTAGAGGGAAATGTGCCCCCAACACCAGCCTTTCGGGAGAGACTCAGGAGGCCATCATACACATTAGATGGTTGGTAAAAAAAAAAAAAAATCAACAAATACTCATCTAATGTGTGGGCCAGATTTAATAAACATTGTTTTCTGTGCTAAAAGTCCAAACAAAAAGGAAGTTGAACAGCCAGGCTTACATGGAGTGACTTTAAAACATTATATCCAGAAAATCATCCACCTGTTTTATTTAAAAAAATACATAGAATATTCACATATACAGTAGGTTGTTACTTTATGACAAAAATTGTGATGGAAATGTCTTTTAATGGTTTGTGCAGGCAGCATTTATTGATGACCTATCCTCAGGACTCCCTGGACCCCCAACGATCAGCTGTTTTAAGAGGAGGCAGTGCTCATATGAGCGCTACTTCCTTTTCATTACGCTGCCCGTCATCTTGGAAATGCAGTGTAATTACAAGTACTGACTCCATTCACTCCATGTAGGGAGTACACCTAATTATACTACACTAACCCTACAGGGGAGATGACGTGCAGTGTAATGAAGAGGAAGAAGCACTCTCAGGGAGCGCCAACTCCTCTTCAAACAGCTGATCCACGAGGGTCCCGTGTGTCAGACCCTCAACGCTCACATATTGATGACCTATCCCGAGGATAGACCATCAGTATAAAATCGCTGCACAACTTCTTCAATTTTCAAATTCCCTCTTGTGAAGATATTTTTTTGAAAAAACACCGATGTGCACACCAGGGCTGGTTTTAGACAATATGTGTGGCTGGGCAAAATCAAAAGGGGGGGCCCACATCTTCTATTAATTTCCTAAAAACACAGTCCAACGTCCGAGACCCCCACCGATCGGCTATTTGAGGAGACGGCGTATGCTGTTCAATGCAGCTGTCCCATAGACATACAGCAGCAGAGCAGGAAGAGAGGAGGGAGACAGCATGTGCGCACAGCGCACACCTTCTCCTCAAACAGCTGATCGTCGGGAGTGCCGGGTGTCGGACCTCCGCCAATCTAATACTGATGACCAATCCTAAGGATAGGTCATCAATATGAAAAAACCTGGAGACCCTCTTGAAGCTACTCCCAATACTGTGCCTGTTGTGCTCCCCCCCATGTCCACTAAAACTATACTATATACCCAAACTGCCCTCATTAGTAATGGTGCCCCCAATAGTGATAATACTCCCCGAAATAGCCCCATTTGTAGCAATGCTCTCCATATTGCATCAAATAATAATAACCCCCCTACAGTACTCTAGTAGTAATAATATAACCATAATGCTTCCAGTGGCTCTAATGTCCCCCTGTAGTGCCCCCCACTAGTTTCAATATAAAATTCTCCTCCATTCCTCCCCAGTAGTGCTAAGTATATATAATGATCTTCTTCCCCCCATCCCTGGTGTCACCTGCAGTGTGGACATTTAGTATAAAAAAAAAAAAAAAAAAAAACGCCTCCCTCCCGTCCATCTCCCCGCCGCTTTCATCTGTAGCTTGTGCTGCTGCATCCTGATGCATGAGGTCCAAGTGACATCACCACTCCTGCTCCGGGTCTCACATAATGCGAGACCCAGAGCAGGAGGTTGCAGTGATGTCATTGCGGCTTCTTGCTCTGTTCTAATGCCTCACAGGCTTGAGGCCTAGCAGCCTGGGGCTTGTGAAGTTGGACGGCCATGAGTGCGCCCCCCCCCCCCTTTATGGGGCGAAGTGGTGCCCTAGGTGGATGACTACCCTCCCCTACCCATTGTCCCGGCCCTAATTCAGAGCACATTACTGCAGGAGGTATAACAGGAGAGGACTATAACTCCCAACATGTCTAAGCCATTATTATGTAATATCAGAGTACATTACAAGAGTAGGTATAGAAAAGACTACAACTCCCAGCATGCCCAAGCAGTTATTATGTAATATCAGAGAACATTATAAGAGGAGGTATACAACTCCCTCTTACATAACAGGAGGTATAAGAGGAGAGGCCTACAACTCCCAGCATTTCCCTTGCACATTGAATCCATACTTCTTCACATGCATGGCTGGTCTTCTTCTTCATTACTTTACTGAACTGCTGAGCTCTGCCTCCTGTTCTGGTCACATGATGGTGAGGTCATCACAGGTCCTTCATCCCCTCTTCTCTGCTGAGCTCCGCCTCCTGCATCTGACATTATCACAGGTCCTGTCAGCACTAGGGTAATGATTTCTCTTATAGGATCACAGGCCAAACTGGATGAACAAATGTCTTTTTTCGGTCTCAAAAAGAGGATAAAGAAGAGGATAAAGAACTAGCTGACTGCCTCAATGAATACTTCTGTTCAGTTTTTACAAAGGAAAATGAAGGAGAAGGACCTCAGTTAGGGAGGAAGACTAATGAATCCTTTGATGCATGTGTCTTTACAGAGGAAGAGGTTCTAAGTCAGATGTCTAAAATTAATATAAATAAATCACAGGGGCCTGATGGGATACACCCAAAGCTATTAAAAGAGCTTAGAGGTGTACTAGCAAATCCATTAACAGATTTATTTAACCAATCACTGGTAACAGGTGTCGTCCCAGAAGATTGGAAATTAGCAAACGTTGTGCCAATTCACAAGAAAGGTAGTAGAGAGGAATCAGGCAACTATAGGCCAGTAAGCCTGACATCAATAGTGGGGAAATTAATGGAAACCATACTCAATAATAAAAACCCATGGGTTGATTGATAAAAAACAGCATGGGTTTACTTCAGGGAGATCATGTCAAACTAATCTTATTGACTTTTTTGATTGGGTGACTAAAATAATAGATGGCGGAGGTGCAGTAGACATCGCTTATCTGGACTTTAGTAAGGCTTTTGATACTGTCCCACATAGAAGGCTTATCAATAAACTGCAGTCTTTGAGCTTGAGCTCACATATTGTTGAATGGATTAGGCAGTGGCTGAAGGACAGAAAACAGAGGGTTGTAGTCAATGGAGTATATTCAGACCATGGTATTGTTACCAGTGGGGTACCTCAGGGATTTGTTCTGGGACCCATATTGTTTAATATCTTTATCAGCGAAATTGCAGAAGGCCTCAATGGTAAGGTGTGTCTTTTTGCTGATGACACAAAGATTTGTAACAGGGTTGATGTTCCTGGAGGGATACACCAAATGGAAAAGGATTTAGGAAAACTAGAGGAATGGTCAAAAATCTGGCAACTAAAATTTAATGTCGATAAGTGCAAGATAATGCACCTGGGGCGTAAAGCCCAAGAGCAGAATATAAAATCAGTGATACAGTACTAACCTCAGTATCTGAGGAAAGGGATTTAGGGTCATTATATCAGACGACCTAAAGGTGGGCAGACAATGTCATAGAGCAGCAGGTAATGCCAGCAGAATGCTTGGGTGTATAGGGAGAGGCATTAACAGTAGAAAGAGGGAGGTGCTCGTGCCGCTCTACAGAGCACTAGGGAGACCTCATCTGGAGTATTGTGTGCAGTACTGGAGACCATATCTGCAGAAGGATATTGAAACTTTGGAGAGAGTTCAGAGAAGAGCTACTAAACTAGTACATGGATTGCAGGACAAAACTTACCAGGAAAGGTTAAAGGACCTTAACATGTATAGCTTGGAAGTAAGGAGAGACAGAGGGGATATGATAGAAACTTTTAAATACATAAAGGGAATCATCACGGTAAAAGAGGGGAGAATATTTAAAAGAAGAAAAACTGCTACAAGAGGACATAGTTTTAAATTAGAGGGGCAAAGGTTTAAAAGTAATATCAGGAAGAATTACTTTACTGAGAGAGTAGTGGTTGCATGGAATAGCCTTCCTGCAGAAGTGGTAGCTGCAAATACAGTGAAGGAGTTTAAGCATGCATGGGATCGGCATAAGGCCATCCTTCATATAAGATAGGGCCAGGGGCTATTCATAGTATTCAGCATATTGGGCAGACTAGATGGGCCAAATGGTTCTTATCTGCTGACACATTCTATGTTTCTATATACTATGTTACTATGTATATATGTGAGGGAGGAGACCGTACACTGCATTGTAAAGTGCAGCTAGCTGTCCACCTGTTTGCTTCCTCGGACGTTCAGCTGAACAGCAGCACTGAAGCAGGGGGCCCCTTAGACAATGGGGGCCCTGGGTAATTGCCCAGTTTAGTCCCCCCACCCCCACCCCCAACGCTGGCCCTGGTGCACACACATAGTCTCTAAAAATACCAACCACCTGCATCCTATGCTATATATACAATGATATAAAAGGTCATAAAAGATTAAAGGGTTTATCCGGATTCAGAGCTAAACCCAGACATATCCCCATCTTTACCCCTCTGATATTAGCATCGAAGAATTTCATGCTCTGATCCTCTCTCTTGCCCTATGCTGTATCACTGCTGGGGGGAAGCCTACGCCTAGCAGTCCCTATGGAGAGCTCAGTACGTCACCGGATCTCCAAAAAATGCCTTTAAAATGCAATGGAATGCTCTGATGCTCTTATAAAGGGAAGCCAGAGGGGTGAAGATGGGGATATGTCCAGGTTGAGCTCTGAACCCGAACAACCCCTTTAATCAAGATAGGCAATCAATTAGATGTCAAGTGCTAATAAGGGTTGCCATGTTCTGTGATATGTTGAAAACTTTGTCATAATAGAAAATCTATTGTTAAAACTAAAGAATGAGGTAATGCTGCACTGAACAAGGTGCAATTAAAATGTACGTCTGATATTGCACATTACAGAAATCTAGTGAATTCACTAGATTTCATTCTCTTTAGGACACAAGTCTAAACACAGGAAATCTCTGTACATGAAATGGTGTTGAGCCGAAACCTCTCCATTCAGACATCTTCCTGGCTTGTTATACCAGGAGACATGATGCCATTCCCTGTGTCACTGAGATTTACTAAAATATCTGAAGTACTATTCCTATGATTAGCAACATGCATAATGCAATTCATCAGCTTGATAGATAGCCTGATTGTCAGAGTGACTGACTTAATGGCTAATTAATAGTCCATATACTATAAGACCTGACCTATAGGCCGTCACTATTGACAATGACTTATTGTAAATTAAGCCCATTCATTTTCTGGCATGTCAATCTTTCAAGCCACAATTTAAAGCATCTATTCATTTGTATACTTAACAGTATTTGATGCGCTGTCCCGCATATAGTAAATCCTCGTCTACTAGAAACCAAGATATTTAGGGGTAAATGCAAAAATAGATTTCTAATTCTTACATAAAGAAATGTGCATAAAACATAGGTCTCCCCCTCCACAATATAACATTGTGATTAGAAAAACACAAGTGCCAAAAAAGTTTCCCAACATTTTTTCATTTTTATAGGCACATCAAAATAAAAAATACTATACCCTATGTAAATAACACAGTACAATAGTAGTACCATACACCTGCAATAGACTCATTGTTAGCTTTCTGAACAAATTCCATTTTTATTAAGACTTAGCTGATGCTTTATAAGTATGGCACTCCTTCTGACCACCATACTTCTCAATGTATTGACACCAGACAGCTGATATAAATAGAGCGGTACCCCAAGATACAATGGCCTTAGAATACAATATTTGCAACATACAGTACAATGGTGTTTCCTGTGTCATCGTAAGTTGAAACTAGACTCAGCATGCAATGCCTAAACCTCAGATCCAACCAATAAACATGGCCATTTCTCTGAAAAAACCCTATATTGGTCATCTAGTAGCCCCTATTTACAGTACAGTGCAGTACTACATTTTCTCTACTGCCATCTGTCTGTACCGAGATGAGCTTCTCCTTTGGACATCAGGTGAGAACGGATCCATTTTATTTTTCCGGTACACTATGTGCTATACAGGACCTTTAAGAAGCTCTTGTCCTCATAACAGAAAGTGATTTACAGCTTCCAGTATCTATGTCTGACTTGGACGACATTTTTGGGGAACCAGTGACTAGTTTCCATACAGTTATGGACTCAAGTTACAATGGCTTCAAAATACAATGATCGTCCCAGAACCAAATAATATTGTAGCTTGAACGCCCATTGTACATTGATAAGTCTTCTACTTCTTTTTACACAATATATTAAAACTATACACTACAGGGGGAACTCAGTGCATAGGAATTTATACAGTTGCCACTGAAAACAATGGGATCTGTAAATCATCTATTAGTACTCAGCTCCCCCTAATGGCAGCTCCTGGAAAATGCAGAGAATCTATTTAGGGAACAGGAGAAGCAGTTCAGCATCTGGCCAGTCCCCAAGGGACTCAATAGTAGTCACACGGTCTGCCTCTATGGTAGGTACGCCAATGTGCATTACATACAATTTTCACTTTTATTAGCAAAGTGACAAGTAGAACTGGGAGGCTGCAAAGACAGTCACTGCTGGTCTGACAGTTTTGCAGCAATGTATAGCTAGTGCCCCGAAAGTGAACAAAAGACTACTAGACGTGACCCCAAACACCTTTTATATTCATTAGTCAAACGCATGCTTGGCCAAAAGCTATTCCTTCCATTTCTCCATTCACATGCATGTTGGGTTTGACATGTTCTTAATTGGAAAAGAGGAATAGGATTCAGCCAGACACATCTCATGGTGGCTTATCTCCCATGAGAAATAAGCATTGGGCATGTTTGAATCCAACATGAACGAGCCTTCTTTACGTACCATCTGATTTCTGAGGAGAGTCGGCACCCCTACACAGAACATAGCCGATCCTACCTAAATCAGTCGATTGGGCCATTTGTGTATGTCAGACAAGTTGTACATTCTAATGGCACCAATTACTATTTCATACAATGTAGTGGGAAGCTGGAAAAACATTCCAAATGGGGCGGAATTGGAAAAAAATTCAATTCAACCACAGTTTCATGGGTTTTGTTTTTACAGAATTCCCTGTGTGGTAAAACTAACCTGTTGTCTTTATTCTCCAGGTCAATACAATTACAGTGATACCAAATTTATATATTTTTTCTTGTGTTTTCATAATGAAAAATAAATACTTTGGAAAAAAAATATTTTTTCTTTTCATCGCCATATTCTAACCCAACTGTTTTAAGTTACATCTAAAGTTATATCCACAGAGCTGTGTGATGTTTTGAGGGACAATCTGTAGTTTTTATTGATACCATTTGAGAGTGGGTATTACTTTTTTTTTATTCAATTTGTTTTGGGGAGGGGATGCACCAAAAAAAATGTTTCTCTTTTGGCATTCACTGTACAGGATAAATACATTTATATTTTAGGCCTCTTTCACATTTGCGTTCTGAGGATCCGGCGGGCACTTCCGTCCCGCCGGATCCGTCAGAACGCAAGTCGCCTGAAAGCATTACAAAACTGATCAGGATCCTGATCAGTCTTCGAAATGCTTTGAGGTTACCATGGCAGCCAGAACGCTATTAAAGTCCTGCTTGCCATAGTAGTAGTGGGGAGCAGTATACTTACAGTCCGTGCGGCTCCCGGGGTGCTCCAGAATGACGTTAGAGCGCCCCATGCGCATGGATCACGTGATCCATGCGATCATGTGATCCATGCGCGTGGGGCGCCCGGACGTCACTCTGGAGCGCCCCCGGAGCCGCACGGACTGTAAGTATACTGCTTCCCAGCTCCCCACTACACTTTACCATGGCAACCAGGACTTTAGCGTCCTGGCTGCCATGGTAACCATTCAGAAAAAGCTAAATGTCGGATCCGGCGATGCGCCGAAACGACGTTTACCTTAAGGCCGGATCCGGATTAATGCCTTGCGGCAAGGGTTCAGGATTTTTGGCCGGAGCAAAAAGCGCAGCATGCTGAGTGATCGAGAAGGGGTTAAAGAGGATCTGTTAGCTCTCCAGATATATCTGTTTTAGTAAATATTTGTATTCTCCTTAAAATAACAATTCTGGAGCATATTTTCTTTGAACTTTACGTTGTGCTTTTCCTCTGTTATCCTTCCAAAAATGTATAAATTATTTGCCAGCAAGTTGCAGATGCTATAGGCAGACAATATATATTTGAAAAATGCAAAATAGTATTACAGCCATATTTGCTGTGCTGTATACCATTGTGGGGATTTGTACAAGTCACGCACATTTACTTTAATTGCTAGCATTGTGTAGTAAATTAGTTATACAACCCACCAGCATTCCTGGATGCACACATCCACATCCAGGTTACGATTAAGAGTGTGTAGCTCGAAACATGTCAACCTGCGGTGGAGGGTGGTGAAGGCTGTGTACTATTTTAACCGTGAAAGAATACAAAGTGATTTTCCACGTATTCGGATGCTGGAGCCTGTTTTACTCATTTGCACACATCCATATAACACATTCCTGTATTGAGTACAGTATGTCAAGGTTAACATGTTTGTACTCAGGGGTGGACTGAAATCTTACAGGTGATGTACACCTTTGGGGGCAATTTTTTCTTTTATGATTGCATTTTACTCATTTGGGCTAAAAATCATTTTTCTCAATTGATCTGTTGGGAAAAACAGCAGTTTTTTTCACAGAGGGTTACATTTTAGCCTAGCTGTGAGCATTTTACTTTCACGTTCACTTTGAACCGTCATCTGCCGGCTATATATACAGTAGTCCTGATCTCTGAATTCCTTACAGCTCATAAACACAGTTAAGCCATATTCTTATCAGTTTTATAAGAATTGAGCTATAAGGAGTGTTTATGAACTGTCAGAGATAAGAGATAAGAGATAAAGCTTCACATGAGCTGTCAGCTGAATTTCCTGACAGAACACAGTGTAAACACACAGCCTGCTAATAGAGAATCTCAACACTGTACAGAGAAAGGGGCTGAAATATGTTATTAAAGACCAATTGGAAAAATCATATTTAGTTCAAAATGTGTAAAATGCAATAATAAAAAAATTGGCCCCGGAGTTGTCCATAGACTTCATGGTGATCCTGGGGAAAAAAACGAAATGTGGCCCCATGTTGTAGCCGGTTCAAATTGGACAAAAGGTGGGGTGACATAAGTAGGGGGGGTCAGCAATGCCATAGTGCAGCACAAAATACTGTCCTAGCAGAACCAAATACCATAGTGCAGCACAATATCAGCGACAGCTTTCAGTGGTAGCGGGATTGTTAGGGCATTGCTAGGGAACAGGAGGGTGCCACAAGTAAATAGCCTGCTACCATTTTGTTGTGTTACCCTATTTTAAGGACAAGTTTATGCATCAGGCATCTGGTGACTAATGAACACCCTTATTACTCCCTTGGATGACGGTATGGATAAAAAACATGCAGATTTTTTCACTGCATACAGTGCAAACAGGGTTTCAGATCCGCACAGGAGACGGATTGTGTGAGAATCTGATGCAGATATGGGAGCAGATTTAATGCAAATATCTGCCTAAAATCTAGCACTACAAGTAAGTGTTAAATTAAAGTGTACCTAAACCTTCACATAAACTTTATCAAAACCTATTCTAAAATGTGATGTAAAGAATTTTCATAATGTACTTTTTTGTCACATTTCCATGCGAAGCCATGTGAGAAGTCAGCTCAGGTGCCTATTGCAATCTTCTCACCACTGACATGTACTCAAATTAGCCTGTAAGGATGATTACTACAAGGTGACATCACTGTGATTACAGCTGTGAGATCTTTAGATGCATCTGGTATGCCAGATATGAAGGATAATTTAATTAGAAGATTGTAATCTGTATTAACCACAGATGATCAAAAGCACAGAAGAAAACAAAAATGAGCATGTATGGTTGTGTAAGATACAAACAGTCTACCAGTTTGGATTTGTTAAGTGATAACAGTATATTTGGCGAAAGCTATTCTGTAGTCAGGATTTTATTTTTTACTGGAGAAAATACTTTTTAATTAAAGAATTGATATACACAGAAAATTTCCCAAACTTTTCTTTTAATTTGATTGTCATTTTTTTCCATATTGCAATTAAAACTGAAAAAAATGTAAAGAAATCTTCAGCATGTGTACCTGGATATCAGCTACTGTATTTCTCCCACTCTCCATCCCAAAAAATCAGTGGCTGTAAGACAACTGGCTGCAGCAGGAACCTCCCCTTCTCCTGCAGACTGACGAGTAAAGTATGTGGATAAGTATATATCTTCCTTACATTTGTCATTAAATGGGTTATCTGTGATTGCGATATTAAAGGGGTATTCCCATCACAGACAATCCTAGCGATATGCCCCCATTGTCTGATAGGTGCGGGTCCCATCTCTAAGACCCGCATCTACACCGAGAACAGAGTGGGGAAAGTGGTGGAGGGCACACTGTGCATGTGCAGCCACCCTCCTTTAATTTCTACGGGGTCGCCGAAAATAGCCGAACGCTGGCTATTTCCGCCGACCCTATAGAAATTAATGGGAGCAGTGGCCACGCAAGCGCGGTGCGCTCCCGTTCACTTGTATGGGGAGAGTGCTTGGCGTTGGCCGGCTTTCCCCACTCCATTCTCAATGTAGGTGGGGGTACCAGAAGTTTGAATCGCACCTATCAGACAATGGGGGCATATCCTAGCGATATGCCCCCATTGTATGTGATGGGAATACTCCTTTAATGATCTATCCTCAGGATAGACAAACAATACAAAACCAGTGCTCACCACCTTACCTATACTTTCATCTTTTGGTAGCTCAGAGATCCAGTGAATAATGTCATTACTAGTCCCTATACTTATCATTGTTTGCCGGCAGCAGAGTGTCCATTACATGGCGTGATCTGCCGCTGGCATAAGAGAATTCTTAAACATGTTAAAATATCCCGATGATCGTGTAATCGGCGGCAGTATTACACTGCCAGATCATCGCTAACGAGCATTACTATGAACGCTCGTTAGCGATCATCTTACCGGTTATCTATGGCTGTAATGGGGCATTTAGGCAATCATATTACAATAGCCCTACTCCTCTTTGTATTTGCAGAATACAGACTGACATAAGATTAACTGCGATCAGCTATGCTTACAGATAAAATAAATCTTAGAGTGAAGTCAACAAAAACCAAAGGCACTGCCACATTATCAGAACGAAGATGTTATTGGTCGTCCATGAGCCAGGAGCCCCAGTGATGACATCTTCTGACATGTCTCAATCGAGACAATACAATTCATTGTACTTTTGTCCCGCATTGCTGTTTAAGACTTTTATGTGCTACAAAACTAGACTAGACACGCATATATTATAAATTATTTTGTTAACGCTGACCTCTCCAAGCTCCTCCCGCTACCTACACACAAAAAGCCACATCAAATACATTATACAACTTTAACATCATACTGACTCCAGCTTCTGAAGATAGTCAAAAAAGTAGCTTATTGTGTTAGTACAACTCCAGTAAAGAACCTTTCCCGAGCAGGAATTTCAGGCTACAGAAAGTAGCATTATGAAATAAAAGATCGGGTTTGCTTAGTCTGTTTATCCGCGTTGACAGGAAGATTAATTGTTCAATTCATTGTGAAAGGGGGCCGCCATGATAACGCGTCACCACTTACTGAGGAGGGACGTATTCATCTCCGCTGACAAGACGCAACAAAATAAAGACATTCCTGCAAAACAGAATTCTTTTTGCTGATGCTAATGTGCCAATAAACAAATGAGATCTCCACTGCCACATTACACAGACGGGAAATGTTATTTGGTTTAAGTCAATAGAGGGGGAAAGAATTTTGTTACATTTCACTGCACAACTAATTTCAGTGGAAACTGAGGCGACGGTGGATTTTGAAAAAGAAGTAACTACTGGTTAATATGTTTATTCATTGAACTAAAGGGAAATCCAAACAACAGGGACAAAGCACTTTTATTGTCCCCTGGTAGCAGGTCGTTTGGAGGGGACATGTTTACAAACAGCTTTCCTCGTTTAACACTAATGTCCCTCTTATTGTTTAATTGATTGCATTAGGATCCACATAGAACCTTTTAAGGCCCAAAGCTGCAACTCGATATGGACGTTTGTCTTGCAGTTCTTGTAAGTACAGCTATGTAAATTTCCTGTCTCACACTTGGTTAAAAGCTAACTCCTGATACAACAGTCAATGTTTGAAGTTGCAATTGCAATAGAGGCGGATTACTGAAACATTTCGGTATTTTAAACAAAGCACCGTGTTGTTTAAATCTCCTACTTTTCTCACTGCACTTAGGACAGAAGTCACAGGGGGTCTGAAATTACTTAAGTTCTATTTCACCTGATCTTAAAATGCAATAAAGCAAAACGGGAAATATATTTGTTATTTATCTACTATTTTTTAAAGGTTGTGCCAACTTTTTGATGTACACGAGAACCATGATAGCAGTATATACATAGTCCCACATATATCCCATGTAAACCAGTTATACCAAGCAAATTATTATCACAGACACACAGAGTTACTAGAACAATGGATCTCTGAGTCCTCTCTCTGAATGGACCAGTAGTGTGCATGTCGGTCAACCACTCCATTCACTGACACAGCATTTAGGAACCCCTTCTTCTTGCATTTGTTGGAGATCCCAGCAGTTGGACCTCTGTGGTTACATATTTATTACCTAACATGTGGATAGGTGATAAATCATTTTTGTAGGATAACCCCTTTTATGTCAGTAGTATCAAAGATTTGAGAGTTAGCTCAAGCATCAGGCTAGGGCTCCTTGGGACAACTCCAGGAAATGACTGAGAAAGTCTGCCATCCATATATACATAAATAGAATTCATTTATCATGAACTTTGCTCATACTTTTTCAAGACAAATCATCAACCAGGTTAATTGTGAACCACAACATACTATATAGAGCCTAGAGCTAGTTACTGCCTCCAATGAAAGCTCCAAATGGTGTTTTTGACTGGAACAATTGGGATCCATTATTGTTTTAGGGCATCGGGTCACCAGAGGATACTATGGTACTCTGGTGAGCCAGTGTGGCCCTGGTTAGGTCAATAAGAAATTGTAATGTTGGGGGTTTTGGCATGCATTAGTTCACACATGGAAGGCTTAAAATTCTACTTAAAAATTACATAGTAAAGTGTGGTTGTAGTTGTTGAAGGGTTGTCCAGGTTGGAATCGTTATTTGTAAAGGGTTCATAGTGGGTTAAAAAATAAAAGAAGCAATACTCACCTAATCAATCCCTGGACAGTTCCATACCAAAGCTTACCGGGTGCCCTCTGGTCTCTACTTCCTGGTTCTGCCAGGAAATTCCCGCTCAGCCAATCACTGGCTGAGGTGGGTCATCATCGATGCCAGTGATTGTCTGAGTAGCTCATCCTGGCATTTTCTGGCCCACTGAGATGATGATATATGATATGGAGGAAACGTGTAATATTGATATTAGCTAATATTTTGCATACATAAACAAAAACTAGTGGGAAAGTAACTGTGTTTAGCTTTTATTATGACATTTTTATACATTATTATTCCTTTCTATACCTTGAAATATGAATGTATCAAAATGATAATGAAATTCTGAGCAAAGTGTAAACATACATTTTAACCATTTAGAAAACATTAAAATAAATTTGTTCTCTAAAAATGTACATTAAAACCAAATTTACATTGCTGTCCATCATAATGCTGGAATATCTACAAAATCAAATCACACATAATGCCATAAAAATCTCTTCAACGTTTATTGTCATAATAAAAAATACATTAAAGTAATAGCAATTTCAGGCTAATGGCACCATAAAATAGTCGCTGATAAAGCAATATTGGTTTGCTATATTACATTTTTTCTCCAAATTACTGAAAAATTATCTATATGCAGCAATGAGGTTGCATTTGAAGCAGTGTATGAATGGTTTGTGAAGAAAGGTGAGAACACTGCTAATCTCTTTGTGCTTAGTTAAGACAAGACATTTTAGGAGTTGTTTGATTTTAAATAGGTCAATTAAAATTCTAATTTGAGAGTTTTTTACATTTATATGTATTTACAACTCTTTGAGGTCTGGGGCAATTTTGGCCTTGATGTCATGAATAATTTTTTCAATTTTGCCTCTTTGCATTCTGATGGTCATAATTTTATTTTATACACATTACTGTTGGATATTCCCTCCTGGTATTTATAGCATTTCAATAAATATGTCATAAATGGCCACCTCTGGGACTCACTCCTATCTCAAGAATGGGTACCTGAAGCGAACAGAGAGCGAGCTGCACATGCGCGTACACCTCCTTTCCCCCATTCACCACTACGGGACTTCCAAATATAGGCGAGAGCTGACCTATTTTGGAAGTCTCATAGCAGTGACTGGAGAGGTGGCCACAAGTAAGAATATGAACATCTCCAGGTCTTTAATGGAAATCCAATAAAGAACAGCTGTTATTAAGTGAGGAGCATATTCTTATTGTTCACACTTTGGGATCGTAAGCCAGCAACCACTCGCTAATAGGAAATACTGGTCTGCACACAGAGTGGGAATGTGGTGAGCTTTTGATATTTTTACTATATGTACTCAAGGGGGCAAAAATGTCTCAGCAGAAAACTCTGCGGTTGTCAGGGAAGCTGCCATGGCAGTCTGGGCCAGATGAACAAGAAAAGGAACAAGGATGTCTACAATCGGAAAGTCACCAGATTTATAGTGGAGCTGTAAGCTCTCCTTATATGTTATAGTAAATCCTTGTATTCCACAAAAATCTCCCTGTAGCCTATGTTCTGTTTAACCTCTGAGTGTCACTATTCTCCTTGTTAATGGGATCTACACAGTCTGTGTATACACAGTCTGACACTGTCAGTGATGACTGGACAGTGTCACTGTGTATGGACACCCAGTTGTCAATGCTAGCAAAGAAAGTGGCAATGTCTATAGACCCAACAAGGTAGAACAACAGTGGGAAAGTGTGGAGGGGGGCACACTACTGATGAGTACTGTAGGGAAAAATCAATGCAAAATGTATGTACGTATATTATCTATAAAGTTTCGATTTTGTGCAGAAGTTGTTTAATTTTGGATATAGTTAAAGATAGGCATATACTGTAACAATAAACCATCCAACAAGCAAAATAAGATGGTGGTTAATCATTACAATTTTCACTGCAGATTTGATCAGATTACAGTTCAACATATAACAATCTGACTTATGCACAGGCCAATAAGTCCGTCATCAAGCAGTGATCATGTCTATTTACTCTGCAAGGTCATTGTTACAGTCGCTCAGAAACATGTAAATCATTGTTACATATAAACAAGTCTTAAAACGGCCAGTGCAGGAGCAAAACAGACGTGTTAGGATAGAACTAAGCACATATCTACAACAACACCTGATCTGAGGATGAAATCCATCACTAGCTTGTTCAAAGCCCGTTGATATAAACCATCATCTATGAAAACCTGTGCACGGCAGCACGGACAATGTACCGTGGCACACGGAGGCAATTTGTTCTCTCCTAGAATCAATGCTTCAGTTGTCACAACGCTATAATTTTTGCAAATTCTCATGGGAGTTGTGACAAAAAAGTCTCTGTAAAATCCATAGCACACAGAAGTACAGTATGGGTCCTTAGAGTTTTGTGCTATCGTCTTTTTTATTTTTACATCGCACAACATGTTTCGTACACTAGTACGTTGCTCTGCATTAGTCATTTCATTTCCTTTACTAGACTTGATGCTGAGTTTAAATAATACATGAAATAATATGATCCTATTCAATGACCTGATGGAGTGGAGTGCATTTGCAGTGGCTCCAACGCTACACTGGGTCCCCCGGACACCGTTGAGGTGTGACCACGTGCTGCTGCTCTCTAGACAGGATGGTAAGGTATGGTGCACCCTAATAGGAAAAAAGTCCAGAGAGTCAGAGTTTTCAGTTTATCAGTGATTTTTTACTGGAGGAAATCAAATGCAAAACAATACAGGCAATGCACTGAGCTGGCTTCTCTAGTCTTCCCTTTGATAGAAGAAGGCTCTCTGCTAAGGAAAGGCCTGAGCTCCCTTTCTTTCTCAGAAGGCTGGGTCGTATTCTGGCTGGCTCCCTGGTCAGAAGGTAGAGTATCCTCATCTTAGCATCTCCTTCTGGTCACTTGTGCAATCTGGCACAGTCTTTCCTACTACACACTGGTCTTTATCTGCAGACAACTAGAGGCTCTGACTGCTCTATGTATGTGCAGTTTCTAAGGCTTCATTCACATCACCGTTCAGCCTTTCCGCTCTCCTGCTCCATTTAGGAGCAGGAGAACGGAAAGGACTGATTCGGCACATAACTGTGCCGAATGGATCCTAAGGACCCCATAGACTATAATGGGGTTCTTTAGGTTTCCGCTCAGAAGATGATTTTGGAGCGGAGACAAAAGTAGTGGTCTCTGCTTCAAAAATCTTTCTCTGAGCGGAAACCTAACAGACCCCATTATAGTCTATAGGGTCCTTAGGACCCGACCGCCGAATCTGTCTTTTCTGTTCTCCTGCTTCTAAACGGAGCAGGGGAAAGGAAAGGCTTACCGGTGATGTGAACGAAGCCTAACTGAACAAGAACCTTCTATTGGGAGGGTTGTAGCTGGAGAATCATAGCCTAAACAGAAACAATGTTGCATATTCAGTCGGTCATAGAATTGTATAGAGTTTCAGTACAAGTCTATGGGAATCACTATGCAGTTTTTCCAGACATAAACAACAGAGCTAAACCAGATAGTCAAAAGGTCAGTGTATCTGTTTTTTTCCCTCCTCCAAAACTTTGCATAGTCCCTTAGAAATCTTCCACAGTTACTATAACTTCTCAGTGCATAATCAGACAACCCCAAAGTCTGTCAGTATTAGCTGGGTGTGTAAATGAACAGGCTATATTACAATAAACATATAAAATGCAGTTCAACAATATAAAACAGTATAAGTGTAAACAATAGTATAACTCATAGTGAAAGATAACCCTTCAAAGTGCACTAAAGTAAGGAGTTGATGGCTTTGCATAGTAGTAAGGCTACTTTCACATATGCGTTTTTGCTGGATCCGGCATGGATCAGCAAAAACGCTTCCGTCTAGATAATACAACCGACAGAATTCATTATGAACAGATCCAGTTGTATTATCTTTAAAATAGCCATAAAGGATCTAGCATTAAAATCACTGTAAGTCAGTGGCTGCCGGATCTGTTTTCTTTTATGTTTGAGAAAACGGATGCAGCACGGATCATACCAGATCAGTCTTGCTTCGCATCCCAGACAAACGTTGCCTGCAGCGGTTTTCTGTCCGGTATGGGAACTCAACTAAATGGAACGGAATGCATTCTGGTGCATTACATTCAGTTCAGTTTTGTCCCCATTGACAATGAATGAGGACAAAAAAGAAGCGTTTTCTTCTGGTATTGAGATCCTCTGCCGGATCGTAATACCGGAAAGGAAAAACGCAGACGTGAAAGTAGCCATATAGAAGCAAATGTCCACAGATGTTTATACCTTGCTCTAGGGCACTACACATTATGACATTAGCCTAGCATAGAGGGCTTCCTCACCACACTTCTAGGTGAGATGTAAAGGTCACTGAAAAAAGATTGTTATACTGAATATGAAAGTGTGATACTTGTCTTCAGTAGGACAACCCATGTCATAACCATTGATTGAAACACCTGATCTACCCCAGAAAAAGAATTACTGTCTTGAGATGGACATTTGTCAGCAAATCAAAGGCCTTCACGCGCTATTTGCACAGCCCTGCCACCTTAGCATTACAATATCTGTGCACCTTTATTGTTATGACAACACTGCAGGCCGAAGGCTCTCATCCCTGAAAACTCGATGAAAATATGTGATGATATTTTGAAACCAAAGACCGAACCACTTACATTTACAAAGACGCTACCTTTGATGCCGGAATTAAATGAGTGGAATGCATCTCAATTAAGAAACATTTGGAGTATCACTTAACCCCCTGTCAAAGTTACTTGATCCACAGTACAAGCAGATGATGTCTTTGAAATTTTCAGCAGAAGGTCAGTGACATCACCAGGAATGTCTACTCCGTACATCACTGCTCATACCTATATACTGTAAATGAAGCACTGGCTTGTTGAGATGGACTGCGACTATAGCTACAAATTTATCAATAACATCTAAGGTTTGCAGACAGTATAGGTACAGATCGAATACAGATAAGATTGGATATTGTGATACTCAAGTAGTCCCTGCAGTAAATCTTTCTTCTCCTTCTTCAGTAGCCTGAGGCTAATAAGACCAGACAAGTGACACGTTTTAAAAGGAAACCTTTGCAGCAACCAGAACTTGACTTCTGTATTGGGAAACAGAATGTAGACACCATGAAACCATGGGTCAGTTGCTGATGATGCATTTAACAAGTGAAAAGTGCACCACAGGGTATAGTAACTTTATTTTAAAGGGGTTGTCCAAGTAAAAAAATAAAAAAATCAGTTACCCTTCCCTGCTGCCTTCAGCATGGCGCTTGGGTCCTCCACCCTCTGTTGTTTATTTTCCTGGCTACAGCAGTGATGTCCCATATACTGCTCAGGCTAATGATTGACTGCACAGTGACCTGAGTAAGTAGCACACCACTGCTACAGCCAGAAAAATTATGTCAGTGGTGCAGGACGGCAGCACAGCCACGGAAACGGCGCAGGAGAAAAGAGGTATCAATTCTCAAGTTATTGAATCCTGTTTTTATTAATCCCGGACAACCCCTTCACCTAATCCAAACAATCCTAATACAACTCCTCGTCTAAAGAAATACAGAGTGACATTTCATAACATTTCATAACATTAACGGGTTGTCTTGGATGTAAAAACAAACCTAAAAAAAGAAACCGTTTTTTTTCCAGAAACACCACTCCTTTTGCCCATGGTTGGTATTGCAGCTAAGTCCCATTCACTTGTGCAGGTTCACTAGTTTTGCAAATTAGTTTTAACTACTTTGCCTTTGCTGGACAGAAAATTCCAAATATTTCATAAAACAACACTAACACTATGAAAATGCGAATTAATCTGTAGGCTTGCTGTTAAAGAGCAGGAGGAGGTTTTTTTATTCATTTATGTCTCTGCTCATTCTGGGCTTTGAAGTCAAGGAGGTGGTCCTATCCGTGAGTGACAGCCTTCCCTCTATGAGGAGGTGGTCCTATCAGTAAGTGACAGCCTTCCCTCTATGAGGAGGCCGTCCTATGAGTGACTGACAGCCTTCCCTCTATGAGGAGGTGGTTCTATCAGTGATTGACAGCCTTCACTCTATGAGGAGGAGGTCCTATCAGTAAGTGACAGCCTTCCCTCTATGTGGAGGTGGTTCTATCAGTGATTGACAGCCTTCCCTCTATGTGGAGGTGGTTCTATCAGTGATTGACAGCCTTCCCTCTATGAGGAGGTGGTCCTATCAGTGAGTGACAGCCTTCCCTCTATGAGGAGGTGGTCCTATCAGTAAGTGACAGCCTTCCCTCTATGAGGAGACAGTCCTATCAGTGATTGACAGTCTTCCTCGCGGGGCCCTGTTCTTAATATAGGAGTTGTTTTTAATTTTCAATTTCCTATTGATATGCCATAAATGTCGCATATGGGGCAACCCCTTTAAAAGAGATCATAGCTATCACTGATATGGCAGTAGCTTGGGAAAAAAATATTGATTGTTCATCTGGATCAAAGAGTGTTATTAAAAGTTGTTTGTAAAACATGAGAAAAACAACTCAATCAAAAGATATTTTCAAATAGCAAAATGCAAGTAAAACATTGATGTTATGGCAAAAAGGTAGTGGATGCAGTCTTGTAATTGGCAGAGAGGTAATGCAAATTGCTACCCGATCACTTTAAAGACAAGAAAAGAAGATGTGGCAGTGGTCATGGAGAAACCACTGGGTTGGCATGCCATAAGTTAAAACTGAGGCTTCATGTAGGTTTAGGCCAAAGTTATCCTTGAAGAGAACAATATTTTAAAAGAATACAAGAATAATCATCATTTTTCTTGGATGACTTTATAATTGGCACAATACATCACGCTACAGAGTCACCTTTGCCAGCAGTTCAGTCCTAGTACAGGGGTTTACACATGGCTCCATATGTACAGGTGCAATTTTTCTATAACTTTTAACTTCTTTGAGGAAAATTAACATCCATACATCATGCCATGGTCCATGGCACAATGCTTTCTTCATGTGATGACTTGGAGGCTGGACAAAATGACTTCTTTATAAATACATGAAGGTGCGGAAAATGCCATAGGATAATATTTCTGCCATATAAGAGCTGGGTGCACTTGGAACTTGTATGAAACCGTAATACGGTCATGTCCATGAGGCCAAAGCTAGGTTACCACACGTAGATTTCTCAACGCTCATTCTGATCGTAGAGATGACAAGTTGAGTGTTTACATAGACAGATATTTTGCTACATTGGGGCAATTCTGTGTTGGACCTCCAGCAATCAGATATTAATGGCCTATCCTCAGGATAGACCATCAGTAGCAAACTCCTGGACAACCCGTGTTAGGGATCGTTCACATAAACGTTTTTTGCGTTCCGTATACGGGCAATTTTTTGCGTTCAGTATACCATCCGTATACGGAACCATTCATTTCAATGGGTCTGCAAAAAAAACTGAATGTACTCGGTATGCATTCCGTTTCCGTATTTCTGTTTTTCCGTTCCGCTACATTTTTTGTCATGTTCTATTATTGCGTTCCGTGGCTCCATTCAAGTCAATGGGGCTGTAGAAAAATCAGAATGCATACCGAATGCATCTGTATGTCTTCCATATCCGGTCCATTTTTGCGGAAGCATCTATTGAAAATTGCATGCCCAGCCCAATTTTCAAAATGTACTTACTGTTAATACATTATTATATGCTTCAGTTTCTGTTTGCGATGCGCAAAAATCGGATCACAAACAGAAACCATACGGAAACGGAACAGAAGCAGAACGGAAACACTAATGAAACCAAAAACGGAAAAACAGACCGCAAAACCATACGGTCGTGTGAACGAGCCCTTAGTCAGCATATTTGAAATTAAACACTGTAGAAATAAACTTGAAGGCTAATCCTGTACAATGATAGTATCATAGCAAGCATCAAAATGCAAAAAGAAAATAAATTCTAAAGTAGCAACAAACTTTCAGAGCGCCCTCTGGTGGTACATGGATGGAATTAAAATAAAAAAATACAAAAGCAATATAGTTAGTTTGATGCTGTGTGGGGCTATATGATTTAATTTGGCATTATGTCGCTAAAATTTTAAGTCACAATAAATCTTCAAGAAAAAATAGTGAACTACATGTCTGAAATAAGAGGTTAGAGGATGTTGAGTGTAAAAACATACTGACACCAGAAGATAACAAGTTACTGTGG
This sequence comes from Bufotes viridis, assembly GCA_033119425.1. Taxonomy (NCBI): domain Eukaryota; kingdom Metazoa; phylum Chordata; class Amphibia; order Anura; family Bufonidae; genus Bufotes; species Bufotes viridis. Next base: position 384,907,810 of record CM065593.1, on the reverse strand, counting down.
GGCGAACAATAGTTACAAGTGGGAACACATATTTCTAATTATATATTTTTGAATACAGATAAAATCATAATCTAATGTATGCAGCGCACATACTGAAAATCCGTAACCAGCACCTCACAGGGAATAATTTTTTCTTACTGACCGACTGGTAAACACAAAATAAATGATTAATATTGCTAATCAATAATAAATATGCAATACGCATCCAATGAACATATTTAAGGCGCTATCTCATAAAAACAATCCCTGTTACAGGGGTGGTGCCATGAAAAATATTGCATATTTTTCAAAACCAGCACCTGGCTCTGAATACTTTTGTGATTGCATGTAATTAAAAATTTAGTGTAGCCACTGAGCTATTCAATAAACTGTATCTGTATAGCGCCACCTGCTGTTTGTTCTTTTTCTTATCACTCTGTCCACCTCACTGAGGTGGTTGCACGCGATCAGTTTAAATCTTCAACTGTCACCAGCCATATCTTCTGCTAAAAGCTGTGACAGCTACAGGGAGAGTGCTGCGGCAGAAAGGACATGCCCCTGAGCTGCCAGCCTGAAATAAATCTAGCAGAGCAATTGGAAAAATAAATGAGGAGATCTCTAGATCCATGTGAGGTACAGGGCTGGTTCTAGTTTTGTTAGATTGTCAGGAACTAAAATGATAATGATAATTTTTACATCCATCATGGCATAACCTCTTTAAATTGGGGGGGCCAGCCAATAATAGACCACGACAGGGACGAGCCTCCCTAGCATCGTGGGTGGCGCTAGAGAGGATCGTCCCTAGATGCAGCAGCGGCCGTGCGGACATCAGGACAATGTGGATGTAGGGGAGCAGGGTAAGTTTAACCTGTATGAGATGCCCAAGCATTATAGGGGACATTATAAGGGTTGGATAACCCCTTTCATGACCTTTAAAGAACACCTGTCAGCAAGCACAACTCTATTAAGCCAGACATACAGCCTAGTAGGGTTGATCCAGCTCACTGAAATAATTCCGGTCTTGTGAAAATTAGTTACAGCGTTCCTGAGAAAAAAAAGACTTTCATTCTTTATGCAAATGAGAGCTTCAGTACACCGAGGGGCGGGGCCTAGCCTATGTGCTCCTCGGCTTTCCAGTGCTGGCTCCACCCCCGTTTACACAAGGAATAAAAGTATTTTTCTCAGGAATGTTTCAACTGATTTTCACAAGGCAGATATGATTTTAATAAGAAGGATCAACCCTACTAAGGCCTAATTCACACGTCAGTAGTGTGTTTTGCAAAACACGGACGGCTGCAATGTGCATTCCGCATTTTGTGGACCGCACATTGCTGGCACTATATAGAGAATGCCTTTTCTTGTCCGCAATTGCGGACAAGAATAGGACATGTTCTATTTTTTGCGGAAACGGAAACGCGGATGCGGAAACACGGATGCGAAATGCGGATGCGGACATCACATAGTGTGCTGTCCACATCCATTCCTGTCCCTTTGAAATGAATGGGTCTGCAACCCTTCAGCAAAATTGCTGATGGGATGCGGATCCATTTTGCGGACGTGTGAATTAGGCCTAAGCAGTATGGCTTGTTTAACAGGGTTAATCCTGCTGACTGGTGCTCTTTAAGGGTACTTTCACACTTACCCGTGTGCTGCTGCTCCGCCCTCATTGACTATAATGGAGGCAGGGGGCAGAGCTACGGCGCAGTATGGCAGTCCACGGCAGTAATCGCCGGAATAAAAAGTCACGCATGCAGTACATTTAGTCCAGCGATCTCTGGCCGTGCACTGCCGTGCTGCGCCATAGTTCCGCCTCCACCCCCATTATACTCAAAGGGGACCGAGCAGCAGCACATGGGTACTTGCACCTGCCGGAACTGCCTGCCGGATAGCCATGTCGCAAGTGTGAAAGTACCCTAAGGCGGTGTGGCAGTATAATCTGTGCACTGCTCTGTATGCAGATTTATCTGAGCATTGTATGGTGGTATTATTGGCCTATTACTGCCACTGTGTCCATAAAAAAATGTTTTTCAAGAAATCATTGACAATTCTATCAATCTGCACAGGAGTAAACACAAATTACTTTATCATAAACCAGTATTTTACGTCGATCTGTGATATTCCTGTGCACTGCCAGAGACTGCGCTTAATTTATGATGAGGCTCACACCTCGTCATAAATTAGGCGCAGCTCCAGCAGTCCGTGCGCCAAAATTAATCTAACTGGCGTAAATTTTGGTCTTCTACTCCAGAAAACTGGCTTAAAAGAACATAAATATGATGCGGCCACTGTTCGAGCCCCCCTCCACCCTTGCCACACCTCTTTTTGGGAAAGTAGCGAGGGCGGCGGAGAGTGTCAGGAAACCGGCATGGTGGTAATGATAAATTCCCCCTCATTTTTTTTTTCCTTTTCGACCATAGTTTAACAACTTTTAAGAATAAAAATTTTCTAATAGCCTCAAGACAGGAACCTCCGCAGCCAGACTTGTGGTATACTGTGCCTTTAAAAGTGCCTGTTATGTTAAGCCGCTATTGAGGGCTCCTTAGATAAGTCTTATTGTGAGCCGTGAGGTCGGCTATTAATTAATCAACAATGCATTTAGCAGCGTTTTAGGAGAATACAAAACCGGAATGACGGATGTATCTGTTCTGGGCCCAGAGAGTAGATAAAAGCTATTTATAAAGCATTTTATTAAAAAAACAAGCATGAACCCTGTGTGTATTGCGAGCACGCTCAAAATCTGTTCCGATGACAGTTGAAATAAAGCACTATTATACGGCGCTGAACGCAGTCTATTACAGGCGATTGTTTACCTAAAATACCAAGCAAAGGCCAGAATCTGGACTTGAAGAGGCAGCCTTTTGATTGCTCACAAAGCCCTGAATATGCTACTAATAAATTGTTCCACACCTTTGTCTAAACCGAAAAAAAAAAGGCAAAGGTCCTACGTTCTCTCACAAGAATGTACAAGTCTCCTCAAAGCAACGTGGCTCTCTCCTTGTAATTCTTAGTATTTGTTGACTTAGAGTTTTCTGAGTGACAATGTACATCACTGGCATGTTACCTCTACCATCTGCGCTACCGAGTCTATCCTGACTCAGATCAAAGCTTAAAGGCTTCTAAAAAGATAGACAAACCGCAGTGTGACAAATAGCATGCTTTGTTTCACACAGCAAACAGAAATTACTTTCATCGGCCCACGGAAAGAATCCCATGTTTTTAACGCTAATTGTGTTGTCTGCAGCAAAAGAGATCTGGAGCTTTTCTGCATTCTCAAGGAATGAATACATATTCAGGCTCAGAAGGGATAGAGCAGCTAAGCTTTAAAGTGTTCCTGTACATTACAAAAAAAATTTTTGATATGTCATAGCGACATATCAAAGAGGACTGATCAGTGGGGGTCTGAGTGCTGAGACCCCCTCCGATCCCTAGAACAAGGAAAAATAAACGCTCTCTCGTCCCCAGGGGAATTTAAGGTAGCCCTGCAAAAAACTAAAAGTGGCCCTATGTTGTAGGCAGGTCCAAATTGACAGAAGGCAGGCCCGACACAAGTAGGCAGGGTCAGCAATACCATAGTGCAGCACCTGCAGAACAAAATACCACAGTGCATCACAAACTAATGCCCCTGCGGCACAAAATATTTCCCAGAAGTTGCCCCTTTGAGGTGGCCAGAGGCTGCTGCCATGTTCTGTCCTCCTACATCAGTTGCCTCAGGATGGCAATAAAGTTAAAGGGGTTGTCTCATCTGAGACAATGGGGACATATCGCTGGAACCCGCACCTATCTCCCAAACAGAGCCCCGAAAGTGGTGAAGCTACCAGTGTACTCTTTTCCACCGGGACCTACCTTCTCAAAGTAGCTGCAGGGACCCCCATATTCGATCATCTGGTAGCATCTTGCTGCTGTGTGAGCAGGTAATATTTGAATGTATCCTTACGGTGGGCACCCAAAATAAATGTTAATGGTGGGCCCTAGGCCCCCCAGTCCGACACTGCACACATAGGTTTTCATAACAGTTTTTGAGCCAAAGCAAGAAGTGGGCCGGGAATGAAAAATATAAAGGAAATACCTATACTTCCTTCTGCTGGATTCCCTTCTGGCTTTGCCTCAAAATACTGCCACAAAAATCTTTGTGTAAATCGATCTATGTGTTAAGCCGATGCCAGACACCTGCAGAGGTAGCTTATCTCCCCTAAGAACAATAGAATCAGGGACAGGGGCGGACTGGGAACTTAAAGTGACCCTGGAAAAAAACTAAAAGTAGACCCATTTTGTTGCCAGGTCCAGATTAGCGGGGCAACACAATTAGGCAGGGTCAACAATACCATAGTACAAAATACCATCCCAGGAGAACCGAATGCCACAGTGTAGCCCAATATGCTGCCCTAAAAGCTGTCCCTCTGTGGTGGCCATCAATAGCTACCATTTTCTGTCCTCCTCCTCCTCCAGTTGTCTATGGAGCAGAGGGCTTAGGTAGGTGAGGTCTGGGCCACAGCAGTTGAATTCTGGAGGGCATGTGCGGTAGCTGGCTGGGTACATGGGTACCTCATTCTCACTATTGAGATCTCATTATGTACCTGGTTTGCGGCAGAGAGGAGGCATCGGCAACGGGAAATTTCCCTGTAGGGTCTATGGCCAATCCTTCCGGATCAGGGATGTTGAAATTCAACAGCCCGGTCCTTATTTTCCCGAAAATCGGCCATTGAAGTCAGGAGACCCCATACACATTAGAGTGTTGAATTGATCCTGACGAAATTGGCATGTTCATACAAAATTAATGTAATATGTATGGATAATTTCATACTCAAGACCACACAGCTGTAAGGCAGCAGTATTCCAATATTTTCTGTACTGAAGTATTCATCTGACGTAAAAAAAAAGAGGGGGCCCTTAAAGTGGCCATAAAGAAGGAAACCCACTGCAAGTTCTAAACCCTCATTAGAATAATGGGATGGTATCAACCTTGGCTGGGTCACCTATCACCTGGGGCCCCTAGCAGCTAGCTCAGTATGTTTGTATTAAAGAGGACCTTTCATGGATCCAGACATTATGAAATAAGTAGGGGGTTGTGTGGGGCATATTGCAGGCATGTAAGATACATAGTTGCATAGTTATATAGTTAATAAGGTTGAAAAAAGACATAAGTCCATCACGTTCAACCAAGGGATAGGTGGGGACAGGAATGCCAGAAGGAAGTGCGAAGTTTTCATAAGCATTAATGTTGTTTATTTTTAAGAATTCATCTAAACCAGTTTTAAAACTGTCCTCTGTTCCTGCTGTGACCACGTCCTGAGGAAGTTTATTCCACAGATTCACAGTTCTTAGAGTAAAGAACTTTGACGCTTCTGGAGACTGAACTTTTTCTTCTCCAGTCGGAGGCAGAGCCCCCTTGTCTTTTGAGGGCATTTTACATGGAACAGTTTTTCACCATATTTTTTGTATGGCCCATTTATATAATTGTATATGTTAATCATGTCCGCTATTCGACATCTCTTCTCAAGACTAAAAAAAATTCAATTCTTTTAATCTTTTTTCATAACTAAGACCCTCCAATCCCCTTATCAGTTTAGTTGCTCTCCTCTGTACTTTTTCCAGCTGCAGTGCATCCTTTCTATGGACTGGTGCCCAGAACTGAACTGCATATTCCAGATGAGGCCGCACCAACACTTTGTAAAGTGGCAGTATTCCATTCCTGCCCTGTGAGTCCATGCCTTGTTTAATGCAAGACAATATCCTGGTGGCTTTAGAAGCAGCTGATTGACATTTTATGCTGTTATTCAATCTATGATCTACAAGGACACCCAAATCCTTCTTTATAAGTGACTCCCCGAGTGTTACATCCCCTAGGACATATGAAGCACAGAGATTATTACTACCAAAATGCATAACTTTACATTTATCCACATGGAACCTCATTTGCCAAGTTGATGCCCAATCAGTCAGAGTGTTCGAGTCAGCTTGAAGTTTATGGACATCTTCCATAGACTGCATAGTACTACATAGCTTAGTGTTATCTGCAAAAATAGAAATGGTGCTATTAATCCCATCCTCGATATCATTAATAAATAAATTAAATAATAGAGGGCCCACAGGGCCGGTTCTAGGTGAAATGGGGCCCGGGGGCGAAAAACAATAAGGGCCCCCCTCAGTGTCACGTCATCAATCACCCCCTTCGCGTCACATAATTTCTCCCCGCCCCCTCCATTGCCGCATACTCCCCCCTCCCCCGAATGGCACATTTCTCCCCTGTATGGGCCAGTGGCAGCAGCACATCTCTCCCCCAAAATCATGTGCAGGCTCCTTCCCCTCCCCCAAAAAAATCATGTGCAGGCTCCTTCTCCCAACCGCCCCCAAAATCATGTGCAGGCTCCTTCTCCCAACCCCCACCAAAATCATGTGCAGGCTCCTTCCCCTCCCCCAAAATCATGTGCAGGCTCCTTCCCCTCCCCCAAAAAATCATGTGCAGGCTCCTTCCCCTCCCCCAAAAAAATCATGTCCAGGCTCCTTCCACTCCCCCAAAATCATGTGCAGGCTCCTTCCCCCTCCCCCAAAAAAATCATGTGCAGGCTCCTTCCCCTCCCCCAAAATCATGTGCAGGCTCCTTTCCCCCAAAATCATGTGCAGGCTCCTTTCCCCCTCCCTCCCTCCCTCCCTACTTACCTCCTTGCAGCGCTGGATGCAGGCCTCTTCCGGCCTGTGTCCCGTTCTATCCTCTGCTCAGGCGGCGCGATGACGTCATCGCGCCGCCTGAGCCGCTCTGATAGGCTGTCGGCACGAGGCAGGCAGCCTATCAGAGGAGCAGGGGAGGGAGACGCCTCTCCCTCCCCTGCCGCACTGCACAGCGATCTGTATCGCTGTCCAGAGGACGGCGACACAGATCGCTATGGAGATGAACGCTTCCACAGTGGAAGCGTTCATCTCCTGTCACTGCCGCCGGTGCTGCCACAATATCGGGGGGGGGCAATTGCCCCGTTGCCCCCCCCCTGGATCCGCCACTGCTTGGGGGCCCCTAAGGACTCGGGGGCCCGGGGGCAATTGCCCCCCTTGCCTCTATGGAAGCGCCGGCCCTGAGGGCCCAGCACTGATCCTTGGGGTACACCACCTATAACCCCGGACCATTCTGAACAGGAATCATTGACCACAACTTTCTGGACACGGTCCTTCAGCTGGTTTTCAATCCAATCACAAACTATACTTTCCAAGCCTATAGACCTTACTTTATCTATTAAACGTCTATGAGGGACAGTATCAAAAGCCTTTGCAAAATCCAGAAACACTACATCCACAGCCGCCCCTCTGTCCAGGCTTCTACTTACCTCCTCAAAAAAACAAATCAGGTTAGTCTGACTACTTCTGTCCTTGGTAAAGCCATGTTGGTTATCACTTATAATATTATTTACAGTCACATACTCCTGTATATAGTCCCTTAAGAGTCCTTCAAACATTTTTCCCACAACAGAAGTCTAAACTAACTGGTCTATAATTACCTGTGGAGGACCTAGATCCTTTTTTGAATATGGGCACCACATTTGCCTTGAGCCAATCACTTGGCACTGTACCAGTACCTAGAGAATCTTTAATAATTATAAACAGGGGCACAGCAATGACTGAACTGAGCTCTTTAAGAACTCTTGGGTGTAATCCATCTGGACCTGGAGCCTTGTTCACATTTACCTTATTTAACTTATCTTGGACAATATCTACAGTTAGCCAATTGAGTATATTACTGGATGTACTAACAGCCCCAGCAGCACCGATATCAGCTCCTTTCTCTTCTTTTGTATATACAGAGCTGAAAAACCCATTTAGTAATTCTGTCTTTTCCTTGTCTTCAGTGACTAACCCCCCTTTACCATTATTTAGGGTTCCTACCTGCTCAGACCTTGGTTTTTTAGCATTTATATATTTAAACATTTTTTGGGGATTTGTTTTGCTCTTTTTTGCCACCTAGTGTTCATTTTATATTTTTGCAAATTTTATCTCCTTTTTACGAATTCTATTAAGCCCTTTGTAAACTTCAAAAGCTGCAGCTGACCCCTCAGATTTGTATTTTTTAAATGCCCTTTTTTGTCTTTTATTGCCCTTTATACAGTAGCTATAAGCCACGGAGGGTTTCATTTTAGCCGTTTATACTTGTTACCTAAAGGAATAAATGTTTTAGTGCAGTTACTCAATGTAGATTTAAAGCGCTCTCATTTATCCTCAGTATTATTATGTGATAGTAGCTGCTCCCAGTCTATGCCCTGAAAGTCTTTGCTCTGCCTGACAGAGTTTGCTTCTTATAGTTTATGGGGAATATAATTATATCGTGGTCACTATTACCTAGTTTTTTTTTAACAGTAACATTTCCAATAACATTTCAGATCACTTACTAGCTTATCTGTCCGGTGCTGTAGTCCATTGTTCCTCAACTCCAGTCCTCAGGGCCCACCTAACGGTCAGGTTTTCAGGTTATAATTAGTTTCAATGCATCAGGATTTACCACAGGTATTCATTCTGTGGGTTATTCTTAAATCATGACTGGTAGGTGGGCCCTGAGGACTGGAGTTGGGAAACACTGTAGTCCACCCATTCCAGTTATTACTTTAGTTGCCCTCCGCTGAACCCTCTCCAGCTCTGCTATGTCTGTCTTGTTCACAAAAGCCCAGAACTGTACACAGTACTTCATGTGTGGTCTGACCAGTTATATGGAAAGTGGTAGGACTATGTTCTCATCATGGGCGTCTATGCCCCTTTTGATGCAACCCATTATCTTATTGGCCTTGGCAGCAGCTGCCTGACACTGTTTTTTAAAGCTTAGTTTGCTGTTCACTAAAATTCCTAGGTCCTTTTCCATGTCAGTGTTACTGAGTGTTTTACCATTTAGTATGTACGGGTGACTTGCATTATTCCTTCCCATGTGCATAACTTTACATTTGTCAGTGTTAAACCTCATCTGCCATTTCTCTGCCCAAGCCTCCAATCTATCCAGATCCCTCTGTAGCAGTATATTGTCCTCTTCAGTGTTAATTACTTTACACAGTTTAGTGTCATCAGCAAAAATTGATATTTTACTGCGCAAGCCTTCTACAAGATCATTAATAAATATATTGAAAAGAATAGGGCCCAATACTGACCCCTGAGGTACCCCACTAGTGACAGTGACCCAATCTGAGTGTGTACCATTAATAACCACCCTTTCTATTAATCAGCCAGTTACTTACCCACATACAGACATTTTCTCCCAGTCAAAGCATTCTTATTTTATATACTAACCTTTAATGTGGTACAGTGTCAAATGCTTAGGAAAAGGGAAGATATATGACATGCATTGACTCAACCCAGTCCAGCCTTGAACTTACCTCCTCATAGAAACTGAATAGATTACTTTGACATGACCGATCCCTCATAAACCTATGCTTGTGATATCAGAACTATTTACCTGACTGAAACACATTAGTGATGTCACAACGACTTATGTGACAGAAACACTTGTGATGTCACTGTAGCTTACTTGATGGAAACATACTGATGATGTCACAGCAGCTCACCAGACTAAAACCCAGTTACGATGTCACAGTAGCCTAACTGATGGAAACCCACCTGTGATGTCACAGTAGCTTACCTGACTGAAGCTCAGCTGTAATGTCATAATAGCGTACTTGTGATGTCACAGCAGCTTACCTGACCAGAACCCAGTTGTGATGTCACATCAGCTTATTTGTTGGCATCTCACTTGTGATGTCACAACGGCTTACCTGACTGAAGCTCACCTGTGATGTCATAACAGCATACTTCATAGAAGCCCACTGTGATGAGTTCAACTGACAGAAAACTGCTTGTAATGTCACAGCAGTTCACCAGACAGAAAGGCATTTATAATGTCACAGCAGCTTACCTAAATTCAGCTTATCATGTCACACTACTGCACTTTTGATGTCACAGTATCTAACTCGACTCTTGTGATATAGCTTACTTGGGGGCTGACACCAACAACAGCAGGACCCTGTGCCAGTACATTATATAACCCAGAGAAAATTCCTTGGCCGTCATGGAAGGTTGTCTTATTCACAAAGTGTATCTTGGCAATTATTAGCAAAAATGCAATATCTGTTGTTAGTCCAGCCAGTGAGTGGAATGTTCTTCGGAGTCTTATGACAGTAACAGGTCGTCCACCTCTTATCTTCAGTAGTGTGCAGGACACATCTGCATTAAGAACAAGTACATAACAGGCTCCTTGATTTCAACTCCTAGTGATGGCTTCTCAAGACAGAGAGGACTGCTCCAGAGCAAAGGGGTTTACAGCCCAGCAGCTTAGTGCCCAGGACACTTCAACGCCTGCTGGACTGTCATAGCAGCATGTCATGTGTCACTGAGCGATTTCCTGCTAAGTAATCACTGATCTGACACATGACATAACTGTGGCCACTGATTGGCTGAGTGTGAAGGTGTCTGCAAGACCTCAAACAACTTGTCGGGAGAGCCAGAGAGAAGATACCAGGAGTCAGCCAGTGCCACACAGAGGAGAAGTGGAGCTGCTACACGACTGGACCAGGACCAGGTGAGCAGAATGTTTTTACATAATATTGAATAGAGGGGGAGAACTGTGACATGGAGGGGAGAAATGTGACATGAAGGGGAGAAATGTGTCATGGAGGAGAAATGTGACATGGAGGAGAATGTGACATGGAGGGGAGAAATGTGTCATGGAGGGGAGAAATGTGTCATGGAGGGGGAGAAATGTGACATGGAGGGGGAGAAATGTGACATGGAGGGGAGAAATGTGACATGAAGAGGGGAGAAATGTGACATGGAGGGGGAGAAATGTGACATGGAGGGGAGAAATGTGACATGGAGGGGGAGAAATGTGACATGGAGGGGAGAAATGTGTCATGGAGGGGGAGAAATGTGACATGGAGGGGAGAAATGTGTCATGGAGGGAGGGAGAAATGTGACATGGAGGGGAGAAATGTGACATGGGGGAGAAATGTGACATGAAGAGGGGAGAAATGTGACATGAAGAGGGAGAAATGTGACATGGAGGGGAGAAATGTGACATGGAGGGGAGAAATGTGACATGGAGGGGGAGAAATGTGACATGGAGGGGGAGAAATGTGTCATGGAGGGAGAATGTGACATGGAGGGAGAAATGTGTCATGGAGGGGGAGAAATGTGACATGGAGGGGAGAAATGTGTCATGGAGGAGGGAGAAATGTGAAATGGAGGGAGAAATGTGACATGGAGGGAGAAATGTGACATGAAGAGGGAGAAATGTGACATGGAGGGGAGAAATGTGTCATGGAGGGGGAGAAATGTGACATGGAGGGGGAGAAATGTGTCATGGAGGGAGAAATGTGTCATGGAGGGAGAAATGTGTCATGGAGGAGGGAAGAAATGTGACATGGAGGGGAGAAATGTGACATGGAGGGGAGAAATGTGTCATGGAGGGGAGAAATGTGACATGGAGGGGAGAAATGTGACATGGAGGGGAGAAATGTGACATGGAGGGGAGAAATGTGACATGGAGGGGAGAAATGTGTCATGGAGGGGAGAAATGTGTCATGGAGGGGGAGAAATGTGTCATGGAGGGGAGAAATGTGACATGGAGGGGAGAAATGTGACATGGAGGGGAGAAATGTGACATGGAGGGGAGAAATGTGACATGGAGGGGAGAAATGTGACATGGAGGAGAAATGTGACATGGAGGGGAGAAATGTGACATGGAGGGGAGAAATGTGACATGGAGGGGAGAAATGTGACATGGAGGGAGAAATGTGACATGGAGGGGAGAAATGTGACATGGAGGGGAGAAATGTGACATGGAGGGAGAAATGTGACATGGAGGGGAGAAATGTGACATGGAGGGGAGAAATGTGACATGGAGGGGGAGAAATGTGACATGGAGGGGAGAAATGTGACATGGAGGGGGAGAAATGTGACATGGAGGGGAGAAATGTGACATGGAGGGAGAAATGTGACATGGAGGGGGAGAAATGTGACATGGAGGGGAGAAATGTGACATGGAGGGGGAGAAATGTGACATGGAGGGGAGAAATGTGACATGGAGGGGAGAAATGTGACATGGAGGGGAGAAATGTGACATGGAGGGGAGAAATGTGACATGGAGGGGAGAAATGTGACATGGAGGGGAGAAATGTGACATGGAGGGGGAGAAATGTGACATGGAGGGGAGAAATGTGACATGGAGGGGAGAAATGTGACATGGAGGGGAGAAATGTGACATGGAGGGGAGAAATGTGACATGGAGGGGAGAAATGTGACATGGAGGGGAGAAATGTGACATGGAGGGGAGAAATGTGACATGGAGGGGAGAAATGTGACATGGAGGGGAGAAATGTGACATGAAGAGGGAGAAATGTGACATGGAGGGGAGAAATGTGACATGGAGGGGAGAAATGTGACATGGAGGGGAGAAATGTGACATGGAGGGGGAGAAATGTGACATGGAGGGGAGAAATGTGACATGGAGGGGAGAAATGTGACATGGAGGGAGAAATGTCACATGGAGGGGGAGAAATGTGACATAGAGGAGGAGAAATGTGACATGGAGGGGGAGAAATGTGACATGGGGGAGAAATGTGACATGAAGAGGGGAGAAATGTGACATGGAGGGGGAGAACTGTGACATGAAGGGGGAGAAATGTGACATGAAGAGGGAGAAATGTGACATGGAGGGGAGAAATGTGACATGGAGGGGAGAAATGTGACATGGAGGCGGGAGAAATGTGACATGGAGGGGGAGAAATGTGACATGGGGGAGAAATGTGACATGGAGGGGAGAAATGTGACATGGGGGAGAAATGTGACATGGAGGGTGGAGAAATGTGACATAGAGGGAGAGAAATGTGACATGGAGGGGGAGAAATGTGACATGGAGGGGAGAAATGTGTCATGGAGGGAGAAATGTGACATGGAGGGAAAATGTGACATGGAGGACAAATGTGTCATGGAGGGTTGAGAAATGTGTCATGGAGGGGAGAAATGTGACATGGAGGGGAGAAATGTGTCATGGAGGGGGAGAAATGTGACATGGAGGGGGACAAATGTGACATGGAGGGGGAGAAATGTGTCATGGAGGGGGAGAAATGTGACATGGAGGGGGAGAAATGTGACATGGGGGAGAAATGTGACATGGGGGAGAAATGTGTCATGGAGGGAGAAATGTCACATTTCCCCACCATGTGACATTCTCCCGCCCCTATGTCACATTCCCCCTCCATGTCACATTCTCCCCTCATGTCACATTTCTCCCTCCCCCTCCATGTCACTGGACACCATTCGGCTAAGTTCACATCAGTGTTTGGCCATTCCGTTCTCCTGCTCTGTTATAGGAGCAGGAGAAAGGAAAGTACGCATTCGGCACATAACTAACAGAATAACTAACCGAACAGAACCTAAGGATCCCATAGACTATAATGGCGTCCGTTAGGTGTCCGCTCCGAAGATGATTTTGGAGCGGAGACAAAAGCTGTGCATGCAGGATTTTTGACTCCGCTCCAAAATCATCTTCGGAGCGGACACTTAACAGACCCCATTATAGTCTATGGGATCCTTAGGCTCTGTTTGGCTCAGTTATGTGCCGAATGCGTACTTTCCTTTCTCCTGCTCCTATAACAGAGCAGGAGAACGGAACGGCCGAATTCCAGTGAGTGGAATGTTCTTCGGAGTCTTATGACAGTAACAGGTCGTCCACCTCATATCTTCAGTAGTGTGCAGGGCACATCTGCATTGAGAACAACTACAGTATACAGGCTCCTTGATTTCCAACTCCTAGTAGTGATGGCTTCCCCAAGACAGAGAGGACTGCTCCAGAGCAAAGGGGTTTACAGCCCAGAAGTTTAAGTGCCCAGGACACTTCAACGCCTGCTGGACTCTTAGCATCTCATTATCATATCGAGTTTGACATATTAAAACGTTGTTTCATGAGGTATGCTGCTACTTAGATTGGCATCCTGGGAATGTTTAATCTACTTACCTAGTCACCTGCATGGTTGTAATAACAGTATAGGGGAGGTAAGTGGGTAGGGGGAGACGTTCACAGGGGATGACAATTTTTTTAAGTGGCTATGTGACCAGGAATAATATATAGTAACATCCGAAGTTGATTCATATAAAACTTTATTTCAATACTGTACAGAGCGAGCGCTCCGTACAGTATTAGAATGTATTGGCTCTGACCACTTGGAACCGAACCCGAGTTCAGGAAATGTTTTTTTACAGTATTAGGGCCCATTCACACGTCCATGTGTGTTTTGCGGATCCACGGATCCACAAACACGGACATCGGCTATGTGCGTTCCGCAATTTGCGGACCGCACATCGCCAGCACTATATAGAAAATGCCTTTTCTTGTCCGCAATAGCGGACAAGAATAGGACATGTTCTATTTTTTTCGGGAACGCGATTGAGGACCCGGAAGTGCGGATCCGCAATTGCGGACCCGAGCAGGACATCGACTGTCCCCATTGAAATGAATGGGTCCGCAATTCCGTTCCGCAAAATGCGGAACAGAATTGCGGACGTGTGAATGGACCCTAAATCAATTTCTGAAGTTATTATGCAAAGTCTCGCAAGACTTCGCGAAGTAATAACTTCAGCTCATCAGAGCCAATACATTCTAATACTGTAAGGAGCGCTTGCTCCGTACAGTATTGAAACAAAGTTTTATGCGAATCAACTTTGGATGTTTCATCTGAAGTCGATTCGCTCATCCCTTATAGTAACACATTAATAGGCGACTTTTGCATTTCACCAATGAGTCATTTAAACAAATGACTCTTTGGTTAAAATCTCCAATTATTGGGAGGTAAAAGTTGGTATGATTTTATTAAAGTGGTTGCCCCAAAAGGTAAACCCTATTCACAGCATAGGGGGAAAGTGTCTGATTGGTGGACGATCGACCACTAGGATCCTCACCCATATGAGAATAGGGGTTGTGTCCTCCCTAACCCCTGGAGTGGCGGTCAAGCATGCACTGTGCCCCCTGTATGGGACAGCCAAGGTAGTCAAGCACTGTAGTCAGGAGTGCACCACCAATGAGGCCAGGTGAGGCGATCGCCTCAGGCAGCACCAGGTAGGGGCAAGAGGGGGGCAGCCGAAGGGCCATGGGCATCTAATCCACACCAAAATCTGCAATATCTGGCGATATGGTGCAGAAACGCACATGGATCCACAGTGAAATCGGATCATATGTGTGTGGATCTGGTGTGCAGACGGCCTAAGGGTATGGCTACACGGCGACATGTGTGAAGCGACATTTCATGTAATGTTTGTCAATGGTGATACCAAAATGATATCAGTAAAAACTACAGATCGTTCTGCAAAACATGAGCCCTTACACAGCTCCATATGGCAATGAAAAATAAAAAAAGATTTTTTTTAAAAAGTTTTTTTTCCAGTATTAAAGGACAAGAAAAAGTGTATAAATATGGTATTATTGTAATTGTACTGAAAGAAGGTCACAGGTCAGTTTTACCATATAGGGATTGCCGTAAAAACAAAAGTTATAAAACTATGGCAGAATTGCGTTATTTTTTCCCCAATTCCACCCCATTTGGAATTTTTTCCAGCTTCCCACTACAATGTACGCAACAGCAAATGGAGCCATCAGAAAGTACTACTTGTCCCGCAAAAAAACAGCTTTTATACGGCTATGTGAACGGAAAAATAAAAAAGTTATGGCTCCCGGAAGGCAGGTAGTAAAAAACAAAAACGCAAAGATAGAAAATGAATGGGTTAATGGAAGTTGTGCATTATACATCACGCCTATGACTTGGCAGTTCATAAATTTGGCTTCAGTCTTGGTAATTTATTTTCAGAAATAATGTTAATTTAGAAAACATTAATTTCACATATGTTCAGTAAACGCAGAAAGCAGGATAAAGCCGTGGAACAGCAGCACAGAGGAATGTGACACAACAGCAGCACAGAGGAATGTGACACGGCAGCTGAGGTAGAGCCCGCTGTGTGACTGCAGCCACGTGCCGCTGGATATAGAACAGAAAAGGCGGGAACAGGCAGTGTGAGGAGAGCAGCCTCGGTCACACGGAGGGGGCGGGGTCTGGGCGGGGCTACTGAGGTTTAGCCTCTGTTAATTTTTGGAGCCCGCCTTCTCCTGCTGGGGTTCGGTTGCCTAGCGACCAATGTTTGGAGGCCGCCTTTTCCGGCTGTGTTTCGGTTGCCTAGCGACGGCGACGCGCTGCTGCCTGGAAAAGAGGTGGGTTTTGGGAAAAACCGCATAGTGTGTCCGTTCCCGTAATTATCGGCGTCATAGTCAGTGTACTGTACCGAAATATCAGCTGTAAGCTCTGGGGTACTCGGCGCCGTCGGTACTCCCCCTCCTCCAGCTGCTATCTTCCAGTCTCTATGATAATTATGCATAGAGTGCGGAGAAGCTTCAACTCTCCCAAAAGTCCCAAAGAATTAGAGGGTATGTCAACTTCTGAACCCTATTGGAAGTAGGGCGAATCTGTGTAAACAGTCTGATCGTGAGTTGCAGGTGGTGTCATAGTCCACAGCGCAGCACTCATTATCCTGCTGGCTTCAGAGCTGTAATCTCCCATTTCTTAGTGTCTGTGCAGATTATTCAGTACTGTAATTTACATGTGACCGCCCCCAAAATGGTTCCTGCTCATCTCAGTCCAACAGTGTATATTACTTAGGAGAGAGGGGGATAAGCAGCTGCCAGATCTCTTCCTGGCAGCTGCTTATCTCCGGAAAGAACAGAGGATCCAACATGCCTGCTCCCCATTTCTGCCAAATAGCCCCCACTCACTGGAGGTAGTCGGGAGCCCCCACATATCGTACAATGTGTACAAACATCTCATCTTCAGCTTTACTTACCAATACCAGGGAATCCTGCAAAACAAAAGTGTCCCGTGTCACATTTGACCTGGGAGGACTATAATATATCATGAGAGTGGAGCGACATCCCGATCTGTTTAAGGGAGCAGTCCAGGCAAATGTCCTGTTAGAAGCTGTGGCCCTTACAGGGAGAGAGAGGCAGCAGAAGGGACACACCCCCTGGACAGGCTGAAGGTAATCTAGCAGAGAAATTGGCGCAGTGAATGTGGAGATCTCTGGACCCATGTGAGGTACGGGGCTGGTTCTAGCTTTGTTAGGGCTCATGCACACAAACGTATTTTCTTTCCGTGTCCATTCTGGTTTGTTTGCGGACCGTATGCCGAACCATTCATTTTAATAGATTTGCAAAAAAAAACGGAAGTTACTCAGTGTGCATTCCGTTTCTGTATGTCCGTATTTCCGTTCCGCAAAGAAATAGAACCTGTCCTATTATTGTCTGCGTTACTGACCAGGATAATTAGGGACAAGCTGTTTCGTTCCGCAAAATATGGAATGTACACGGACATCATCCGTATTTTTTGCGGATCCGTTTTTTGCGGACCGGGTCCGGGTGCGGATCCGTCTACAAATGCATTGCAAGAACGGATCCGTCTCTCCGCTTGTCATGCGGATGGACGGATCCGTCTTGCAGTCTTTTTCACAGTTTTCCCGGTCTGCGCATGCACAGACCGGAAGGACGGATCCG
The DNA here is from genome assembly GCA_033119425.1 of Bufotes viridis. NCBI lineage: Eukaryota > Metazoa > Chordata > Amphibia > Anura > Bufonidae > Bufotes > Bufotes viridis. The sequence goes on along the minus strand of CM065593.1, from coordinate 384,890,286 downwards.
CCCTTCAGTTGTTTCGCAATGCCGGATCCGGCACTAATGCAAGTCAATGTAAATGAATGCCGGATCCGGCATTCCGGCAACTGATCAGGCATTATGTCCGGCCAAAACGCCTGACAGTGACTGAACGGAAGGCATACTGATGCAAACTGAACGGATTTCTATCCATTCAGATTGCATGGGGATATGCCTGATCAGTTCTTTTCCGGCATAGAGCCCTATTGACGGAACTCTATGCCGGAAAAGAATAACGCAAGTGTGAAAGGACCCTTACTTTTTTTTCATTGACATGGCTGTATGAGGCCCAGTTTTATGCAAGAGAAATTGCATTTATTTTTTTGTGCTGTTTGAGCATTCAGTTATTTTATTTTTTTGCATTGCAGAGAGAGAGAAAAGCGATTTTGGACATTGCTTTATTGTTTATACCGGACCTATTTCACCCTGAATAAGGCTACTTTCACACTGGCGTTTTTGGGTCCGCTTGTGAGATCCGTTTAAGGGCGGTCCAAAACGGATCAGTTTTGCCCTTAATGCATTCTGAATAGAAAAGGAGCCGCTCAGAATGTATCAGTTTGGCTCCGTTACGCCTCCATTCCGCTCTGGAGGCTGCTTGCAGCGTTTCGGTGTCCGTCTGACGAAACTGAGCCAAACCGTTCAATGACACAATATGTCACAATAGAAAACGGATCCGTCCCCCATTGACTTTCAATAGTGTTTAAGACGTTTTGCCTATGTTCATGATAATACAAACGGATCCGTTCTGAACGGATGCATGCGGATGTATTATCAGTGCGGATCCGTCTGTGCAGATACATGACGGATCCGCACCAGACGCCAGTGTGAAAGTAGCCTTACCTGTTAAATGAGTTTTCAGGCGCGGATACCTAATAAGTGTCGTTTATTTATGTCATGTATGTGCAATAAAAGGTATGGAAAATAATCGCTTATTTTTCATAAATTTTTTTAAAATCCCATTAAGGAATTCCTGTCTTACAAAATGATTTGATGCTTAATAATGTGTTCGCAGACCCCTGCGTGGTAATCCCTTGTGCCCGGTGTCTCTCTGGCCCAGGCTTTCAGCAGGATTACTGAATGTACAGTCTCGGTCCCCAGGACTGACCCAGCCTCCGATCAGATCACTGGGACCCAGTCAGAGGGGGAAATCCTCTTTGATAATGCTGTGGTCACAGACTGTGGTATTCAAAGAGTTAACGGTTGGGATTGGAGCTACCTCCGACGCTGGCTGTAGAAGACCCCGGCCGAGGTCACATCGGCAGGTAGTAGTGCAGAAGATAAATGGGGCGTGACATTATTGTGGAGGGTTTAAGGTGTCCGCAGGTTCTTACCGTACTGGGATGGAGAGAGTGATTGGACCACACTGGGCCGAGACCGTGGACTCATTTTCATATGTGCAGGGGTTAAAAAAAAAAAAAAAAAGATTTGCCTGTCAGCAGCGCTGTGGTTCCAGTGCCATGCTCCCTTCTGGACTGGCGACATGCCGGCCAGTCAGAGGCCTCAGAGGCGGCATGTGCAGGCATGGTAGGTGACCACTGCCACCGCTGAGGCCACTTTTGATCCAGTGGAGTCTGGAAGCAGAGGAGAAGAGACTGGAAACACTGGTGAATTTGTTCTTTAAACCCCTGCACCCAGGGGCGTAGCTAACGGCTCATGGGCCCTGGTGCAAGAGTTCAGCTTGGGCCCCCCTTTCCTCAGTGCTTTGTGTGTCTTCTTATGTGGCACAAGGGTCTTTGGGCCCCCTCAGGCTCCTGGGCCCGGTAGCGACTGCTATCTCTGCACCCCCTATAGCTACGCCCCCATGCCTGCTCCCGAAAAAACCCTCTAATATTATGGAGCAGGGCCAAACATTTTTGAGGTGTTGCAGGTCATAGAGCTGCTTTATAAATCTCCCAAATTACTATTCCAGATGTCCAAGAAGACATGTCAGTTATCCTCTTTTGCTAGATCTCGTAGCCTGGATAGAGGATCCGCTAAGAATAAGTGACGTTTGTACTGATTTCATTACGGCCATTACTGTTTGATCGGTGAGGGTCTGATTGGACCACCTAATGATCAGCAGAACAAGTGCCACTGTTCATATATTGGTGGTCTATCCTAAGGCTACGACCGCACATTCGGCTTTCCTGATGCAGTTCTGGAAGGCAAAACCGGGAGTAAATAAAAAAAAAAGCGAGAAGTCGTATCTGTCCTTTATACGTTCTCTCCTTTTCTGATCCACTCCTTATCTGCATTCATAAACCGCTAGCCCGCACCCTAAGGCCCCTTTCACACGGGCGAAAGTTCCGCGGGTGCAATGCGTGAGGAGGACGATTGCACCCGCACTGAATCCGGACCCATTCATTTCTATGGGGCTGTGCACATGAGCGGTGATTTTCACGCATCACTTCTGCGCTGCGTGAAAATCGCAGCATGTTCTATATTCTGCGTTTTCACGCAACGCAGGCCCCATAGAAGTGAATGGGGATGCGGGAAAATCGCAAGCATCCGCAAACTGCGCGGATGCGCTGCGATTTTCCCGCATTGTTGCTTAGCAACGGGACTCAATCTCTATTATTTCCCTTATAACATGGTTATAAGGGGAAATAATAGCATTCTTAATAAAGAATGCATTGTTAAATGATGAGGAAGGGTTAAAAATAATAAAAGTTAACTTACCTTAGCCACTTGATCGCGTAGTCGCGATCTGTCCTCTCTTTCCCTGCAGCATCGATGATCTAAAGGACCTGTGATGACGTCACATCACATGGCCCAATCACCTGTCACTATGGTGATGGAGCATGTGATTGGTCCATGTGACCATGTGACATCATCCAAGGTCCTTAATCACTATCCTCAGGCTGTGGATAGTGCTTAATGACCTTGGATGATGTCACGTGGTCACATGGACCAATCACATGCTCCATCACCATAGTGATGGAGCAGGTGATTGGGCCATGTGATGCTGTGACATCATTACAGGTCCTTTACATCTTTCAAGCTAACGGAGAGGAGGCCGGGCTTCGCGATCAAATGGACCAGGTAAGTTAAGATTAGTTTATTATTTTTAACCCATTCTGCACCGGGTTCAACATTAGGGAGATGGCCAAGGGTATTATTTTACATTATAACTATGTTATAATGTGAAATAATACCAGCGGGACAATTTCTGACCCAAACATGCACTTCTGTGAAGAAGTGCAGGTTCGGGTCTGGGTACCAAAGTGCCGATTTTTCTCCGCGTGCAAAACGCATGACAGCGCTTTGCACTCGCAGGGAAAAATCGCGGCAATTCCCGCAACGCACCCGCACTGTTTGACGGAGTACACCCGCAACGCCCGTCTGAAAGAGGCCTAAGGGCTCTTTCACATGAGTGGATGCCGTGCGTGAAATCCGCTGTGTGAAATCCACGAGTGCCAAGCCCCGCTCTGGACAGCAGAGACATGGAACATTGCCATGATTGATAATGCTCCGTGCCTCTCTGTGATCTTTTTGCTACAAAATCACGATGACAACTTTATCTCACTGTGATTTTGTAGTAAAAAGATCACAGAGAGGCACGGAGCGTTATCAATCATGGCAATGTTCCATGTCTCTGCTGTCCAGAGCGTGTGCTTGGCTCTATTTCACGCAGCAGATTCCACGCACCGCATCCGCTCGTGTGAAAGAGCCCTAAGGATAAACCAGGAGTTGAAAATCCCAGAAAACCCCTTTAATGACGGTATATTTAGGAAATGACTGTCTTAACCATCCTCTAATATATTTAGTAAGGTCCTTTCAACGGCATATCTGTATCAATGTTTGGCCACAGCCTGTATCTTGCAATGGCATATCTACCATAGTAACATGACATGGGACTACTGTGGGGCCCAGGGTGGGAGGAGGCCCAGCACTGAACTGCTTTCCTGACACTGGCCTAGTCCTGCATCCACTGCTCCTTACATACAGTGAGGACAATACAAGCTGGATGAATCCATATGTAGTTAGCTCCCCCTAGTGGCGGCTGCATGTAGCCAGAATTATGTAACTTACAGCAGAATTCTCAGCAGTCAGCAGGGCTCGTTTTCTGCTGGGCCCTATGATTTCTTTGGCCAAGCCTGTCATCTTGTGTTATGTATTTTAGCGCTCTCGGGTTTTATAGCATGGGAAACATATTGTTAATGATTGACTGCAGTACAAAAGAAGTTTGCATTGGGTAATGTTGTCTTTTGCTGCAGGTCTTCTTCTCCTTTGGACCCGGAATGGCTCATCACTTAAGTTCAAGGCCCAGCAGAGCATCTGTTTCAGTTTCCAATGTAACAAAAGCTTCAAAGGTATATGCCACAATAAAATCGCTCCCACACACGTCACTATTCATTTACAACGATGACACTGCGCGCCGCTTTCTGTCTGCTAGTTTTTTTTACAAGGGTTGAAGAGTTTCTGACTTCTCCTTTAGAGATAATAATCAGTATGATGCTATTTGACCTCCATACTCGACTTTATTCGAATAACGTGTCCAGATCCCGGGGCCTCCCAGCAAATCGTTCTTTAAAGGGGTGATCTACTTTTAGTTATTTTCTTAAAGGGGTATTCCCATCTCAATGATCACTGTTTAATCTGTTAATGATTTAAGAGTGATCATTTTTCTAAATATATTTAATTCACTAATTCCCACCCATTACAAGAAAATTAAGCTATACTTACCTGATTGTTGTCTTCCGTCTCCCCTGGTTACGGCCACCGCTCTTCTCTGGAATCCAGGTGGCCGCGCTTGCGCAGAAGACTTCCTCTTTTCTCCCGGCTGGACTGAACGCGCACGCCGCCCTGCATGCGCTATGGTGACTTCTTCCTGGCCAGTATAGTACACTTGCCAGGAAGAAGTCACCATTGCGCATGCGCGACGGCGTGCGCGTTCAGTCCAGCGCGCGGCCCGGCCGGGAGAAGACTTCACTCAAGATGAAGCCCGCCCCCTCCCAAAACCTGGAAGTGGATGGCGCGCCGGGAGCAGGTAAGTATGAACCTGCGTGATGCGAACACTCCCTTAAGTTTGATACTGTGTCAGCTTTTAAAGGAGGACTATCAAAACATGAAATCTGAAAAAAATAAATGAAATATTCCATATTCGTTTCAAGTAATCAAAGATTGAAGTTACTGGACTCATGTAAGGAAGAGCGTCTATGTCTGTATCACAATGACAACGCTTCCTAGCTCTTGCTATCATAGGGCTACTGAAAAAATATGGCGGATTTCTTCCAGAAACAGCACCACACCTGTCCACGGGCTGTGTCTGGTACTGCAGCTCAACTACTTTGAAGGGTATGGTGCTGAGCGGCAGTACTGTGTTGTGTTGTGTCTGGCATTGGCACAGTTTTGGAAGAAAGAAGCCATGTTTTTAATAACCCTGTATATCCCCTTTAGGTCCCATTCACACAACATTATTTTTGGTCCACATCCAATTTTTGCAGATCGGATGCGGATCTATTCATTTCTATGGGTCCGCAAAAAATGCGGACAGCACGCGGTTTGCTCTCCTCATCTGTATGTCAGTTCCGCAGCCCTGCAAAAAAGATAGAACATGCAAAACCGTGCCGATACCAGGCACAACATGGCCTTAAAATGCAACTTCTGGTAAATTTTTAAAACCCTCTATGGTAGCTCAGTGTAGGAAAGGTGGAGCACTCTTTTAGTCATTGTGATGTGGTTGCGAGACTCGACATTTAGGACAATTTCCTATGATCTGTTATGCAGAGCCACTCTCAAGGAGAAGATGTTACCGGCTACTCTTTTCTTCTTATATTAATTTATCACATTTCATTTTTTCGTTTTAGAATCAAGATAGTGGGCGGCCTATTATTCTGACTGCCGTAGCGTTACAAGATCACATTTTACAAAATCTCCAACTTCAGCATCTCTCATTGGCTGATCCTTGTAAAGGAATCAAGAGTGCTAAGACGTCCGGGTTCCGAGGCGTGGACAGAAAAATGGTCAGACCTGTTGTTGATACTGGGATTAAGAGGAAACAAAAAGAAAAAGTCAGCGCCAGTCCTACAGAGGAGGAATACGTTCTTGACCCACTTGGTCCAAAACTCACACTGGGTAAGTCACTGTTAACTTTTCTATATGGGTGTATAATATTACTTTAGGCCAGGAGTAAAAAAAATATACAATGCAACTGCACTCTGCAAACAAAATAAAGTACAAAAAAGTATTCAAACACTAATGCTATGCTTATTAAGTAAATTAGAGATGCTTAGCAAATACATTTTGTACAAAATAATTTGGGCCCATCTGCCACTCGTCAAGGCGATCTCTGTAAAACGGGAACCTAACACTAAATTCTAACTGTTGTGTGCCATGACGGCTACCATAAAATTCAGGGAGTGTAGGTTCCACATGCATGCTGGGCCCACCTTAATTTTTATAATTTTTGGTGCCAAAATGGCCTCCATTAAATCCAGGGAATGCAGGTACCAACGTGCATGCCGAGCCCACTCCACACCTCTTCTGGTGCCAGATGGCACCCAACAAATGCAATGAGAGTCCACCCTATACCTTTCTTGGTGCTGAAAGGCTTCCAGTGAGTGAGGTGAGGAGTGGGCTCGGCATGCGTGTTGGTACCTGCATTCCCTGGATTTAATAGAGGCCATTTTGGCACCAAAAATGATAAAAATTAAGGTGGGCCCAGCATGCTTGTGGAAACTACACTCCCTGAATTTTATGGTAGCCGTCATGGCACACAACAGGTAGAATTTAGTGTAAGGTTCCCATCTTGCAGGAATCGCCTTGACGTGTGGCAGACGGGCCTAAATAATTTTGTACAAAATGTATTTGCTAAGCATCTCTCATTTACTTAATAAGCATATTTAGCCTGCCAAAGAGGAGAAGTGGCAGTGAAATGTGTGTGGCTATCTCCATTGTACTGTAGTATAACTACTTGCATACCGCAGATGTCTAGTGCGCATGCTCAGTACGCATCTGCAGGATTGGACAGCTGGTGGTAAGAGACAGATGGACACCAGGTAGCAAAGGCCAGACGTCCCTGCTTTCATGATTGTTGAACGTCATGTATACAGTCTAGGGAGAAGCTATAATGCTTCCTGCTCCTGCCCCGGCAATCACTTGATCCCTGAGTAACTGGAGGAGCTGCTGGGCCTTAGCAGACCGGCTCTGCAGTGGCTGTAATTGGGCTGACCTATTAACTCCAGATATGCCACCTGCGCATGTTGCAGAATATGTGGATTTTTTCCGCTCAGATTCCTGTGCGGAAAAACCACAGCGTATTACAGTACCAGTAAAATGTATGAGATAATACTAATCTCATGTACACTTAGATGCTTTTTTCTGTATGGAAATTGACCTGCATTGCAGTTTTCAAATTTAAGAGATAGATAGACAGATAGATAGACCAGGATCAGGACAGCGCTGTCAGTGTAATCATCCACGGAGTGCCAGCAGTTAAGATGTGACCAACCAAGATGTGTATTCAGTTGCTTGAGAACAGTCCCAGCAAGAGGACTGAAACGTCGCTATACGGGTGCATAAAAGACACATTTTTCACTGAAGTTTGGAAGTGCTGCGGTCTTTTCCGTGTTGATAGACAGACCGACAGGCAGATGGATAGATACATGCCATGTACACATACTTCCCCTCCATCCCTGTAGTTAGCTCCTGCTCAGTGTAATAGACCTAGAGGCTCGTGAGCAGGGTTGAGCGAACTTGTATTTTAAGTTCGGCGTCCAAAGTTTGGGTTCGGGTTATCTTAGAATCCCGTTATGGATACTTCCTCCTTCTCCTCCACACAGAGCACAGGAGCTCCGCCCCTCATGTCACATGATCATTATACCAGGCCCTTTACTATCTCTTATCCAATCCAGTACTGAGCTACGTCCCCTGCACTGATCACATGACGGTGACGTCACCCCAGGTCCTTAGTGTTGTCCAAGGTTTGGGTTTATTAAAGATTCCCCTTATAGACATAGAAAGTGTCGGCAGATAAGAACCATTTGGCCCATCTAGTCTGCCCAATAAATTTTGGACTTATGGATTCAAAATTCCGTTATGGTCCGTGGTAGCGGAATCCATAACGGGATTCTTCGATAACCCCAACCCAAACTTTGGACGCCGAACTTAAAATACAAGTTCGCTGTACCCTACTCGTGAGTATTACATCAATCTGCCTTTAATTATGCAAACTGTGCTTGCTTTCTTGTCACATTGCCTTTTAACTTGTCTGCTTGCATTAAAGGGGTTGTGCACATTTGGGGGAGGGGGAGGGGGTTTGGAAACCCTCTCCCCTCCTGAGCAGACCTGTATAATTACCTGCTTCCGGGCGCTGGGTCCCCGCTCTTTCGCTCTACAACCTCGGCTGCTGCGCTGTGCCCCCTGGATTTAAACTTCCTGTTTAGTGCCGCTGCAGCCAATCACTACTCCCCCTGTGTCTTATGACCATTTGATATGACACAAGGGGAGCAGGTGACTGCTGTGGCCAGCGATTGGCTGCAGCGGTGGTAAACAGAAAGTTTAGATCCAGGGAGCCCAGCGGAGCTGCCAAGGCCGGGGAGCAGAGGAGGTATACTCCCTTCACAGGCCTGCCCAGGAAGGGTGCACAGTCCCTTTAAACCTTTAGTAAATGTTAGGTTCTCCTCCTGCTTCATAATGATAACATAGTTGTGCGAGGTGAATATCATAGTGATGTGATCCCAATTTTCTGACTGTCGTTTATTGTTATCTTATATCCTATATATGATTCTGGCGGCTGCCATGTTGCCTGAGCTGTTGTTATAACAGCCACGTGGACCTTAAGCAGAATGGGGTTTGTGGCATCACCTATTGTCACTATAGGATCCAGTGTTAAATACGTATAGGTGATACCTGTTGCTGTAAACCTACCTGTGATGATAATGAGATGACTGCTGAGAAATAATCTCTACAGAGCAGGAAGTGCTCATTGTGAAAACTGCAGGATTTTAGGATTTTCTAATATAAATAGTGACATGGAATATTAAAGATAACATCCCCAACAATTCTAAACATCATGTTCGACCTAAAACTTCATTGAAACAATAGGTCATTTTGACCCTTTAAGGTGGACCTTTAAATCTAAGTAAATTGAGATGGCGGAGTCTTTCCTGTAATTCTTTTTGACACGCGGCTGAATGATGATAAAACCACGGTAAGCCATCACTCGGGGACCCCCATATCAGACCCTTCTAATCCCCTAACATGGCAGTCGCGGCAGAGCAGTGAGATAGAGCCTGCTGGTCTTCCGTCATCATCAGCGCGGTCTGGCTTTCATCTCTATAATTCAGCACAGTAACAGGCAGCCTTTGACATTGATTAATGTCATACAGTGGCTTAAGTTAGTCCTCAGATTTGTTCGGAGCTCAAGGAGCAATGGTTTCTTTCCCTGAATGACTCAATTCATAACGCTCTCCATGTGACTGATTGATTACGGGTATGATGTCTCTCCCCATTGTAATGATTGACAGGACAAAAGAGGACTCGGGAGAATTGCCCTCTAGTTGTATTCTCTACACCGTGTAGCTGTCATTACTAGTCAGTCACTAAAGGTGTCAGTGGTAAAGGCAGAAAAATAATTAGTACAATGTCGTCTCCACACGCGAGGTTAGCCAAGACAAATACAGTTCAGACTGCGATCAGATCATCAATTAGGCGTCAGGGCAGGTTCCTGCCATGTCTGAACACATTGGGAGTTATGGAAGGCAGCGCAAAAACAGTCAGAAGCTCTCTTTATAGGTTTTATTAGCGAGAGCATGTATTGGGGTAACGATGCTACTAACCCACGAAAGTTGCCTTTTCATCTCGCCAATCACAATCAATTTGGTTAAAGCACAGAGACTTGGGATTGTGGAGGCTCCTGCGACGGCCCTAACCAGCCATGAGTGGTCCAAAGTGAAACAGCGGTCCGTCCAGCAAGGCGACTCTCTGCAGCCGTGTGTCATCTGTAAGGAAGAGTTTAAACTTCACCCGCAGGTACAGTAGGTACTCTGGGCTTCCAGTGCCACGTTTCAGGTCAGTTTTTGGCTAAAGGGGTGTATAGATGCCATAGTTTGGAAGTCCCTTGTTTGGAAGACCTTTTTCATCGGTGGGTTACTCAGGGGGAATGTGTGTCAGCCATGGCTCTCCACAGCAATAACAGCTGATTGTACATGAGCAGTGCTGCAGATATGGAGGAAAGAGTGCTCCTTTTTCTGCTCCTACTGCACCCTGTTCCCACCGCTGTCACCATTCATTACTGCCCTGAAATACAGAGTCTGGACTTCTGTGCCATGGTAACATGATGGAGAGGACTCTTGTGTACATGCACAGGAGTCCTGACAATGTTTTGAAGCGCAGCTTTAAACCCTGACAGCGGAGGAATGGGGGGGGGGAAAGAGCAGTAGCAAAAAAATAAATAAAATGGAGCTTCTTATCTACAGTACTTTTCATGTATTACTGTAGAAAATAGATCAATATCGTGGCGACAGATTTCCTTTAAGACCAGCCCTTCAAAAGTGTTTTCTGAGACTTATATACTGATGACCTATCCTCTAGATAGGTCATTGGTATTTGATCTTTAGGGTTCGGACCCCCGCCAATCAGCTGTTTGAAAAGACACCAGAGCTTGCAGTAGAGTCACAGCCTTCTCGCAGCTTTCTCTAGGCCAAGTGACGTCACGTTCATTGGTCACATGGCCTAGGTGGATGGGGCTGAACTGCGATACCAAGTACAGCCGCTATAAAATGTACAGCGCTGTGCTTGGCTAGCAGGGAGAAAGCTGCCGTAGCAAGTACCTTCTCACCGTGGTGCTCACCGTAGCAGGCACCTTCTCACCACGGTGCTTACCGTAGCAGGCACCTTCTCACCACGGTGCTTACCGTAGCAGGCACCTTCTCACCACGGTGCTTACCGTAGCAGGCACCTTCTCACCGTGGTGCTCACCGTAGCAGGTACCTTCTCACCGTGGTGCTCACCGTAGCAGGCACCTTCTCACCGCGGTGCTCACCGTAGCAGGTACCTTCTCACCGTGGTGCTCACCGTAGCAGGTACCTTCTCACCGTGGTGCTCACCACAGCAGGCACCTTCTCACCATGGTGCGCACCGTAGCAGGTACCTTCTCACCGCGGTGCTCACCGTAGCAGGTACCTTCTCACCACAGTGCTTACCGTAGCAGGTACCTTCTCACCACAGTGCTTACCGTAGCAGGTACCTTCTCACCACGGTGCTCACCACAGCAGGTACCTTCTTACCACAGTGCTCACCGCAGCCGGAGCCTTCTCAAACAGCTGAGCGGCTGGGGTCCCGGGTCCAAGAGGATCGGTCATCAGTATTAGTGTTGAGTGAAGTGAGCTTTGGATGTTATATCTGAACTAACTACATTCAAAACTTCAGATTCATACGGTACAGATATCCGACTCCGTACAGTATTACAATTAGGGATGAGCGAATCGACTTCTGGGGAAACATCCGAAGTCGATTCACATAAAACTTAGTTCTAATACTGTACGGAGCAGGAGCTCCGTACAGTATTAAAATGTCTCGCGAGACTTCAGGCAATAACTTCATAAGTTTATTTGTACTGTAAAAAAACATTTCCCAAAATCGGGTTCGGTTCCAAGTATTAGAACAACGTTTTATGCAAATCGACTTCGGATGTTTTATCCAAAGACGATTCGCTCATCCCTAATTACATCCTTCCGATGAGCCGAAGTTAGTTATTTGCGATCGCGTGTGATTTCTTCGGTAGTTGATTTTCAACGTTTAAAACCACTTAAAACTTAAAACCCAACTCGGGTTCGGTTCTGAGGCACCAGTTGGAACTGAACCCGAATTCGGTTTAAAGTTTTAAAGTGGTTTCAAACGTTGAAAATTAACTACCGAAGTTATTCAACGAAGTCACACGGGACTTTTCGAATAAATAACTTCGGCTCCTCGGAGCCCATACATTTTAATACTGTACAGAGACGGATATCTGTACAGTATGAATCCGAAGTTTTGAACAAAGCGACTTTGCATGTAACATCCAAAGCTCTCTTCGCTCCACACTAATATTGATGACTGATCCTCTTGGACCCGGGATCCCCGCCGCTCAGCTGTTTGAGAAGGCTCCGGCTGTGGTGAGCACCACGGTGAGAAGGTACCTGCTGTGGTGAGCTTGGCAGCTTTCTCCCTGCTACCCAAGCACAGCACTGTACATTTTATAGCGGCTGTACCCAGCATGGGTAATTATCTTTTGGGTTCACACTGGAACAGTATGGGGTGAATACTACAATGGCATACCTAGGATAGAAGGAAAAAAGTGATATGTGAACAGAGCCTAAGACACAGTTGAAATGCGGATAGTATTGTATCATTTTACTGTTTCACTGTTACAATGTTGCACATTTTTTTTCCATGTAAATTTACATTGATAAGTGTCTGCCTCGCTTGTTTTACAGGTTCTGCTTTCATGTTCTCACGTATTTCACAGGGTAAGTGGAATATCTGCACATGATATATTGCATTTCGGATATTTCTGCCTGTGTAAACACCGCTGTACATTGTGCAGGGCAGTAATGAGAGTCAAGCATTTTTATAGTCAGTCGGCTCATGACCTGTTACTTCCACATCTGAATACGTCATGAACCACCCAGATTTCTGGACTGTCAGGGTACGGCCACGCAAATTGGCCCCCAAGTGGTGTCCGATAAAGTGCCATACCTTTCCATAGGAATACACTTTAATCTTTAGGCAGAAGAAAATGACATCAAAATCCTAATTTCCCCTCCAGGTGTGTTTAGAAGCCTATGAGAAATTCACTGGAAGAAAAACCTGCCCAATGTGCAGAAGGAATCAGTATCAGACCAGAGTAATACACGATGCGGCTCAGCTGTTCAGAGCAGAATGTGCCACCAGGTGATGCTGCGTCCACATAAGTCTTATCGTTTACTGTATCTTACATGTATTTAGTATAAAACATTTTTGACAGATTCGTTAAAGAATGCCCTTGAGTTGTTTAAAATTCACATTGGTCCAACTTTTTTCATTTTGCTTCTGATATCTACATTTTCTTGTAGGAGATATGGACAGTACTAATGGGGACTTCTGTCCTGCATTTTCATTTCCTAAAAGGGCATTCCCATCTAGGACATTGGTGGCTAAATGCTAGGATATGCCACTAGTGTGAGATAGGTTCGGGTCCCAACTCTGGGAGCTGCTCCTATGTCCAGAATGGGGCCCCCAAAGTGAATGCGAGCACACAGTGTTCACTGCTATGGGACTCGCTTGGCTATTTTCAGAAGTCTCATAGTGGTGAGTAGAGAGCAAGCTGTGGAAATAGGTGAAACTCACATAGCAGTGAGGGGAGGGTGGCCAGGCATGGACTACAGCTCTCCCTTCACTTCGGAGGTCCCATTCTGGCAACAGGAGCAGGTCCCAATGCATCAATGCACCTATCTGACATTGATGGCATCTCCTAGCAGTATGCCATCAATGTTGCAGATGAGATACCCCTTTAAGGCCACTTTCACACAGTCAGTATTTTACATCAGTATATGTAAGCCAAAACCAGGAGTAGAATTTACACAGATAAAGTAAAGACAGACCCACTCCTGGTTCCAGTTTACAAATACTGGTCTGACTGTGAAAAATAGGCTTTTGGTGGCAATTTTCTGCACTTTTGGGCTTTCAGTGGTGTTTTTTTGAAAAAGAAAAGAAACGATGACTTTTCAGGTTAGCTTCTTCTGTTTGGTTGTCGGTTCTTAGAACCTACCCAATGGTTTTCTAGGTGCTCAGGAAAAAAGAACAAAACTTCTGGTGTTTGTAATATCAGATTAAGGCTACATTCACACAACCGTATAAACAGTTCCGCATCCGTTCCGCAATTTTGCGGAACGGGTGCGGACACATTCATTTCAATGGGGCCGCAAAAGATGCGGACAGCACACAGCACACGTAGATCCGATCCGCGGCCCTGCAAAAAAGATAAAGCATGTCCTATACTTGTCCGCGATCGCGGACAAGTATAGGCATTTCTATCATGGGGCCGGCTACATTCACACGGCCGGTATCTGTGTTTTGCGGGTCCGCAATTTGCGGACTGCAAAACCCATACGGTCGTGTGAATGTAGCCTAAGGGCTCATGCACACGACCATTGTTGTTTTGCGGTCCGTTTTTTTCCGGATCCGTTGTTCCGCATCTGAGTTTTTTTTTCCTCTGATTTAAATCCTCCTCCGTTCCGTTATTCCACAAAACATATCCGTATGGTTTCCGTATTTGATCCGTTTTTTGTGCAGATCGGAAACGGAAACAGTAACTTATTAATCACCAAACACATGAGCAATATGGGCTGGGCATAGCATTTCTACAGTATAGATCCGCAAAATACGGATGACATAGGGATGTGTTCCGTGTGCATTAAGTATTTTTTGCGGACCCATTGACTTGAATGGAGTCATGGACCGCGATTTGCGGACAATAATAGGACATGCACTCCTTTTTTGCGGAACTGCCATGTGAACAAACGGAAACGGAATACCCACGGAGTAACTTCCGTTGTTTTTGCGGACCAATTGAAATGAATGGTTCCGCATACAGTCCGTAAAAAAACGGAACGGAAGCAGAAAGAAAATACATTTGTGTGCATGAGCCCTAAGGCTGCATTCACATCACCGCTATTAATCTCCATTGTTCTGCTTCATTCTGGGAGCCTAAAAACGAAAATAACAAGTAACAGTTTTGTCACATAGATGAACAGAATGGCGCCGAATGACACCCATTGACTATAAATCCTCAATTTTGTGCAATGATAATAAAGTAAAATAACTTTACTTCAGCATTAATGGGGTCTCTAGGTTGCCAGAATCAAATATTGTGGATCATTAGACAGTCATAGAAAAGCACCTAAAATCTACTTGTAAGTTATGACGTTGCTTTTTAATCAGAGGGTTCTCTTTCCAAAAAGTCTCTTCTTAGTTTTCTGGAAGAAGAAGACTCCTTCACGAGTATCATATAGTTCTCTGCTGGAAACCAATGGCAGATTATCACACATTATGTATTATTGGATGCTGGATTAAAAGAATGTCTCCGTATCAGCATAAAGGAGTGGGAGTATTTTTTTCTGGCGCTTTGTTGTTTTTCCTTTGTGAGATTATAAAGATGCACAAAATGACAATAATAGAAATATATGATAACATTTGGTAACATTGTATTTTGTAATAGTAATAGTAATGTGCCCCTTTGTAGAGGATCATCGTTCAGGTTTTTTCTTTTACTCCTCAGGATACAAGCTGGTTGGAGGGGATACATAGTGCGGAAATGGTACAAACATTTACGACAAACAACACCTCCCAAAGACCCCAAGTTACGGAAGAAGTTCTTTGAGGAGAAGGTGCCTGTTCATTTTATGTTGTAGGAAATGCTTGACTTGTAGGGTCACATTATTCTGGACTTCACATTGTGCATTCGCCAGCATGGTATAGCATGGAACAGCATGGTACAGCATGGTATAGCATGGTACAGCATGGTATAGCATG
Source organism: Bufotes viridis (assembly GCA_033119425.1). Classification (NCBI taxonomy): domain Eukaryota; kingdom Metazoa; phylum Chordata; class Amphibia; order Anura; family Bufonidae; genus Bufotes; species Bufotes viridis. The sequence continues at coordinate 384,874,800 of CM065593.1, read as the reverse complement.
GTACAGCATGGTATAGGATGGTACAGCATGGTACAGCATGGTATAGCATGGTACAGCATGGTATAGCATGGAACAGCATGGTACAGCATGGTATAGCATGGTACAGCATGGTATAGCATGGTACAGCATGGTACAGCATGGTACAGCATGGTATAGCATGGTACAGCATGGTATAGCATGGTATAGCATGGTATAGCATGGTACAGCATGGTATAGGATGGTACAGCATGGTATAGCATGGTACAGCATGGTATAGCATGGAACAGCATGGTACAGCATGGTATAGCATGGTACAGCATGGAATAGCATGGAATAGCATGGTACAGCATGATATAGCATGGTATAGCATGGTACAGCATGGTACAGCATGGTATAGCATGGTAAAGCATGGTACAGCATGGTACAGCATGGTATAGCATGGTAAAGCATGGTACAGCATGGTACAGCATGGTATAGCATGGTACAGCATGGTATAGCATGGTACAGCATAATATAGCATGGTATAGCATGGTACAGCATGGTATAGCATGGTACAGCATAATATAGCATGGTATAGCATGGTACAGCATGGTATAGCATGGTACAGCATGGTACAGCATGGTATAGCATGGTACAGCATAATATAGCATGGTATAGCATGGTACAGCATGGTATAGCATGGTATAGCATGGTACAGCATGTTATAGCATGGTACAGCATGGTATAGCATGGTACAGCATGGTATAGCATGGTACAGCATGGTATAGCACAGGATGAGCAGAGCAGATTCATTAATGAAAAATTACCTGAAACACAGTTACATATTAAATGCTTGTAAACGTCACCACTTGTTTGTAAAAGGTACAGATCTGGTATACAGTACATATGTATATATAATATAGATAGATAAATGTGTATAAAAAAAACGCAAACAGGCAGGACTCATTGCGTGCACATGGGTGAATAAACTTTTTTTTTTCAATTATTTTAGAGCGCTGCCTGTTTGCATTTTCTTCATACTCAGGCGTGCACCTGTGTTGTTTTGTAATTTTTGTTTTACTCTGGTGCTGCCAATTTACTGCTTTTTTTTTATGTGTATAAAAATAGATGGATGGATGGATAGAGAAAAGAAATGGAAGGAGGAGAGCAGCACTGTGGTCCATAAATGATGGTCATCCAAGTCAAGGATTTTCTCTATCCAGCCATGCATTACAATGATGAAACTTTTCACCGCAATCAGTGGAGCTTTTCTTACTAGAAAAAAGCTCCATTGAGTAAACGGAAACTTTGGATTAGATTATATAGATATTAGATATTAGATAGCTAATTAGATAATAGATATAGAGTAAATAGAGAAATAGATAGAAAGTAAATACATATTAGATAGATGCATAGAGATAGATAGATAGATAGATAGATAAAATATAGATATTAGATACATAGAGATAAGATAGATAGATAGATAGATAGATAGTCTAAATTTGCTTACTGAAATGTATCTTTCCTTGAGTCCAAAGACAGCACATATATCCCTTTGTGTTTGCTGTCTGAAGGACGATAAGGAAGATACATAAGAGATAGATAATAGATATTTAAATAGGTAGATATTAGATGAATAGACAGATAGATAGATTATATTTGATGGATAGATATTAGATGCATAGATTGATAATAGGTACCGTAGATATTAAGTAGATTACATGCATAGATATGAGATAGATAGATAGATAGATATTAGACGGATAGATGACAGTGAGGCCTCCAGCAAATGTAAGAACACTGATCACAGGATTTCTTAAGGCTTGGATTGGATTACTACAACTCCTTTAATAAAATGGCAGACAACACTGAGCCGTAAAGCCATGTAATACATCATGCGGATCCTAAAACATTCTGTCCTTTCTGGAGCTGGGGATACGGGAGGTGAATCCTGGTCCTGCACTGGTTTCTGGGTTGCCTCCATGTTCCTGTTGATTGTGTCCAGGACATGAACTGAGAATGAGAAGTTTATGACGGGTCTGACAGAGCCACAGTAGTTTTACTGAGATCTAAGAGCCCCTGAAAGGTCACGGCAACTATCTCATTTATGTCAGTATCCACAATCTGTGTGTACAGAAGGCAAACTGCTCCCCACAATGCAGCGGCGCGGTCACAAGCCGCTTTGATCCTTACCTATAAACCCAGCTTGCATAAGCCACTTAATTGAAGCAGCTCATTTTACGGGGGCCAGTAAATCTTTCTCATATGCATTACATTATCTGGAGCAGGATTTAATGCCAGCCCCGCTCTTTAGAAGGAGCTCGTTGGGGCGTCTGTAGAATTTGTCTCTCCCGTTACGAGATTTCCCCAAATGTCTCCCCAAACACTAGGCCGGTGGCGGGGTCCACTTGTTGGCTTGACCAGGACAGGACAAACATTCTGCTGTCAGCTAGCAGGGGCTCCGAGGTATTAACCCCGTAAAGTCTTATCACTGACTCATTGATGTGCAGTAAATTCCAGGCCTTTTCATTTTACTTTTCAAGATTGCAATAAGTCAACACATTAGTAAGCAATTTGCTGACATTAAGATGGATTACTTGAAAAAAAAAAAAAAAAAAGACTCCCGGGAGTGCAGAGTTCACCTGAGCATTCTTCTTAGAGCCTTTTTTTATCTTTGTATATACTTTTTCCAGACATTTGTATTCTCCTCGCTCTACATTAGCTAATTTCAGCATTGTGGATCTGTTAACACGTCTTTGTGGCCTCGTTGGTCGTGTGGGGAATAAAAAGCAGTTACAGGTGATTACTTTTTTGTTGCATTTTTGTGTAGACTGTGCTTTTTGAAGGGAGGGATTTAAACATTGGCCCGGGAGCATTTAACCTTTCTGCTGCCATTAGACTGGAATGCACTGACATCACTTCAGAGGTAGAGAAAGTGGTTCTGATCCATCAAAGTCATGAGATCTATGCAGAGTAATGCTGTAAAATGCTAATACAATGTAATAGTGCCCCCTTTATACCTCCACATGGTAATAGTGCCCGCTTTGTACCTCCACACGGTAATAGAGCCCCCTTTATACCTCCACACGGTAATAGTGCCCCTTTATACCTCCACACGGTAATAGAGCCCCCTTTATACCTCCACACGGTAATAGAGCCCCCTTTATACCTCCACATGGTAATAGTGCCCGCTTTGTACCTCCACACGGTAATAGAGCCCCCTTTATACCTCCACACGGTAATAGTGCCCCTTTATACCTCCACACGGTAATAGTGCCCCCTTTATACCTTCACACGGTAATAGTGCCCCCTTTATACCTCCACATGGTAATAGAGCCCCCTTTATACCTCCACACGGTAATAGTGCCCCTTTTATACCTCCACACGGTAATAGTGCCCCTTTATGCCTCCCACACGGTAATAGAGCCCCTTTATACCTCCACACGGTAATAGTGCTCCCTTTATACCTCTACATGGTAATAGAGCCCCTTTATACCTCCACACGGTAATAGTGCCCCCTTTATACCTCTACATGGTAATAGAGCCCCCTTTATACCTCCACACGGTAATAGTGCCCCCTTTATACCTCTACATGGTAATAGAGCCCCCTTTATACCTCCACACGGTAATAGTGCCCCTTTATACCTCTACATGGTAATAGAGCCCCCTTTATACCTCCACACGGTAATAGTGCCCCCTTTATACCTCCACACGGTAATAGTGCCTTTATACCTCCACACGGTAATAGAGGCCCCTTTATACCTCCACACGGTAATAGAGCCCCTTTATACCTCCACATGGTAATAGTGCCCGCTTTGTGCCTCCACACGGTAATAGAGCCCCCTTTATACCTCCACACGGTAATGGTGCCCCTTTATGCCTCCACACGGTAATAGTGCCCCTTTATGCCTTCACACGGTAATAGTGCCCCTTATACCTCCACATGGTAATAGAGCCCCCTTTATACCTCCACACGGTAATAGTGCCCCTTTTATACCTCCACACGGTAATAGTGCCCCTTTATACCTCCACACGGTAATAGAGCCCCCTTTATACCTCCACACGGTAATAGTGCCCCCTTTATACCTCTACATGGTAATAGAGCCCCCTTTATACCTCCACACGGTAATAGTGCCCCCTTTATACCTCTACATGGTAATAGAGCCCCCTTTATACCTCCACACGGTAATAGTGCCCCCTTTATACCTCTACATGGTAATAGAGCCCCCTTTATACCTCCACACGGTAATAGTGCCCCCTTTATACCTCCACACGGTAATAGTGCCCCCTTTATACCTCCACACGGTAATAGTGCCCCCTTTATACCTCCACACGGTAATAGTGCCCCCTTTATACCTTCACACGGTAATAGTGCCCCCTTTATACCTCCACATGGTAATAGAGCCCCTTTATACCTCCACATGGTAATAGTGCCCCATTTATACCTCTACATGGTAATAGAGCCCCCTTTATACCTCCACACGGTAATAGTGCCCCCTTTATATCTCTACACGGTAATAGTGCCCCTTTAATACCTCTACACAGTAATAGTGCCCCCTTTATACCTCTACACCGTAATAGTGCCCCCTTTATATCTCTACACGGTAATAGTGCCCCCTTTATACCTCTACATGGTAATAGAGCCCCCTTTATACCTCTACACAGTAATAGTGCCCCCTTTAATACCTCTACATGGTAATAGAGCCCCCTTTATACCTCTACACAGTAATAGTGCCCCCTTTAATACCTCTACATGGTAATAGAGCCCCCTTTATACCTCTACATGGTAATAGAGCCCCCTTTATATCTCTACATGGTAATAGAGCCCCCTTTATACCTCTACATGGTAATAGTGCCCCTTATACCTCTACATGGTAATAGAGCCCCCTTTATACCTCTACATGGTAATAGAGCCCCCTTTATACCTCTACATGGTAATAGAGCCCCCTTTATACCTCTACACAGTAATAGTGCCCCTTTATACCTCTACATGGTAATAGTGCCCCCTTTATACCTCTACACGGTAATAGTTTTGTGTGTATAAATGCCTGTAAACTCATTACAGTGAAAGCAGACACCTTATATCGTTGGATATATTGAATTTAAGGTTGTATAGTGTGTTTTTAGTGTGTACACCTTGTTGATTTTACATTAGCCTTATTAAACGATTGTTTTTCGGGTGATATCCAGATACTGAGTGCTTATCATCATTATAAGACATAATGATCTGACAGTGATATTGCACCAGTTGCTCAAATACTTTTAATCCCTTTCCCATTTATTTTTTGAATACTGAAATAAAAGTTGAGTTTTATGTTATGTAGATGGCAAATGAAAAAAAAGTGTATGAGACTACCTGAAAACACACCTTGATTGATCAGGAAAATGGGCAACGCCCAGTTTGTCAGTTTATTCATACATTTACAGGAGGAATAAGAGAGGAATGGCAGAATGTAGGGTTATGAGAAAAATTGATCCAGATATACACCGTCGAGTCCTATTATTATGACCCCTTCCTACTTTCGACGCTGGCAGCACATAGCCCATGAAGGAAGTTGTGTGGTGAGCCCGCTTGGAGGGTATGTGTTATAGGCTGTCGCACACATGTCCCTTGTTGCTGTCATAGGTAAAAGGGTTGATTATTGGCTTTCGGGCCAAGCGTGGCAGTATTTCTGAAACTGCGCAGTTTGTGAACTGTTTACCTGTTGTTGTGAGGATAGTATATCGTGAGTGGAGAAATGGCAACATTGGGACTAAGCAGCGTGAAAACTGCGTAGCGCTACGTGCCATTGATGTGCGAGGTGAAGGTGTGCAAGAGTGGGCTGACACGCCTCAGTGGAGCATCTCACTGCCGAAATACCAGGAGTCTACCAGACATGCGCCGAAGATGACAGTTTAGCGAACCCTACTGCATCTGGGGCTCCAAAGCAGACGGATGGTCACTGCGCCTCTGATAACGAAGTTGCATCGGCAGAAAAGCGATGAGTCCCGTTTTCAGCTTTATTGAACGGATGGAGAACAAAACATCAGAGAACAAACACCCTGGAACCATTGCTGGAAGAACACAAGCTGGTGGTGGCAGCGTTGCGGTCTGGGGAATGTTTTCGTGGCATTCTGTAGGCCCACTCATCCATGTGGAAGGCACTCTCAACCGATTTGGGTATGAATCCATTCTTGCAGATCACGTACACCCATACATGCTAATTGTCTTCCCTGGGACGGATGGGATCTTCCAGCAAGACGCCCAAGCCACACGGCTAGAAATGTCCGACATTGGTTGGAAGATCCTCCTCCACATACCCTCCAGCAGCTGTGGGACTCACTGCAGTCAGCATGGCTCCAGATACCTGTGACAACCTACCAGGACCTTACGGAGTGACTCCAAGCCGCCTAGCTGCTGTCCGTGCTGCACACAGTGGTTTCTCTGATATTAGCTGGTGGTCAGAATAATGGGACTCCACTGTGTATTTCCTAAACCAGCCATGATGACACATCCTCTTTCTACTAAAGCTTTGATTTTGAGTAGTGTTCTATAACAGATGACTGCAATGATCCTTTCTGCAAGAAGTGATTATGAAAATGAGGAGGAATTAAAACACAAGGTATATAATAAAGTTGCTATTCCTTTTCTTTAGCAAATACTGACTAAGCCAGGAGCGGACAATCCATTTAGGTTGGTAGAGGACTTGGGGCACTATTAACCAGAGGTATCAGGCCTTAAATTGGCACAAAAGCTGAAATATTGATGGCTGATATCTGGTATCAGATATCGTCCATCAATATTTAAAGAGGTTGTCTCACTTCAGTAAGTGGCATTTATCATGTAGAGAAAGTTATACAAGGCACTTACTAATGTATTGTGATTGTCCATATTGCTTCCTTGGTTGGCTGGATTAATTTTTCCATCACATTATACACTGCTCGTTTCCATGGTTACAGACCACTCTGCAATCCATCAGTGGTGGATGGACACTAACCTAAAGTCCATAGTCCTGGTCACCAGAGAGGCTGATGCTTTTTCATATAGTGTGCAAGCAGGACCACCGCTGATGGATTGCAGGGTGGTTGTAACCATGGAAACGAGCAGTGTATAATGTGATGGAAAAATTAATCCAGCCAGCAAAGGAGTCAATATGGATAATACATTAGTAAGTGCCTTGTATTAACTTTCTACATGATAAATGCAACTTACTGAAGTGAGACAAACCCTTTAAGCTTTTCGGACCTGTAATCCTAATGTCACGTATTGTCCTGGGGTCAGTTATATAGAGCCCCTTTAAGAACAAAATTGGATCTATTACTAGAGGAACTGCACTGACCTATTATGACCCATCATTCTCCGCTTTAATGAGATCAGTACATAAATCTATATGATTGACATTGACATCAAAGTACAGTTCACATGTAAATAACATTTCATCACCAGTTATATTTTTAAGAGCCCTGCGGAGCCCCCGTCCCCGTGTATTTTGGTTAATCTGTGAGGGGACACGCCCTTCTCCCCATTCATCTGGATGACATACACTACAAGTCTAGGGTCGTGTATGTGCTCAGCCCCAGTCACAAAGGGACTTTTAGCAGAGATAAATTAGAGGCTGGATATGAAAGGCATACGTGACTGCTTAATTGGTTTACATTACTACGTCAATTTATAAAAGCTGTCCACATGTCTTCTTTCTTCATAGGCACACAATACCAGCGCTATAGGCCGCCCACTGTAATGAGCGCAGCAATTCTCTGCTAAGCAAACACTTCTCTAAGCCCTACGCCCGCTCATTGCAGCTAATGGAAAGTTTCTATCATTGCTATCCTGACTTTGCTGAAGTTTCGCCTCTTTTCAAGCTAAAAATATTTTGTGACGTTGAGGCCAGAATGTCAGGTTAATTAATTGGCTGTAGCGAAAATGTTTTCTGCGTGATGAAAAATGTATATTCAGAAAAAGTAAGAATTGAAGTTGCTCTCAGAGGTTGTAAGAATGATTTATGGGTTGTCTGCCCGGATTATATTGTCGCCTCTTTGTAGTAGGAGGAGTCTGCGGAGCAGCAAGTCCTTTGTGTTCATGATGTATGACGGTCAGCGTGTCTATAGTTTCCATGCGTCACATTTTTTGCACAGATTCACGCCATACAACATGTGACAGAGGAACAGATGGACAGCTTCAAAGACATGTTGTATATATGCTTTGAAGTACTCAGAGTAAAGAAGAATATTGGAGATGCTGCTGTATCGTGTGACCGCATCGGACCCGCGGTTTTGGCGCAGCTGATGCATTCCTATGTTGCCCACAGAGATCTAAGTGTGCTGCTCTTAGGTACTTTCACACTTTTTCTTTTCCGGCATTGAGTTTCCGTCCTAGGGGCTCAATACCGGAAAAGAACTGATCAGTTTTATCCCAATGCATTCTGAATAGAGAGCAATCCGTTCAGGATGCATCAGGATGTCTTCAGTTCAATCACTGTCAGGCGTTTTGGACGGAGGAAATACCGCAGCATGCTGCAGTATTATCTCCGTCCTAAATACCTGATCAGTTGCCGGAATGCCGGATCCGGCATTAATTTACATTAAAATGTATTAGTGCCGGATCCAGCATTAAAAATACCGCAATGACGGATCTGGCATTCTGGTCTGCACATGTGCAGACCTTTAAAAATGTGAAAAAAATAAATACCGGATCCGTTTTGCCTGATGACACTGGAAAAGCAAAGGGCTCTTTCACACTGGCGTTTTTCCTTTCCGTCCTAGAGTTCCGTCCTTGGGGCTCTAGGACGGAAAGATACTGATCAGGATTTATCCTAATGTATTCTGAATGGAGAGCATTCCGTTCAGGATGCATCAGGATGTCTTCCGTTCAGTATGTGAACGTTTTTTGGATGTTGACAAAACCGTAGCATGCTGCGGATTTGTCTCCGTCCAAAAATCTGGAAGACATGCCGTAACGCCGGATCCGGAATTAATGCCCATTGAAGTGCATTAATCTGGATCTGGCATTAAGCTAAACGTCGTTTAGGCGCATCGCCAGATCCGACATTTAGCTTTTGTGAATGGTTACCATGGCAGCCAGGACGCTAAAGTCCCGGCTGCCATGGTAAAGTGTAGTGGGGAGGCAGGGGAGAAGCATACTTACCTTCCGTGCGGCTCCCGAGTCCCGGGGCGCACCACAATGAAGTCAGAGCGCCCCATGAGCATGGATCGCGTGATCCATGCGCATGGGGCGCTCTGAGGTCGATTGCTCGTCCTCATACTGTGGAGGTGATCGCTGCATGTAAATGCAGAACTTCACCTCCACTTAACAAGTAGCCGATTGTCGGGAAGGAGCGCTTCCTTCCCAACAATCAGCTTCTCCTCTCAGCGTCTAAATGCAGCTTTAGGCCTCATGTACACGAATGTGTATTGGGGACCACAATTTGCGTTCCCCAATACACGGGCACCATCCGTGCGGTTGTTGCAGACCCGTTCAACTTGAATGGGTCCGTGATCCATCTGCACTGCAAAAAAATAGAACATGATCCATCATGGTTAAAACATTGGTGTGGGGGAAGGGATGTGACAACTGCTTTGGGCACTAAAAACGGTGCTTACAACACCGTGAAGAACAATTCTGCTCCTCTAGTCCCAGATCTGTTACTTCTTACATGCATACATTCCGTAGAGGAGAGAGGACGATACATGCTTGCAAAGAGCTGTAGACACCAAATGAAGATTTGTAATTTGGCGTTTTTTTCCAGTTTGTTAACCATTTATTTTTATATCTTAGTTCTCAGAAATCTCAGACCGACTGGTAATATGCTGCGACGCAGACATTGATGGCCTGTTCAGTGAGATTGATCAGTCCGTTGCCATAAGTCACAATGTTTTCCATCAGTTGGAACAAAAGTGTAACCCAGAAATTGGCGAAGCAGATTGGGAAAAAATACAGCTTCAGGTGAGAGCTACATCCAGTATATACTTACCATCTTCCTACCCTTTACAATCACAGCTATCTAATGTAATTCACTATACTGTTATATGGAGGACACTGAGAAGTCATGTAACATATACTCTCAGAGGAGGACACCTCGATGTGAGCTCACTCGTTAAAGGGGCGGCATGAAGTTAGAATAGATCTGCGTTTTTACCCCCGGAAACAGTCACTTTAGTGCATGTGTCTGGTATTGCAGCACTCAGTACTTCTCATACAAAAATGTTTTAATATATGCAAATGAGTCTTTAGGAGCAACGGGGGCGTTGCCGTTACACCTAGAGGCTCAGCTTTATATGCTACTATAGCCCCCTCTGCACTAAATGACAGGACCAGGCAGTGAAAACGTCATCATGACCTGTCAAAGTGGTGCGGGTGCGGCAGTTGCAGAGAGAGCACAGACTCGGAGTAACGGTAAAACCCCCGCATATATTTTTCTCAGCAATGTGGGCACATATGAACATGGAACCTACACAGATGTCTTCAGCTGCCAAGTGCACATGTAACAGGTCAGCCAGTGTCATAGGGACAAATCTGCTGACAGATGCCCTTTAAATTCCACCTTATGTGGGCAGCAGATTCTTTTATAAATGGAGGCCTTAGGACCATGAGATGTATGCATCTTTCTCTGCATGTTCCCATCCAGCTTGTGTATGTGAGTCAGTTATATGTGACAATATTCGTTGAATCACTTACATATGTTTTCATCTAGGCTGTTCGACAGGAGATATTGGACTGCCCCATATGTATTATGCCACTGTGCACCAACGATGAAGAACACAGAAGCCCGTCTATCCGTCCTACTGTCCTTCTGTCTTGCTCCCATGTGTTCCACCATGCTTGTCTTCAGGCATTTGAAGAATTTTCCTTGGGAGAATGTCTTGTTTGCCCTTTGTGCCGCTCTCCGTACCAAAAGAAATGTTTCTCCTGCTAATACTTCACATGGACCTAACCCAATTGTCTACTCTAACCTTCTATTTTGTTGAAATGCAAATTATGACAATTTTGTTGAATAACCCATTTTAAACCAATTAAAAAATGTAATACAAACCATGTTTTTTTTTGTTTTTGTTTTTTTAACCACCAGTCTTACAACTGAATGTATGCATTGCTCCATACATATCTTTGATGGGTTCGTTCAGGATAAGAAAGAGAGTCATCGCCCCCCCACCATTATTTGTGTCCAGTACTGCAGGTCATCCCCAGTCACTTTTTATTTATCTTTTACACTCCCTTTAACTCCTTAAGGACGAAGGGCGTACATGTACACCCTGCGAATATCCGATCACCGCTGCGCACGTGGCGGTGATCGGAACAAGATGCCTGCTGAAATCAATCAGCAGGCACCTTGGCACAATGCCCAGGAGGGTCCTGTGACCCCCCCCATGTCAGCGATCGCAGCAAACCGCAGGTCAATTCAGACCTGCGGTTTGCTGCACTATCTGTAGTCTCTGATCCGCGAGGATCAGAGACTAAAATATGCCTCAAACTTATAAATTTTAACCCCCCCCGATCCCCGCCATATTAGTGTCCCCCCGGGCAGTGCAGGGGCGAGGGAATTGTGGGCGGTGCTGCGGGTGGGCGGCGCGGGAGGCGGGCGGTGCGGCAGGCGGGATTGCAATTGCGATCCCCCACCCTCCTCCTTTCAAATGCTTTCCCTGGTGTCTAGTGGGTATAGCAGGGGGTCAGCACAGGGGGTCACTTTTTTGGAGATTCTACTCTAGGGGTGCATCGGGGGGCTTTGAATGGGACATGGTGTCAAAAATCCAGTCCAGCAAAATCCACCTTCCAAAAACCATATGGCGTTCCTTTCCTTCTACGCCCTGCCGTTTGGCCATACAGCAGTTTACCCCCACATATGGGGTGTTTCTGCAAACTACAGAATCAGGGCAATAAATATTGAGTTTTGTTTGGCTGTTAACCCTTGCTTTGTTACTGGAAAAAATGGATTCCAACGGAAAATTTTCCAAAAAATCGAAATTCTGAAATTTTATCTCCATTTGCCATTAACTCTTGTGGGAAACCTAAAGGGTTAATCACATTTGTAAAATCAGTTTTGAATACCTTAAGGGGTGTAGTTTCTAGAATGGGGTCATTTTTGGGTGGTTTCTATTATGTAAGCCTCGCAAAGTGACTTCAGACCTGAACTCGTGCCTAAAAAGTGGGTTTTTAAAAATTTCTGAAAAATTTCAAGATTTGCTTCTAAACTTCTAAGCCTTGTAACGTCCCCTAAAAAAATAAAATGGCTTTCCCAAAATGATCGATACATGAAGTAGACATATGGGGAATGTAAATCAATAACTTTTTTGGGCGGTATTACTATGTATTATAGAAGTAGAGAAATTGAAACTTGGAAAATTGCAAATTTTTCCAAATTTTTGGTAAATTTGATATTTTTTTATAAATAAAAATGAAATTTTTCGACTTCATTTTACCAGTGTCATGAAGTACAATATGTGACGAAAAAACAATCTCAGAATGGCCTGGATAAGAAAAAGCGTTTTAAAGTTATCACCACAAAGTGACACTGGTCAGATTTGCAAAAAATGGCCTGGTCCTAAGGTGAAAATGAGCCCGGTCCTTAAGGGGTTAAGCCTTTCAGGACCTGGCCTTTTTTTATTTAGCATTTTTGTTTTGCGCTCCCTGCCTTCCCAGAGCCATAACTTTTTTTATTTGTCTGTTCACATAGCCATATGAGGGCTTGTTTTTTGCAGAACAAGTGGTACTTTCCAAAGCCACCTTTTAATATTGCATATGATGTAGTGGGAAGTGGGAAAAAATTCCGAATGGGGTGAAATTGCAGAAATAAAAAGTGATTCCACCACAGTTTGACTTTTTTTTTAATTATGACGTTCGATGTACGATAAAACTGACTGGTTACTTTTATTCTTCAGGTCAGTACGACCAGATGATGTTACTAATGTTAGTTTCGTCCATCGAATCTATTAATGATCGTTCAATCAAGAAAAAATCAATGCGGGAATAAGAAGCATGTCTGTGCGAGAGATAAGTATAGTCTCTTTCTGAGGCATCTTTCAGCCTCCAGATATCATATAGGCCTTCAGATTCCACCAACTTCTAAAAAGGCTAGATCTTTGTTTCTGGCAATGTGTTTGGTGTCCAACTTTAAGTTGAGTATAGCATTAAAATCTCCCCCAATTAACAGTTCTCCTTTCCGCATTGAGTGCACTTTTCTCATAATCTTTTTTAGAAATCTCGTTTGTCCTGAATTTGGTGCGTACAGATTGACTAATGTGAGTGATCTGTTTTCCACTATGGCAACAACTATTATATATCGACTTTTAGGGCCAATAAATTGGTCCTGGAGGTCTACAGAGATTGAGTCCCAGAAAGCCATTAATACTCCCATTTTCTTTTTTGAGAATGTGGAGTATATAATTCTCGGGAATTTCTGGTGTTGTAGTTTTGCTGTTTGCCGTATGGGGAATATGTTTTTATGCTATGGGCGTTTTCACACATTGCGACACCCATGATGTGTATTTTTTTTTTTTAGTTATTTTATTTATATTTTGGGGAAAGGGGGGTGATTTATTTTTTTACACTTTTTTATAGTTCCCATAGGGAACTATAACAATCAATCATCTGATTGCTAATATCATAGATTCCAATGCACTTGCATTGGAATCTATGACGATTTTACTGCTTTCCTATGGAGCCCTATTACAGGCAAGGGCTCCATAGGAAATACTATGCAGCAGCCTTGTGTCATTCATAAAGACACGGGCTGCTGCACACACGCTCCGGCTCCTCCGATCGCCGCACGAGGGAGCCGGAGCAAAACCGAAAGCTTTCCCTTTCGGTTTTCAGCGCCCTCAGATGCTGTGGTCAGGATTGACCACGGCATCTGAGGGGTTAAATATCAAGACGCCCTTGAAGAAGCAGCTGGCGAAACGATGGTCGGGCATTTTGTGGTCGGTATACATGTTTACTTATGGGGAGGAGGCGAGCACATGCTGTTGTTATCTTTGTAGCTATTGCACTTTGCACTTTATTTTGTATACTACTGTGGCTTACTCTGCCTTCCAAGCCAATTTAATATCATTGTGACACTGCTGACCATACACTTTTAGGGAGCTTTTTCTCCCCATCTCTGTTCGTGCCTATGAACTTTCATTGTAGTTGATATTGTGGATCATGTTTTTAACGTATTGATGAATTAATAATGGTATTTGTTTATATTACCTGCGTTGTGTCTTGTTGATAGGTGTGTTATGTTATTCACGCAGGTGGTGACCAGTGTGTCACTATTATTTTGGGGATTAAATATCCGCGGTCAGCATCACTGCCGGTTGTGGACATTAGCCGCGGGTGTCTGCTATAGGAAGCAGGCGGCCAACCGCGGCTATTGCACCCGCAGCGGGCAGGAGCGTGTCATCTTTAAACACGGGCGAGAAGGGGTTAAAGCACTCCTCACTGGCCTAAAAGATGTAGAACATCACAGGGTGCTAATTTTTCTGCTGTTTTGTCCCAGAAAAACCTAAGAGCAATGCACCAAATACTGGCATTAAAAAAGTCGCTCCAGGGCTGTGGCTCGGTAGCAGAGCAAGATGGCCGCGTGAAGCAGCAGCTCCTCAGCAGCACAGCTTCATTCTTATTCCTTTTGCCTGCCAGAGACATAATGAGCTCCAATTCGGAACCCCAGAGAAGTAGACAGGGCAGGAAAATAACCCCGAGGGTTTTTAAGCCCTCAAATAGAAGATACCTCGCTTTATTTGAACAAGAATCTTCAATCCAAGATGGTGACAACACACTCTCAGACGCATCCTCCAGCTCCGGCAGCCAGGCCTCTGTGGCTTCATACAAATGACCTCCGACTGCTACTCCTGTCAAAGTAAGAGAAACAGCTCCCCAACTACTTCCCAAACCTCCTGTGAAGGGGAGGAATGCAGAGGACTCGCCGCCATGTAAGGATGATTAAATACAGAAAGCTATGCCCAAGATGGCAGATGTTTTTCTCTCCATTAGCGCACCTAAAATGGCGGCAGCTCCGGAGCACAAAGCTTATCATCCAGCTTTAACAACTCCTAGAACATCATGCCACCACGCAGAAGGGGGTAACCAGGACCTTGAAGATCCAGATCTGTTGACAGCAACCATAAAAGCTAGAAGACGCTTTTCTCTAATTACAAGGACATTAAGACAAAATAACATTGCCTATCGCTGGAGTTTCCCTGTAAAGATCCTGGTAACCAAAGATGGAATTATACATGCCTAGAAAACTCCTGAAACTCCTAAATATATCTAATGGTTTCAGTTTTTGTTTCAAAAGAAAACGGCTGTGGAAAGAAGCATTGACTCAAAAATTTGATATTTTATTTGCACGGGAAAGTTGCGTTTCCAAAGACCATGCACCTAAACTACAACACCAGAAAATTCCCGAGAATTATATACTCCACATTCTCAAAAAAGAAAAGGGGAGTATTAATGGCTTTCTGGGACTCAATCTCTGTAGACATCCAGGACCAATTTATTGGCCCTAAAAGTCGATATATAATAGTTGTTGCCATAGGGGAAAACAGATCACTCACATTAGTCAATCTGTACGCACCAAATTCAGGACAAATGAGATTTCTAAAAAAGATTATGAGAAAAGTGCACTCAATGCGGAAAGGAGAACTGTTAATTGGGGGAGATTTTAATGCTTTACTCAACTTAAAGTTGGACACCAAACACATTGCCAGAAACAAAGATCTAGCCTTTTTAGAAGCTGGTGGAATCTGAAGGCCTATATGATATCTGGAGGCTGAAAGATGCCTCAGAAAGAGACTATACTTATACCTCGCACAGACATGCTTCTTATTCCCGCATTGATTTTTTCTTGATTTAAAGATCATTGATAGATTAGATGGCCGAAACTAACATTGGTAACATCATCTGGTCAGACCACGCACCAGTAACTTTAGCCCTTTCTACTTCTTATCCAAAAATGAATGACTATATTTGGAGAGCAAACTCCTACATACTATCAGATAATAAACTAGGGAAAAAAAATAGAGGATGACATTAGAGAGTACATAGAGTTACAAAAGCTACGTTTTCATATGAATAATCTATTACTACACAGATATGAAGAAATGCAGAGAAAAACAAAGATCAAATTTTATTCACACGACAATAAGGCAGGTGCTTTACTGGCTCGGAGATTGAAGGTTGGGATACAGAAGTCCAAAATAAAGAAAAGCATTCACCCAATTACTAAGCAAACCAAGTTAGCCCCGAGGGACATAGCAAATACCTTTAGGGACTACTATGAAGGCCTGTATAATCTTGCTAAGACCCGACCTTCTCCCCTCCGACCCAGACACAAATGGCAGACTTTTTAGGAAAACTAAATCTACCTAAGGTGAATGAGAATCAACTCAGTCTCTCAATCTACCAAACAAATCACCACAAGTAAAATAATCAAAAAATTATGACATCCCCTAACAACAAAGCTCCAGGACCAAATGGATTCACTACAAAATATTACAGAAAATTCTCTCAGATATTGCTCCCATATTTACATAAAATATATAATATAGCTTTTATATCAGGAAAATTCTCTAAAGATATGCTAAGAGCGATAATAGTGACTATACCCAAACCAGGCAAATCTGAAACAGAAGTCAAAAATTACAAACCTATATCACTATTAAACGTAGATATCGAAACATACTCAAAAATATTGGCTACTAAATTCCAATATCAATTACCACAACTTATAGGAAGAGATCAGGAAGGCTTTCTGAGGGGTCGACAGAAGGATTATTTCCTTACTTCAACATTGTGAATCTTCCGAAATCCCATCCGTCTTCTTGACAATCAACGCTGAAGAAGTGTTTGATCGAATAAATTGGGAATATGCATTTTTAGAGGAATTTGGGATATTGGGAAATCAGGGCACTATATAGTAACCCTTCAGCAAACGTATATGTCCCTTCTCACTATTACTTTTCATACTATCTATAGAACCCCTAGCTACCATGATCCTCCAACAACAAAATATTAAGGGAATACAGGTTGGAACCCATGAATATAAATTGTCACTCTTTGCTGACGACATTATTATCACCCTCCCTGATCCCCAAAACTCTCTCAGGTCGTTCTTTGAAACGGTGTCAGCTTTTGGCTATCTATCCTATTACAAAGTCAACCAGGAAAATCTCAGGCATTACCGATTTGTATTGATAGAGATCTTCTGAAAGAACTAAAAAATGAACATACTTTAGACTGGCAACAAACAGAAATAACATATTTAGGTATACAAGTAGTGTACCCTTTTTCTAAACTATATGAGTCAAACTTTCCTAAACTAGCTATAGAAACATGATATCTTGGATCGGCAGGATTGCGGCATATAAAATGTTGCTCTTGCCGAAACTGCTGTACCTCTTCAGATCACTACCAGTAAAAATACCGAATACGTGCTTTGTGACCATCAACTCAAATCTGAGATTCTTTATCAGGAATGGTAAGAAACCCAGAACTAGAGTTGTTTCGGTACCAAAATTTTGATTCGGTATCGATACCATAAAAAAGTATTGCGATACTCGATACCATTCGATACCACGCAAAAATAAAATAAAAAATAATGCCAAAAAAAACCGCATGCATTCCTCATTTTATGGAACGTTCGGCCAATAATACAACAGTCCGATCCTTTTTTGTGGGGGGGACAAGGTGACTAAAATAAAATGGCGAATTGTGCAGTTTTTCTTTTCTTTTTTTTTCTTTTATGGGCGTTCACCGCTTAAGAGGATTTTTTAAATAGTTTGGACTTGAGACGTAGCGATATGTAATATTTTATTTATTGTTTATATATTTTATATGTAAAATTGGGAAAGGGGGTGATTTATACTTAATATTTTGGTGTACTTTTTTAACTTTTTTTTACAGTTTATTTATTAACTATTTCCCCCTTAGGGGCTAGAACCTGGGATCTTTTCATCCTATTCACCCTGATAGAGATCTATTAGGGTGAATAGGATCTCACCCTCTCCCTGCTGCTCTGTGCTTTGTGCACACAGCAGCAGGGAGCAGACTATGGCAGCCAGGACTTCAGTAGCGTCCTGGTTACCATGGTAACCGATCGGAGCCCCAGCATTACACTGCTGGGGCTCCTATCACTGCCACCAATGAGGAGGAGGTGAGGGGACCCTGTGGCCACTGCCACCAATGCTTTTATTACTGGGGGGAGGGAGGAATGGGGGCGCACTGGCCACCAATGTATTTAATAATGGGGAAAGGGGGACAGGGACACTGGCCAATGTCTTTAATACTGGGGAAAGGGGCGCACTGGCCACCAATGAGGAGTGTCTTTTACTATACAGATGCAGGCAGAAGCAGCTCATTGCCGGCACCTGCCTGTGACCGGGCGCTGCGATCCGCGGCAGTTAACCCCTCAGGTGCGGCACCTCAGGGGTTAATTGCCGCGGATCGCAGCGCCCGGTCACAGTCAGGTGCCGGCAATGAGCTGCTTCTGCCTGCATCTGTATAGTAAAAGACACTCCTCATTGGTGGCCAGTGCGCCCCCGCCCTGCCCCCCTCTCGCTCTATTGGTGGAAGCAGCACAGGGGGCGGGAGAGACTGCCTCCTTCTCCCTGTGCTGCCGAGGAGAACATGGCCGGGCTGAGAGCGGCGCAGCCACGTTCTCTGATACTCGGCTGTGCAGTAGCGCAGCCCAGTATCGATAAAATACTAATCCTGGTATCGAGCTCGATACCAGAGAAAAGTATCGATTGGGTATTGAAACTTCGATACCCGAAACAACCCTACCCAGAACAGCATTTAGTGTGACAACTGAACAAAGCAAGGGGGAAAGGGGGGATCTGGCGGTACCAAATGTGCAAGAATATTACATGTCAGCTATACTTGACCAAATGTAACTTTGGTGGTTTGACAACCCCAATAAGCTTTGGGTTCAAATAGGAAGAAACCTCTACGGGCAATTATCTATACGCTCGAAAATGCTTGCTAGCATTTGGGGTATCCCAAACCCTCCCCCCCCCATAGACACAGTGAAAATATCTGATGATACCTGGAAGACCTTTCTCAGGCAGAAAAAAAGAGAAAATAATGTGCCTATTAACTGAGACCCCTTTAGAATTTGCACAGGATTGTGCCTCACATATATCGATGATGCACTGGAAAAACTTGTGAATTGCTACTTTCCAAGACCTTTTTGAGGGAATGCATATGACTTCATTCACCAACCTTCGAAACAATAATCAATTATCATCAGAAGACTTCTATAAATTCTTTACAAGGGAGGGAATTTATATCTCATATTAAGATATCCAATAGAGATGCCTCAAGTGACATGCTTTCTACTTCTAAGCTAATATGCAGAAACAGAGGAATATCCGTGTTCTACAATGCATTGGCAGATAAAAAAGATGTTACACCTAATACATACAAGAAGAAATGGAGCGAAGACTTACAGACTCATATTTCGATACCCGAGTGGCAAAGTCTGTTCTCAAGTATATACACACTTTTTCGCAGTCTTACCCATAGGGAAGCACTATTGGAAATAATATTTGAGATGGTATCACACCCCAAGCAAATTACATATCGTTCCCAAATTGTTCAGACAAATGTTAGACATTGTAGGAAAGTAGGCACCGCGCTGCATACTCTATGGGACTGCAAACACATTAAGGGTGGGTTCACACTAGCGTTATGATTTCCATTATGGCTTTCCGTTATAACATGGTTATAATGGAAAATAATGGAATCCATAAAACGGAGGATGGATTCGTTCTGGAGCCCATAGACTTGTATTATGACGGAATGCAAAACGGAAGCCTTTAATAGGCATTCCGTTTGCTTTCCGTCATAATAGAAGTCTATGAGAAAGCATAACGGATCCGTCTGGTTCCCATTATGGAAGATGGAAAACAAAGTCCTGTCGATAGGACTTTGTTTTCCGTCTTGCATAACGGGACCCAGACGGATACGTTATGCTTTCCCATAGACTCCTATTAGGACGGAGCAAAATGGAATGCCTCTTAAGGGCTTCCGTTTTGCATCCTGTCTTATGGATGCCATTATTTTCCGTTATAACCATGTTATAACGGAAAGCCATAACGGAAACCATAACGCTAGTGTGAACCCACCCTAAACCATTGTGGAATGCAACTGGGATAGTACTAGAATTTATATTAGGATATCACATACAGATATCCCCCCAGTTGGCATCACTCCTTATAAGCCTAGATGACTATCCTCCAGAACATAGATCAATAATAGCACATATACTAATGGCTACTAAACTAGTAATTACTAGACACTGGAAATCAAGAGACACACCGCAAATACAAGAAGTACTAGGTTCAGTGAATATTACATGCTCATATGAGAAGGTGATTGCACGTATTCAAAACAGAGTATCTACCTTTCCATATAGGTGGACCAGTTGGATAGACAGCAAATACTATACAACTTAATGTTGCTACCATCAAGCTAGACCTGCAATACAGTTATTATAGTAATTCTCCTAGGTTACTGTCAACTTTTCTGTTAATTTTTCATTTGATACAACCATCCTAGCCCTTTCTTTAGCATTGAGATAACTGACATAACCCGCATGGGATACTTATCTAAAGACATAATGATGTTGATAATATGACTACAGAAATGCAATAAAGCTATCTACGCCATTATTCTTTACTTGCACTTGAAAGTATTTGTAATAAAACACAAATAACAGCAATGTAACTGTAAAGATATCATTTCTTATTATGATGTTCAACAACATTGTATCTATTTTGCTTTCTTTTAGTTTTGTACTTTCATGATCTTCTCATACTGATCATGAAATATAACCACACAGTGATGTAACTCTGCTAATTGTTATAATGCTTGATTATACATTATCTCACTGTACATTCTAATGATTTATGTCACTCTTTACTTTGAAAAACTTCTAATAAAAAGATTATCACCCAAAAAGTCACACTGCCCCATTTAGTGATTTTTTTTGTACATCTGTGCGCATAAATTTAGGCACACCAACGTTTTACGCTGTCCTCCCAGGTGTAAATGACTATTGAAATCTATTCTAGTCGCACAGACTAACAGGGGATGCACCTAATTTATTACAAGGCTTAGGCCTGTTCATAAATTACCATAAGCACATCCTCAGGCAGCCCAGTGGGTAAAAACACTGGTCTTTTATAGATGGCCCCCATTATATATAAAAACCTTAAAAAAGAAACCATCTGGGAAAATTTACACTCATGGGGAGATTTACTAATCCAGTCTAACATTTCGACTGTATAAACTGAGCCAAATTAATTTAATGTCATAAAATAAAATGAAAAACCTTTAGAGCAAATTATCAATTTTTGCTGATGATACTAAACTGTGTAAATTAATTAACACAAAGTATACAGATCCAGATGGATCTGTATAGATTTGAGGCTTCGGTAGAGAAGTGGCAGATGAGGTTTAACACTGACAAATGTAATGTGTAAGGTTATGCACATGGGAAGGAATAATGCAAGTCACCAGTACATACTAAATGGTAAAACACTGGGTAAGGGCTCTTGCACACGACCGTATGCCCTCCGAGACATACGGTCCGAGAGCGGGCCATATGTACCGGAGCGGCATCGATCGTGCGCACGGTGACGGGAGTACACAGCATCATATATTACAATGATCCTGTATGTCGGGCCACCCGCAGGACTATTGACCCGTACTTATATGATCTTATGAGTGCGGGGCAATAGTCCCGGGGCGGCCCGACGTGCACAGCATCATTGTAATCTATGATGCTAAGTACTCCCGTGTGCATGATCAATGCCGCTCCGGGACATATGGCCGGACCGTATGTCTCGGAGGGCATACAATCGTGTGCATGAGCCCTAACACTGACATGGGAAAGGACCTAGGAATTTTAGTGAACTGAAAACTAAGCTGTAGAAACCAATGTGTGGAAACCAGTGTCAGGCAGCTGCTGCCAAGGCCAATAAGATAATGGGTTGCATCAAAAGGGGCATAGACGCCCGTGATGAGAACATAGTCCTACCACTTTACAAATCACTAGTCAGACCACACATGGAGTACTGTGTACAGTTCTGGGCTCCTGTGAACAAGGCGGACATAGCAGAGCTGGAGAGGGTTCAGAGGAGGGCAACTGAAGTAATATCTGGAATGGGGCAACTACAGTACCCTGAAAGGTTATCAAAATTAGGGTTATTTACTTTAGAAAAAAGACGATTGAGTGGAGATCTAATAACTATGTATAAATATATTAGGGGTCAGTACAGAGATCTCTCCCATCATCTATTTATCCCCAGGACTGTGACTGTGACGAGGGGACATCCTCTGCGTCTGGAGGAAAGAAGGTTTGTAGACAAACATAGAAGAGGATTCTTTACCCTCAGTTCACACTTGCGCATTTTACAGCGCGTTCGAACGCGCTGTAAAACGCTCAACAGGAGAAAACTCATGTTTCTCTATGGGCATGGTTCTCACCTGAGCGTTTTACAGCGTGTTTGAACACGCTGTAAAACGCCCTACGCTCAAAGAAGTTCTTGAGCTTCTTTGGGGCGTTTTGTTGCGCGTTTGCACCCATAGACTTCAATGGGAACGCGCGTTTAACACGCGTTAAAGTGTAGATATGCCTTTTTCAATTGGTCTCCAGAGTCACGAACGCGCGTATGACGCGCGTTTCCTATTTGCAAAAATGCGCTGTAATACGCGCGACTAAAACGCGCGTCTCAGAAACGCTCAGGTGTGAACCCAGGGTTAAGGTAAGAGCAGTGAGACTATGGAACCCTCTGCCTGAGGAGGTGGTGATGGTGAATAGAGTGTTTCTGGATAGTATTACAGGTTATAGTTATTAGATTTCTAGAGAGATCATTGATCCAGGGAGTTATTCTGATTAGAAACACAAGGAAAGCCTGTCTGCCCCATAGGCTGATCTTAATCAGAGTAAGGCTACGTTCACACGACGACATTTGTCGCGCGACAAATCAGGAACCACTACACTGCAACATTTGTAGCGCGACATTGATGTCACATTAATGTTGCGCGACAATTTTTATAATGGGAGTCTATGGTGGTGTCACACGTGCAACATGCGACATGTTGCGACTGCGACACAACAGTCGCCAAAAATCCATCCCGGATGGATTTTTTCCGACTGTCGTGTCGCAGTCGCAGCATGTCGCATGTCGCAATGCGACACCATAGACTCCCATTATAAAAATTGTCGCGCGACATTAGTGCGACTTTTTGTTGCGCGACAATTGTCGTCGTGTGAACGTAGCCTAAAGCTGCTTCCATTGTATTCAAAGTATTCATTTGGCACCAGGAGAAGTATAGAGTGAGTTCAGCATGCATGTTAGTATATGCATCCCTGGGTTATGGCACCAAAAATGGTAAAAAACAGACCCAGCATGTATGTGGAACCTGCACTCCCTGAATTTTATGGTGGCCATTTTGTCACATTGCAGGTAGAATTTAGTGTTAGGTTCCCGTCTGATAGAGATCGCCTTGACGTTTGGCAGACGGGCCCAGATAATTTTGTACAAAACTTATTTGCCAAGAATCTCTAATTTATAAGCATAGCATAAGCACCAGAATGTTTTCTATAATCATGGCATCATTGTATTTTATTTGGTTTGCAGAGTGCTGTTGCATTGTTCTTTTTTTCCTTGTGTTTCTAGCCATGGCAGCGTGCACTGCACATTGGGATGTGCTAACTGACAACCTTTTTTTTTTGCAGTTCTTCTGATTGCCTAATTGAATTCGGGAAGGAATTTTTGTTTTTTGCCCTCCTCTGGATCAACTTTGCAGGGTACCAAGCTGTGTTTTTTCAGCCTTACAAACTATGTTACTTTTAGCCTCATTCAGACGCTGTAGCATGTCAAATTTATGCTTCGCATTACCACTACGGATTTCACTCTTTGCACGGCAAAGGAGAAAATTTGTGTCAAAATAGCAGCATTTCCGCCACAAAATTCACAACAAAACGCTCACCATTTGGTGCACTTGTTCCTGCTGCAGATTTCACTCACGTATCAATATATAGTCATAGGGTACCTGCACATGTTGCAGATCTTTGTGTGCAGTAATCTTTTGCTACCAGCAACGTGTGTGGATTTAGACAAATCTCATGTACATTTGCTTTTTTTAATCCATGTGGCATACGGATTTAGGAATCTGCAGCATGTCAATTGTTTGTGAGATTTATTGTGCGGACCTTTGCAATGCAAGGGTGAGATCTGCTGCAGATCCGCAACAAAAAACCTGTGTACAGGTACCCTTAGGGTGCTGCCACACAGTTTTTGTCATGGTGTTTTTTTGGGGCAAAAAACCTGATGTGTAGCATTGTTGTCCCATCTCCCTTCCTGCTTGCTGCTGCTATGTCTATGGTAAGCAGGAAGAGAGAGGGGAGCCGCCACACACGCACTGTGCCAGTCTTCCCTTCATACAGCTGATCGGCGGGGGTGCCGGGTATCAGGACCCGGCCCATCTGATATTGATAACCTATCCTGAGGATAGGTCATCCATATTGATAGTACGGAGAACCCCTTTAATGCAAATGAACAATCTGTAATTGCAGTAAAGCAGAAGTCAAACCTGTTTTTTTTCAATCATGGATTCCATAGTTTCCCAAAACTTGAGAATGGTCGTGTTTAAGGTACACTCCCCTTTCCATCAAGATCATATTGATAATAACCCCAATCAGTTCTTCTAAACTCTGAGGTGCTGGGTGTAACCAATACTTTCTCCCAAATAAACTATTAAAAAGACACAGAATAGATATAACACTAAAATACCAGTCCACAACTTCTTCCCACCTGGTATACAGGTGGGAAGAAGTCTTCATCTGGACAGCACCGCCACCTGAATATTTTAAGTGGTGGCGTTATTGATGACTGCCTGATTCCCCGTGGAAGGAGGACAGAAGCCTGGAATTTTTATGTGGTTCAAACCAAAATGAATGGGGAATAGAACTGACATGGCAGATTAGTGATATGATAAGAGACTACCTGGACATCACAATTTTTTTAAAACAGGATGCGTTATACACAAAACATTTTTTTTAAGAAGACAGATGTCTGCTCAAAGTATCCCAGAACCAGTGCATGAGGATAAGAAGATTATATACACCATGTGGAAGAAAGGCTAAAAGAAAAAAAATTATAATTAAGAAAATCTAGAGAAAATATTAGCAAAGGTAATGCAAAGCGATATAAAACATTTTTTGGAAGAAAAAAAACAGAAGAAGAGAAACAAAGTTTTTCTTTATCACCAGACATTTCAGAGACTATAGATGGATACAAAAAACACTCCAGATAAACTGATACATTCCACAATCTGATAACACGCTAGGCAAAGTTTTACCGCAGAATCCTAAACTGGTGTTCAGGTGAGCCAGAACCATTAAAGACAGTGTAGTACATAGTGCTAATAAAAGAAAAGCGAAATAAAAAGAGACCTGGAATAAAAGGTTTCTAACCCCGTACAAAGTGTTGTGTATGCCATACTTTAAATTAAAGAATCAATCCAAGGTTAAATCAAAAGAGGAAGAAAATAAAGTATAGGAAATAAAACAGATAATTACTTGACTCCAGTATCTCCTAGAACGTCCCTGGCGGATCAGTATGTGGACAGAACAGGTAGAAATTTAAAGGTCCGACTAGGAGAACACATACGGAACATTAGGAAGGGGTTAAAATCACATAGCGTCTCAGCTCACTTTGCAGAGAAGCAAAGTGGCCAAAAGGCCTGAAGGCTACAGGAATCTTTCAATCTGAAAATCATTGGAGGAAGGAGGAATTATTAGAAGTTTGTCACAGAAAGAAACTGAATTTTTACACGAACACACTGACTCTGCAAGGTCTGAACGTGGACCTGCGATTGGCCAGCGCTGCAGCCTGGGAGAAGGAGATGAAGGGCAGGCTCCGCCCACTATAACTTAGTGAGCACAGATACCGGAGCCTATACCGGGAGAACGGAGCGGCGCCGAGGGATAATAGTAAGTGCAGGGAGATCCCTGGGCGCCGCTCTACATGTGAGCATACTTGGTTTATATCTTTAGAAGTGATGAAAGGTCCTCTTTAACTGTTTTATTTAGGCTAGGGCTTTGTCTAAATTAGGCCACATGCACATGGCCATTGCCCGGCTGTGGCCGTACTGCGGTCTTTGAACAGCGGGTCCGCAATATGCAGGCACCGGCGCTGTGCTCCCCGCATCACGGATGAGGACCCATTCACTTGAATGGGTCCGCAATCCGGAGCTGCGGTGCATAACGGAGGCACAGAACCCCACGGAAGCACTACGGAGTGCTTCCGTGGTGTTTCTGTCTGTGCCTCCGCAACGCAAAAAATAGAACATGTTCTATTTTTTTGCGGTGCAGACAGATCACGGACCCATTCAAGTTGAATGGGCAAGTTGAAAAAGGCACTGGATGAAAAAAATGACACTACAAAAAAATATCCGCTTGTGTGTACTACATTTATTATTTCCCATACACTTTAAAGTATAACTGTCAAATTTTTTTTTTTTTTACTATTGGATTATTATCACCTTGTTGGCCCTGTTTTAATTTCTGATTGTTTAATAAATAACCCCTAAAAGCCACCTAAAAGTCCCCAGTATTGGCTATATTTACCTGAGATAAAATCAGGTTGCTATGCTCCTTCCGTCTACCAGATGAGGACGGAGCACGCTGCGTGCACTGGGAACTGATAGTGAGTCAGCATTGTAAGGGAATGTATAAAACGCCAGGTTCTTCCTGACAGGAGATAACAGTGCTGGGCTGTGTGTGTGAACTTCTCCACATGTCTGTGCTTGGCAGACACTCCCTTAGCAGTGCAGGACAATGTGGCTGC
The DNA here is from genome assembly GCA_033119425.1 of Bufotes viridis. Lineage (NCBI taxonomy): Eukaryota > Metazoa > Chordata > Amphibia > Anura > Bufonidae > Bufotes > Bufotes viridis. The sequence goes on along the minus strand of CM065593.1, from coordinate 384,848,031 downwards.
TCAGTGTATAAATGACAGCCTTATCTGATAAGAGGAGAGCTTGTAGAAGGACTACAGGCTTCAGCCAGACCTGGGAACTTCACTGCAAGACCCCCCTATACAGAGCTGGTCTTCACTAACTTCACTGCAGGTGTCCTATGGATTAGCCTCAGGGCTGAGGGCGGCCATCTTAACAGAAGAGTGAAATTGCAGTTTTATGCAGACTGGTTGCTAAGGGCTGAATCTTATTAAATAAGGGGTAAGTAAGTCTAATAGTTATTGATTCAGGAATATTATCATATTAGTAACTACATATATGAAAACTGAAATTTGGGTCTAAATGTGACAGTTATCCTTTAATGTCAGATCTGAAGCTCATGTTTTTGAATTAAAAAAGTGAAAAAGTGCTGCAAACTAAAAGAAACAAAAACAGCAAAGCCCCTCAAAAAACCTGGGGGGGGGGGGGGGGGGTGGAAGTCAGTTTTGCCTAAGTTTGCGTTGGAGTACTTTGTGCCACATTCATCAAATGTTACAGGTTGTTTGATAAATTTGGCTTGTCCTAAAACCTAGTTTTCCTACTCCACCCTCCATCTAGAGTGAGACTGCAACTTTTTTTAAAAGTCGCAATGATAAATCTGGAGTGAAACTCATTAACATAGCTAACCACAACCACTTTTCCACCCATATTACAAAACTGGAGTAAGTGGTGTTAAAATGCAAAAAGTCACAAAATTTTGCACAAGTGCATGTAAAAAGTTGCACATTTTTGTAAAAGCGCTAAGATTTTGTGATTTTTTGACACATATGGTGCATCTTTAAACAGCAAAAACTTTTCCACCAAAACTTTGGCAAAATATTGGTACACCATAGGCACCATGCCACTTTCTGACGCAGCAATGCCAATTTCCTGTTAAGCCACGCCCCCTTGCCGAGCAAGCCATAAAACATGTCTAAAACACAATGTATGTATTGCAAACCATGTAAGCCGGTTTTCTGGCACAAACCAAGCATTTAGCATAGTAAATCTGCCCCATTGTCCTATGTCTGCAGAGGGTGAAGAATATTACATGGAGTCAAAGAACACAAATAAGAAAATGCCTGTGTCATGCACCACCCCTTCAGGCTCTGCATTACACATAAAACATTTTTTTTAAAACGTGTATACATCTTGTCTAGAGTATTTCTTTACTATGCTGTTGTGTGGCAGATTTCTAGACATACATGTACAGGCTTTTCCTATATTGATCATTTTGTAGAATCGGCAGAGCTGTGAAAACTAGGGTTTAGCAAACCCAAACTGTGAAGTTCGGGTTCGTACCGAACTTTAGGCTTTTTGGTACCAGGACCCGAACCCGGACATTTCCCTAAAAGTTTGGGTTCGAGTTTGGCAATTTCTTGGCACTTACAAACCCCTGCTCTGCATAGGTGACAGGGAGGTACATTTCTAAAAATCATCTGTTACATTGCTGGTTGACATTTTGCCAGTTTTGCAGTGTACAAACCCCTGCTCTACATAAGTGACAGGGCGGTAAATTTAAAAAAATCATCTGTTACATTCTAGGGCCATAAAGTACCCCTGCACTGCATACCTGACTGGGAAATATATTCAGTAATAAATTAGGTGGCCTTCAGATTGTTAGGTGATCTGTACCCCTTTTTTCTTTCAAAGTACCCTTGCCCTGCATACCTGACTGGGAAATATATTCTGTAAATTAGGTGGCGTTCAGATTGTTGGCTGATCTGTACCCCTTCTGTCTTTCAAAGTACTCCTGCACTGCATACCTGACTGGTAACTTAGTTCATTACAATTGGCGGTTGCATTGTAGCCTGACATAAAGCATTTTTTAAAGCCTTCTGTTAAGCCAAAGGTAGTCGCCAACAACAATGTGTTTTGTTTTCTTTTTTTTTTATAAATTGGGGTAGACCCCCAAAACATTGGGAAATATAAAAAAGAAAACAAAGTGTAAGTGCGCTGTAAGATAACAATGGTTGGGTGAGACCGGTATACTTGTCTATTCTGCATAAGGTACGAACAAGTCCTGTGGGATCCATCCCTGGTTCTTTTTAATAAACATGAGATTGTCCGCGTTGGCGGTGGACAGGCGGCTGCGCTTGTCTGTGATAACGCCCGCAGCCGTGCTAAACACACATTCAGACAATACACTGGCTGCAGGGTAGGCCAGCACCTCCAAGGCGTAAAGGTCAAGCTGAGGCCATGTCCCCAATTTGGAAGTTGAATGCGGCAGACCCAGTGGCGTAGCTAGAAATAACTGGGCCCAACAGCAAATTTTTGAATGGGGTCCCCCTCCCCCAGTAATTTTTTTGCAACCCCTTCCTTTCATGCCGCCCCCATTCTTGTGGCTACTAAATATCACTCTCTTAGACCAGGCCCGGCAGCTGTTCCATCCGTTTTCTACACTGTCTATACTGGCACTGTATATAATTTCATTGTATAATACTGTTGAGGGAACCCTGACACAGTCTTTTAGTCCTCCTCCTCCTGGATGGGCCCCTACTGGGTCAGGGCCCCAAAGCAGCCGCTTTCCCTGCTTCCCCTGTAGCTACGACCCTGGGCAGGCCCATCAGTGAGTACATGTAGGCTTGTGCACAAATACTATTCCACCATTTGCTGAAATGCTGCCTCTTGCTAAGACGTTCCATATCAGCTGGTGGTGCTGGTTGTTGTGGCGTGGTGACAAAGCTTTTCCACATTTCGGCCATCCTAACCCTGCCTTCTGAGGTGCGGGCGGTGCCCCGGCTGCGTTGGCGACTTCCTCCTCCTCCTCTGGATTAGCCTTGTGCTTCCACTGAGCCCCCGTTAATTTTCTCTTTTTGAAATGTTCCTTGTATAGTTTTTGTTATGATTTATAATAAAAAGTCCTGATAACCGTGGAAATGTTACCCAACAATATAACCGACAAATTTAATAAAATGATTTGCCTGTCACATCTTGAGCACCAATAAAAGTGAATTTGTCCCACCAGAATCCAAGAGCTGGATTAACTGAATTGATTTTCACTGTCAGGTGTTCAGGAATTTCTGCACCACCAAATTCAGCACATGCGCCAGGCAAGGGATGTGTGTCAAACCGGTTAGACCCAGAGCTGCTACGAGATTTCGCCCATTAGCGCACACCACCAGGCCGGGCTTGAGCTCAGTGACACCAACCACTCATCGGTCTGTTGTTCCATGCCCGTCCACAGCTCCTGCGCGGTGTGGGGTTTGTCCCACAAACAGATGAGTTTCAGAACAGCCTGCTGTCGTTTTCCCCTGGCTGTGCTGATGGTGGTGAAGGTGTTAAGCTGAGCGGATGAGGAGGTGGTAGAGGAGGAGGCAAAGAGAAATGCCCTGCAATCCTGGGGGCGGAAGGACATGCGCCACACTGCTATCCGCTTCTGGCTCAGCCGCCACTACATTTACCCAGTGTGCTGTTAGGGAGATATAACTTCCCTGCCCGTGCTTACTGGTCCACGTATTGGTGGTTATGTGGACCTTGCCACAGATGGCGTTGCGCAGTGCACACCCGATTTTGTCCGCCACTTGGTTGTGCAGGGAAGGGATGGCTCGCCTGGAAAAGTAGTGGTGGCTGGGAACCACGTACGGTGGGACAGCCACCGCCATAAGTTTTTTAAAAGTCTCCATCCATCTCCACCAGACAGAATTTCAAAGAACCAGGAATTTTGAAATCCTGGCATTCAAGGCCAGGGATTGCGGGTGGGTAGGGGGGTACTTCCTCTTTCTATTTCTCTCCAGTGTTTGGGAGATGGACAGCTGAACGCTTCCATGGTATAGTGTGGAGATGCTTGGTGACGGTGAAAGATGTGGTGGCGATGCTGCCACATCCTCACTTGTGCTCAGGTTTAGAATGTTTATTTTTTTGTATTTTATGTTATTTTAAGGTATTCCCCTATCCAAATTTGTTTGCGGGGCACTTGTCCTACTTTTAGCCCCATTTTGCTAAAAATTTCCTGCCCTCTAGCCCTTTCCATTACTTTTTTAGAGCCATTTTTGTGCCCCAAAGTTCGGGTCCCCATTGACTTCAATGGGGTTCGGGGTCAAGTTCGGGTTCCGAACTCAAACTTTGCGACGAAGTTTGGCCGAACCCGAACTTCCAGGTGTTTAACGCTTTACTCTTGTGACAACCTGTAATTATGATGGTGTCATTAAATTAACAGACGTGACCCAGTAGATTGGAAGCATAATAAAGCAATGTCTCTTATATTCTAAAATAGATCTGAAATGTAAAAAAAAAAGCATCATAGAAATGTCTTAAAAAACCCATGCAAAATAATATTTTTTTATCTTATTGCATAGTTTGAACGATTGTGCAACAATGTGAAAACCAGATATTAACCCGAACATAAAGATTAGAAAATCCCAACTGCTTTGTTTTAGAAATAACCTGCTTATCTTTTCACTGTGATTGTACAGATTAACCTTCTCTTTGGAGGGACAGAAAGAAACTCGTAAACCGACAAATTAGGAAACACAGAAAAGTTTATTGAACATATAAACATTTACAAAAAATCCAGTAAAACACACAAAATGCAATGCAAATAAAAATAAAAAAAAGCACAGACCACGACTGAAAACGTTCTGAAGTGATCGTGTTCACATTTCTTACTTTGTGTAACAATAAAGGAGAACAGACTATGGTAAACACAAGATTTTTTAACCCAAAATTTATAAGCTGAACATAAAAGTGAGATGATAAAGCAGGATGCTGGGTGCAAGTAAACATAAATGGTGGCAAGGTTCCACTCAAGGGTGAACATTTCAAACTAACACGAAATTCAGCATTTGCTGAAAAATTACTCTAAAAAAGCAAAAAAATAAAAAGTCTATCCTTGAAATGTAACAGGTGTACAGGGAGCTGCTGATTCACTTTAAAGGGAATCTGCGCCCTGTGCGAGAGTAGCATAAACTGGTAACACACACCCTGAGTAAAACACTGGGTCACTTACTTGAACTGACCCAGGCATTTTGCTAAAATCTGTATGGGACAGTGCTGAAGCCCTTCAATACACATTGGAGAGTCCTACTAATCATCACATCACGGCTCCCTGCTGCCGACCGATAGGGGTTTTTCCTTCGGCAAGCAGTGGCGGAGAGAACTTCCAAGCACGTGCAGTGTAATGAGCAGACTCCAGGGCTCCGCTGACAGTGGAGCTGTTCTATACAGATTTGGGCAAAACAGCAGAGTCATTTCAAGCAAGTGACCCAGTATTTTGCTCAGGTTATCAGTCTCCAGTTTATGCTGCCCTCAAACAGAATGTGTGCCCCAGAGTATATCCTCCTTATGTATATCTGCCTTAGTCCTAGTTCACACTCCAATGTTAAGCCAGTTATTTCTATGAGAGGTAATGATTTAAAACCAACCGTGGGTCAAAAAAACTGAACAAGTAAAATTGTTTCTATTATACCTTATCTCTGTGTAAGCGCCGCTCCTGGTTTTGGCTCACAATAACTGATTTGGTTCTCCAACTCCTTCAGCACCTGCAGCTATCAGGACATGCTGGGTGTTGTAGTGTCTCAACATCTATAGAGCTACAGTTGAAAGACCACTGCTGTAGATTACGCCTCGGTATACAATCACTGTTCCTGAGACCTCAGTTAGGGATTACACAGATATATGGCATAAGCTAGTAACTTTTATTACATCAGCTATATGACGCTATAATCACAAAACCCCTTTAATTACCAAAAGTGCTCCATATTCAGAGCTGAGCAGGGCGATAACACACAAAGCTGCCAACTCTCTCCAACCACAGACCTAGTTATATTCACGATGCCTTGTAGTCAGAAGTCCATATTGATCGTCTTGTAGTTAGAGGTAAATGCAATGCAGGAATTGGTTATTTAGCTACTGTACATGGCGGGCCGGTCACTATTGTGATTCCGCCTTGGACTCAAAATGGAAAGCCGCAGTCTGAGGTAAAATTATTAGGGTGCTTTCACACTTGCGTTTTGAGGATCTGGCAGGCACTTCCGGCCCGCCGGATCCGTCAGAACGCAAGTCGCCTGCAAGCATTTAAAGACGGATCAGGATCCTGATGAGTCTTCGAAATGCTTTCAGGTTACCATGGCAGCCAGGACGCTACTGAAGTCCTGGCTGCCATGGTAAGTACTCCGCAGCAGAATACTTACCTGCGCTGCGGCTGCTAGGCGCTCCTTCATGACGTCACAGGTCCCCGCGGCGCATAGATCAATGCGCCGCCTGGACCTGTGACATCATGAAGGAGTGCCCGAAGGCCGCAGCACAGGTAAGTACCCTGCTGCGGAGTACTTACCATGGCAGCCAGGACTTCAGTAGCGTCCTGGCTGCCATGGTAACCGATCAGAGCTGCTGCTGCGCATGCGCAGAGCTAAACGTTGGATCCGGCGATGCGCCGAAACGACGTTTAGCCTAATTCCGGATTAATGCACTTCAATGGGCATTAATTCCAGATCCGGCATTAGGGCATGTCTCCGATTTTTGGACAGAGACAAATCCGCAGCATGCTGCGGTTTTGTCAACGTCCAAAAAACGTTACAATTCTGAACGGAAGACATCCTGATGCATCCTGAACGGATTTCTCTCCATTCAGAATGCATGGGGATAATCCTGATCAGTTTCTTTCCGGCGTAGAGACCCGACGACAGATCTCTACGCCGGAAAGTAAATACGCAAGTGTGAAAGCACCTTTACAGACATTTATGGCAGTAACTTCACATATATCAGATTTTTAGTTTGACCGGCATTTGTAATGAAAACTTGTTAGAATAGGCAGGTGCGTTAAATTACACAGGGCAAATATCGAGCTGGAATCAAATGCAGACAAGATTATGGCTAAAGTCTTATATCTAGAGGAGATTTGGGACAGTTTTTAGTTTATGGTGGCAGAGCAAATGCACTTTCAAATCTGTTTGTGGTTCTCATGTTTTGGCACATAATCCCTACATGGTACGTCACAGTTCACATATGTGGGATCAAATGTTTGACTGGATCCTACCCTTGTATCATGTTCGTTTATGCTGCAGATTTCTGCTCCAGATTTCCCCCATTGCAATGCAGAGTGTGAAATGTGCAGCAAACCCGCAGCATTTCTGCAATGAATTCAGCGTCAAACTCTGCATCATTTTGCAGCTGTGGAGGTTTACAAGATGTTAAAAAACATTTCTTCCAGAAACTCTCGTCCCTGGACTGAATCTGGTATTGTAGCTCAACCCTATTCACTTGAATGGGTCCAGCGTTGGATTGGGAACTTAAAGTGGCCCTGGAAAAAACTAAAGTGGCCCCAAATTGTAGGCAGGTCCAAATTGACAGAAGATAGGGCAACACAAATAGGCAGGGCCAATAGAAGTAGGCAGGGCCAGCACAAAATACTGCCGTCGTTGCCACAGTGTTCAACTGTATCACAGGCGATACAGTTGAGTTCAGTAGGGGACCTGGGGCGGTTGAGCATCAGATCATTATGTACCCAGCCAACAGACGTAAGGGTTGCTTGGGTTGTTCGCTAGTCACTGGCCCACCGGGATATTTCCCTTTAGGGTCTATGGCCAAGCCGGTCCTAAATGGGTCTAACTTCGGATGCCAGAGGCGGTCCACATACAACAGTGGTGCTGTTTCTGGAAGAAATGATCTATGTTTTTCAAAACTCATACAAGTAAAAAGATCTCCTGACAAGTCACAGATACACGTGAAGATCTGTAAGCTTGGACCCCCAGAGGCTTCCAGAACACAGGATCTGCAGTGCTGAAGTACTTCAACGACTGTCGATCTGGTACAACGTTCCAGACAACACAACATTGGTCTGAATTTTTTTAACTGAACTTTTTTTTTAGACGCAGTCAGGGATCCAAACTCAGAGAACTAAACTAATACAGACACGTGAGATGTCAGAAGGCCATTTTTGGCTGAATTTTAGATATAACTACTGATCAGTCAAAACTTTGCTACATCTTCATGAAGACCCAGCCTAGAGGGGTTAGCTTTAGAATTTATCCTTTACATTAGTAAAGGATTTGGACACTAAGAACTCCTCGGTGCCCTATAAAACCCTTGAACATCTTCAGAAAGACTTACAGGTCATGGATGCTGAAGAGGAGATATATTCTGATTTGTATGTGCAAAACTGATATACTGGCAAAGTGACACAGCGTGCTATGCCTCGTGCAGGGCCTGCGGGGCGGAGGGTGTCACAGGGATTCTCTCTTGGTGATCTTTGAATGCTTGTGTCATGCTCCACCCGTTTAGACCCTGCACTAGACAATACACAGTGTACAAGCTTTGCCCGGAGTGTTCCTTCAATTGTCAAAAACTAAAAGGATTATAGGGATTGTCTTGCTTTTTTTTTTTTATTTGTCCCCAGTGAGCTGTACCCGGAATCCATACTCACCTGCTCCCTGCTGCTCCATTCCGGCTTCCTCTCTTCACTCACTTTCTGGTCCCCGTCTTTCAACTTTCGAAGGATGGAGTCATGTGTGATGCTGACTGGCCTTAGCGGTGATGTGTCCCCATGCCACACATGACCTGGCAGTGATGTGCCACTTGCAAACATGTCATGCAGAGGCCAGTCACTGGCTGCAGTGGTGAAAATAACTATGTCTGTGTGGAAATTGACAGACAGGGACCAGAAGTCCAGTGAAGACTCCCAGCGAGCTGGAATGGAGCGTCTGGCAGAGTATGGACTTGTCCACAGGTAAAGCAGACTGGGAAGGCAAATTAAAAAAAGAATGCCTGGAAAGCCCCTTTAAGTAAAAAATAAAATAAAAATTCTACATGGCCTAATACAAATATTAAATAATATTGCACATTCAAATGCATTCTATGACTGTGAGAAAGGCAGTCCTGGCCTGGATTACACCTGCCCTGATATTTAGCAGATATAAATTCCAAGGCATTTGCTGTATATTCATTCTAGGGGGTGATAAAATCATCTTACGATATTCTATACTGCCCTTGGATGCCTCTTCACTACAAAAACAGTCAATAAAAAGACATAGCATCTTCATCACACGTGGTGTGCTTTCTTGTAACTATACATCTAGGATACTTTCTATGACACTGGGGGTCTCTAAGGTACGAGAAGGGCCATGTGGATATAACTGCACAAAGAATGAAAGATGTACATATAAGGGGACATGAGAGAAGACGTGCAGAGCCGTCGGTGACAGTCTGTCCGTTTACACACCTGACTTACAGTATCTGGGTCCATGCCCTGAGGGTACAGCCGGACGGTGCGGCTGGTCGCATGTGGCCAAACCCTTCTCATCTGCGGCAGCCCATGGCCATCACGGAATCATGAGGTCACTGGCTGAGAACAAGAGAAAGGTAGGCACTACTCCTTCCAAAGGTTAGTACTAACTATGGATTAGCTGCAATGTCCAGAGTACCCCTTAACCTTTCAATCTGCTGATTCCAATTCTAACTAATGTCAGTGCTAGTAACACTACTACTGACATAAGTGCTGATGAGAATAAGTGTAAAAGGGAAAAACCGCAGGCCCGGGTCACAGTAGCAAAGGATTGTGACAGGTCCCACCGCTGATGGCAGGACTATACATGTTTTCCAGCGTTATTCCATATGTAGCATACAGCTGCATAGAAGAGACCCTCAGAGGTTACACAGAACTGTATCTGTGATGCGGAGTGTGTACCAGCTTTTGTGCTCACGAGGCGACTATTACACTAGTGATTATATCAGTATTGTGCTTTCCAGGGGACAGGGATCTTGTACTATTTGGGAAGGTTCTCTCTGTATACTGAAGAAACCTTCAGCAAATGTCTTCAGTGCAAACTTTAATTTCACTTTTCAAACTTCACATCTCAGCCATTCACGAGCCACTGACATCTTCTAAATTGTCAATTTTTTTTACTAAGGGCTCATGCACACAAACGTATTTTTGGTCCGCATTCGATCCGCATTTCAATGATGAGGGCAGCTCACCATGTGGTGTCCGCATCCGTATATCCGTTCTGTGGCCCCTTAAAAAAATTAGAACATGTCCTATTTTAGTCTGCATTATAGACAAGGATAGGACTGTTCTATTATGTGCAATAATCTGTGGAACGCACATGGCCAGTATCTGTGTTTTGCAGACCGCAAAACAGGCTTGGGTCGTGTGCATGAGTCCTAACTGGAAAAAAGGGGAAACCTTAAGAGGTTGTCCACTCCTTTACAACTGATGGCCTATCCGACACCCCGCACCCTCACCAATCAGCTGTTCTGCAGTATCTCCAGTGCCAGAATGACACAGATCCGTCCGTTGTGTAGTGGACAGACCTGGTTATTGCAGCACTGACCCCAATGAACTGAATGGAAGCAGCACTGCAGTAACCGTCTCCATCCTTTACAATGAATGGACCTGTATATTTCCAGCACCGATGGGCTATACTGTACCCTATATACTGAAGCTTCACAGGACGGTACATGGACTTGCTACAGGTAATACTATAATACTGCCTGCATGAACCTTTTTGGAGACCAGAAAACAGGTTTTACACTTCAGCTACCATTTAGGGTCAAACAGTTTTGTAATATTCCGCTGACAATCTAATGTGTATGGGGAGCTCCTGACTCCCCCTGACAGATGATGTTAGAGAGGACTGGGCAGATTGAATTGTTTCGCTTGATCCTTTTGTTCTCCTGGAAGATAAGCCACCATCAGAGGTCTCTGCAGCAGCTTTCGCCTCCACCCTGAACCAGGCGTTTAGCCAACAGCTATTGAAATTGTATGGGCAAAGTAAGTCAAAGTGTCACTTCACATTTGATCTCTCTCCAATCTTACAATGGGTATGGAGAGATGCAGGAAGCATTGTAAGATCCAAAAGGTATGGAAAGTCTGGTGACACTATGAAGCTGGCCTTGGCCTGGCCTACATGATCACTGTGTGACGTCACAGTTCTTCTACTTTGGTCCCACAATGTGCAAATCTTTATTCAGCGGCCGCAGTATGTAGCTGGTGAGTGCAACACTTTTAAATCACGTTCAACCTTATGGATATCAAGGCAATGCCTTTCAGGAGGACCGGTCACCAGTCCTGACTTCAGTTTTAGTAAATACCTGCACAGGAGAATTTAACTTTGCACTGCGCCGCTCCTCGGTTATACCTGGTGAATATTAATAAATTGACAACTGGGTACTACCGTTCCCCTGTCAAAGGGCTGGGTGCCTACACAGTCTGGCATTTGTTGGCAGACTGTGTAGGAACATACCTCTTGGACAATGGAAGTGGTAAAACCCAGCTGTCAATTTCTTTATAAATTTCTAGGAGGAAGAACAATGTAACACAGAGCTCCAGAATTGTTATATGATGAAAAATTTAAGTATTCACCAAAATATACATGTCAGGGGGTTCCTCTGTAAATGCTTTCTTCATTCTTACATAGTATCGAATAACGATTTCTGATAAGTAGTATCTAAAGATATACTCAACCTGAGGAGTGGGGTAACAGAAACAATCCAGAGAACTTCTGGACAAGGCTGTCCCCAGTTCTCTAACTCACAACGGCCACGTGGCACAGTGAGCGTCATGTATTAAAACTGCGACAGAAGAAGTGGCCAGGGTCCAGGTTTCACTTCTGTAGTCAGCAATGAAAACTGACCTCTGGCTGGTCGGTGATGGCTGTCACCGTTTCTCTGAAGGACATTTTTGATACATGAGGTTCGGTCAGCCGAGGCCCATGTTCTCAATCGGTTCAGGGGAGAACTTTTTTCAAAGTCTGGTTCACAGTAGTGCAGCCATGTGGCCACCAGGACCTATGTCTGAAGTCCTTGCTAAATCTATAGAGCTGTGTGGAGAAGAAAAGCGACGCAACAGCCACCTTCTTAGCTCCGAGGAATGTCAGTCGCAGCAGAATTGTGTGGATTCACAGTGTTTTCTGATGCCCATTAGGGGATGGTGTGTCGCTGGGCTCATTGGATAGCTGAAGTTTATCTAAACCTGAAAAGAACCAAGGTATTAGTAGGTGGCAACATAAAATTACCGATTCATTTGTTAATTTACAGGGAAAAGGCGACTCTGGGCAGGGGCGTAGCCAACGGCTCATGGGCCCTGGTGCAAAAGTTCAGCTTGGGACCCCTTTCCCTCAGTGCTTTGTGTGTCTTCTTATGCAGCACAAGGGTCTCTGGGCCCCCTCAGGCTCCTGGGCCCGATAGCGACTGCTACCTCTGCACCCCCTATAGCTACGCCCATGAATTCTCCGGGGCATTGTGGGATCCCCACAAACTCTCCTATACACTTCTATTATGAGCAGTAGTAGTCCAGTAATAGATCAGGACAATGGCAAGGAGATGTACTATGTCTATGGAGCTGCAGATACAGGAGGTCATAAAAAGATATCCCTGCTCTATTATCAGATCGCTTTCCACATAAAGGGAGACATAACCTGCTATTTGTAATTCCCATAGGTAAGCATGCACTTTAAAGGGGCTTCCAAGACCTAAACAAAGATTGGGGGTGGTCAGGCATGGTGTCAGGATAAAATGAAAGAAAAAACAAAACAAGCAAGCAAAAAAAAACATTCATCTGGTTTTTGCCATCCTGGATTCTGTGGTGACTCCAGTCCATGCCGGACCAGACGTGTGACATGCAGTCTACATGAACATCTCCACTGCCGGCCAATCAATGCCCTCAGCAGTAACATGTACAGGCGCAGCACGTGACCACTGAGCCTCTTGGCGGTTTTGACCTTGCTCAACTACTGACAGCACATGGAGCTCTACTGTAATTACAACTTTACAACTTTTCTTCTGCCAGGCTCTGCTCCTGCAAGTGCACTGGAGGCGGAGCTTCGCCATGAAGTGCTCTCTGCTCTGAGCTGCTTCATAGCCCCTCCCATCTGCGTGCTGTAGCAGCCAACCAGATGAGCAGAACGGAGGGGATGTGAAGCAGTTCAATGCAAATAGCACTTCACAGAGAACCTCCGTCTCCAGTGCACTTGCAGGAGCACAGCCTGGCAGTACTCATGATAAAAAAGGTTCACAAAGGGTAGAAATGCACTGTTCTCCCCATTTCTTACCTAGTGCTGTAAGCAGTTTAGCATAGTCAAAACTGCTGGCATGGAGGAGCTACAGTACAAGGCAGAGATCACTAACATTTTCTGGGAGGGGGGGGGGACACTTTAAAAATGGAACAGCCCCTTTATCGTCAGGCGATATGGTTTTGACCACAGTGCTATGGCAGTACTAGTGGACAGAGTCTACAACAGTATCTGCAGATGAAGAGTTGGACAGCTACATGGAGGAAGCCCAAGAGCCACATGTGGCTCCAGAGCTGCTGGATGGGGAACGCTAGAATAAGATATTAAAGGCAAGTCATCCCGTAATTAAGGAAACGTAATAAGACTTTCGCCTGGACAGCGGAACTATAAAGGAAGATACAGAATAATGAACATTAACATGGCTTAGGCAAGGTGCACACTTGCACCTAGATTCTGACATAGAAACAGAATAAGGGCTCGTGCACACGGCCGTTGCCTGGCCATTCCCTGCGGTTTCTGCAGACAGACCAAGACCCATTCAGCTCGAATAGGTCCATGATCTGTCCGCAACACAAAGAAAAAGAACATGTGCACCTTCCGGATTGCGGGCGCGTTCAAATGAATCGGTCCACATCTGTGAAGCGGTGCAAAAACGGCCGGGGCCCATATACTGAAGACCCGCTGTTTGCGGGCCACAATACGGGTCCGGCCAGCACATGTTCATGTGTATGAGCCCTAATTTAATTGCCGGATTCGGGATATGCCGGCGCCCCAGATCCCATGGGGTCCATTGGGTTCCAGCGTGATTACATTTTGACGGATGAAATACTGCTGTATCCAGCGGTATTTTGTCCTTTATTTTTGAAGGAATCTGCACAGAGGCTCCTGCCAGAACCGCTACTGCAGATCAGCATGCAGCCTACTATATTCCTCTGTCTGAAATAGTCCCATTTACAGGCTCTCACTATTTAAAACAAGGAGAAAAATATACACATTACCTATTGCCTTTAAAAGTTCCTCCCGAACGGCTGAGGTGAATTTCCGCACTAAACACAGCGTCGTCACAACTGCAAATATCAAATTGTATGTAACAACAATGTAGAAGTTCCCAAGCCAGTTGAATCTCCCAAAGTCACCCAACAGATCGAATCTGGTGATACCTGTATAAACAGAACAGAAAATATGCAGTTACATCACACCCCAGCCTCATGTACCCATCACAGATAAGCACAATACTTTTACATAATACACAAAAAGCATTGGAAATGAGAATGTGGCTAAAGTACAGGTTATAAAAAGAATCGCCCCTCACTGAACCAGATACATTTAGCACTCAGGAAAGTCCTTAAATTTGGACAGATGGGACATTCTGTAGGGATTAATTACAGAATATATGTTTTTGCCCTATAAGACGCACCGGCCCATAAGACGCATCTAGGTTTTTGGGGAGGAAAATAAGAAAATAATTATTTTTAACCAAAAGGTGTGCTTTTGGTGGGTTTTGAACTAATGGTGGTCTGTGGATGGCACTATTATGAGGTATCTGTGGATGACGCACTGTTATGGGGGATCTGTGAAGGACACTGTTATGGGGGGGATCTGTGGATGACACCGTTATGGGGGATCTGTGGATGACACTGTTATGGGGGATCTGTGGATGACACTGTTATGGGGGATCTGTGGATGACACTTATGGGGGGGATCTGTGATGGACACTGTTATGGGGGCATCTGTGGATGACACTGTTATGGGGGGGATCTGTGGATGACACTGGTATGGGGGATCTGTGGATGACACTGTTTTGGGGAATCTGTGGATGACACTGTTATGGGGGGATCTGTGGATGACACTGTTTTGGGGGATCTGTGGATGACACTGTTATGGGGGGGGATCTGTGGATGACACTGTTATGGGGGGGATCTGTGATGGACACTGTTATGGGGGCATCTGTGGATGACACTGTTATGGGGGATCTGTGGATGACACTGGTATGGGGGATCTGTGGATGACACTGTTTTGGGGAATCTGTGGATGACACTGTTATGGGGGGGATCTGTGGATGACACTGTTATGGGAGATCTGTGGATGACACTTATGGGAGATCTGTGGATGACACTGTTATGGGGGATCTGTGGATGACACTGTTATGGGGGGATCTGTGGATGGCACTGTTATGGGGGGGGATCTGTGGATGGCACTGTTATGGGGGATCTGTGGATGGCACTGTTATGGGGGATCTGTGGATGACACTGTTATGGGGGATCTGTGGATCACATCCACAGATCCCCCATCCTATAACAGTGCCATCCACAGACCCCACACCACATAACAGTGCCATTCACAGACCCCCCCCCCCACCCCTTAACAGTGCCATCCACAGATGTCCCCAATAAAAATGTCATACACAGATCCCCCCGCCGCTCCAGTGCTGCATTATAGTATAGAAATAAATATTATCTTATTCAAATAACATTCATTTAATTTCTGCAGGCAGGCTGGGCGGCAGCGTGACTCACTGACGTCACGTGCCTGCGCCGCCTGCTTCATTCATAGAGTAGGCGGCGCACGCACGTGGCGTCCATGAGTCACGTTGCCGCCCGCCCACCCGCCCGGCCTGCATTATACAAAAACCTGGTGTGGGTAGATAGTGATATACAACTGAGGGGGAGATTTAATGAATGTTATTTGAATAAGACATTTTTTATTTCTATACTATGGTGCAGCACTGGAGTGGCGGGGCCGGAGCACAGTGAACGCACCGGCCCCGCCGCAATTACGGGCCCCCAGCTCCTCCTCCCAGTCCCTCTCCGCTCATACATCGCAGCCTGAGATGCTGGAGCATCGCAGGCTGCAATGTAAAAATGTCAGCATTCGCCCCATTTTTTTGGGGGAAAAAGTGCGTCTTATGGAGCGAAAAATACGGTACATATATAGGGGTAAGCAATCATTTTCTTTTATAGGTCCAAATCCTCAATTGTTTTTACATAAGCGACATTTAAATGCTAGCTGCCTGAAACCACCACTAGAGGGAGCTTGGGTGTTTCATGAAGACGGAGGAAAACGGATTGTATAAATTTGACATCCTCTTCAATGACATTACAATAGAGAAAAAATATTATAGACGATTTACACTAAAGAGTCCCTAAAGAGCTGAAATTCTCTGCTTCCTTTCATACAAGCATAGGGTCAAATAATGAAATTTTAACCAACTCCAGCCAATGCTAGAAGCTTCCTGCATATAAATTTATTCTCATATTAAAGGGGCCATCCGATTTTAAGACAGAAAAAAAGCTGACCCTAGCGATCATCTGTAATCTCTGTTCAATTCCCCTGCAGAGCCACACACAGGGGAAATAAAGTACTACATGATGTCCACTGAAGTCAATAACAGTCTGTGTAATGCATGGACGTGCTGGGTCCTCCACAGAAACACTTTTTGCAGCTGCTCCTTGCTACAGTGAAGAGATAAAGGGCTGAGACCTCCTTGGTTACCTTCATAATGCCCCCATCCCTTTAAAAGAAATGAATTAACTACCACCATGTATGTGAATCGTGCGAGACGAAGGTTCCTAGAAGGTATCACAATCATGAAGGAAACAGTTCATAGACAAAAAAAACTGTTCATGACCACATGAGGGATCTAGAAAATTTTTGCAGAGGACTTGTCAACTGCTCAAACTTTTAGGTCTCTGTACCTCCTTAAATTGAGGAGTCCGCCAGGGCCTGTTCACTTGGACACCTGATATGTAAATGTGACTGCATGTCCATAACCAGGGGGTTGTATATAAGGGGAGGGGGCACCCAGGAAAATAAAAGCCCACAATCTTTAAAAAAGATTACTGGCCAGCAGCGGAGGTAACCAGGTAGTTTCACTAACTTTACAGACGTCACCCAAGATTCGGAAGTGTGTTTCCATACTAAACAGAACTGTCATGTCAATCCTTTTTTCAGTTTGCCTTTCCCATCATGGTCAGTCCAGTTACATCTTTGATTTTTTTGTATTTTTTTTTTTTTGTTGTGGGGGAGGGCGTTTTTTTTTTTTTTTTTAATACTGTGAGAAGACCATGAATCTGTTTAACGTATCTCTTCCCTTTCATCTATTGAAAAGCACCGGGCATAACATGTAGTGCAATGCATGTTGATATTTTGCAAAGCGCCACATGACTCACTGTACCCTAATGCAGTCTATTAATCCTGTTTGGACAGCTGTGCCTGTGCATTTGTTAGCCGGCCTCTAATTGTACCATCCTTCTTTTTACCTTCTATCTTATTCTTTTATTTATCTCTATGGCAAACTATTCAGGAATGTCGTTTGTACGGCAGGGGAAAAAAGTGGCTTTCGCTATTAATTTGTTTTCTTTGTAACAACAATTGTGCCCAGCAAGCGCCCTTCCTCTCAATAACCAGGGTACATTACTACCAACTGTTACCAACAATCTCGTATTATTGTGCGGGCAAAATCAGCTTTAGAAAGGAACGGGCTTAAACCTCACAAAGGCTATTTGTTAGTTCCCACAGTATTTTATAGCTGTTTACACACACAGATTAATACTGCTTTCTGCTTAATCCAATCTGCTAAATAGTCTACAGTGAAAAAGGAAACGAAGTATCCAAAAAGTGACGGGGGGTGCCCCAACTTGTATTCTTCAGCAATACATAGATGACGGAACTGCGGGAAGAAATAATGACGCCGTCTGTTTGAGAATAGATCTGCCATCACATCTCTGTTCGGGAGCTTTTACACATTGTTGTTTTGTGGCATCTTTTGCATTTTTGAATTTATTGTGCCTGTATTTTTTGCAGTAAAATGTGAAAATGTCAGCTCCAGAAGTTAGCCAAAAGGTCTATTGGAAACAAATGGAGGACACAAGGTTTTTTTTTTTTTTTTTTGCTCCCGGCGTTTTTTGGCATTCTGCTTTCATTTCAAACACGCAGCTTGCTGGACTTCTAGGCTTTTTATTTTCAGGCATTTTGACCTCCCCATCTCTAGAAGGAAAAATGCCATGAAGAAGACACTAGTGGTAAGGCACACTGAGGGGCATTAACTAATGACGTCATGCCACAATAGTCATGTAAAAAATAAAAAAATAAATACAAAAAAAGGCAAAATTATGGTACACGACAGATGTGCGCAATAGCTTGTGACTTTTGAAGCTTCTTGCCCCTTTTAGAAACTAGAGTAAGTTATGGCTGAAGTCTACGCCAGCGCTTTAGGTGCATCTAACTCCGGTGCAGAGGGATCAGACTGGGTATGGGAACTCACTGAGTGCAAAAAAAGGCACAGAAATTGCAGCAAATAACAGAGGAAAAAAAAAAAAAAACCTTGCATTAATTTACCTGTAAAAAAAAGTCAGAGCCAATTTCATGTGCATAAGGACCATTAAAAGGGACTAAAAATGCCCCCTATATGCCCGGGCCCCTCACACTGAATCTACTTACCTACCGCCCCGCGCGTGGATGAAAACATCCTTCGTTGGGTGGGGGGCTTAGCCAATGGTAGGTGGTGACGGGGACAAGCCTCCCTAGCGTCATCTGCGATGCTAGGGAGGCTCGTCCCAGTCACTGCCTGCTTCCCCCCACCCCCGACACTGGATGTTTTGATCAGCGCACGGGGAAAAGCAGCAGCGGTGCGAGGACCAGGAGCGGCACAGGGAGCGGGGAACCAGGTAAGTAGAATTAGTGCGAGGGGCCCGGGCATATGGGGGAGATTTTTTTGTCTCAGATAACCCCTTTAAAGTGGTCTTCCCACCATCAGGTCTCCCTATTAGCTCCCACCCTATGAATTATGAATTTCAGGCAGGAAAATTGTAAATGGGTTTGCAAATTAGGTGGACGATCTTGATTTATCGGAATTGAAGTCCCAAAGTAATTACGAAATACATTTTTTTGTCTTACTAGATAGAAGGGGAGATTTATCAATGTTTTTCACCTAAAAAACAATAGGGAGTGCTTTTAAAACATATACATTTAATAGCCCCGAGCACAAGCATATCTGAAGAGCACTTAAAATAGATTTCAATCTCAAGATGCTCTATTATTGTAGATATGATTTTTGGAGGAGGGACAACCGCTTTGGATGTCCAGGCAGCAGGCTTAGGGTACTTTCACACTTGCGTTATTCTTTTCCGGCATAGAGTTCCGTCAAAAGGGCTCCATGCCGGAAAAGAACTAATCAGGCATATCCCCTTGCAATCTAAATGGATAGAAATACGTTCAGTTTGCATCAGTATGCCTTCCGTTCAGTCACTGTCAGGCGTTTTGGCTGGACATATTACCGCAGCATGCTGCGGTATTATGTCCGTCCAAAATGCCTGATCAGTCGCCAGAATGCCAGATCCGGCATTAATTCACAATGACTTGTATAAGTGCCGGATCCGGCATTGCGAAAAAACTGAAGGAAGGATCCATCCTTCCGGTCTGCGCATGGGAAAACTGTGAAAAAGACTGCAAGACAGATCCGTACATCCGCATGACAAGTGGAGGGACGGATCCGTTCTTGCAACGCATTTGTAGACGGATCCACACCCGGATCCGTCTACAAATGCTGTCAGTTGTCACACTGATCGGCGGATCCGGCAGGCAGCTCCGACAACGGAACTGCCTGCCGGATCACACTAACGCTAGTGTGAAAGTGGCCTTAATCCGCAGCTATAGCCGTGAATGCTGCACACCACTTTTCAGGGACATCTTGCTAACTGATCACAGCATAAAAATTAAAACAGACATACCTAATGTTCTGGACATAACAGGTAAAGCAGAACTGAGCACCAGAATAGAAACACAGTTTCCAATGATCTGTGATAGAAGAAAGACATATATGCAGTTTGTTAATAAGTGGCGCTCGCTTGTATCCATCAGTCATGTTATAAATAGTGATTATTAGATTGGCCGGGCTTTAATTCTGGGGGAAATTCACAGATGCAGTCTTTGGTGCACAGCTGTGCTAACGAAGATCCAGTAAGATGTTATATTCTTTCTGGGCACTGTAATAGCTGTTATTATTTATATTCTAGCATCTTTGTATGTAGTAATACCTAAAGGGGTTCTCCGGGATTACTGTGGTATTTAACAGATATGCTCATGTAGTTGCTTACCTCATTTACATCTTTTTTTTTTTTTCAATTTGGACTCTCCTGACCCGCTTTCACCACGTAAATTAGTTATTTCTGCAGTTGGAGAAGGAATCATGCACATTATGATCTCTTCCGTGAAAACTACTACTAACTGCTAGAGGGGGCGCACTCAGTTTGAGAGGCACTGCTCTAGCAAATTACTCATTTTGTTCTTACATGGGTGAGGTAAATATTGCAATTTTAAACATTACATTTAAAGGGATTTTCCATTTTCCATGAGCATCATTTAGAATAACCATTTATGAAGGCAACTGTAATCTGGTAATGTATTTCTTTTACCTTCATTGCTCCTATCTTCCAATCTGGGCTGTGGTCACATGACTGTGTCCATGCAGCTCTTTCTTATTTCCTGTGATGTTCTGTCCATGGGCGAGGCAGCGATAGGAGAGTGTCTATGTAACTAGCCGGGTGGGCGGAACTATAAACTAGCTGGGTGTTGTTAGGGGCAGTAATAGGGGAGTGTCTATGTAACTAGCCGGGTGGGCGGAACTATAAACTAGCTGGGTGTTGTTAGGGGCAGTAATAGGGGAGTGTCTATGTAACTAGCTGAGTGGGAGGAGCTATAAACTAGCTGGGTGTTGTTAGGGGCAGTAATAGGGGAGTGTCTATGTAACTAGCCGGGTGGGAGGAGCTAAATACTAGCGGGGTGTTGTTAGGGGAAGTGATAGGCGAGTGTCTATGTATCTAGCCGGGTGGGAGGAGCTATAAACTAGCTGGGTGTTGTTAGGGGCAGTAATAGTTGAGTATCTATGTATCTAGCCGGGTGGGAGGAGCTAAATACTAGCAGGGTGTTGTTAGGGGCAGTGATAGGGGAGTGCCTATGTAACTAGCCGGGTGGGAGGAGCTATAAACTAGCTGGGTGTTAGGGGCAGCGATAGGGAAGTGTCTATGAAACAAGGTGGGTGGAAGGAACTATAGACTAGCTGGGCGTATATAGGGAGGCAGATGTGGGAGAGGAAGGAGAAGTGCATCATGGGTTTGGTTGGCTATAGGAACAGGAAGTGCTACATACAGGATGTAAATAAACCAAATTGAAAAAAAAAAAACATGGCAAAGATGCACATGAGGTAAGCAACTATACGATTATATCTGCTAAATACCACAGAAATCAAGGAAAACCTCTTTAAGGGTCAAAAGGTTATGACACCTTTGGAGCATTTTTTTTAATTGCATTTCATTTTTTTGGGCTACAAATTATTTTTACAATTGTTTTTTTTATCAGAAATGTTTAGCATTTTTTGTGATACAGGGGTTAAATTGCAGTCTATTTGCAGACTGTCACTTATCTTATCTCTCTTCACTTTTATCTCGGATCTCCTGACATTATAAACTATCAGTATAGCTAAATTGTTATCATACTGATAAGAATATGGCCTAAATGATATGTTCATGAGATCCAGAGATCAGAGATAACAGCTACACATGAGCCGTCTTATGACGGGACTCAGAAAGTGACTGTCTGCAAATAGACTGCAATTTAACCCCTGTATCACAAAAACTGCTGAAAATTTTTAATAAAGACCAATTGCTCAAAATGAGTAGGATGCACTAATAAAAAAATAAAAATAAAAAAAGATTGCCCCAGAAGGTGTTCATAGTCTTTAATGTTAGGTTAATAGACTGAACTGGAGGGACATATGTATTTTTTCGGTCTTACACACTATGTAAAGGTAAATCAAGTGATTTCAATTTGGTCATGGATGTTAACCACAGATGCTTCGTCTACTTCCTCTTAAGGCCCGAGTAGATTTTGAGAGACACTGTTCTATTATGTATACAACCAACAGCATTACGATTCAGCAACACCCAAAAGGACAGTGCCACTGTGTTGGAGTAAAACCACGAGCCCCTTCTTCCTAAAAATTGGACCAGAACTATAATGAAGATGCTAAACGTAGAATCACGCTTAGGGATTCCCATTCCGAGGAACACTTTGCTTGAACCTGATTTGAACCCGACTCTATAAAGCTATCAAGAGATACTGGATCAGGAATCTAAAGGAGAAGAGAAGTCCAGGTAAAGGTTTAATGGGGTACTAAAAATAAAATGAACTCTCCAAACCATTAGCTTCTAGGAGTAAATTTTAGTACTGTAACTATAGCGTGGCTGAGAGCGTAAGTGCTAAGAGAGTTCTAGACACAAGAGAAAGGAGCGGGGAGAAGAGTCATATGGGCAATTAAACAGGACAATGTCTGCTCCTTAGTTACTGACCTCCTCAGCCAGCTTGTGGGAATATCCAACAAAAATAAATGTGTACATCTGTGTCAAAGCGTTACTTAACAGTTTCATTCTTCTCAGGCCTGGTGTCAGATTGTGCGAAGTCAAATTAGCCTTAACTTGTAAGACGTAATTGAATGGGCCCCTCCAGTCTTATTTTAATCATTTAAATGTGAAAAATGTCTGTATTCCTCGCAGTCGCCGAGGTTCTTCAGACTTCAAACCGGCTGAGTGAAGTACAGTTTCGCACAAAGTTACTCATTAGCAATACGGTCCTTTGGGAAGAAAGAAAACTCCCTTTCATGGTTTCTATGGCTGGTTAACAAGCCCAGTAATTGCAGGCTCTCTCTTTTTAGCAAATGAATGGATGGTGTCCAAATTAAACACAGCGCACATCCCTTGTTCCCACTCATTTGGCATTTAGAAAATCTTCCAGTTTGTTGTGTTTGTTTGAGGCTACAAACAAATACAAATCGCTGCAAAAGAGCCACCGGGAACAATGACTTAATCGCTTGGCCGGTGGGTAGTGAGCGGGAAATACTTATAAGGGTGGAATAAAACGGGCCAAAGGGGTGACCATCATCTTCCTCATTGCCATTATGGTTACCTTTGTCATTGTTGTGTCATCTTTTCTGGGCGTGAAGCTTCCAAAAAACCATAGGCTGTAGAAGCCGACCACAGAGGAAACCATCAGATAGCTGCGTGAGAGTCAAGGTAATAGAAGCAGAATAATGGACGGGTCTGCCGGGAAGAAAGCTCGAGTATTCAGTAACCTCTCGTGGAAACACCTCAAGTGCTTATAGAAGGGCTAACCTGGTGGATTCATACCCTCCTGTCACTCCAGGTGATAGATGTGAACACTGCCTGTGACATTTCTTATCTGACTCTTGAAATGCACACAACATAACCAATGTACAGCTGTAAACTGCCTGCAGTATTTTCCCCTTTCCTAAGTGTGCACACCTGAAATGTAAAAAATATGGTAACTGGCCAGTAAATACATAGAGAAATAAGGTTCCTGGACACCACTGTAATGCTTCGGTGCGTTTATGTTAAGCTGAATACATAAATTGCGGATTGCCAGTTTCAAATAAAGTGACGTTTCGGCAAAAGCCTTTTTCAGGAAACTGGATGTGCCGCACTGAAAATATAGAGAGGCCAATATGGCGCTGCAAGGGGCTCTGTGGCCTTGTGGGCAGTGCAGTAGTATATAGGGCAGAAATGCCGTTGGTGTGGCACTGGCAATCCGCAATTTATGTATTCAGCTTAAAATAAACGCACCGAAGCATTACAGTGGTGTCCAGGAATCTTATTTCTCTACGTGAAAACTGGCTTGGGGACCATTCCCCGTGACCCACACTAACAAAGTGGAGCGCTTTCCAACTTGTATAGCATAATTCTTCGCCAGTAAATACAGTGATGGAATCCTTTTCAGGCATGTCGTTAAATATTATATTCTGCCTTTTCCTCCTCTGCACATCTCCAGATACAGTATATCCTCCACACTGTACATTATGATTCCCATGTACTGTAAAGGGGTTACGTTGTAAAACATTCTACTTTTTTCAAACCAGCACCTGGATCTGAATACTTTTGCAATTGCATGCAATTAAAAATTTAGTATAGCCACTGAGTTATTCAATAAAATTTATCTGTATAGCGCCACCTGCTGTTTGGACTTTTCTTTATTTTTTGGTCCGTCTCACTGAGCTGGTCGAGCGCGCTCTGTTTAAATCTTCAACTGTCGCCAGCCATATGTTGTGTTAGAAGCTGTGGCAGTAACAGGGAGAGAGCTGCAACAGAAAGGACATGCCCCCTGAGCTGCTAGGCTGAAGATAATCTAGCAGTGGAATTGGAGCAGTCAGTGTGGAGATCTCTGGATCCATGTGAGGTACAGGGCTGGTTCTAGCTTTGTTAGAAAGAGATTGTAATGTACTATAACTATAACATCAATCATAGCAAACCTCCTTTAAGAACAAAGTTAAAAACTACCAATTCTGGGCCTTAGAACCAAACTGTTTTTGCAGTTTGTACCATTCATTATGAGCGCCCACCACTGTTTTTCAGTCCACATATCTGTGGTATGATGCACTGATTCAAAAAAGCTAAAAAATGGTTGGGAAAGCGCTATAAGTGAACACGTCAGGTAAATTCTGCTGCCCCATCGGAGGGCAGGATATAGGGAGAGAAGCTGAGCTCTTTTATATATAGGATTATATAATACGATGGAGGAGGATTTCTAAATAAAAAGCAGAGTAAATCCTGACCGGACTCCTAGGAGAGACTGAGAGAGTCCTGATTACTCCGCCCACAAAGGATGATTGACAATTCTTCCTGTATCAGTGTGTACACAGAAGGCTGTGAATCATCCTGTGTGTGGGTAGGGTAATCAGGACTCTATTATTATATTGGTAGAGGACCCCCACCGATCCTGAGAACAAAGACGTCACAGTGCAGGTATAGCAACGCGTCTCCTCCACTCTCTGTGCAGGAAACTCCAGCCAGCCTCAGTTCCCAGCACGGCCAAGCGGCTGCAGCAGCGATGTGCAGGGAAAACCTGCAAGTCCCATTAGTCTTAGGATCGGTGGGGTTCCAAGAGGTCATACTGTACCTCCACCAGTCAAAAACTTTTTGAAGGTGGGAAAACCGTTATAGGAGTTTATGCAGAGAACACCAGAGCTGCTTCCAATCTCCACTGTTATACAGGATAGTGACCTGTATATAAAACATACATGTGAACCCTACTGCAGTACAAGAATGCAAATCAAAGTGTATAAGTATGCCCAACAGCATACGCATTAACAAAAGAAGACACAAGAGAGCATTGGTCAGGGTTAATGATGCCTGTAGAAGCTGCATTCTGAATTGCAACAATACGTCGGTCACCGCCCATGTCCTTGGATTACACGAGATAAATGTTCCGCCATAGCAATGATGGCAGCGACACCTGCAGGCTGCAAGACGGGATGAAACACACAGTTTTTACAGCTAATCCAATTTGCTTACATTTTACAATAGATCTTCAGACTTTTCACATACTAGATGTACTTTTCCGTTCCTCCAGGAGCACAAGGACTATATTAAAAGGGGCAAAACCAGATGTTAATTTGCATTAAAAGGGTTTTCTAAGATTTTAATACTGATGACCTATCCTCAGGATAAGTCATCAGTATCTGATCGGTGGGGGTCTGAAAAACTTTGGTGGTAAAAGCAGAATTACAGTATGAATTCCGTTACCACGGACCATAACGCAATTGTTTGACAGAATGCACAACCGAATGCCTTTAGAGAGGACTCCCTGCATAACGGAAACGGGACGGATCCGTTTTGCACCTCATAGACTTCTATTATGACGGAATAAATAACGGAATGCCTCTAGGGCCCCATTCACACGTCCGCAATGTTCATCCGCACCCGTTCCGCAAATTTGCGGAACTGATGTGGACCCATTCATCTTGAATGGGGACGTGATGGATGCGGAGAGCACACACTGTGCTCTCCGCATCCGCATTTGCGGAGCACGCCGCCGATCTTCTGGGCTCCGCAATAATATAGAGCATATCCTATTCTTGCCCGCAATTACGGATAAGTATAGACATCTCTATGGGGCTGGCGGGAAGGTGTGTTGCGGATCTGCAACACACTACAGATGTGTGAATGGGGCCTTAAGGCGTTCCGTTATGCATTCTGTCAAAGAATTGCATTATGGTCCGTGGTAACGGAATCCATAACGCAATTCTGCTTTTACCACCAAACTAAGTATGAACGAATTTCAAAATATGAAATTCGCTCATCTCTAGTCATTACCATTGTAATACAAAATTCTTCAGACTGTATTACACTGCCGATGTGGCAGACGATTGCCAGGAGGGAAGCTTTCCCTTCTGGCAATCTCCTGCTCTCTAGCGGAAGAGACTGCTGCTATTACATGCAGCGATCTCCTCCACAGCATGGGGAGGAGCAATCACTATGCCATCACTTGTCCCCATGCTATCTAAAGTTTCGCCGGCGGCTGGTCATGATTAGACATCACAATCTGCCTCCTGCAAATGATAATTTTGTTAAAAGATTTGGATTGCCCAATTTGCGCGTTCATCCGGCAACTGGCAGCAGTATTACACTGCAAGATGATTGCTAACGAGCATTCATCCGAACGTTCGTTAGCGATCATCATGCTGAAAAATTGGCAGGTGTAATACAGGCTTCACATTGAATTGGGCTTTAAAGGGCATCTGTCATCAGATCTGTACCTATGACACTGGCTGACCTGTTACATGTGCGCTAGGCAGCTGAAGGCCTCTGTGTTGGTCCCATGTTCATGGTTAGAATATATAATATAATATATGCAAATTACCCTCTAGGAGCAACAGGGGCGTTGCCGTTAGGATGGGTTGATATCATGTTTTTCCCATCCTTTTAACGTATACAAAAAAACAAACATATACGTTAAGTAGATGCTTCAGACTGATGCCATACAGTGGCACCCGTTCACCATAGAGTTCCATTGTAAAAAAATAAATAAAAAAAAACAAAACCTTATACTTTTTTTTTTTTTTTTTTACTGGACTGTGCAGGATACAAGAACGTGGTGTGCTAAATTGTTATACTGTACAAAAAAGAGATACAAGTCAAACGAAGGCATAAACCATGATGTGAAACCACCCTTAGGCTACATTCACACGACCGTATTTTTCATTCCGCATCCGATCCGCATCAGTTTCTGTTTTTTGCGGAATAGATACGGTCTTATTCATCTCTATGGCCTTTTAAAATTTGCGGACAACTTTCCATAAGTTGTCCGCATCCGTGTGTCCGCATATTTCATCCGCAAAAATATGAAGCATGTCCTATAATTGTCCGCAAAAATCGGTCCGCAGCCCCATAGAAGTCAATGGGTCTGCAAAAAACAGAAAACATACGGAAAGGTTTCAGTATGTTATCCGTATTTTGCGGATCCGTTTCCGTATTATTATTAGAATATTTTATTGAAGAACATGCCCCTATGGGTTGGGCTAAATATTGTTGTGTACAAGAAAAACTATAGATTCAAGATGCCTCGTATAGATGTCAGCAAGCTCATAGTGCTAATCCAAGACAGGCCTGTAATTTGGGACTCTAGAAAGGATATTTATCATGACCGTGTCAGAAAGGACAAGGCATGGGAGGAAGTAGCCCAGCAGCTTTTACCGGACGAATGGGCAGTATTCCAAAGCGAAAAACGTTCTGGCCTTAGTAAGTATACCTTTTTTATCATATATTTTAAATATGGTATTGAGTAAAATATTGTCTTTTGTCATTTATATAGTTATCAAGGCCTGTTGCATCCCTGTTTTGCCATCTTTAGGACAGAATGAATGAACATGTGACTTCTCCACATTCGTTTCCTTGACAACTAATTTTATCTCTCTTTTTTTTTTTTCCCTCCCTCCAGTTCAGTATTTTGCGGATCCGCAAAAAACGGAAGATATACGGAAGCCTTCTTCCGCAAAATGCGGACATACGGCTTCCGTTTTTTGCGTCCGTAAAATACGGATGAAAAAAATACGGTCGTGTGAATGTAGCCTTACTCTGTAACTGCTGCTTTCTCTCCACTTTGATTGACAGGGCCGAGCAGTAAAAACATCATCACGTCTGGCCCTGTCAAAGTGGAGTGGGCGTGACAGTTGCAGAGAAAGGTGTAATGACAACACCCCCGTTGCTCCTAGAGGCTCATTTGCATATATTAAAACATCATTTTTGTCAGCAATGTGGACACGTATGAACATGGGACCAACACAGATGTCTTCAGCTGCCAAGCGCACATGTAACAGGTCAGCCGGTGTCATAGGTACAGATCTGCTGACAGATGCCCTTTAACGATGCCAGATTACCCATTTAAATAGGTTGCCTCAAAAAGACGACCCCTGTCAAAAGTTCTTTTAGCGGCTGCTGCATGGGAAAAGGTATAGCAAACATAGTTTCCCTAGCTGAGGGTTAAGGTAGGCGACTTCTTTATACAGTGAGGTTGTTCTTTACAGCCATCCCCTTTATATGTGTCATCATGTGTTAACACGGTAACATTGCAGAAAATAATACAGCAACCAACATATAGATACCAATGTACATATATACTGGTATATAACATGATGCAAATAGTCCAGTACTCTATGTACACTGTATATGTGACATCTAGAAAGATGGGCAATGACTATAGTGAAATATCTATTGGTTACCCAAATGTGAATAACCCTGAAAAGATGCTTACTACAATGACTGCCCATGGGTGAAGCACTTCATTTCACCACTCCGCAGCCTTTGAGCATGTGGTCACACATAACGCTGGGTTCAGACCTGAGCGCTTCTGAGACACGCGTTTTCCGTGCGTTTTTGTCGTTTTTGGCAATAGTAAACGCGCGTTCTACGCGCGTTTGTGTGATTGGCTGCAGTGTTGTCCAATGACCAAATATCCCTGTCTATATGAAGTTTGGCCTTTCCAGCATGTTGCAAATTCATAAACGCGCGTTCGAACGAGCGTTTTCAGTGTCAAAAACGCGCAAAATACAAGCGTTCCCATTGAAGTCTATGGGCCAAAACGCGCGACAAACGCCCCAAAAAAAGCTCAAGTACTTGTTTATGTGTCGGGCGTTTTTCAGCGCATTCGAACGCTCTGCAAAACGTGAAAATGTTAACCAGTCCCATAGGGAAGCATTGGTTTGCATCGGTTATGCGTTTTACAGCGCGTTCGAACGCGCTGTAAAACGCGCAAGTGTGAACTGAGGGTTAGGGATAGGGCTGGACACAGAAAATGAAAGCAACACAGACCCAGCATACAAAGGATACAAAATTAGAATGATTTCCAAAGCAGCTCCAGCAAATCCAAATGTGAACAGTGATGCATTTCCAATACCTGCTCCCTAGTAAAAAGATAAAAAAAAAAAAAAAAATATTATATATATATATATATATATATATATATATATATATATATATATACACATATATAGTTTAATGCGCTTTGCACTAAAGTCATACAAAATTACTAAATTCAATAAGATATAATACATTCAAAATGTTTACACTAACAGATACAAATGACATATATACACAGATACATTTATTTACTCTAGCCCTTATAGCAAATCTCAATTTTTTTAGAATCTTTAAAATTCTGTGCGAATCATTTCACATTATATCTTGTGTAATATAGATGCAGTTCTGTATTAGGCCTCATGCAGACGTCCATATCCGTATTACAGTCTGCAAAACTCGGATCCACAAAATACGGATACCTTTTCTGTGTACGCCTCATTTTTTGCCCTCCCATCAACAGAAATGGCTATTATCGTCCATAATACGGACAAGAAAAAGACATGTTACTTAATTTGCTGAACTGGCACACGGATCCGCAAAAAAATATGGAAGTGTGCATGGCCCCATAGAAATGAATGAGCCAGTGTGGTAAATGATGAAAAATATGATCACGTGCATGAGGCCTTACAGTTGGACTGATGCAATAAGCATCATAAGAACCAACAGAATAATGCTGTTCAAAGCCACTTCTCCATAAACCCTCCATTATTTCACTGAATAGCACTGTGCATGCGCTGGTCTGAGATTATATATATATATATATATATATATATATATATAAAATATATATATATATATGAATATATGTTGTCTAGTCCTTTGGCTTGCACCTACAACTTTAAGTTTTACTTTTTTTGCAGTGCTGCCATTTTTCGATTATTGATACACACTATATATATATATATATATATATATATATATATATAGTGAATAGAAAAATGGTGAGCAGCACACTAGAAGGTGGGTGCAATTCCTCCCAAACTTGCCTCTGACCAAGGGCGTATGTAGAATGAAGAAACGGCAGGCAGCACTCCGGATGTCGTGGTAAAAATGTGGTTTATTAACCCAAAAGCAGTAGCAACGTTTCAGCTCTCACAATGGAGCCTTTGTCAAGCCATGTTCACACGTGTTGAAATGCCAAAATATATAGTGCCTTCAATAATGTTGCCATTAAAGCAGTGATTAATGTAATTAAATCAAAATATCAAACCAGCAATAAACCATAATATAAAAAATTCAGTAACATGATTGTGTCACATATTATAAACATTATAACAAAACCCGTGTTAAGTGTTTTATCCATACAGTGTACTATTCATATATAAATCCATAATCCTGTGAAATTAATTGATCAAATACACCTGATTACAATTGATGAGTGAAAAAAAGTTAGTTAAAAACATACTTGGAGCATGAGTGAATAGCCGGTCCGCTGAGCGTGGGTATCAATGCACTGGGCATGCGCCAAACTGGCGTAGTCTCGTGAGATCCAAAGAATGGTCTCGTCAGAGAATCTAGTTACCCGGGCCAGAAACAAACATGGACGGCGTGGCCTCCCGCGAGCATGCGCAGAATCCGAACTTCAGTGACGTGACATAGACACGCCTCCTAGTGACATGACGTGACATGAACACGCCTCCTAGTAATCGGGACGCTATCATATATGGTAAGAAAATACACAGAGTCAAAAGTAGAGTGCAGCCACCCAGTGTGTCAAACCATGATGGTGCACCTCAATATCAGACACTCCGATGGTGTTATATAGAGATCGGGGGACATGCCATCACGCCGCGATCCCCCGCAGCGAAAAACGGCTGTCCTATTAGAGCAGGGAGATCGTGGATCGCAGCAAGCGACCCCGGTCCCCCAGTCAGATCCCGAATTATACACCCAAAAGGAAACCAAAGAGAGACGTCCCAACTAGGAAATCAAATGTCAAAAACATATAGCCGCCGCCGTCCCATGTAAGTAACATTGCCCATGGAAACAGCCAAATTACAAATAATCGCAGATATATACAAAAATAAAAAAATCGCGTCCTGCATCTTCTCATGCTCCAGGTTCATAACTTTCTTTATGGCAAACTGGTATCTCTAAAAAAAGAGAAAAATAGTATTTTTTAGACAAGGCACGTGTGAATAATTTTTCTCAAAGTAAGAGTCAGAGAAATAAGAAGGTGCAGAATGGCAATACAGATTATGTCACCCTAAACTCCACATTAAGTCCATGTGGTCTCAAGGTTTTTAAAGTGTAAATCCAATATAATTCACGTTTTTTCAAAAGAGCTGTTCTGTCTCCACCCCTTCTCAATATAGGGATACCTTCTAGGATCCTAAATCGCAGATCTTTCTCTGAGTGTCCCGCTTCTTTAAAGTGGCGGGATACCGTAAATTCATCTTAGCCTTACGGATCGAATACCGATGTTGCAAAAAATATGGAAGTGTGCATGGCCCCATAGAAATGAATGAGCCAGTGTGGTAAATGATGAAAAATATGATCACGTGCATGAGGCCTTACAGTTGGACTGATGCAATAAGCATCATAAGAACCAACAGAATAATGCTGTTCAAAGCCACTTCTCCATAAACCCTCCATTATTTCACTGAATAGCACTGTGCATGCGCTGGTCTGAGATTATATATATATATATATATATATATATATATATAAAATATATATATATATATGAATATATGTTGTCTAGTCCTTTGGCTTGCACCTACAACTTTAAGTTTTACTTTTTTGCAGTGCTGCCATTTTTCGATTATTGATACACACTTATATATATATATATATATATATATATATATATAGTGAATAGAAAAATGGTGAGCAGCACACTAGAAGGTGGGTGCAATTCCTCCCAAACTTGCCTCTGACCAAGGGCGTATGTAGAATGAAGAAACGGCAGGCAGCACTCCGGATGTCGTGGTAAAAATGTGGTTTATTAACCCAAAAGCAGTAGCAACGTTTCAGCTCTCACAATGGAGCCTTTGTCAAGCCATGTTCACACGTGTTGAAATGCCAAAATATATAGTGCCTTCAATAATGTTGCCATTAAAGCAGTGATTAATGTAATTAAATCAAAATATCAAACCAGCAATAAACCATAATATAAAAATTCAGTAACATGATTGTGTCACATATTATAAACATTATAACAAAACCCGTGTTAAGTGTTTTATCCATACAGTGTACTATTCATATATAAATCCATAATCCTGTGAAATTAATTGATCAAATACACCTGATTACAATTGATGAGTGAAAAAAGTTAGTTAAAAACATACTTGGAGCATGAGTGAATAGCCGGTCCGCTGAGCGTGGGTATCAATGCACTGGGCATGCGCCAAACTGGCGTAGTCTCGTGAGATCCAAAGAATGGTCTCGTCAGAGAATCTAGTTACCCGGGCCAGAAACAAACATGGACGGCGTGGCCTCCCGCGAACATGCGCAGAATCCGAACTTCAGTGACGTGACATAGACACGCCTCCTAGTGACATGACGTGACATGAACACGCCTCCTAATAATCGGGACGCTATCATATATGGTAAGAAAATACACAGAGTCAAAAGTAGAGTGCAGCCACCCAGTGTGTCAAACCATGATGGTGCACCTCAATATCAGACACTCCGATGGTGTTATATAGAGATCGGGGACATGCCATCACGCCGCGATCCCCCGCAGCGAAAAACGGCTGTCCTATTAGAGCAGGGAGATCGTGGATCGCAGCAAGCGACCCGGTCCCCAGTCAGATCCCGAATTATACACCCAAAAGGAAACCAAAGAGAGACGTCCCAACTAGGAAATCAAATGTCAAAAACATATAGCCGCCGCCGTCCCATGTAAGTAACATTGCCCATGGAAACAGCCAAATTACAAATAATCGCAGATATATACAAAAATAAAAAATCGCGTCCTGCATCTTCTCATGCTCCAGGTTCATAACTTTCTTTATGGCAAACTGGTATCTCTAAAAAAGAGAAAAATAGTATTTTTAGACAAGGCACGTGTAAATAATTTTTCTCAAAGTAAGAGTCAGAGAAATAAGAAGGTGCAGAATGGCAATACAGATTATGTCACCCTAAACTCCACATTAAGTCCATGTGGTCTCAAGGTTTTTAAAGTGTAAATCCAATATAATTCACGTTTTTTCAAAAGAGCTGTTCTGTCTCCACCCCTTCTCAATATAGGGATACCTTCTAGGATCCTAAATCGCAGATCTTTCTCTGAGTGTCCCGCTTCTTTAAAGTGGCGGGATACCGGTAAATTCATCTTAGCCTTACGGATCGAATACCGATGTTGATTTAATCGGGTCTTGATGTCCCAAGTAGTCTCGCCCACGTACCAAAGGTTACACGGGCAGGATAATTGGTACACCACATGTGTCGTATCACATGTAAGGTATTGTTTAATCCTGATCGTACATCCCGAGGCAGGGTTGGTGAATGTATCACCTCGTATCATTAGGTTACAGTTAACACAATTATGACATGGGAAGCAACCCTTGCGAGTAGATCCAAAGAGACCAGTCGTCTTTTTCAAAGAACCGACATCGGATCTAACCAATCTGTCTCCTATATTGCTGTTCCTCCGATATGAGAATAGAGGCGGATGCTGAAACTCTTCTATATCCTCAAACCCATTGGACAATGTCCGCCAATGTTTCCTTAAAATTGAGGAAACATGGCAGCTATTGATATTAAAGTCTGAGACAAAAGGAATCCTGGGGCTTTTATCCCGAACTCTACCAGTGGCATCTGGATTCATGACCCGATGCACACTGGTAGAGAGCAACTTTCTGGGATATCCCCTTTTCTGAAATTTTTGTGTCATCTCTGCTAGTCTCGTATTCAATTGAGTAGGATCCTGCACAATACGGGTCACACGTAACAATTGGCTATGGGGAAGTGACTTGATCATTGTTTTGGGGTGATGGCTATCAAATCTCAGAAGATTATTCTGATCTGTAGGTTTCACATACAGATCCGTCACTAGAGAGTGGCCCCGAATGGTCACCTCAGTATCCAAGAACTGTATGTTGTTCTGGGAACATACTAGAGTGAATTTAACACTGGGATCCACCTCATTGAGATATTCATGAAATCGCGTGAGGTCCTCTGTGGCGCCCACCCACACCAAGAAGACATCGTCAATGTAGCGCCACCACCCCAGCACATGGCTGAAGTGGTGGCACCCATAGACGAACGTCGTCTCAAGATGGTCCATATAAATATTAGCATAGGTGGGCGCCACATTGGACCCCATCGCGACGCCCCGACGCTGTACAAAAAACTCATCCTGAAATAAAAAATAATTGTTTGATAAAACAAACTCCAACAAAGTCATAATGAATAACTGACATGGTAATGGATGGATAAGACCTCTTTTTTAGGCGTCGGTCCAACAGCACTGGAACCAGGAGGGGCGGAAGGCGCCAGCGCAAGTGGAGAAAAAGGGAGAAATCCCAGATCTCAGAGACTGAGGACTGCCAAAATGAAAACCTAGTGGTAAATATTTCGAAAATTACTTTAAATCCTGATCAAATGTCTGTTTTGAACAAAGGGTTATCCTTTTGTCCAATAGCAAAAACTAATTGGTTTAATGTGGAAATGGACTTGCATAGATTCTTCCGATCGATTAAGTTAAAAATTTGGTTTTCCAATCAGCAAAATAGGGGTCCTGTTGTTACTGAACATAGGAGTGAATTATCATTACAGAATGTGGGTTTATTCTTAAAAAGTGACTTTGATCCAGTGATCAATCACCCAGCCTTGGATGCGTTTATTATCGCAGTCAAGAGGGATATTGATCACCTTCAAACATCTTCTGTGGATCAGGTGTTGCCAGAGGGTAACATTACTACTCAGGAGATAAAGGCTATTAGGGACTTGTCCATGAACCACAGCCTCACCATCAAACCGGCTGATAAGGGTGGTGGGATTGTGGTCATGGACAGTGACTATTATATCTCCGAAATTAAATCTCAATTGGATGATGTGACTGTATATCAGAAGGTACAACAGGACCCTAAGTTCCACTTACTACGCAGGTTGAGGGACATATTGAATCATGCAAGGGATGAGGGTTTAATTGATGATAAACTCTTTTCTTATTTATACTGTGACAAACCGGTTACTCCCATATTATATACCTTGCCGAAAATCCATAAAGATTTGTCCAAACCCCCGGGGCGTCCTATCGTCTCGGGAAGGGGATCATTATTTTGTAATATAGCTATTTTTCTGGATAGGTTACTTCGCAATTTTGCGGTTTCGGCAAGGTCATATGTACGGGACACAGCCGATTTCTTGACAAAGATCCAAGATTTGAAGGTTCCTGATGGAGCTATATTGGCATCTTTTGATGTCTGTAGCTTATACACGTCAATTGAACATAACCTGGGACTTGATGCTGTCCAAACCAGGTTACGATCCACAAATTATTCATTACCATGTCAGTTATTCATTATGACTTTGTTGGAGTTTGTTTTATCAAACAATTATTTTTATTTCAGGATGAGTTTTTGTACAGCGTCGGGCGTCGCGATGGGGTCCAATGTGGCGCCCACCTATGCTAATATTTATATGGACCATCTTGAGACGACGTTCGTCTATGGGTGCCACCACTTCAGCCATGTGCTGGGGTGGTGGCGCTACATTGACGATGTCTTCTTGGTGTGGGTGGGCGCCACAGAGGACCTCACGCGATTTCATGAATATCTCAATGAGGTGGATCCCAGTGTTAAATTCACTCTAGTATGTTCCCAGAACAACATACAGTTCTTGGATACTGAGGTGACCATTCGGGGCCACTCTCTAGTGACGGATCTGTATGTGAAACCTACAGATCAGAATAATCTTCTGAGATTTGATAGCCATCACCCCAAAACAATGATCAAGTCACTTCCCCATAGCCAATTGTTACGTGTGACCCGTATTGTGCAGGATCCTACTCAATTGAATACGAGACTAGCAGAGATGACACAAAAATTTCAGAAAAGGGGATATCCCAGAAAGTTGCTCTCTACCAGTGTGCATCGGGTCATGAATCC
This sequence comes from Bufotes viridis, assembly GCA_033119425.1. Lineage (NCBI taxonomy): Eukaryota > Metazoa > Chordata > Amphibia > Anura > Bufonidae > Bufotes > Bufotes viridis. The sequence goes on along the minus strand of CM065593.1, from coordinate 384,811,835 downwards.
AGATGCCACTGGTAGAGTTCGAGATAAAAGCCCCAGGATTCCTTTTGTCTCAGACTTTAATATCAATAGCTGCCATGTTTCCTCAATTTTAAGGAAACATTGGCGGACATTGTCCAATGGGTTTGAGGATATAGAAGAGTTTCAGCATCCGCCTCTATTCTCATATCGGAGGAACAGCAATATAGGAGACAGATTGGTTAGATCCGATGTCGGTTCTTTGAAAAAGACGACTGGTCTCTTTGGATCTACTCGCAAGGGTTGCTTCCCATGTCATAATTGTGTTAACTGTAACCTAATGATACGAGGTGATACATTCACCAACCCTGCCTCGGGATGTACGATCAGGATTAAACAATACCTTACATGTGATACGACACATGTGGTGTACCAATTATCCTGCCCGTGTAACCTTTGGTACGTGGGCGAGACTACTTGGGACATCAAGACCCGATTAAATCAACATCGGTATTCGATCCGTAAGGCTAAGATGAATTTACCGGTATCCCGCCACTTTAAAGAAGCGGGACACTCAGAGAAAGATCTGCGATTTAGGATCCTAGAAGGTATCCCTATATTGAGAAGGGGTGGAGACAGAACAGCTCTTTTGAAAAAACGTGAATTATATTGGATTTACACTTTAAAAACCTTGAGACCACATGGACTTAATGTGGAGTTTAGGGTGACATAATCTGTATTGCCATTCTGCACCTTCTTATTTCTCTGACTCTTACTTTGAGAAAAATTATTTACACGTGCCTTGTCTAAAAAATACTATTTTTCTCTTTTTTAGAGATACCAGTTTGCCATAAAGAAAGTTATGAACCTGGAGCATGAGAAGATGCAGGACGCGATTTTTTATTTTTGTATATATCTGCGATTATTTGTAATTTGGCTGTTTCCATGGGCAATGTTACTTACATGGGACGGCGGCGGCTATATGTTTTTGACATTTGATTTCCTAGTTGGGACGTCTCTCTTTGGTTTCCTTTTGGGTGTATAATTCGGGATCTGACTGGGGACCGGGGTCGCTTGCTGCGATCCACGATCTCCCTGCTCTAATAGGACAGCCGTTTTTCGCTGCGGGGGATCGCGGCGTGATGGCATGTCCCCGATCTCTATATAACACCATCGGAGTGTCTGATATTGAGGTGCACCATCATGGTTTGACACACTGGGTGGCTGCACTCTACTTTTGACTCTGTGTATTTTCTTACCATATATGATAGCGTCCCGATTACTAGGAGGCGTGTTCATGTCACGTCATGTCACTAGGAGGCGTGTCTATGTCACGTCACTGAAGTTCGGATTCTGCGCATGTTCGCGGGAGGCCACGCCGTCCATGTTTGTTTCTGGCCCGGGTAACTAGATTCTCTGACGAGACCATTCTTTGGATCTCACGAGACTACGCCAGTTTGGCGCATGCCCAGTGCATTGATACCCACGCTCAGCGGACCGGCTATTCACTCATGCTCCAAGTATGTTTTTAACTAACTTTTTTCACTCATCAATTGTAATCAGGTGTATTTGATCAATTAATTTCACAGGATTATGGATTTATATATGAATAGTACACTGTATGGATAAAACACTTAACACGGGTTTTGTTATAATGTTTATAATATGTGACACAATCATGTTACTGAATTTTTTATATTATGGTTTATTGCTGGTTTGATATTTTGATTTAATTACATTAATCACTGCTTTAATGGCAACATTATTGAAGGCACTATATATTTTGGCATTTCAACACGTGTGAACATGGCTTGACAAAGGCTCCATTGTGAGAGCTGAAACGTTGCTACTGCTTTTGGGTTAATAAACCACATTTTTACCACGACATCCGGAGTGCTGCCTGCCGTTTCTTCATTATATATATATATATATAATATATATTATATATATATATATGTATATGTATCAATATTCGAAAAATGGGAGCACTGCAAAAAAAAATAAAAAATGAGAAAATCAAACTTGGAGGTGCAAGCCAAAGGACTAGACAACATGTAATCCAAGATACCGTATTTTCGCTTTATAAGATGCTCTTTTTCTCCCCAAAGGTGATAGCGCGGCGCAGGCTGGAGATGATAGGGGAGCGTGACTTCTGCCAGAGGTGGAGAGGAGCCGCGGCGCAAGAGGTAAGAGGAATTTTTATTTTATTCTGATCTGAGGTCTGATGGTTCTGGCAAGGAACTCTGATTGGGGGGTCTGACATTGGGGGCTGATCTGAAGTCTGATGGGGGACTGAAACAAAGGGCTAATATAAGGTCTAAAGGGGGCCTGACATGGAGGGCTGATATGGGGGTCTGATGTGATGTCCTGATATGGGGGTCTGATGTGATGTCCTAATATGGGGGTCTGATGTGATGTCCCGATATGGGGGTCTGATGTGATGTCCTGATATGGGGGTCTGATGTGATGTCCTAATATGGGGGTCTGATGTGATGTCCCGATATGGGGGTCTGATGTGATGTCCTGATATGGGGGTCTGATGTGATGTCCTGATATAGCGGTCTGATGTGATGTCCTAATATGGGGGTCTGATCCGATGTCCTGATATTTTTGGGGTCTGATGAAAAATATTTTCCTCCTCTAAAACCTGTGGTGCGTCTTATCATCGGGTGCATCTTATAAAGCAAAAAAGACAGTATATAAAAATGAAAAAGGGCAGCACTCTCAAAGAAAAATAAAAAAATATATATATATTTATTCAGCCATGTGGTCGCAAAGTTTTAGCTCATCAATAGATCAGACCAGCGCATGCACACAATTAAATCTACAGATTTTAATAGAGCAACCTGGTGCACAAAAAAATTTGTTGTCTGGCGTATATAAAAATCTTGGCGGAAACATACATGTACGGAGACACTGAATGATCAAACTAACATCTCTTACATAAAACAATGAAAACAAAAAAACGTAAGCGCATCTGAAAGTGTGAGGTGTCAGTAGTGAGGGGAGAAGAGTTCTTTAAGAATGGCTTAATGATTCCTACGGAACATAAATTAATTCCTCCACGCGATGAGATCAGAGCACTGGCCAGAATCCAGCTTCTTCTGACTTGCAGACATCCACCAAAGCCGTCGTACAGGTATCATGAAAAAAAAAATCTAGGACAGGTTCTTAAGGAGAATGTGCCACTGATGCCAAAAAATGTGATCGCAGACAACAGCGTGCTTCATTACATTCTTCCTTACACCTGCGCAGGTTTCTACACAAATACAAAACCGACAAGCAGAAGCTCAGTGGTAAATTTAGGTAGACACAAAAAAAAGTCTACAGATTATTTTACAAAGGGAAGAAATTCAATTCCTTCCGTGTGGGTAGAGTAGAAAATACAGAAAGTCCTTTTTTTTTTTTTTTTTTTTTTAAGGTTAAGAAAAAAAATAAAATGTTATATTGAGCACATAAAAAAGAGAAAATATGATCAGTGCATTTCCAATAGTTGCTCTATAATCCATATATTGCATTAGGATACCATAAATCAGTCTACCTACTACTAAAAATCTGACAGTAGGATTTATATAGTCACACGTTGGTGCAGGACAGTCAACCGTGTTAGCAAGAGCAATTAAAACTTTATACTAAAGGACCTGCCACCACAGAATGCAATGCAATCTGCAGGCAGCATGTTATAGAGCAGGAGGAGCTGAGCAGAACTGTACATATTTCAGTGGGAAAAGACTTAGTAAAACTTGTAATTTATACATTTATAGATAGTTTTTTTTTCCTGAATTTAAGAAAACCCCTGTGAACAGCGATCAGTGACTGACAGCTCTCTATGTATATACACTTACACAGGGAATTCTATCACTGATAACACCTCCCCCGTGTACAGCTATCAGTGACTGGCCGCTATCTCTGTATACGCATTTACACAGAAAATGCTATCAATTAGGGCTGCAGCTATCGACTATTTTTGTAATCGAGTATTCTACCAATTAATCCAACGAATAATCGAATACTCTAATAACAAAAAACTAATAACAAGAACGTTCTTCTTTATAAAAACTCATCAGCCCCCCTCCCCCGTGCCATCAGCTTACCCCCCATGCCATTAGGCTGCCCCCATGTCATCAGCTTCCCCCCAGTGCCATCAGCTGCGCCCTCACACGATACAAACGAATCCTCAATGCAAAAAATTTCCATTGAGGATTATTTTGTGTCCAGTTACTCCATTCAAATCGAGTAATCGTTTCAGCCCTGCTATCAATCACGAATAACACCTCCCCCGTGTACAGCTATCAGTGACTGCCCGCCATCTCTGTATACACATTTACACAGAGAATGATAACACTTCCCGTGTACAACTGAGGTCAGAAAAGCAGAGATAAATAAATATATTAAGCATAAATAGTTCTAAAAACAATTCTAAAACAAGTCCACTTTACTTATACTTATGTGTCCTGATCATCAGGTCCTCTCCATATCGGAAATTGAATCTTTCAAAAACTGAACTACTAGTGTCTTCTCCATCTACTAACCCACCTACACCTTATATCTCCATCAGTGTGTGGCAGCACGTGTCAGTCTTATGTTTGACACTGATCTTTCCTTTACCCCTATATTCAATCTCTTACCTGCTTATGCCGCCTGCCCCTCAAAAACAGTTCTAGAATCTGCCCCTTTCATACTGTGGAAAAAGTAAAGACTCTCATTGCTGCTGTGATCCATTCCAGCCTTGATTACTGTAACTAATTACTGATTGCCCCCCCTCCCTCACCAGACTGTCCCCTCTCTAATCTATCCTGAATGCAGCAGGGGTCACCTATCTGTCTAACCGCTACTCCGATGCCTCCACACTGTCCAGTCATTGCACTGGTTGCCCACACAGCACAGAATTCAATTTAAACTACTCATTCTCACCCACAAACCTCTCCACAGTGCTGCACCCCTACATCTCCTCCCTCATCTCTGTCTACCACCCTACCTGTGATCTACGTTCAGTCAATGACTTACGACTGTAAAATATATTCACGGCACTCTGTGGTTGTTGATGCAAGGTTATTTATTAATCAAGTATGCCATTGGTGTACAGTTGGCCGTGAATATATTTTACACTTCATTGGGGATATCTCCCGTCACTGTGCACCTGTATCTCTGGTGGATGTGCCGACCAATTGCACATAATGACTTACGACTGACTTCCACCATGATCTGAACCTCTCACTCCGGCCTCAAAGAGACTTATCCCAAGCTGCACCAGTTCTCTGGGATGCCCTACACCAAGAAATTAGGTTAATTCATAACATCTACAGTTTTAGGCACTCCCTAAAAAGACATCTCAAACGTGACCAGGGCATCTGGACGCGCTAAAACCTGGAAGCACGCATTTCAGGGTGTGGATCGGGGGGAGCCGGATGCAGTGTGCGGCAGCCCCTGTCTTTCTGTGTGACAGGACGCTGCTGCGCATTAGTTCCTATGGAGCCCCTGTCTGTGGCAGGACTCCATAGGAACATAGTATATGAAAGAGGAAATCTAATGAATAAAAGTTATACTTCCCAATAAGAACTATATAAAAAAAAAAAGTGTAAAAGAAAATTTGCAAAAATCTTCTCTCTTTCCCGAAAATGAAAATAAAAAACATAAAAATAAAAGGATACATATCATGGGCATTGCCATGTGCGAAAACCCCTGAACTATTAAAATAGAAAAGTATTTATCCCATACGGAAAACAGCAAAACAGAAAAAAAAAGTCAAAATTACCGATTAACATTTTTGTGGTTGCTTCCCCTCCCACAAATTTTTTAAAAAAAAACAGTGATCAAAAAGCCAAGATTATATGTGTAAGCGTATATAAAGTCAGAGCACTGGCACATACATATAACCCAACTTACGTAGAGGCGCTCCTTCCCTTGACGCCTTAGGAAGGTCCTTGGTAATCAATCCCTGTATACACTATGTAAATTTAAACATCAGCACCAAAGCTTCTGCTTTTGCATTAGAAACCCACAAACTCTGTACCTTTGAGCCTTTTGGCATTGCAGTCTCATCAACCAGCAGGCGCAGGATGTTACAAGACACCAAAATCACAGAGAAGGACTGAAAGAAAAGATACAAACCAGTGACTAGACTTTACCGGCAGCTAAAACGACCATAGAGTTCTTATTCTACGGAAGGTTTGGTACAATATGGTTACCGTTGCAATGAGGAGCAGTATCATTACAGCTGGATAGATCAGGTTCCTCTCCCAGGCAGAAGCTTTCTTTCGTCTTTCTTTAAAAACAGAGGGACAAACAAAACCATATAAATTATAGTAAGAAACTTGCTACCACAAGCTCACCGAAATGTAAGGAGTCACCAGCTAGCTACTAACAGGCACAAAAAAACGGATATAATTTTGGAGAGATATTTTTTATCAAATCATATATTTTCTAACCAAGCTTTGATTTCATAGCTTTTGCATTCATAAGATCATGTTCAATCCTCTTCGTATTGTAGTCTACTGCAGAATTTCCTCCTGTAGAAAAAAAAAAATCACGATCTTAGCGCTTCATGTGCATATATCTACAAACGCCACTGATAAGATCACAAGACTGAGCTTACCAAGGTTCAGGTACCACTAAACCCTATATCTGTATGAGCAGGTTATTAGATGTTCATGCAGCAAAGCACATTAGGAAGGCACACATACAGCATCATATACAATTGGTTAATGACGTGTTGGGGAATGGCTCTGGGACAGCCATAGAATTAAAGGGGTTGTCCAGGATTAGAAAACATGGTGTCCTTGTCCACGGGTTGCGTCTTGTATTACAGCCTATCAATCAGGTTTAGCAATGTTTCTAGAAGAGAGCAGCCGTGCTCTGCTATCCTTGAACAACCCCTTTAAGCTGCTTTGGCTATGCATCCTTCACATCTGAGCCATGACAGCAATATGTTTTAGAACGATCTCAACAAATCTTGATAGACGCCACAGACCTATAATGATGGCCGTCAGATTTTCATCAGAATGAGGGAAATTTTGGACGGCAAGAACAGTGCTGCAGACTATGGCGAATTAGCATTTTGTAACATTACATACTGACAAAATGATAGCTGATCATATAGCGTCTAAAAGGCCAATATGGCTTCACTTTCATTGTCAATTCTGCAGATAATATCAAATATCTAAAATGTAAAACTTGAGAATGACCATCGCTTTAACTTCTGTATTACTCACACAAAGTAATAGAAAATGAATCCAGGATGAAAATATTCTTAGGCTGCTAAACACGTCCAGATTCTGGAGTCTTTACTCTAAAAACTTGTCCCAGTCTGGGTCAATAAACCCCTGGTCAGGCCAAAATACACATCTTGAATCTGGACTCTAGAATCCAGTCCTAAAGGGATTTCCCATCTGAAGCATTAAAGGGCATCTGTCAGCAGATTTGTTCATATGATACTGGCTGACCTGTTACATGTGCACTTGGCAGCTGAAGGCCTCTGTGTTGGTGCCATGTTCATATGTAAGTGAGCCTCTAGGAGGAACGGGACATTGCCATTACATAGCCAAGAGAAAAAACTGCGATACCCCGCACCACTGAGAAGACGGCTTGCTGTAACTGGCTCCATGTAAACAATGCATCACTTGCAGCCCCATTAAGGAGGTGCCAAGAGTGGGACCACCATGAGGTATGACAAACATTTATAATGTGCTTTTGTCACATGGAGCGCTGCGTGGCTGGGGTGACTCCATGGGAAGTCAGAGGCTGCCATATAGGCACTCATTCCCAACACACACCTCACCCTGGGGTCAATTTCGTAGATGCCAATTTGCATATTTGTATATTTTTGGAGTGTGGGGGAAACCCACACAAACACGGAGAGACCTACAAACTCTATGCAGATGTTATCCCTGGTTGGATTTAAACCAGTGCTAAACCACTGAGCCACCGTGCTATCCTGAGGATAGACCATCAATATCCTGATCCTGGAAACGCCTTTTAAGTCAGAATTGGCATTAATCAAGGCACCAGAATATCTCAGAGAAGTGCCCATTATCTTGTGTCAGAATAGTCTAGTCAATAGATCAAATCGGTAGACATGGCTTGCATGGACTAGTTCTAATTCTCCACACAAACCACAAAGCAGCTCATTTAAGGTCAATTTAACTGTATTATTCTGTTTTTCTTCCAGCCCCAACATTGGGGTTTCGTACCTCAAAGGAAACAGTAAGAGTATCTATTTGCATTCCCTTCGGGTGATTGGCATCTCTACACCAATTAGTTTGAAATTACACTGTTACTAGCATGCAATAAAAACAGCACCTTTCATCTTTGTTAACTTTGCAAAGATACCGTCTAACTCAATAACTTTGATCAAATCCACATTTTTGATCCTGCCACGCCCGTCTCTGCGGATTTTGGAAAATCAATAGCTGCAGGCATTTTTTTTCTAATTTAATATACAGACAAAAAAAATCTTCCTTTGCTTTATTCTTCTCAATAAAAAAAAATAAAAAACAACCCGATGCTAGATGTGAAATTTAAGATGTTGGAAAGTTACCTTCTCCAATCTTGATTTTGGGGGAGTTGCATAGACAAATCAAGACTCTTGATTGTGCTAGCTAGCTGAAAGCCAACCTTTGGGTGCGGAGCAAGATGGCACATAATTATACATTTTGCTATAGAGCTGAAACTTCCTATGTATAATTTGGGTGTAATTAGATATTAAGGAATTCACTGGGGTTAATCAAAAGGCAAAGTGTCAGGGATTTGTTTGTGTACAAGATAAGCGCTGACATTCCTGATGTTTTACAGCATTGCGTTATAATCATTTTCTGAGCACAGAGTTAATTGTAATGCTATACTCCTAGGCTGCAGAATTACATGTTCACCTTCACTTTGTCCATCCCAGGTCACTTACTACATACGTGAAGTTAGCAAAAGCTTACGGATTACTTACTTAGGTTTCCTACATGAGGACTTATCCCACAGAAAACAAAAGACCCAACGGATGTTTAAATCTGATTTTATACTAATATATATATATATTTATTTATATATAGTCCTGCGCTATAAAATATTACCTAAATGAATTCTTAGTTCACACAGTCTTGCACAAACAGAATATCCTTGCTAAGAAATACTCATACCTTGAAAACTACATTATATGACATTTATTCTGCAATTTCCTTTTGCATCCATTTCCCCAAAGGCCAACTCCAGCCCGTCACATAGGGATTATGTGGGCTGTCCAGCCCCATGACATTTTTTACCTTGCCTATCCACTACCGTTCCTATGCTGCCGTTTTGCGGGTCCACTACCAGTCTCTGCTGACCCTGCTCCAGTGCTGACGTGCCTACTGGACGCATGACCACTGTAGCCAATCACTGGCTGTAGCAGTGTTGTGGCAATACCACTGAGGTCACCTCTGCGGTCAGCGACTGATTGCAGTGGTCCTGTGTTGTGTTGACACATTATCGCTATAGTCAGATGAGCAGAGACCAGCGGGAGACCATAAAAGTGTTTGCATGGGAGTAGCAAGAGATTTGTAAAGTGGAAACGATACAGTACAAGGCTCTGTTCATACTATTATCATGGCTTCCCTTTGAAATGAAGTTGTGAGACCCATTGTCAGATACTGATGAATCCAGAAGGAGTACTATATGGCTCCATCGGTTTGCATAAAAGTTCTTTCATCAAGAATAGCGCTACATTCTTGCCGGCAAACATACCAGAATCCCCGATTTACTGGCAAGAATGCAAGTGTAAAGGACAGAGGATAAAAAGGATAACACAACTGAATTATAGATCTTATCATCAATCATAGATTTTGGACCTTAGAGGAAAAGAAAATAAGAAATGTGCAATTTACCAGTTACCCTTTAAATTGGCTCTCCATCTATCGGTTATATATAAAGACTGTTCATGGGTTGGCGGAGGACATATTTAAACGGTCAATAACTTTTCACATAACTTTCCATCAATAGTACATTTGAAAATAATTAACTTTGTACGGTATATTTTCAGAGAAAAATGCCTCTTTCTCTGCTTATCAGCTCCCACTTTTCTGAACTAACATTCTCTCTGAGAGAACGCTCACTGATGCTCAAATTACAGCTGCAAATAGGAGTGAGCTGCAGCAAGAGAGACACAGGCGGACACAGAGGCTGCAGCAGCAAATTGTATGTGTTCTCTCATCCCAAGTGCTTTACTTACTTCTATACTGCTCAGTATTTCACTATAATGTCATATGTGCTGCTTCTAAGTGATTCTGAGTTGGGGAGCAGAATCTTGAACCTTCTGTTTTCTCCATATCCTGTGTATAGGAAACAACATTGCACCCACCCACCAGCTCTGGTCAGGTTATCCTGAAAAGTCATCTGAAAGTGTAGGTACACTTTTTAAAGGCCTGTCCCAGTCCCTGGTCCTTATTAAAAAGATCTACCAAATGAAATTTCTAAAATATTTTTAAAGTGCAATAAAGCTGGAAAACCTGCTAAGATCCTCTACGCTAATAATTAATTGAGAAATTACAAGTCCAAAGCCTGAGGCTGCACTACAGAAAGCTTCTGATAAAATCTGCCCCTTTTGTCAGATGCAATGAGTTCTGAGAATACAGGGGTGAGAAAATTCACTGTCCACTGATACAAAAGTGCATAAAGTCATCTAACATTGTACAAATAACAATCAAACATCCAATCCTCTGCTATGGTGGAGAAAATTTAGCAATGAGTATACTTGGTTTTCCTTCAGTACCCATAAAATCACAAGTAAAATGGAAAGTAAAAACCACTTGGTAAAGGTCTTCATCTTCGCATTAGCATGCAAGTGCCAGAGTAATATCAGCATCTTCCTTTGATTAATACGTCCACTGATAAAGACACTTTGGGCTTTGCTGACTAGAGTGGCAGCGAGTAATCCTTCAGTGAATTCAGAACAAAGTACTAATGTACAGCCACTCAGAACGTAGAGCTTTGTAGTGACAACATCAGATTAACATTTTCTTGCCTATCAGACGGTAGATGTGGAGTTCTTATAACATTATAGTCAGTAACCCTCTGGCCACCTGCAGGGAACATTTGAAAGTCCTCAACTTATTGGATGTATGTTTTAATTAATAGAGGTGGTCCTCTGTTCAGGATCCTCAATCTTTGGCCCGAGTGGAACATTTATCAAGAGCATCTCTGGAGGACCTGTGTAATACCTGGGATGCCCGTGGTCGCGTCCTATCTCTATGGTAACTAGGCTTCAAATGCAGGAGCGTCGGGCAATCTTAGGGAACGCCAGCATGTCCAGCATTATCCTGGTTACTGCTGATTTCTTGCCTGTATTTCTCTCTCTGCATCTGCCTGACGATTTGGACCCTGATGTGACTTCTTGATATTGACCCGGCTTTGGTATCATATTGCACTTGTCTTCTGATTTTGGCTCTGATTGTCACTCTTTGGATTTGGACCTGGTCCATTTGTTACAGTTTAGTCTGCTGCTTCTGGTGTATTTTTCCTTGAGTCTGTTTGTCACTATGTTTGTTATTTTGATCCTTTCTTTGCTCCCTGCATAGACCCCAGCACTCAGTCAAGTAGGGACTGTCGTAGAGTTGTTTCGATACCAAAATTTGGATTCGGTATTGATACCATAAAAAAGTATTGCGATACTCGATACCACGCGAAAAAAATAAAACACAAAAAAAAGTCACATGCATTCCACATTTTATGGAACCGCTTGGGCCATAATACAACAGTCCTATCCTATTTTTTGGGGGGACAAGGCGACTAAAAGAAAATGGCGAATCGTGTAGTTTTTATTTTAATTTTTTTTTTTTTCTTTAACGGTGCGGGCGTTCACCACATAAAAGAGGATTTTTTTGATAGTTTGGACTTTTCGGACGCGGCGATTTGCAATATTTTATTTATTTATTGTTTATATATTTTATATGTAAAATTGGGAAAGAGGTGATTTATACTTAATATTTTGGTGTACTTTTTTTTTTTACTTTTTTTTTTTTTTTTTACAGTTTATTTATTAACTTGGGAACCCTTAGGGGCTAGAACCTGGGATCATTTTCATCTTATTCACCCTAATAGAGCTCTATTAGAGTGAATAGGATCTCGCACTTTCCCTGCTGCCCTGTGCACAGTACACACAGCAGCAGGAAGCTGACCATGGTAGCCAGGACTTCAGTAGCGTCCTGGTTGCCATGGTAACTGATCGGAGCCCCAGCATTACATGGGGCTCTGATCACTGCCACCAACGAGGAGGAGGTGAGGGGACCCTGTGGCCACTGCCGCCAATGACTTCAATATTGGGGGGGGGGGGGCACTGGCCACTCTAATCTTTAATACTGGGGACAGGGGGCGACTGGCCACCAATGTTTTACTGGGGGCACACTGGCCACCAATACCATTCATATACAAAGGCAGGCAGCAGGAATACACTGCCGGCACCTGCCTGTGACCGAGCGCTGCAATCCCCGGCAATTGAGGGGTTAACTGCCGTGGATTGCAGCGCTCAGTGACAGGCAGATTTCAGGGATTGAATGTTCCCCACCGTGGCAGTCTGCCCCGCTTACACAGGCAACCCATTGATGTGAATGGGCACTATGTACTATTTCAGTTTTCTTGAGGTGGCGCTGCACAGAAACAGAACATTATTGCTGATGGCTGAGGTCCCAGCTTATTATTAAAGGACTCTTCTAGCAAGTTAGGATTGTCCAAAGTAGACAACCCCTTTAACTTTGGCCAGATCTGCAGGCTTCTCACATTTTGCCTATATGGAAGCACAGCAACCCTGCGGCCCCACACCATGGTGTCGTTTCTGTTGGAAAAGTTCCTGTGATTTCATACAGGGGTATAGCATGGTTCCCTTCACAATAAGTAAAAGTACCACAAATTAGAACTGTAATAACACAATAGTTCAGAATTGAAAGTCTCTCTCTACAAATGATGTCATTCAACCTTTCACTAGTTAACAACGTTCTACCACAGGATCAGTAAATCACAAATCTAGAAGTCAAATCAGAAAATGTCCTATTGATATTATAATATACATTTCAGAGCCAGGCTCTGTTCTCCTGAGCATCATGGTTTTCAATTATAACTGTCCGATGCATGAAACTAGTCACTAATGAGCACCACTGACTTGTTGTCTCATCACCGACAACCCGTATCATCTGGAAGAAAGCCGCTGAAACAGCCAATTCTGCTGGTGGAGGTCTACTGCATTTCATACTCCCTGCAGCGGCTCCCTGTGCTGGTTTATAGGCTCAGGACCCCTTGTATAATGCCTATTTGTCCTAAGAGAGCACATGGACTGGGGTTGTCTTCTTCAGTCAGTCGAGAATTTTGTATTTTTAACAAAAAGAATTGCACCATAGACTGCGCTATAAAAATACCATAGAGCCTGACGAAAACACTGCCTGTGATTAACAACCCAAGTCTGAACAGAATCTTACGAGGTTCCATCATACAGATATATATTATAAATATTTACATTTCTGCGGTTTTACTAATCCATTTAAAATACATTCTTCACATTTCCTGGATAGGCAACGTCCTCCATTGAGTTCTACAGCACAACATATGAACCCAAGAAGGATTTACAACTATTGCTTTACTTGGTTCTTGACCTCTAATACCTCAATGACCTTAAAACAACTTAGGATAACATTTTGCAGGCACATTATTCCCTGTTGCACCAGGCATTGTTCACTCAGGAGACAATCCATTGTCAATGGCTGCAGGAAATGAAAACAAGTGTGTGATGACAACCGGTCCTCTTCTGACATCATCTAAGTAACTCGTCCTTTCACCAACTGAAAATATTTAGTACATAAGGTTAAAGTCAAGGGAACTAATGGTGCTCCATTCGGAAGAGCTTTCATCACTGGGAAACAGGTGAACTGAAGTAGAAAGTAGAAGTGGCAAATCTGATCATTCATATGATAATGCACATTTGTGCACACCATTTCATCGGAGCAGCAAGGCTGGTTTCTTCCTCGGCCCTTTATGCTGTCCGGTTTCACAGTCTCGGCACGTCTCAGTGTGGGATTCGTTTTTGCTGAGCAATCCTCTATTGAAGGAGTACTAAATCTTGCCTGTGTGCTGATGTAATTGATGTTTTAGCTTCTCATTAATTAGTAAGATGATGTAAGTCATAATTAGCTATAGTCATTAACCACAAATTCCACTTCTGACTTCTTTTTCATATATTCACATACTGAAACGTAACTAAGGTTTTTTTTTCACCCAATGCATTGACTTCCAAATATATTAGGTTTTAGACAAACACAGTTGAAGCCCTTCAATATTAATGCTACCTGCACGTGTTACGGATTACACGCGTTTTTTTCTGAGCGGATTCTGAAGCCTATGAACCTGACTGACCTGTTACATGTGCGCTCGGCAGCTAAAGGCATCTGTGTTGGTCCCATGTTCATATGTCTCTGCATTGCTGAGCTAAATTATGTTTTAATATATGCAAATGAGCCTCTAAGAGCAACGGGGGCGTTACAGTTACACCTAGAGGCTCTGCTCTCTCTGCAACTGCTGCACCATCTTTTGCTTTTCGGAAGCATGGCCCAAAAAGCTTACGGAAGCGCTTCCATAGGCTTCCGGTTCGTGCCTCCGTTCCGCATCTTATCTTGAGGACTGAGGACCCATTCAAATTCAAATATGCAAATAAGCCTCTAAGAGCAACTGGGCGTCACCATTACACCTAGAGGCTCTGCTCTCTCTGCAACTGCTGCACATGTCCTATCTTTTGCACTTCGGAGGCATGTACTAAAAAGCTCACGGAAGCGCTTCTGTGGGCTTCTAGTTCCTGCCTCCGGTCTGCGTCTTACCTTGAGGACTGAGGACCCATTCAAGTCAACGGGTCCACATCCGCGATTCGGGATTCACATGGCCCATGCCTGTACATCGCAGAACCACTGTCTGCAGTCTGCAATATGGAAACGGACAGTCTACCGTCATGAGAATAGACCCTAACAGCAACGCCCCCGTTGCTCCCAGAGTCTCATTTGCGTATATTAAAACATCATTTTTCTCAGCAATGTGAGCACATATGAACATGGGACCAACACAGATGCCTTCATCTGCCATACCCGCTTTTCATTTTTTACATCAATCATGGCACAAACCCTTTAAGTCCTGGATAATAATAGGATATTAGGCAGCTGTGAAGTTGAAATATGTGCATGAAAATCTGAATATCCATTTCTACAAATTATAATTGTTGCCTCCGCCATGCGGGGGGAATTGCTTTCATTCACGGAAGACATACTGATGAAATATAGTCATTCACCTTGGCTTTATTCACATTTTCAAGAATGGTTTAATCCGTACATTGCTGCCTGTATTATGAAGGTGACAGGGGCAGTTCAATCACTAATGGGCTGTTCCTGTAAAGGCTAGGGGTGACCTCCGCATAAGAACACAACAACTTGTATCAATCATAATTTTTCAATTTCTAAATCAAGGACTTTCAACTTCACAAAAGGAGCCAAGATATGTGAAATGTGTGCCTAGACACAAGCAGATAGTGGTGAGTGGCGAGTGCGCAAACAATCCTGGTGACTGCTCAGCAGACAGGACCATGAACTTAAATATTTTTATTGGGTTTTCCAAGATTGTAAAGCCTGGGTACCTGTAATTTCATATCGCTTTTAACATTTCATATTGACAATGCTTTGATGGCGGGGGGTCCAGGTGATGAGATCCACACCAATCACTGAAATGAAGGGGCAGAAGTGCTCAGCTGAACCTCAGAGAGGTGGGTATAGTACACACTCAAGTCACATTATTATGACCACCAGCTAATATCCAGGTTAACCGCCGTGTGCAGCACGGACAGCAGCTAGACGGCTGGGAGTGACTCAGTAAGGTCCTGGTAGGTTGTCAAAGGTATCTGGAGCTACGTTGACTGCATTGCATCCCACAGCTGCTGAAGGTTGCTTTGGGGAGGATCCATAGAGTGAACATGACGATCGAGGTGGTCCCACAGATGCTCAATTGGGTTCAAATCTGGGAAATTAGGGGGCCAGGGTAGTACTTGGAAGTCTTAGTCATGCTCTTCCAACCAATGTCGGACATTTCTAGCCATGTGACATGTCGCATTGTCTTGCTGAAAGATCTCATCTACCCCAGGGAAGACAATTAGCATGTATGGGTGTACGTGATCTGCAAGAATGGATCCATACCCAAATCTGTTGAGAGTGCCTTCCACATGGATGAGTGGACCCAATGAATTATATGAAAACATTCCCCAGACTATAACGCTGCCACCATCATCTCGTGTTCTTCCAGCAATGGTTGCAGGTAGGGCTGAAACTATTAAATCGAGTAATTCGACACAAAAAATCCTCGATGCAAAGATTCGTTTGTGTCATGTGACCATGGAGCGGGAGTGAAGCGCTTGCTATTACTCACAGCTCCGTGGTCACCCGCAAGCCCGCCGCACTGTACTGTAATCAGAATCTGAATGATGTTAACTACCTGGCGCAAGGAGGCAACATCGCAGCCAATCATACAGCGTTCAAGCCTCTGTCACGTTCTGTTTTACCCAATGAGAGCCAAGCTAACAGTTTGCATTCCTGCCGCCAATCAGAGGAGGGCTTATGGTTTGGCTCGAGTTTTGAATACGGTTGATGGCCGCTGTTGGAGCTGATTTGATGGATAAGTGGCACCTGTCGGCAGTAGTGTGCTCCCGGTGACGCCGCCTGTATCGCACACCTCTGACGAGTAACTATTTACGTGTCAAGATACTGGGGCTGGCTTTCTGACTTGCTTGTACTGGGAGCAGTCGGACAGAGGTGGGTGAGTACCGGTCACTGCATGGTATAGGCCGTGTACGCAGCTCTGTGTCCTCTGGCTGTCCACACCTGTCAGTCACAGTGACCTCCACTGATTGCTGTGGAGCACATTGATACTGACAGTGCATGCCCAGAAAATTCACATTGGTGGCATGGGAAAGGTTTATGAACTCTGCTGTCACTATGTCACACTTTTTTTGAGACCTCTGCTTGCTTTAAATTCATGGTGATTTTTATTTTTTCTTTAGGTAGGAGGCTAAAAATCTAAGCTCAATGAAAATGGTGTTTATTTATATTATAGAAAATGATGGCATATCTCTAAGCCATGGCTTCCTCATCTGGGGGCTCTGACTACTGGGGGCCCCTGATCTGGTGGTCACAGAAGCATCACAGTGCAGTGAATTACACTGATGGCACTGGGGGACAGTGGAGCTGATGGCACTGAGGGGAAATGATGCACTTGGGCTGATGGCAGGGGGTCTGATGAGTTTTTTTTAAAGGAAAACAGTCTATTTATCCATTTTTTCTTATTCGATTACTTGATGAATCGTAAAAAATAATCGATAGAATACTCGACTAATAAAATATTCATTTACTGCAGCCCTAGTTGCAGGCTATTTGCTCTTTGATGTTTCTGGCCTGACGCGGTAAAGTCCATCCATTCAATGAAGCAGAAAATGTGACTCATCGGAGAAGACAACCCTTTGTCAATCAGTGGAGGTCCAATTCTGATTGAACACTACTGCTGTGAAAATTGAAGCCTTTTCTGCTGATGCAACTTCGTGGGCAGAGGTGCAGTGACCATCCGTTTGCTTCGAACCCCATACACAGTAGGGTTGGCAGAACTCTTGTTTTAGACATGCCTGGTAGCCCCCTGGTTCATTTTGGTGCTGAGCTGCTCAACTGTTGCATCTCGATCCGTCCTCGTGCTCCTTCATAGCGGACGTTCACATCTCACATCAATGGCACATGGCGCTCTGCAGTTTCCACGTCACTTATGCAGTGGTATCACTTGTCCACTCTCCATACACTTAGCATGTGAACAGTTCAGAAACTGCGCAGTTTCAGAAATACTGCCACCCTTGGCCCGAAAGCCAAAAATGATCCCTTTGTGCAGCTCTGATAAATCGCCCCTTTTACCCATGATGGATATGTGTGCAGACAGCCTATCACACACCTTATATACCCACCAAGCCAGCTCACCACACGTGACTTCCTTCATGATCTACCCGCTGCTGACATTGAAAGTAGGATGTGGTCATAATAATAGGACTTGACCATGTATATATTTTATATAACACCAACAGATTTCATAGCACTGTAGATATAATTACTGTACCACTCACACCAGCCACGGTCTTTCAACACATTTACACATGGGCGATTTCATACTAAGCCAATCTGACCTATCAATCAGCTTTTTTTTTAGAGTTTGGGAGGAAGTCAGAGTTACCAAATGGAAACCCAAGCAAACCAATGCAGATGTTGTCCTCAAATCGAAAGTCATAACTACTGAGCCTCTCTGTAACTATGTACACCCCGCTGTTCATAAACTGCCCTGCCCACTCTCAAAGGACAGCCGAGCAGAAGGGGTACAGTGTTCTACTAAGCGCTACTCCCCTTTGCTTTAGTGATCAGCTCAATTCTCAGATCACGAACCCCCACTGATCAAAACACCTACCTGGTGTGTAATGAAGGTGCCACCCGTGTCTCTATGTTAGATAATGAAACTGTGGATGCGGTTCATGCTTGTTGGCAGATCAAATGATCATCTGTGCTGGTGGTCTCTTTGGGAAATCCAGAGCCTGTTCACCGTGTGTGCATGCCCTCACGTAACCACTGCTCCCAACACTTACTAACAGCGAGTCAGACGGCGGGCAATTCATCGAAATGACCACCCTGCTTCTCTTAGTCTAATGATGTGTCCCTTCTCAAAGTCTGTCAACTGGGCAAAATGTGCGAGTTACACCACCCAAAAGTAGCCTCTGAGAGCCTTTTTAGAGGGCGCTCTTTTCCACCACATCTGTAATCATTTTTGTTGACCCATATAAAGAAGTAAAAAGGTAAGTTATGTAGAGAAATACCATTCAGCTTTCGCTGTAGAGCCTCTTCCTGTAGACTTATGATGTACATCTGCTCATCAAGGTCTTCAAGGATCTGAAACAAGCAAGTAAAACCCTTATTAAGATGTGACCATCTCTGGAAGTAATGTTCAGGAAATGAAGCCTGAATTACCTTATCCTTTGTAAAAATCAATATCTTCCTAGTTTACAGTAACAAGGTGACACCTGACACAGCGCTGGCAGTAGAGCTGCTGTGGTATGGGGTGGCATACAATGCTGTCGCAGAATGAGAGGTAAGATCGCTAGCTTGTTGTTTTCACTTCTATTTCACAGAATATTGTATCTCCACATACAATATTCTGTGAAACATGATGGGTCACAGGAGCCATGTTGCCAATGCAACTACATTTGATGATGGTGCCTGACTTCTTGGGTTGTTGTCTAACAGTTCACATAGGTCACAAAGAGACCACGCTGCGCATGTGCAGTGCAACTCTCCTTAACCATGGGGCAGCATTCTGGAGATAAGAGCAGGTCCCAGAGGTGGGACCCCCACCTACAGTTAGGTCCATATATATTTGGACACAGACAACATTTCTCTAATCTTTCTTCTGTACATTACCACAGATGCAGTTGAAGTTCGGACTTTCAGCTTTAATTCAGTCGGTTAAACAAAATGATTGCATAAAAATGTGAGGAACTAAAGCATTGTTTAAACTCAATCCCTTCATTTCAGGGGCTCAAAAGTAATTGGACAAATTAAATAATTGTAAATAAAATGTTAATTTCTAATCAGGGTGGATTTGATTTATATCAAACTGATTTAAATCATGATTTAAATCACTAAGGCTCAGTAAGGCTTGATTTAAATCATAGTTTTCTACATAAAGCTACTTTCACAGTTACGTTTGGGGATCCGCTTGTGAGATCCGTTTGAAGGTCTCACAAGAGGCCCCAAACTGATCCGTTCAGCCCAAATGCATTCCGAATGGATGCGGATCCGTTCAGAATGCACTGGTCTGGCTCCATACCGCCTCCTTTCCGTTTTGGAGGCGGACACCAAAACGCTGCTTGCAGAGCAAGCGATGCTGAGCCAAACGGATCCGTCCTGACTTACGATGTAAGTCAATGGGGACGGATCTGTTTGCATTGACTTTCAATGGGGGTCAGAACGTATCTGTTTGGGACTTTTTGGCATTTTTTTCCACATATAATACAGACCGATCCGTTCTGAACGGATGCACTGGTTTGTATTTTCAGTGCGGATCCGTCTGTACAAGTACTGGACGGACCCGCACCGAACGCAAATGTGAAAGTAGCCCTAAGACTAATTCTTGCTGGTATAACTTATAATATGCAAGTAGATGAAGATTTGCTGTGAAGAAGAGGCATATGATCTCTGCTGAGAACTGCAAAAGTAACCCGAGCATCTGTGATAATATCTTGTAGGCAGAGAAACTGCCCAATAATCTAAGAAAAACCTCAGGAAGAGCAAGACATTGGGAATGGATTAATGGAATTTATTTACAAAAAAAAAAATTAAACATATACAGCCTTATTCTACATAATTAAAAAACGAATTTATTTCATGATGGAATAACCTTTGGATGGTAATATATTTTCCTCAAAAAGCATTTTATATAAAAAATCCAATTTAAATAAAAAAAAAAAAATCTGATTTAAATCCGATTTAAATAAAAAAAATCCGATTTTTTTTGACTTTTTAAAAAAAAAATCATTGATTTTTATCCACCGTTTCTAATACTTGGTTAAAAACCCTTTGGTGGCAATGACTGCCTGCAGTCTTGAACTCGTGGACATCATCAGACGCTGTGTTCCCTCCTCTTTAATGCTCGGCCTTTACTGCCGCGGTTTTCAGTTGCTGTTTGTTTGTGGCCTTTCTGTCTGAAGTTTAGTCTTTAACACGTGAAATGCTCTATTGGGTTCAGATCAGGTGACTGACTTGGCCATTCAAGATTATTCCACTTCTTTGCTTTAATAAACTCCTGGGTTGCTTTGGCTTTATGTTTTGGGTCATTGTCCATCTGTCTTATGAAACTCCGACCAATCAGTTTGGCTGCATTTGGCTGGATCTGAGCGCACAGTATGTCTCTGAAAATCCCAGAATTCATCCGGCTGCTTCTGTCCTGTGTCACATCATCAATAAACACCAGGGACCCAGTGCCACTGGCAGCCATGCATGCCCAAGCCATCACACTGCCTCCACCGTTTTACAGAATTTTTTTCCAGAAGTGTGCTGGTTTTTTAAGATTTTTTTTTAGCAAAGTCCAATCTAGCCTTCTTATTCTTGAGGCTTATGAGTGGCTTGCACCGTGCAGTGACCCCTCTGTAGTTACTTTCATGCAGTCTTCTCTTTATGGTAGATTTGGATATTGATGCGCCTATATCCTGGAGAATGGTGGTCACTTGGTTAGCTGTTGGGAAGGGGTTTCTCTTCACCATGGTAATTATTCTGCGATCATCCACCACTGTTGTCTTCCGTTGGCGTCCAGGTCTTTTTGCATTGTTGAGGTCACCAGTGCCTTCTTTCTTTCTCAGGATGTACCAAATTGTAGATTTTGCCACTCCTAATAGTGTAGCAATTTCTCGGATGGGTTTTTTCTGTTTTCGCAGATAAAGGATGGCTTGTTTCACCTGCATGGAGAGCTCCTTTAACCACATGTTTACTTCTCAGCAAAATCTTCAAAATGCAAGCACCACACCTCCACTCAAATCAAGGCCTTTTATGTGCTTAAGTGAGAGTGAAATAATTAAGGAATTGCCCACACCTGCCCATGAAACAGCCTTTGAGTCAATTGTGCGATTACTTTTGGTCCCTTTAAAAACTGGGTACCACATGTAAAGGAGCTGAAACTCCTAAACCATTCACCCAATTTTAATGTGGATACCCTCAAATGAAAGCTAAAAGTTTGGAATTTATGTCCATGTCCATTATAGAACTATACCTTGAATATGTTTTAAGGCTACTTTCACACTAGCGTCTTCAATTCCGCTTTTCAAAAACGCTTCAGTTTTGTCCATATTCATTGTCAATAGGGACAAAACTGAACTAAACTAAACAGAATGCATTAAAATGCATTCCGTTCTGTTTGGTTGCGCTCCCATCACAGACAAAATAACGGTGCAAGCAGCGTTTTTCTGTCCGCGATGTGGTGCGGAGCAAGACGGATCAATGTAAGTCAATGGGGACGGATCAGTTTGCTCTGACACAATAGAAAACGGATCGGTCCCCCATTGACTTTCAATGGTGTTCATGACGGATCCGTCATGGCTATATTAGACATAATACAACCGGATCCGTTCATGACGGACACATGCGGTTGTATTATTGTAATGGATCCGCAAAAAACGCTAGTGTGAAAGTAGCCTTAGTAAACAGATAATAAAAATTAAATTTGTGTCAGTGTCCAAATATATATGGGCCTAACTGTATCTGACATTCCTGGCTTGTCCTAGCAATATGCTACCAATGTTTGAGATGACACAAGCCCTTTAAATGGGTTGTCCACCTTTCCCCGCTGATCAGCTGTTTGAGAAGGCAGCGGGGATCACAGTAGCGCTGCGGTCTTCTCTCAGCTTTAACTAGGCCCAGTGACGACATGTTAATCTGTCACGTGACCTGGGCGCAGCTCAGCCCCATAGAAGCGATTAGGGCTGAGCGTGATACCAATCACAGCCGCTATCAAATGTACGGTCTTGTGCTTGGTGAGCTGCGACAAGGTCGCGGCGCTCGCAGGGGCGCCGATGCCTTCTCGAACAGCTGATTGGTGGGAATCCCGGGTTTGGATCCCCCCGATCAGATACTGATATTATAGTCTTGGAAAACCCTTTTAAGAAGTGATGCAGGGGTCGATGGGACTTCAATCGGAGTAGACATAGCTGTCTGCTTCCAGCCCTAGAGCTAATGCCAAACAGCTGTTGTGGTATCCTCAGGATAGGTCATCACTTAATAAAAGGTAGACAACCCCTTTAAGATAGAAATCACAATTAAAATTTTTCAAACATTACAATTTACTATTTGCCATGATGTAAAATAAGCGATAGGAAAATGTATATAACAATGATTAACATATAAAGGTATGTATTACAACATGGGAGACAAAAATATATTATAAATGATAAATAAAAATACAAAGAAAATTTTGATTTATGCTGCAGAAAGTTAAGATATAAATTAAGAACATAAATAAAAGTATATTAGTATAAAACAGTAATTTAGTTACAACCAGTTACAACTTAGTTGTTACATTTATTAGACAAAATCTACACGTTACAAAAAAATGGGAAGAAGGAAAGCAGACAAAAGGACATGGGTTTACGCAACCCTAATGATAGACTTCAATGGAAGACAGAAAGCGGCCAACAAGTATTAGAAATCCATACAACTGTATAAATCAAAAGCCATGCAGGTATAAAAAGAGATTTCTGCCACTGCAGAAGTCAAGAAAGGTGTCTGGAAATTTCGCAAAATAAGGAGAAATGTCTTTAGCAGTTCAGGAAAGGAATGACTGTGACAAATAAAAGTAAAGTTGTGGATGGAGGTCACGGGTTCATGGGACTAAGGGCTTGGGATTGATGCAAGAAGGGAATAAAGAGCGCAGGAGGAATGTCGGAGGAATTCAGTGGCTGTCCACCAGAACAAGGGAAGCCTCAGAGTGAGGAGTGAATTAGAAGAACGGTGCGCTCCTACTTGACTTAAGAGTGTTGAAATAGGACAAACAAAAACTTTTTAGGGCAACTTAGAAAAAAATGTTCCTTTTGTCAACAAATTGAGCCTGTCACTCTCAGTGTTTTAGCCTCCACGACAGTAATTAACTCAAAAGGAATAAGGCGCGCAGAGCTTGAAAAGACCCCAAATTACTGAACGCTTTCAAAAAGTGTCACCAGAACTTGAGCTCAACATGAACAGAAGATGTTCTGCAGCAGGCAGCAATGAAAATCTATAAATGATAATTACAGGTTATATTAATAGCAGAGAAATAGCAATTGGACAGCCGGCTAGACCCTGACAGATTACATAGCTATGCCCAATTGTTAAAGGGGCGGTCCTAGAAAAAGAACTTCTGCCCACAAGTTAGATTAGGGCATATGGATGTCCCCGCCTTGGTGCAGCCGCTAACAAGTGGAGGATCTTACTATTAGAGACACGGGCCATCCATGTAGTACATGGATGATCATTTAATCTGAAATTATTGGCTATTGAAAATTTTTCATGGCAAAAAGGAATGTCTGTGATATTGATATGGCCTTTTTACTGACCATTATGTTACCAGATACCAAATTCAATGTTTTAGAGATTCAGATTAATTTCAGAGGTTAGTATAAGCACCTGCCTGCTCCTGTAAACCCCAAAGACTTGCAATTGCTTCCGTTACTTTTTGTGATAATTTTGAGTAATTAATGACAGGCATCAGCTTCCATCCAAATTTTACTACTCTTGTACTGAGCCACCAATGTGGGACCACTGAGCGACTTGAGAAGACCTCAGATGTCCATTATGGAAGTGCTCATTAGTACAGGAGGACTGGGGTGCTGACTTTACTCACTACTTCCTGGTAGTCTTCTCCTGGTGCCGCGCTGTGCTCTGACAGCATACTGCGTTAGGACAAAGGTTGCATAGCCGCACACTATGATCTGGCGTTCTGCAATGTTAGGTTACAATGCAGCGCTGCAGAAAGACCACAATAGGATCTCCCGAGTGGCGGTGCCATCCAGAACAGGAGAGATGACTTGACATATTTTTGTCTAATCTGAGGTCTGATGAGGACTAGGGGTCTGATCTGAGATTTGATGAAGATTGGGGGTCTGATCTAAGACCTGATGAAGATTGGGGGTCTGATCTAAGACCTGATGAAGATTGGGGGTCTGATCTAAGATCTGATGAAGATTGAGAGTCTGATTTGAGGTCTGATGAAGATTAGGGATCTGATCAGAGGTCTGATAAAGACTGGAGGTCTGGTTTGAGGTCTGATGAAGATTGAAAGTCTCATATGAGGTCTGATGAAGTTTGGGGTCTGATAAATATTAGGGGTCTGATCGGAGGTTATTTTTCTCCTCTGAAACCTGGGTGCGTCTTATGGTCAGGTGTGTCTTATAAAGAAAAACTCTGTAACTTACTGTCGGTTTCACCAAAAGTTGACCAATTACTGCAAACATCCGAGAAAGGCCAACAGGAGTACACACTGTAAGGAGATATATTAATATTAGTATATAGACAGCATAAATAAATGTATACAGAGATTCTAAAGAGCCGCCAAATCTTTCTTAGTGACTGAAGTTGGATAATAAATCTAGTGTATGGCTAGACACTTTTCTCTAACTTTATACCAACCGACTAGATGGATTATTGCAAAATACAGATTGGCCACTAAGGCACATCCCTTTGGAACGCTAGGTGTGGCGTTTTTTTATTTTTTTATTCATACATTCATTCAGCCTTACTAAAATGTGCCAAATTCTAGTGCATTTTGGAGCGACCTCCCCTTGGGCACCTTATTTTTATGATTGACAGGTTAGTAAAACCTGTTTTTTGGCAAAACTAAGCTACAGATCGCATTTATAAGCCCACATTAGGAATCATTAGGGGACCCTGAGCATGAGTTTAGCTCAAAGGGGTGAAAACTGGTGACAGAATCCCTTTAAGTGGAGGGTCGCTTTAAAGGGGTTATCCAATCCTTAAAAAGCCCCCCATATGCCGGGCCCCCCACGCTGAATATACTTACCCGGGTCCCCACACCGCCGCTGCCGATTCTCCCCGTGCCCGAATCAAAACATCTGGTGTCGAGAGGGAGCAGCCAATGGCAGGCGGGGACGAGCCTGTGATGCTAGGGAGACTCGTCCTCGTCTGCCATTGGCCGCTCCCCAGACACCGGATGTTTTCATCCGTGCACGGGGAGAAGCAGCAGCAGCGGTGTGGGGACCAGGAGCGGCGCAGGGAGCAGGGACCCGGGTAAGTATATTCAGCATGGGGGGCACGGCATATGGAGGGCTTTTTTTTGGGATAACCCCTTTAAGCCAAATTCTAGGCACAATGACACTAGTAAATACGGGCCAATACTGTTAAAAGTTGCAAATGTTCACAAGAATAGAATTACTTACAGAGTAGAAGGAGGCATCCCATGAGTGAAATACAGGAATATAAGTAGGGGAGATAAAATTCCCAAAGATCTAATAGAAATTTTAAAAAAATGTAAAAAGAAAAAGCATTTCACAAATCCAATATGTCCCAATGATCCCCATATTATCATAACATAATGAACTGCTGGAGCCTCTCTAGTGCCTGTATTCCCCCTATACCTGTCGCTAAGGGTACTTTTACACTTGCGTTGTTGATTCCGACATGCAGTTCCGTCGCCGGAACTGGCTGCTGGATCCGGCAATCTGTATGCAAACGGACAGCATTTGTAGACGGATCCCGATACAGATCCGTTTCACGAATGCATTGCAATAACGAATCCGTCTCTCCGGTTGTCATCTGGAAAAAGTGGTCTGGTATTTATCTTTTTCACATTTTTAAAGGTCTGGGCATGCGCAGACCGCAAAACCGGATCCGTTTTTCCGGAACACTTGGGGCCGGATCCCGCATTAATGCATTTTAATGGAAAATAATGCCAGTTCTGGCATACCAGACGGTCCAAAAACCGTACAGTGACTGAACTGAAGACATCCTGATGCATACTGAACGGATTGCTCTCCATTCAGAATGCATTAGGATAAAACTGATCCGTTTTCTTCCCGGTATTAGGCCCCTAGGCATGTCCTTAGACAGCATGGTAACTGGTACCCCTGACTGGACCTCGGTGTTCGATGCAGCAGTGTATACACAATGTAAAAGAGACATCTGAAACAATGCTCATGGACAGTTATGGATACTTCTGTCTGTGCCTGATAACATTCCTCTGTTATACTTCCTGGAAATCTATCAAACATCTGATCACTGGATGTCACCATTCCCCCCTGTCCAATAGAGTATGTCCCATTGTCAAGAGGAAAGGTAAAACCAATTGTCAATTTATTTGCACACTTCCTAGAGGTGTAACAGAGAAATGGCAGAAGAAAAGTTCTCAGAAAAGATGCACACAAGTTCCAATACCTGACCGGTCCTGCTTGATATACTGTATTTTCTTGACAGGTATGTAGGAAGAAGAAACTTACCATACAATGACTCCATGCTTGCAGGGCTATTATCAATCAGGGCAGATGCCACCCATACGATGCCAAATATAAGCAAGGCCAGGAGAATGAGCATGACTACTGACTCCAGTATCCGGGCTTTGATTCCCTTGGGGGGTGAAAACAAAAAAAACACTAAGTGATAGTGGTATCTATTAAACAGAAAGCTTTAAAGCGGTTGTCTCACTTCAGCAAATGGCATTTATCATGTACAGAAAGTTAATACAAGGCACTTACTAATGTATTGAAATTGTCCATATTGCCTCCTTTGCCGACTGGATTCATTTTTCCCATCACATTATACACTGCTCGTTTCCAGGGGTTGTGACCACCCTGCAATCCATCACAATACAAAGTACAATGCAACAGCACTCTGCAGACCAAATAAAGCACAAAGCAGTGTTCTAATGCTAATACTATACTTATCTTGTAAATTAGAGATGCTTAGAAATACATTTTGTACAAAATTATCTGAGCCCGTCTGCCACACGTCAAGGCGATTGCACCCTGCAATCCATCAGTGGTGGTCGTGCTTGCACACTATAGAAAAAAGTGCTGACCTTTCTGGTGGCTGGGAACGTGTGAGTACACACAGGCAAGCATGCGCAGCGGCTCCCGTCCTGGCACCTCCTGTCTGTGCTGCAGCAGTGGTCGTAATTAGAGATGAGCGATCTTCTATTTTTAGTTCGGCGTCCAAAGTTCGGGTTCGGGTTATCGTAGCATCCCGTTATGGATTCCGCTACCGCGGACCATAATGGCATTTGGAATCCATAAGGGGCTGCTTCATTGAACCCGAACCTTGGACAACCCTAAGGACCTGGGGTGACGTCACCGTCATGTGATCAGTGCAGGGGGCGTGGCTCAGCACTGGATTGGATAAGAGGTGATCCAGTGCTGAGCCACGCCCCTGCACTGATCACATGACGGTGACGTCACCCCAGGTCCTTAGGGTTGTCCAAGGTTCGGGTTCAATGAAGCAGCCCCTTATGGATTCCAAATGCCGTTATGGTCCGCGGTAGCGGAATCCATAACGGGATGCTACGATAACCCGAACCCGAACTTTGGACGCCGAACTAAAAATAGAAGTTCGCTCATCTCTAGTCGTAATCCCTGGGAACATGCGTGTATAATGTGATGGAAAAATGAATCAAGCCAGAAAAGGAGGTAATATGGACAATCTCAATACATTAGTAAGTGCCTTGTATTAACTTTCTGTACATGATAAATGCCATTTGCTGAAGTGAGACAACCCTTTAAATAGGTTCGATGAATTTCTGTAGAACCTATAATAAAAATGAAAAAAAGCAGAAGCAAGAAACAAAAACCAGACAAATATGTGCTCACCGATACAGCCGAGCCCCCACTTGCCCATAAAGAGTCGACTGTATGAGCAAACGGGCGTCAAAATATATGCAAAAATGAATGAGCACAATAAATGCTGTTCATAGAGTGCCGCTCACTATGTACAGCCTCCGTTCCCAAGCCGAGGTCTCAAAGTCAATGAACACATTACTTATCGCTGGTGACACAGAAATATTGTACTAAAGTCAGGTGAATAAAAATGGATTGCGTGTTTTTAGAAAACCTATGTATCAGATGTGGCTTCCCCGGTTTCATTAGCCTTTTAGATGAGCAATATGAAAATAAGATACAACAGTCTACTGACTCCAATATTCTTAAAAAAATAATAATAATTTAAAAAAATCAGCTTTCCTGATAACGTCATCGTTGTGAAAAGCCATTTTTTTAAAGATGGATTGTATTTCTTATTCTCAAGGCTGAGAAAGTGGATTAGAAAATTGTATCTGCGATTCCAATCAAGCGAATGGAAGACACTGGCCAACTGCCAAGATGTGGCATCATGCCAGGAATTGGGCGCTGCACAGGTATGGTGAGGTAATCCCTTTTTAGATGCTGCTATAATAAGCAAGTGGGCTTGAGCGTCAGTCTTTGAAGACTGCAGGGCCCTCGTGTGGACAAAAACAACACTGCAAGTCCTTCTAATGTTTTATCTGGACTGTGTGATATGTAGATAGAGGGGTTGACTCATCTATCATCTGCGACTTTAGCTTCTTCTGCTTAAAAAAAAAAAAAAAAAAGCTTGTGCAGCAATTAAAACAACCCTAGATTAAACCAAGGGTCTGACAGCCCACCCGCCAAGGGCACCGGCAGCAATGTTCCTTTCAGCATGACAAGAAGGCTTAAAAGCTATGGACACTTTTGGGGACATTTTTTTTTAAATTACTGTAGTCTATTCATTATCTTTTATTTTTTTCAACAGTTTTTTCCTCTACAGTTTTCCCGCTCACTGCACCTGCAGACTTTTGCTTCCCCCTTCTCAAAGAATCTGAATCTGTTATTTCTGAACTCCTGACAGCTCCTAACACTGATTTAAAGGGCATCTGTCAGCAGATCTGTACCTATGACCCCGGCTGACCTGTTACATGTGCACTTGGCAGCTGAAGGCATCTGTGTTGGTCCCATGTTCATATGTGCCCACAAATGAGCCTCTAGGAGCAACGGGGACGTTACCATTATACCTAGAGGCTCTGCTCTCTCTGCAACTGATGCACCATCTTTTGCGTTTCGGAGGCATGGACCATAAAGCTCACGGAAGGCTTCCGGTTTGTGCCTCCGGCCGCGTCTTATCTTGAGGTCTAAGAACCCATTCAAATTCAAATATGCAAATGAGCCTCTAGGAGCAACAGGGGCGTTACCGTTACACCTAGAGGCTCACTCTCTCTGCAACTGTCAAACCCTCTGCACTTCGATTGACAGTCGGCATTATGATTAAACTTAATCAAATCGACCTTCGGATCACAGATCCAAATTCGATTCGCAGAAAATTCGATGTTAATGCTGTTTCCGTACAGCATTAAAGTATGTTGGCTCCGTGGAGACTTCGTCACCCGAGACTTTGGTGGATTACTACTGTATTCATATCTGCTTATATAAAATCAATTTAAAATAGGAATCTAAAGTGGGCTTTGGTACTGGCTGGTACCTCGATACCAAAGCCCACTTTGGATTCTAATTTTAAATAGTTTTTAAATATGCAGATATGAATATAGTAGTAATTCACCAAAGTCCCGCGTGACGAAGTCTCCATGGAGCCAATGCATTTTAATGCTGTACGGAAACAGCCTTAACATCAACGTTTTTGAACAAATTGACTTCAGATCTATTATGTGAAGGTTGATTCGCTCAAGCCTAATCACAATGTTTTCACTGCCTGGTCCTGTCAAAGGGCAGAGTGTGTGGAAGTTGCAGAGAGAGCTGAGCCTCTAGGTGTAATGGCAACGCCCCCATTGCTCCTAGAGTCTCATTTGCATATAATAAAACATCATTTTTCTCAGCAATGTGAACACATACGAACATGGGACCAACACAGAGGCCTTCAGAAGCCATATTCTTATAAAATGGATAGAAATGTAGCTATAATGAGTGTTTGTTAGGAAAGAACAGATAAGGGCTACAGATCAAGTAATCAGAGCAGATCTCTAACAAATTCACTGAGAAGGGAGAGGTGACAGTCTGCAGATGTACTGAAAATGAAAGCTGTAGGTGAAAACTCTTGAACCAAAGGGGTCCATAGCCTTCAGGTTTATGATGTTTTTTTGTTGTTTTGACTTCTTTTTTTAGTTTATATTTGCTCTGTGCAGTAATCTCTTGCTACCTGACAACGATCAACAGTCAAGCTGTTGCTGGTTCAAAAAGCAATAATACGTTAAACTGGTTATTATTATTTTTTTTAATTTACTGTCACTAGGGGGGTACCTCAGGGGGTCAGTATTGGGCTCTATTCTCTTCAATATATTTATTAATGATCTTGTAGAAGACTTGCACAGTAAAATATAGATTTTTGCAGATGACACTAAACTGTGTAAAGTAATTAACACTGAAGAGAACAATATACTGCTACAGAGGGATCTGGATAGATTGGAGGCTTGGGCAGAGAAGTGCCAGTGGCAGATGAGGTTTAACACTGACAAATGTAAAGTTATGCACATGGGAAGGAATAATGCAAGTCACCTGTACATATTAAATGGTCAAACACTCGGTAACACTGACATGGAAAAGGATCTAGGAATTTTTGTGAACAGAAAATTAAGCTGCAAAAACCAGTGTCAGGCAGCTACTGCCAAGGCCAATAAGATAATGGGTTGCATCAAAAGGGGCATAGACGCCCGTGATGAGAACATAGTCCTACCACTTTACAAATCACTGGTCAGACCACACATGGAGTACTGTGTACAGTTCTGGGCTCCTGTGAACAAGGCAGACATAGCAGAGCTGGAGAGGGTTCAGAGGAGGGGAAATAAAGTAATAACTGGAATGAGGGATCTACAGTACCCTGAAAGGTTATCAAAATTAGGGTTATTCACTTTAGAAAAAAGACGACTGAGGGGAGATCTAATAACTATGTATAAATATATCCGGGGTCAGTACAGAGATCTGTCCCATCATCTATTCATCCCCAGGACTGTGACGAGGGGACATCCTCTGCGTCTGGAGGAAAGAAGGTTTGTACACAAACATAGAAAAGGATTCTTCACGGTAAGAGCAGTGAGACTATGGAACTCTCTGCCTGAGGAGGTGGTGATGGTGAGTACAATAAAGGAATTCAAGATGGGCCTGGATGTATTTCTGGAGTGTAATAATATTACAGGCTATAGCTACTAGAGAGGGGTCGTTGATCCGGGGAGTTATTCTGATTGCCTGATTGGAGTCGGGAAGGAATTTATTTCCCCTAATTGTGGAAAATTGGCTTCTACCTCACAGGGTTTTTTTTGCCTTCCTTTGGATCAACTTGCAGGATAACAGGCTGAACTGGATGGACAAATGTCTTTCTTCGGCCTAATATACAATGTTACTATTTCTTTTTATTTATTTCTGCATGTATCCTTAGATCTGTGGGCAGCAACTTGTTGATGGTCTCCAGTGATTTTTTTACTATTTTATAGTGTAAAGCAGCAGCAACAGAAAGAAACACAGATTACAAAAACATATCACATTGTTGCCAGATTTTACATTTGCTAACATATCTAATGTTATCTGAAGATGGATGCCCAGTTTAACCCCTTCCTGCATATGGGCGTAACTGTATGTCCAGATTGCATAATAGTTTCTGCAATTGGGCATACAGTTACGCCCGATCTCTTACCGGAGATTGTGACACTATAAAGTGTCACAGCCCGGACTCTCCATTCTCCCCAACAGAGGAGACATGGGAGCTGCTAGCAAGGGACCAATCGGAGAGGCCTTAGCGAGTGATCGCTCTGATTGGTTAGTCTACACAGACTAACCAATCAAGGCATGTATGCTGTTTGCAGGCTCTGATCTCCACAGATCCTGTCCGTGCAGATCAGAGCCTGCAATAAGGTAATGCTCTGCCTCCCCACTGTGCCCTCCTGTGCCCCCTATCTGCCATCTGTGACCCCCACAGCCCCCTCAGTGCTCCTGTGCCCCCCACATTAATAGCTTGATGTCATCGGCTCTGGAACAGAGCAGCCGCCATCAGCAATAATATACAGCTGACACACTACTGCAATGGCAGAGATCAGAGCTGGCACTGCTCCCTGTCGTTTCACTCCTTAGATGCCGCAGTGAGTAGCCACCGCGGCATCCATGGGGCTAACAGAGGGAGGGAGCTCCCTCTCTCTCCCCCATCGGGACCCTTACAAAGGCATCCAGGCTTGCCATGGAACCAAGCCTCCAAGACAGGCCCTGCTGTAGGCAGGGTCCTGATTAGGATGAATATCAGTGTAAAACTCTGCAATATGTGTATTGCATTGTAAAGTACAGCCATCAGCACCACTGGTTCATATCTGCTCATTTATAATTAATAAAAATAAATAAATAAAAAATAAACATAATTGGTATAGCTGCGTCTGTAACGACCTGACCCATAAAAGGATCACGTTACGTCTCCCGCGTGGTGAACGCCATAAAATAAGAGCTAAAAAACAATGACGGAATTGCTGTTTTTGTAATCTTACTTCCCCAAAAAATTAAACAAAAAGCAATCGAAAAATCATATGCCCGTTCTGCAAAAGAACAGGCCCTCAGAAAGCTATGTTTGCTGAAAAATAAAAATGTTATGCATGTCAGTATATGGAGATGCAAAATAGAACTTATTTTTAATTAAAAAATAAGTGACTTATCGCTTTCTGTTGCTTTAACGACAAATGCTAGGTTGAACTTTACTTAACATCTGTTACTTGAGGCTAATTGAGGGTTTTGTGCCTCACCCTCTCTGTTGTTCTTGGACGTAAACATACTACCATATTGTACTCTTCTTTATATTTGAAAATTAATAAAAAGATTTGATGATAAAAAATAAGTGACTTTATGCTGCAAAAGTAGTAAAACATAAAAAAAAACATATGAATTTGGTATCGCCGTAACCCTATCAACCCATAAAACAAAAGTTATCATACATACCGCATGAGGAACCTCATAAAAAATAAAAATAAAAAGCACTGACAAAATGACATATTTTGCCCATCTCACCTCCTAAAAAATGGTAAAAAAAAAATCTTTAAAAAGTATGTACCCCAAAATGGTACCCAGAAAAATGACAGTCCATTTTGCAAAAAACAAGCCCTCACACAGTTGGTGAAAAAATGTAAATGTTAATAATGTTGGTATATGGCAATGCAAAATATAACTTATTTTTAATAAAGTGATTTTATGCGGCAAAAGTAGTAAAACATGAAAAAACCTATATAAATTTGATATCATAACTGTATCAAACCACAGAATAAAATTAGCATCATGTATACTGCATGAGTAACCCTATAAAAAAATAAAATACATTTTTGCCCACTTCACCTGATAAAAAAGCGATCAAAGTCATTTGTACCCCAAAATGGTAGCAAAAAAATAAAACACAACATATCCCACAAAAAACAAGCCCACAAACAGCTCAGTCAACAAAAAAATAAAAGTGTTATGGCCCCTAAAAACAATTTCAGCAAATTCCATATTCATATTAGAACATTCAGGTGCCTCTCCTTCCCTTCTGGGCCCTGCCATATTCCCAAACAGCAGTTTCCGATCACATATGGGGCGTTGCCGTATTCAGGAAAAAATGCATTACTTGTGGGATGTTTTTTCTCCTGTTACTCCTTTTGAAAATGACTAATTTGGGGCTAAAGCGACATTTTATTGGAAATCAAATGTAATTTTTCATTTTCACAGCCAAGTGTTTCCAAATTCTGTAACACTTGTTGGGTCAAAGCACTCACTGCACCCCTCAATCAATTCCTTGAGGGGTGTAGTTTCCAAAATGGGGTAACTTTTTGGGGTTTTTCTTTCTATGGCTACCTCAGGGTCTCTTCAAATGTGATATGGCACTCTAAAACGATTCCAACAAAATCTGCCCTCCAAAAACAATACTGCACTCCTTTCCTTCTGTGTTTTACAGGCAAGGGCAGTGCTAAAGAGTAGACTGCCCATTAGTGCCGGTGACATCACTGGGCTCACTGCTAGGCTGAAACCTCCACCTAGCATAGTCCGGTATGTCACCGAATCTGCACTATACAGCATGCTCAACTCGGAGGGGCTAAATGCGGGAAGAAGAGGTTATTACAAACCCTTTAACATGAACCTGTCAGGGGATTCCTGCTGAGGGGATATGATAGAGGGAGAAGGGAGCTCTGTGATATACTGTATATAGGTTTATTTCATTTGCAGCAAGATTTCTGAATAAAAGTAAATCTTTACAAGACTCCTAGGAGAGTCTTTATTACAGCACCCACGCGGGATGATTGACAGCCCTCTATTAATGTGTACAGAGATAGGTGGGCAGAGAAATCAGGACTCTTCTTGAGACTCCTAGGAGTCCAGTCAGCACCAAAACATATACACCAGTACATCACAGAGCTCAGCTTCTCAGCCTCTATCACATCCTACTATTAGGGCTCATGTACACGACCGTTGGCTGTTTTGCGGCCTGCAGAACATGGATACCGGCCGTGTGCATTCCGAGGAACAGAACGGCCGGCCCCTAATGGAACAGTCCTGTCCTTGTCCGGACATGCGGATGTGGTTAGCACACGGAGTGCTGTCCTCATCTTTTGCGGCCCCATTGAGGTGAATATGTCTGCTTCTGACCAGCAAAAAAAATGCGGAACGGATGCAGACCCAAACCACGGTCATGTGCATGACAGGTTCCCTTTAAGAGTAGTAATGTACAGTGACAGGCTCACAGGCAGCATTCACGTACAGACACATGGATATACATCCAGGAAAGATGGTGAACCCACTCAATACCAAATATGTTTCTTTCACCATCAAATTTTCGATTTTTAGTAAAACAAAAAAAACATTAAAAAGGTGCCCATCTCTACCTGCAGGAAGTCCTACATAAAATACAGGAATTTCACAGAATTTGGCAATTTGACAACTTCAAGAACCTTTACAAACCCCATGTGTGTGATATATCTCATATCTAAAGTAGAAACATGGCAGAAGCAAACCTGAGAAAGGAAATTGGAGAATAAAAGCTTACATCTCAGCTACATAGCAGAGGTGTACAGACAAAGGTTGATATCATGTTGATGCAGGTCTGAGTGGCATCAGAAGCAAAGAAAAAGAGCAAATTAAACCCAGACAGGCTTCCATAAATTAGACTGTTAACACTGTCTTCAGTTACATATCGAAGCACTCGACCTTCAGACGGGAAGTTTTGAAGTCAGCGGAAATCCTTGATGAGGTTAACAACCCTATTATAGACACCTGCCTGCAATTGATTTTACTTATTGCTTGCAAGGACTTGGAGATGTATCGTTATGAAACTACACGAGATGTGCATACAAGAGAGGTAAAGAAGGAAAGGGGGAACCCTGTGCGGGTCACCAGAGCTTAGAGCATCCAGAACAAGTACAACAAGAAAAAAACTAAGTCAAAGATTGGGTAGACTCAATGGATTCTTCGTGGGGTCAACCCGCCTCCATCCCACCACGCCTTAGAACATACTGGGAATCTTTCTTCGTACCATTTTGCAATGGTGCTCAACAGGAAGAACAAGCTTGAAATAGCCGTTTTTTTTTTTACCCATTCACGTGAATAAGTCTTGGACGGAAAATAGTGCAGGCTGTGCATCTCTCTCTGCAGAAGCCAACAGTCTGTGCTGAAAAAAATTAGGTGTAGATTGCACAATTTACTCTAATGGGTCTGTGTGCCCTGCGGGTGCAGTCCCGATAGTACACGGACAGAGGAGACCATCTTACTCAGAAATCCTATGCCAAATCATATAAACCTATACCTTATAGAACTCCGCTTCTCCATACACTCTGACTCCAACCATCCAATATTAACTCCGACTCCTCCAGCCCTCATTGTGCTAGTCACCCCTCCCAGTGTGTCCTCAGTTGGCCAGTACATATTGGTTTAGCCTTTTAAAACTGGTGGTATGTTTTTTAACATTACAATGGAAGCCAATGGTCAATATAAGCAACTGTATCGGCCACTTATTCCAACACTTACCACTAGACCCTCTGATAAATTTCTTTAGCACGTAAATCTATATGTGACGTGTCTATGTACAAGTCACTCCATTTATTCTACTTCCTGTCCTGCCTCCTTAACTTTCTGTTTGTTTGGACGTTTTGCACGGGAAACAGCCTTGCTTAATTTTTGTCAGATCATCACGACAACCAGAGTCAATTAGAGCATCATACATACAGTATTAACACAAAACTCTTCTACGGGCATCTTTATCTAGGCCCATCAAAAGAACAATAGAGCTGCCATACTGTTATCCTAATTCTATGCCTACTATTAAGTCGATCTTCTCATTTGTGTTGACTGGAACAGAAGGACAATTTTCAATGGTATAGTACTGTTGGAACGAGAAAGAGAAACAGCCAAAAATTCTAAAATAATAGTTTTCTTTGAATATTGAGTTTAAAAATAAACCCAAATAAAAGTGTCTATTCGCTAGGATATGCCCCCATTGTCCGATAGGTGCGGGTCCCACTGCTGGGACCCACATCTACAACGAGAATGTAGCGCGGAGAGTTGTGTCTGGAGAACCCCGGGTTTCCCAGGGTTTGGCCACCACCAAGTGTTGCTCCCATATAAGTGAATGGGAGCGCACCGCGCATGCATGGACCCCGCTCCCATTTATTTCTATGGGGCCGACGGAAATAGCCGAGCCAGCGCTCTGCTATTTTCGTCGGCTCTATAGAAATGAATGGGAGGCGGCTGCGCATGCACAGTGCGCCCTCCACTACTTCCCCCGCTCTGTTCTCCATGTAGGTGCGGATCCCAGAGGTGGGACCCGCACCTATCAGACAATGGGGTAATATCCTAGCGATATGCCCGCATTGTCTGTGATGGCAAAACCCCTTTGAAGAAGTTTGGTGCAGGAGCTTGTAAATATATAATTCTTGCCTAGCACTATATTCTGGCTTAAAGGCTATGGACACCTTTGGGTCAATTTTTTTTTTAATGATTGCACATTACTGATTTTGGGCTAAAAATCATTTTTTCAATTGACCTTTATTAAAGATACGCAGAGTTAAAAATCAGTCTGTTTGCAGACTTCTTAGTCCCGACAGCCGACTGCTCATGTGCAGCCTTCTCTCTGATCTCTTGACCTCTTAAACACTCATTTAAGCCATATTTTTATCAGTTTGATTAGAGTGTAGCTATAAATCAGTGTTTATGAGGTCAGGAGATCAGCAATAAGGCTGCACATGAGCAGTCAGTTTACAGGTCTGAGAAGTGTTACTCTGCAAACAGACTGATTTTTAACCCTTGTAATTCAGAAATGGATGGACATCTTAATAATAATTTTTTTAGTGCAAAATGTGTAAAATGCATTCATAAACTAAGAAAATTGCCCCAAAGGTATCCATAGCTTTTCAAAAGGACTTCATCAGCACCTTTATGGCAGAATACTGCACCTGTCAGAAATGAGAAGAGGACATGATTTCATCAACATCTCTCAGTGGTGCAGTCTGAGGCTTCAGGCCTGCCACCACAAGCAATCAAAGAAAATTATATATATATATATATATATATATATATATATATATATATATATCTCAAATACTAACCAGAGTGTTCAAAGGAGAAGATGTAAATGATGAAGTTTACCTAAACTTCACAAAAACATCAAATCTACAAGAACTCTCTGCAATAATGGCATGCATCTCCATGGTGAGGAGCAAAGGAACACTGCAGAGCTGAAACATCTTGACCCGCTGTAAGGTATGTACACAGCACTTTATACATGATACCTCCGCCCATGTAGAGAGCCTGGGAAAAAGCTCGGCATTCATGGCACATTGAAAATAAATATCTCAGCCATTGTTCCCTTCCTACAAAAAAAAAAGGGGGGGGGGGGTAGTCTCTTAGTAACATTAGGTTAAGGTTTGCTTAGCAAGCCGTTTGGACTGCAAGACATTTTCCGTCATCTAGAGAAGATAAATGTAAGCCCTGAATGGGAATATGAAAATAAAAGGCAGGTGCTGGTTATTCTAAGGCAAGAACTGAGAGCAAACAGACATGTTCATCACCTGTCTCTGTTGCTTTAGCTGGCGATTAAATGATGGCTGTGAGTACAGGGCAGTATTAGACTGCACGTTCAGCTGTCAGGTCAAAAGGACTCCTGTCTCATTGATGCCATCGTCCTGCCATGTAGGATTATTCTCCACAAAGAGACACGATCTGGAAGGGTTACTGGTGCCTTTAACCAGTGGATCTACATTTGTCGGCCCTGCCGCATTTTTATCCAGCGGAATCATTAGAACAGAGAAAGATAATTGATCTTTTAAGGTATGTCCTGGAAAAATAAAAAATTGGTAGCAGATTTTTCTTTAAAAAAATAAATTCAGCTTGCTGGTTCATCTTGGATTTGATATCTTTACACTGAATAAGGTGAAATCTGTCTACAGAGTTAAAGAGGTTCTCCGGGATTTTGACATTGATGGCCTATCCTCAAGATAGCTTATCAGTATCAGATTGCCGGGGGTCTGAATCCCGGCCCCCCTCGCCGATCCGCTGTATGCTGAATGCTTAGGCCTTTTCCTTGGTCATTTGATGTCACGTTCATCGATCATACAGTCTTGGAGCAGCTCTGCCCCATTCAAGTGAATGGGACTGAGCCGCGGTACCAAACACAGCCGATATACAATGGACGGCACTCTGCTTGGCGAGCTCACCGGACCTCTGGTGAGCACTGCGGCTTCCTCAAACAGCTGATTGGCAGGGATTCCAGGAGTCAGACCATTGCCATACTCCAGGCCTATCCTGAGGGTAGGCCATCAATATGAAAATTCCAGAAAACTCCTTTAACGTGATAACAATCCGCGCCCGTATGTCAAGATTTATTTCCTCAGTATGGGGATGAGACTAAAATTTCATACACTTTGCTGCTACCGTAATAGGCCATGAAGTTACGGCCCCACAAATACAGATGGATGAGCCACAGTGTATTTGCCATTTGTGAATATCGCTTAAAAATTTGTTGTTTTTTAACTCATTTTTTAATTATTGGCAGCATTGGTCACCTGCCGTACACGTGGACACCCTCTTTGTGGTCAATGACTGACTAGAGCAGACACATACTGGAACATTAAAGAGAGACCAGCAAGGGATCACTCGACTGGTGGCACTCTAGCGGCAGGGGGTTTAAAAAATTGTCACCTCCCGTGACATGTCTGTTTTACCAAATACTTATACCTCATGAAATGGCAATTCTGGAGCATCTTTTCTTAGATCTCTGCGTTGTACTGTTCCTCTGTTATTTCTGTTAGAAATATATAATAAAAGGGGTTGGCCACTTTCGGGCTACTTGTGCCCAATGAGTATGTAAGATGGCTATATGGCAATTGCAAATATAGATTTTGTTGATATTCTGTGCTATTTGCTATATTTCATGAGTCATGTCCCCTTGTTAGGCAAATCTTCTGTGCCACCCACAAAGAGGTCCCGTCCATAAAATGGCGGCTGATGGAGGGTATTTACGTGGTCACATGACCCTCCATGTGATGTCCCTTGCATTTAAATATGCTGCGCCTACACTAAACTCTGGTCCAGATAGCAGGTGCAGAGTATCTGAACAGAGGAGACATCACCTGGGGGTGATTTGCCTGGTCACATGACCCTCCGTCAGCAGCCATCTTATGGACAGGACCTCTGTGTGGACAGCACAAAAGACTTGACAAACAAGGGGCCATGCCTTATGAACTATAGAAAATGGTGCAGAAATAAGACTATATTCGTACGTGCCATATAATAATCTTACAAACACATTGGTCAACGGTAACCAGAAAGTGGCCAACCCCTTTAAATTGACTGTTCTTGTCCCTACAATCCATGCTGACCGCACCAAACTGTGGACAGATCATTTTTACAGGTAAATGGTTATGCTCAGTTGGTAATATATTTAGAAACTTCCAGGAGGAATAGAGGAATGTTCCAAAACAGAGTTCTAAGAAAAGATGCAACAGCAGTTTCATGAGGAATATCATGCCAGAAGAGCCAACAGATCCTCTTTAAAAGATGGGTATGAAGGGCGGGGGGGTTACTTATATTATTACTTTTGCAGCTCAGTAGACACCATTAAAAGGCTTTTCCAGGATTTTTTTTTCTTTACTGATGACCTATCCTCTGGATAAGTTATCAGTATCTGATTGGTGGCATGGACTTTTCACAGCTTACCAAGGACAGTGCTGTACAGTGTATAGCAGCTGTGCTTGGTATTGCACTCAGGTGCTCCTAGGCCATGTGACAGATGAACGTGATGTCACTGGCCTAGAGAAAGCAGCGAAAAGGCCGTGGCACTCACAGGAGCTCAGATGCCTTCTCAAACAGCTGATCAGCGGGGATCCTGGGTGTTGGACCCTCACCAAACAGATATTGATGACCTATCCAGAGGATAGGTCATCAGTAAGAAAATCTCAGAAAAGCCCTTTAACCACTTCACAATCGCCCATTGACTATAAACGTCCTATGGGCAGTCGTTTATCTCTGAATGGATGTTCTGGAACATCCATTCAGAGATGGCAGCTGCACGCTAATCGTACAGCTGCATAACAGGGGCCCATTGTCAGTGAAAGCAGGGCAACCCAGAGAGAAGGCAGGGACCATTCCTGGGTGTCCCTGCCTTCTAGATCGCTGTATACACAGTGCTCAACGAGTGCTGTGTATACAG
Organism: Bufotes viridis; assembly: GCA_033119425.1. Taxonomy (NCBI): domain Eukaryota; kingdom Metazoa; phylum Chordata; class Amphibia; order Anura; family Bufonidae; genus Bufotes; species Bufotes viridis. Next base: position 384,770,670 of record CM065593.1, on the reverse strand, counting down.
ATCAGGAAGTGCTATGCTGTATACACAACACAGTGCTCAACGAGTGCTGTGTATACAGATCAGTTAGTGCTATGCTGCTTCCTGTCCTGGCCTGGTGGTCATGTGACTGCCGGGGCCGGGAGAGTGCAGGAGCTGTCAGGTCTTCCACAGACCTTGATCAGCCCTGCACAGAGGCTGTACAGCACTGTATACTGCTGTACAGCCTCTCTGGGAGGTGTATTTCCCTTTATTACTGGAGAAATCAATAGTGAAAAAAAAAAGTGAAGTTAAATGTCCCCCAGAGGTCTTGTATGACCTTATGGGGGACGCAAAGTGTAAAATAAAAAAAATAAAAAAATTAAGTGTTTTATAAAAAAATAAATAAAAAAAAGGTTTCACATGTAAAAAAAAAAAAATTAATTCCCCAATTAAGTAAAAAAAAAAAAATTTTAAAATAGCAAAAAAATAAAAATAGACATTTGGTATTGCCGCATCCGTGACAGCCGGCTCTATAAATATATTACATGATCCACCCCGTCCGATAAACACCATAAAAAATAAAAATAAAAACGGTGTCAAAAAGCCATTTTTGCTACCTTACATCACAAAAAGTGCAACACCAAGTGATCAAAAAGGCGTCCCACAAAATGGTACCAATAAAACCATCACCTCATCCCACCCAAAAAGAGACCCCAAAAAAAAAAAAAAAAATATGACAATGGAGACACTAAAATATGAATTTTTTTTTTGCTTTAAAACTATTATTGTGTAAAACGTAAACAAATTAGAAAAGGTATACATATTCGGTATTGCCGCATCCGTAACAACCTGCTCTATATAACTATCACATGACCTAACCCCTCAGATGAACACTGTAAAAATAAAAAAATAAAAACAGTGCCAGAAAAGCAATTTTTTGTCACCTAACATCACAAAGTGCAACACCAAGCGATCAAAAAGGCGTATGCCCCCCAAAATAGTACCAATCAAACCATCACCTCATCTCGCAAAATCATATTTTAGTGTCTCCACTGTCATGTTTTTAAGACAATCTGTCAAAAACTAAAAAAGCTATGGCTCTCAGACAATAGAGCCACTAAAACATCATCTTTTTTGGTTCAAAAAATGCTATTATTGTGTAAAACTTAAACAAATTATATATATTATGTATTGCCACATCCGTAACAAAAGCATTTTTGAAAAAAATATATATGTAAAACTGAAACAGACAAAGTAGACATACTTACTATCATTGCGTCTGTAACAACCTGCTCTATAAAAATAGCACATGATCTAACCAGTCAGATGAATGTTGCAAAAAATAAAAAATAAAAACAGTGCCAAAACAGACCTTTTTGGTTACCTTGCCTCACAAAAACTGTAATATGGAGCAATTAAAAATCATATGTACCCCAAAATAGTACCAACAAAACTGTCAGCTTATCCCCTAGTTTCCAAAATGAGGTCACTTTTCGGGAGTTTCTACTGTAAGGGTGCATCAGGGGGGCTTTAAATAGGACACGGCATCTAAAAACCAGTTCAGCAAAATCTGCCTTTCTAAAAACCATATGACGCTCCTTTTCTTCTGCGCCCTGCCGTGTGCCCATACATCAGTTTAGACCACATGTGGGGTGTTTATGTAAACTGCAGAATCAGGGTAATAAATATTAAGTTTTGTTTGGCTGTTAACTTTTGATGTGTTGAAGAAAAAAATGGATTAAAATGGAAAATCTGCCAAAGAAGTGAAATTTAGAAATTTCAACTCCATTTTCCTTTAATTCTTGTGGAGCACCTAAAGAGTTAACAAAGTTTGTAAAAGCAGTTTTGAGTAACTTGAGGGGTGTAGTTTCTACAATGGGGTCATTTATGGGGAGTTTCCACTATGTAAGCCCCACAAAGTGACTTCAGAACTGGTCCTTAAAAAAGTTGACTGGAAATATTCTTAAAAATTTCAAAAATTGCTTCAAAAATTCTAAAGCTTCTAACGTCCTAAAAAAAAATAAATTACATTACCAAAATGATGCCCACACAAAGTAGATACATGGGGAATGTTAATTAATGAATATTTTATAAGGCATCACTATCTGTCTTAAAAGCAGAGAGATTCAAATTTAGAAAACAGTGAATGTTTTCAAATTTTCGTTAACTTTTACATTTTTTTTATAAATAAAGTTAAACATATTGACTCAAATGTACCATTAACATGATGTACAATGTGTCACGAGAAAACAATCTCTGAATGGCTTGGATAAGTAAAAGTTATTACCACATAAAGTGACACATGTCAGATTTGCAAAATTAGGCCTGGTCGGGAAGGGGGTAAAAGGCCCGGTCTGGATGTGGTAAATATATACCAACTCCATTCCACCGAAATTTACCATTGCAGCTCTATTTTAGTTATTATTAGTATTAAATATTCGTTACTTAGTAATCAACCAACCATAAAATCATTGTAACCTGGTTATAATATTCTCATTCTGCAGCTAGCTTTATTGACATACAAAAACAAAATGAAAACAGATTTTCTAGGATTTGGGACTATATAGGAGAGAATACAATAAGGAGCCAGATCAAGTCACTGAGAACTACCCATTCTTCATAGTTTAACTAGCACATTACTGAATCTTTTAAAAATCTAAAATTTGCCTGGATTCCATGTATAGAGACTGATATGTACTGCGGTTCTCATACGCCCTCTAGTGGTTAATATATGAACATGTCGTTAACAAACTTGCATCATTTTGGGCCACAATAACAACCATACATGGATCTACATGAATGAAATATGTAATATTCATTTATTAAAGTTTTACCCTTTTTTTTTTGTTAAAGTTTTACATTATTTTCTTTTTATTCTGTGCACCTTGCTGGGAAATGCAGCACACATTAAAGGGGTTTTCTATTCCTTACATATTGATGACCTATTCTTAGAATAGGTCAACAATATCATATCAGTGGGGCGTCTGTAAAGTGCCACCTGCTGTTGGTTCTTTTCCTTATTTCTTATATACCTCACTGAGGTGGTCACACGCGTTTAGTTAAAATCCATCAACTATCATGAGCCATATCTTCTGCTAGAAGCTGTGACAGTTACAGGAAAAGAACTACCCAAGAAAGGACACACCCCTGAGCTTCCAGACTGAAATAAATCTACCAGAACAATTAGAGCAGGCATGTCCAAACTCCGGCCCTCCAGATGTTGCAAAACTACAACTCCCATCATTCCTGGACAACCTACAGCTATCAACCTACAGAAGAGCATGATGGGAGTTGTAGTTCTGCAACACCTGGAGGGCCAGTGTTTGGACATGCCTGAATTAGAGCAATGAATGGGGAAAACTCTGGATCCATGCGAGGCACAGGGCTGGTTCTAGCTTTTGTTAGAAACTATATGAGGTTTGATTTTTGTTACATCAAATCCAGCGCTGACAATATTTTCACTGCTCTTTCCCTCTAATGAAAAATGCCAAATGTGAACTTACCCTAATCTTGTGCCCTGGAAGAAAAAGAAAAACCAGCACCTGGCAATACAAAGAGTAGTGCAATCGGGTGGCACCAACAATGTAACGTTAGAGCGTAATACAATGCTCTCATCTTCTGTGGTTGTGCACAATCACAACCACTATATGAGCATGAGACGGTGGGTTTTGTCTGGAAGGAAGACCAGCAGCAAGTGTCCAGTGGCCGTTACAGTAGAAGATCCGGACTTGTAAAGCAGAATGAAATGAAACAAGGTCCTAGGAACCTCAGGATATCACAGAAAACTGCACTGACTCAAGCGCTCATTCAGAAGTCAAGCAGCCAATGGAAGGCCGGGACGAGCCTCCCTAGCATCGCGGGTGACGCTAGGGAGGCTCATCCCCTTTAAGATACATGGGCTGACTTGCGTCTGACATTAAAGGGGTTTTACACGATTTTTTAACTGATGACCTATTCTCTGTCAGTGGGGGTCTGACACCCGAGACCCCCGCCAATCAGCTGTTTGAGAAGGCACCAGCGCTTGCAGTAACGCCACAGCCTTCTCGTACCTTTGTCTAGGCTATGTGACGTCACGTTTATTGGTCACATGGTCTAGGTGCACCTATCCCCATTGAAGTGAAAGGGTTGAGCTGCGATACCAAGCACAGCTGCTGTACAATGTATGGTGCCGTGCTTAGTAAGCTGAGAGAATGCCACAGCGCTACTGCAAGAGCCTGTGCCTTCTCAAACAGCTGATCAGTGCGGGTCCTGGATGTCGATTCCCCACCAATCAGTTAAAAAAATCCCAGAAAACCCCTTTAATAACACAGAGGCTATAATCGTACATTACCATGGGTCGATTGGCCATCCCAGTGGTCTGATGCCCAGGGGGTCACTTAATCTTGGCCATTAGCAAGGTACATAAAGATCTGATGCTCTCAGAATTTATTAATGTAGGAGCAGCAGGCACTTGTGCAGTTGGCCAGTGGCCGCAGGTGCCCTCCTGAATTCAGTGATAGTGCTGTCCCCAGGACGATAATACAGCTTCATACTGTGGGTTGGGTGGCACACCACACTGTGGTATTTGGTTCTTCTCATGCAGTATTTAGCGCTGCACTATGGTTCTGCTAGGGCAGTATTTTGTCCTGCAGTACGGTATTAATAATGGCCCCGCCTACTTATATTGCCCCGCCTTCTGTCAATTTGGACCCTCCCACAACATGAGGCCACTTTTTTTTTTTTCAGGGCCACTTTAAGTAGCTAGTCCGCCTCTGCACATTACAATTTGCAGTATTTCCAATTGTCATTTCGCTGCATTACTGCACATCCGCTAAAAATTATAGTACTTTTAGTAAACGTAAAAAACAATGGCAAAATTGTTATTCCCAAAATAAATAAAAAATAAAAAACGGCCAGTAAGGCCCCTTTCACACGAGCGAGTCCCACGCATAGGATTCGCAGAGTGTGTAAGGGAGAGCACCCGTCCTGAACTCCGGAGCACTGTCGGGGTTGCATAGCATTATAGTGATTTATAATGCTATGTAACCCTTAGATGTCTGCAATGTACTGTATAACACTGACAGCAATATGTCAGTGCTATCCTATACATTCCACAACTGTAAGGGTTACATAGTATCATAAATCAATATAATGCTATACGACCTCGACAGTGCTGGAAGAGCAGGACGGGTTGCTGTTGCATACTCGCGCTGTGACTCTGAAGCGTGACTCTCGCTCGTCCCATGAATCAGAAAATGATACCAATGAAAACTACAAACCCTCATACGGTCACATAAAATGAAAAATAAAAATGTTACGCCTCTTGGATTGCAGTGACATAAAAACTTTTCTTCGTAATGACTCAATGGGCTATTATTGGCAAAAGTAGCAAAACATTTTTAAAAAAAACTACACATAGTTGATAAAGCCTTAAACGGACCTTCACCTGACGACGGCAGAGCAAGGTAAAGTGGACTCTTACAAAAAGTAGCCCTGGAGGAATGAAAGGTTCATTAACAGCTGGAGTTAAAAGTATTGTCTGAAATCGCCCTCCCGTTAAAAATTGCAATAAAAATTGGCTATAATAACTGCTGTCTGTGATGGCTTCTATTAAAAAATAATTGCTCTGCGACCTGACTCACTGTAGAAAGGGCCCCTGAATTCTCAGAAGCTCAATGTGAAAACTAATAAATGTTTAAGTGAGGGTGATTGTTTAATGATCTCAGTTCTGCAGGAGAAAAATGACCTTATTTCTTGCTCTCGAAATGTTGGTTCATGTCAAAAATACGGAGGAACAAACCATTGCCTTTGATGTCACTGATTAAACAACTTTTGTCTCTGGCAGAAAAAGAAATCCAAATGAATGACTACGTGGGCTGCAATATAATGTATAGTAACTCACGTGAAAACTGGTAAACATTTCTCGAAGCTCGCAGTTCATAGAGTCATTGACCTATACGAGGGGTGTTCAATAGGTTATCTACCGGAATGTGAACACATGAGAAAATTTAACTTCCTAATTTTCAATGTAATCCCCCTTAACTTCAACACAATTATTCCACTTCCTCTCCAGGGATCGGATACCTTCAGAATAGAAGGAAATTTAGGAATCGTTACCGCCTCTTTGACTGCATCATCATCAGGAAATTGTTGCCCACGGAGAAATTTCTTCAGGTTCTGAGCCAGGTCTGGACTGTAGGATGGATGGTTAAAGTTCCACGAAGCCGATTTCCCTGATAGTAGCTCGTGATTTCCGAGACTTGTGAGCTGGCGCATGGTTGTGAAGCAGCAACACACCTGCCGACAACTTCCCACCAAGTTTCTGTTTGATTGCCTCACTGCCTTTATTGTTAAGGGATAGGTGTCTCCAGTAATAGTTGTCTTGTGTGGCAGGAATTCTTCAAATAAAACGCCTTCTGTATCCCAAAAAACTGTTGCCATGATCTTTCCAGCTGACTGCTGCACACCAAATCTCTTTGGAGTGGGTGACCCCTTGTGCTTCCACTGCATGGACCCTGGTTTGGTCTCAACATCGTGGTGGTGGACCCATGTTTCATCACCCGTAATAACTTGAGAATAGAAGTCTCCTGGATTTTCTCTAAGCATGTCTAAATTCTCTTGGAAAATTGCTGGCGAAAACTTTTTTGCACAGACATCAATATTTGTGGGACCCACCGGGAATTGACCTTTGACATAATCAAAACATCATAAATGATACTGGAAACAGTGCCAACTGAAATGCCTAATTCACGAGCTACATCAATGACTTTAAACAAACATTCTTCCAAAGTCATGGTCTCCACTTTACGGCACATTTCCTCTGAAGATGCTTCGATAGGTTGCCCTGAACGGGGGTCATCCTAAATTGATTCGCCCACATATACAGCAATCATCCTTTCATGGATTTCTTTAGGCTTGTTTTCTTCCTTTGTAAGGAATGTAATAATGGAACAGAGCTCCAAATCCCTCACTTTCTTTGTAAAGCCAAACTGTACTGCACATGCTCTTCTGTCACTTCCAGTGCTTTCATCAGACTGAACTGCTACTGTGTGTGTTGCATGTCCAGACATATCTCAGCTCAGCTCTCTAAGGCTTGGTTCACATGAAGTTTTTCCCATCCGTTTAAAGTACTGCATACAAAATCCGTATACGTTAACCCACTAGTGACCAAGCCTGTTTGGGCCTTTATGACCAAGCATTTTTCTTCCTTTTTTCATCATCGCGTTCCAAGAGCTTTAACTTTTTTTATTTTTCCGTCTATATAGCTTAATGATGGCTTAGTTTTTGCGGGACAAGTTGTAGTTTTTAATGGCACCATTTTGGGGTACACATAACTTTCTGATTAACTTTTATTAACTCTTTCTGGGAGGGATATGGGAAAAAAGCAATACTGCCACTGCGTTTTTACATTATAAATTTTACGGCGTTCATTTTTTGGTATAAATAATATAATATCTTTATTCTCTGGGTCAGTACGATTACAGCAATACCAAATACATATAGTTGCTTTTACGTTTTACTACTTTTATATTGCAATAAAACCCCCTTTTTTAAAACAAAAAAATGATTTTGCATTGCAGATTCCCAAATTAATAATAACTTTTTTATTTTTTATTCTATGGAGTTGTGTGAGGGCTTGAATTTTGCGGGACTTGTATTTTTTATTGGTATAATTTTGGAGTACCGTAAATGGCGCTTTTTGATCGCTTGTTATTACTTTTTTTGGTGGCAACTAAGAATAAATGAGCAATTCTGTCTTTTTTTAGGGCGTTTACCGTAGGGGATAATTTATGCAACAGTTATGTAGGCCAGATCATTACGGACGTGGCAATGCAAAAATATGGGGGAGATTTTTTTTTGCAATTTTTTTCATTGAAAAGCATATTTTCAATGTAAAAAAAAAGCATATTTTTTTATTTAATAAATATTTTTTTCTTTCCTTTCTTTTTTTACCACTTAATAGTATTTAGACTATAACAAACAGTATTAAGATTGCTTTTAAAATACAATGCATTATCTCTAAATAAAGATGAAAGCGTCCAGCTCACCAGTAAGGCGTAATTCTTTATTGATATGTCATGATGAAGGACCTGGATTTGTAAAGGTCTAAAACGCGTAACATTGTACTGGTGTCCTGGAAGTTTTTATACTGAATAAAGAATTACGCCTTACTGGTGAGCTGGACGCTTTCATCTTTATTTGGATACTTTTCCTGACTTACCAAGGAGTCTTGTCCGTGCTCCCAGAGGGGGATGGAATGGGAGTGAAGCTGCCTTTTTTCCTTCACCTTTAATATACAATGCATTATCTCTATAATGCTCTGTATTTTAACAGCAATGATGTTCTAAAGTTGACCAGCAGGCTGCGCCAGAGAGGCACAGCCTGCTGGATCTACTTCAGGAAGGTCCTAGGGATCGGAAGCCAGGTAAGGCTTCCCAGCTAATCAGCGCCCTGTGATCGCATTTGCGGGGTGCTGATGGGTGACAGAGGGAGTCCGCTCCCTCTGTCACAGCTTTACAAGCGGCAGGCGCCATTCGTGCCAGTCCGGGCTGTTAGAGCATGGCCCCAGCTCTCATGGGACCCCCCCAGCGCTTAGACTGGGCCGCCGTAAAACCACGGTGACCCAGCCTAAGGCACCTTAGTGACCGCTGTAAATACACGTATAGGTGGTCACTAAGGGGTTAAACCGATGCCTCAGACTGATGCCATACAGTGGCATCCGTTCACTGCAGAGTTCAGTTCCATTGTAAAAATAACATATATATATATATAGATATAGATATAGATATAGATATATAACATATATATACACATATATACATACACACTTTTTTAACCATTGTAAAAAATATATATACCAGAACGTGGTGTGCTGCGTTTTTGTATCTTTTTTTTCTAACATATACGGCAAACGGTGGCATAAAGCGTGATGTGAACCCACACTAACACTGACAGAACATGCTGGGATAGATAACTTATTGAACATCCCTCGTCCTGTGGATGACAAACGCAATTTTTTAGCTTTTCGAGTCCACGGTCTAAGGTAACACCCTGGTCACATTACATTATGCCCTAAATTTAACATAGCTATAGGACTGCATTCACCTGATAAAGCCCACTGTAAGGTCAGTGTACCTCTACTTTTAATGTATATAACCACTACACTTTTTAATACAAAGGCTTCCCGCATAGATACGTATGCCATGTGTTCTCTGCATGGGAGTAAATGAATGATATATTCCACCATACGTCTAAATAAAATGCATATAAATCAACACTGACAAAAGAGGACACTACAATAACCAAATTTCAAGAAAATACAAATGAATCTTTATTAAATGGGTTATCCCATGAATAATGTAAAAAATGAAAGTCAGACATCAGTTATTACATCTAGTTAACAAGTGCTCTCTGCTGCAGCGGTACATAGCACAGCAGCTAGGAGCACGGAGCTCTAGTTGCACAATGCCATATACAGTAGGTTATATAATTTACAGTATACATTAAATGTGTGTGTATGTGGGGAGAAATGTATAGCAGCGGTGTAGAGCACATCATTTGCTGTAAATTATTCGGCTGGCCATTCAGTCCATACATAGTCTACTGTACGTTTTTTCTTAACACGTAATACTTTTGATTTTTAATTGCCAATACACCAAAAACTGGCCTATATGCTTTACACCATCTACTAAGTGTTTTAGACAGTTTTTGTCTCACCCAACAAGTGGGTGTGATTTGGTTGGAGAGCATTGTGGTTTAGTGGAAAGGGGTCTTACAGGGTTTGCCAGCCTCTCACTCCCACCCCCACACTTCACCAGACCAGTAGAGGGAAGTATACTTATCTTCTCCCCACCTCTGCGATCTCAGCTCAGAAGTCTTCCAGAGTGGACAGGGGTCAGGTGTGCTGCTGCAGCCAGTGATGTGCCAACTGGGGGACACATCGTGACTGAGCGGCACACGTGAGCCCCCCATCCCCTACAGAAGTTGACAAGTGTGAACCAGAGCACCAAGACTGCAGCGGTGGAACAAAAGAGGTAGAAATATGCTTCTATCCACAAGTCTGGTGAGATGGGGGTAATGGGGGGCAACAAGAAAGGCTGCCAAGGCTGGACAACCCCTTTTTCAAGAGGTTATTCCATCTGGACATGTATGGCATAGCCACAAGACGTATCCAGCTTCAGGACCTGCTGCTATCTCAAATAGGAGACCCCTTTGCATGCTGCGGTGAATGGAGAGTTGGCGGCCGATGCTCAGTTCTTGCCATTCAATGCTTTGGGAAACATTTAGTTGGCTATTTTTGGAAGTCCCACAGCAGCGAACGGAGAGAGACGCATATGCGTAGCCTACCCAGCCATTCACTGCGCTGTGCAAGGGGTTTGTTTTTAAGATATGAGCCAGTCCCAGAAGTGGAGCCTGCACATCCTCTACATTTTTGGAAATACATCTTTAAGATGTGCACCAAAAATGTGCCAACTTTTGGCACAAAATTCTGGTATAAAGCAAGTACTCCAGATATATTACTATCCAACATCAGACACTGATAAATCTGGAGCAGCTTACACTGCACATGTTAGACCGGATTAGTAAATCTGACCGATTGTCTTTACTGCTGGACAAATTCAGAGAAATGAAAAATTTGCGAAGAATTAAAATACAAACCAAAATGAGGTCTATTTTTATGACTGAACAGCCAGAATATATGATGGGATATGACTATCTGTATCTATAGAGAAAAAAAAAAAAATCTGAAAAGCAAAGTCTGAATCCGCTTGCTCAAATATTCCGTAAGGCGGCAGCCACATATGCTGTAATACAAATGAATATGGAATGCTCCTGGGATGGCAATAGTTAAATAATTATGAGAAATATGCTCATATTTGTCTCAGTGATTGGTTTATAATAGCAGCCGTTAAAAAAGATCCTACTCTGTATAATAAGAAAACACTGTGATCAAACCAGTATGCAAGACAAATTTTCCTGAAAGGTCCCCAGCGGGGGTCTTCCTCATTGTTAGGGCAGTGCATGATTTCCTCTCACCCACAAAAAGTCATAGAGGGAACCTGCATGGTGTTGGTAACATTAAGCAGCACTTCCTTAATCACTCATTTCCAACAATTTATGGATGATCAGTGGCAAAAAAAAAAAAAGAGAAAGAATTCAGTGCAAGTCAAACAGGCTTTGCTTGGAAACCCAATGCTGCGACTCTTTAAAGCGGAGGTCTGACACGAATTAAAGCGCTGGAAAATAAAGGCTCGTCTGGCCATAAAATACAGTACTGGGTCACTTTTATGTAAGTTTGCCAAAAGGGACAAAAACCAGGACAATTTCAAACTGTGACACAGGATAGAAGCATATTAAAAAAATCTTGCTTTCTTCTCCATTGCGCTGTCATGTTACTTAGCTTTATAGACCTTGCAAACTGGAGACCCGACCTCTTCGATTTCCACCTGGCCCACCTAATTAATTAAGCAAGGAAGTTACCTTCCATTTTTTTTTTATCCTATTTGCTTTTATTATCAGTCCGTTTGTTTGATGTTTTAGACGTTAACCTCTTAATCCCGCTGAACATTTTGGGAATGTCTGGATCATTTAGGTAATTGGTCAGGATGTTTCTGTCGCTCATGTTCAATTTTATATAACAGGTTGTGGTATGATGTGCAGTATTAAAAAGAAGGGGGGAGAAAAAAAATGACACAGGATGGAGGCACCTTACCGGAGCGGCAGGGGATACAGGCCATGCTGTAACATAAATCAAACGAGAGGTGGTGGAATCTTTATTGGGAGCATAGGAAGGAGAGGTCTTGGTATTCAGGCAATTTTAAAGAAAAAAAAAAAAAAACAACTAAAATATATTCTTCAATAAAATCATAGAGAGTAACATTTCTCTAATCTGGTATTAATGGAACTTGTCGGATCAGTATATATGAATTATTCAAAAGTCATATAATGACTTACAGAAAGATAGTCAAAAGTAAACACAAAACAGGTAACGTGCTGCCATCTAGCAGCTTAAAGTTTATATCTCCAAGTTGAAGGAGCACTAAGCTAAAAACCTCCCCTCCTTCTGACTTAGATGCGGGTCCCTCCACTGTCGCTGAACAATCTGCAGTTCAGATCTATATATATTTATTAAGAAAGATGGAGGTGGAATAACTGGAGGTTCATTTAAAGTGCACTTCTAATTCTAAACAACCTGCCATAAATCAACAGTACAAGAGGTGATCGGAAACTTTGTAATATACCTTATTAGATAAGTATGTTGTAGAAGAGCACTCAATGACTGTATAAATTATACAAATGTCAAAATTACAAAACGTAGCACAATATCATACAATAGGGACCGTCAATAAGGCCAGCACCAAGCAAACCCAAACCTCCTACAATAAATAAAAGATCCTGCCAGAGACCACTATAAATAATACTTAATAAATGTCCTACATACTTATGTCCCCAAACAAGCAAGAGAGGAAGAGGAGGGATGCAGAGCCCCGTGTGTATCGCCACCTAACGTGGTTTCATCAGGGGTGAATTCTGATATAGATGTCTCCCATCATGCAATTAGTAAATGGTGGAAAGGCACTGAGGGGCACTGAGTGTCCCTTCCGGCTTCCTATGGGCAGAAACGTGCACAATGCATGCACTAGAGCAGTGTTTCCCAACCAGTGTGCCTCCAGCTGTTGCAAAACTACAACTCCCAGCATGCCCGCACAGCCAAAGGCTGTCTGGGCATGCTGGGAGTTGTAGTTTTGCAACAGCTGGAGGCACGCTGGTTGGGAAACACTGCACTAGAGCACCTCCACTGTGTGCTGGAAGCATGTATTGTAAACCAAAATAAAGTTGGCATTGTCACATACATAAGAAGATAACGGCCATGTGCCAGAAATAGATGCATGTGGAGAAGTAGATACACGGGCATACTGAGAACATCACAAGAAATGGTGCAATTATACACCATGAGAGATAGCAGGCAAGCTCCGCAAATCATTTTATAAACAGGACAGTGGGAATGTTTGGCATATCGTTTTATGATCCAACCCTGATCTGCAGTATACGTCTCCAGAACTTTGTCTATCCTTGGTCTTCGTGTTGCTTGCACAGCAGTGTTGCCATTTTAGGGCTCATTCACACGGCTGTCGTACGGCCGTGCCCGTATTGCAACCAGCAAGATGCACACCGGCTGTGTGCACTCCACATTACGAATGCGGAGCTATTCACTTGGGTCCGCAATCCGGAAGGTCAGAGTGCTGCTGTGGGGTTCCATGCCTCCGCACCGCAAAAGAAATAGAACATGTTTTGTGTTTTGATTGATTATATACTGAGTGCGATTTTTTTTCTAAGGATTATAATGACATCTGGACAAGTTTTAAGATAACCTTTGACCCCCGATGTTACATCGTGAAGGTAATTCCCTTTCTTTCAACATATATTTAAGTGTGATTTTTATCTGTCATGTAATGTGTGATGCCTTAGGAAGGGGTTGCTCCAGCCCCAAAACGTGCTACTATTTTATACAAATAAACAGATATACCAAGACTATGCAGTTGAAAAAAAAATTTCAGCAAGCAGCGCCTGCGAGAAGTCTTCTTTTTCTTCATTTCCCCTGATGCTCCTCATCCGGATTTGGTCTGGTGAGAGGCAGAAGCTTCCAGTACCCCTACTTGGCAAGTCAGGTGGTTGTGCGCGTAGCACAAATCCCCAAAGTGAGTGGTTTTCATACCCGTCTCCCAGTTTTTTTTTTTTGTTATCCCAGGTGTTGCTCTATGCGCCATTTTTGTATTTTTTCAGCTATTTAGAAGATTGCAAACTCATGGACTTTTTTAGGTCATAATCTGTGACCGCGCAGGTGACACTTTGCTCACACACAGGGGGACCTTATTCAACTATTTATTGTGACTTTGGAGGTTAATTAGTTGGACCAGACCTTATTTAATTGGGTGCGGTCCATCTCAGACATTGATGGCATATCACTAGGATATGCCAAAGTCAAATTGATGTGGGTTCCACCCCTGGGACCAACTCCTATCTCCAGAACGGGGCTACAAAAGTGAAGGAGAGTACACCGCCCATGCACAGGTGCTCTCCATTCACTGCTATAGAAGCTTCAAAAATAGCCAAGCACAGTCCCATTGTGGCGAATGAAGAGCATAGCACGCATGCACGGACACTTTTTTATTGACACCTATGGGACTGCCGGTAACAGCCGAGCGCTGGCTGTTTGGAACTCCCATAGTGGCAAATGGAGAGTGGCAGTGCGAGCGCGGTGCGTTGTACTTCACAGCACGGGGCCGTTCTGGAGATATGAGTGGGTCCCTGGCATGGGACCTGCACCTATATGACATTGATGGCATATCATAGTGATATGTCATCAATGTCTGAGATGGGGGGGGTGGGGGGGGGGTTTCTCACCAGCATTATAAATTCCGACACTGGAACTAACCCTTTCAATAACAGTGAGTTATTAACCCAAAAATGAAAATCCATCCAGAAAAAAGTTCGTTTTAGTTCGACTGATTGAACTATTGACTAGAACACAGATATATCTGAAACAGGAAACTAAGATGTAACTTCGATAGATCAAATAGAGGAATCCATTCATAAAAGGTCACCGCCGGTCAACCACAAAGGGAACAGGAACATATTTTGAGCTTTGTGCCTACCTGTAAACTGAACTAACAAGAGCTAGGAATAGGGAGAAGAGTCATTTGGGCTTCCCCATCCTGGCTTGGCTAGATTGACAGGTCTTTACCTAGCTGTTTATAGGTAAACTTAAAGTGTACCTGAGTTTTCAAAAAATGTTTGCATAATGGCTGTGCTTTATTGTAGAATAATAACTGTTAGGGAGCAGGTCTTTTGGGGGCTTCCCTAATGTCATCCTTACCCATAGAGAGTTTCTGCTGCATAGCTAGATGCATTTCTCTCACAAGCAGGGGTCATGTCCCTTCTATGGAATCTGCCAGTACTATATGCGGTGACCCCACTTCCTACTATGTTTGTTTTCTTCTAGGGAGCTCAGATAATGGATAGGGAGGGAGAGATCACATTTACAGACACCCTGGAGCTTCTCTGCTCTTAAAGAGGACCTTTCATCAGTCTAAAAAATGTGTACTAACTATGCTGACATGTAAAGCAGCGCCCAGGGATCTCCCTGCACTTACTATTATCCCTGGGTGCCGCTCCGTTCTCCCGGTATAGGCTCCGGTATCTTCTGGGACTTGGTTATACTAGGCGGAGCCTAGTACACTTGGTTATAGTAGGCGTATCCCAGGCTGTAGAGCTGGCCAATCGCAGCGCTCAGCTCATAAGCCTGGGAGAAAAAAAAAAACTCCCAGGATATGATCTGTGCGCTGCGATTGGTCAGCGCTACAGCTTGGGATACGCCTACTATAACGAAGTGATACTAGGCTCCTCCTAGTATAACCAAGTCCCAGAAGATACCGGAGCCTATACCGGGCGAACGGAGCGGCGCCCAGGGATAATAGTAAGTGCAGGGAGATCCCTGGGCGCCGCTCTACACGTCAGCATAGTTAGTACACATTTTTTAGACTGATGAAAGGTCCTCTTTAAGAAGCAGTGTAAAAGCAGTTCTTCCAACAGGCTCAGGATCTCAGCTGGCTCTGACATGCCCACATTCCCTGTTACTAGAGAAGGATCTAGCCCAGGGATGGGCAAACTGCGGCCATCCAGCTGTTGCCAAACTAAAACTCCCATCATTCCTGGACAGCCTACAGCTATCAGCCTGCAGAAGGGCATGGTGGGAGTTGTAGTTTTACAACAGCTGGAGGGCCGCAGTTTGCCCATGCCTGATTTAGCCTAACAACAGGCAGTGGACTGCAACTAAGGTTGAAATGAGACCCCTAGTGGCCATGACTTTACAGCGGGGTTTTTTTTTTTTCAGTTCGATGTAGGCAGTTTTTTGTGTTTGTTTTTTTGATAATTATACCATTCTGTATGAAATTAAATTGTGTGAAAGTGGTGATTATTTAAATGAGCCAAGAAGGAAGAAGCCCCAGTGACTCTCTACCTCTTCTCAGGGAGAACATGGTGCCACAAGTAAGTAACATATATTGGCTACAGGTGCAGTATATGGAAATTTAGGGACACCCTGTGCCACTGTCCAGGGTCCACCTGCATGGGCTCCTTTAATACTCTTCAAAGAAGGCTCCATAATAATAATAATAATAATCCCAAAACGGAGATTTACATACCTATGTAGACTTAAAAAGCCTTACAAAATGTACACAGCCAGACAGCGAAATGTCTGAAAGGTCCCTGATATTTACCACATCTTCTAATATAATTCCTCAATTTTACAACCACTTCCTAGGGTTCATAGTTACTGTAAAGGCAAAGAGGATAAAAAGGTGGTAGAGGCTATAAAAAAGCAGCCACAGCGAGCTTAAAAAAATCTACTTCAGAAAAATAAAGCCCACAGACAACCCCTCAAGGCCTAAATGTCCATTTACATTAATGCCCGAGTTTAACTAGAAACTAAACAGAGAATTCGGCTTGGTCTGTTTTGCAATGTAGAGTCGTATGGCACAAATCCAATACTCATAATCAAGGCCATTAGTCAAGAGGTTATTAGAAGCGCACGTTAGTTAGAAATTAAATGCTTGCAGCGCAGGTCAAGGAAAGATGACTCAATGAAGTACTGTAGAGCAAACCACTAATTTACTGGTTTAATATACTGGGAGCACAATAAAGTCGTGTGTTTTCCGTCCAGACTGAACTGCTGATCTGAATCTGTAAGAATGACAGCAACACAAATGTGCCATAAGCAAGCAAACAAATACCACTACTTAATATTTCATTTAAAATAAAAACCAAGACTCGCTGCACTTCAGCAACGTGTACAAAAAGGAGAATATTGATTGTGAAAAACAACGCGTTTCAGAGCCGTTAGGCACTCCTCCTTTAGGTCTATACAAACTGACACGTTCACTGGATAAACTAAAAAGCCAAGGAAAAACGAGCGATAAAACCCAGATGTAACGTTATAGAGGTTGTCCGGGCTCTTTCTATTGATGACCTATCCTCAGGATAGTTCATCAATATCAGAAAAGAGAAGCCCCGCTGATCAGCTGTTCAAAGAGACGGCGTGCTCAGTGTGCACATGCTATCTCCCTTCCTGCTCTCCGCTGTATGTCTATGGGATAGCAGCAGCGGACAGGGAGAGAGAAGGGAGACGGCACAGGAACACTGCACACCCCATCTCCCTATACAGCTGATAGTCGGGGTGCCGGGTGTCGGACCCCTGCCGATCTGATATTGATGACCCATCCTGAGGATAAGTCATCAATAGAAAAAGCCTGGACAACCTTCCCTTTAAAGGGAACTTGTCACCAGGTGTATACTGCCCTGTTTAAAGGGTCACTTACCCAGCTGTTTTGCGAAAATGAGGACTGAGCAGTTCCATCACAAGCAAAGTGATGAAGTCCACCCAATACACTATATGATCTCAGGAGTCCTGGAACTCACGAGCTCCCAGTTCTCTATATCCACAAGCTGCCATCCCCCCGGCTGATCACTGTCAACCAGCGGAGGAACGGGAAGATCTGGGAGTGCATGGTCTCCCGAGCTTGTGCAGTGTATTGGCTTGCGCTGCAGCTGCTCAATACTGGGTCAGTTCAGGTAAGTGATGCAGTGTTTTCCAGATAGAACACCATAAAACATGCATAATTTGTCAGTAGAATGAAAAAACAATATTTCTAAAAAGTAAATCTGTACATACTAAAAACGTAATAAAAATACTGCACAAAGTCCATAGAGGAGAATAAAACATATAGTTAGGTATTTTATGTCCGTTTTAAAAACCCTAAAA
The DNA here is from genome assembly GCA_033119425.1 of Bufotes viridis. Taxonomy (NCBI): domain Eukaryota; kingdom Metazoa; phylum Chordata; class Amphibia; order Anura; family Bufonidae; genus Bufotes; species Bufotes viridis. The sequence goes on along the minus strand of CM065593.1, from coordinate 384,752,912 downwards.
TGATTACAGTATAAAAACATTAGCAATATTATCAGTTCTAATAACCAGATAGACGATGTAGACCAGGGAGGGGCTTGCTGGAAGCCCACAGTTAAAGGGGTATTCAGGTTATAGAAAGATATCCCCTATCCACACCAGCACTGTACTTGGCTATCTCCAGCTCTCTCATAGAAATGATTGGAGCGGCAGCGTGCTTTTCCGACCAACCTCTCCGTCCATTTCCAAGGGGTTCCACATGATATAGAGCCCCCATTCTCGTGATCGGTGGGGGTCCTACCCCTGGGATAGGGGATAACTTTCTATGACCAGAATATCCCTTAAATGGCATCTTAAGGTGTCCTAGTTACAAGCTCACTAGGAAAGTAGGTACATCCCTGAGCAAATGCTAAGTAATGTCTACGGCTGAAAGCACCCAAAGGAGGCAATATGGACAATCACAGCACATTAGTAAGTGCCTTGTATTCATTTTCTCTACATGATAAATGCCATTTGCTGAAGTGACAACCCTTTTAACCTAAGCACCATGTCTGTGAGGGTTTTATTAGGTAATATGTGACTCCAATGCAGAAAAAAAAACATTATCGACATGCAAATGAGCTGCTAAGTGCACCGAGGGTGGGTCTGATCTCTTCAATGCACCCAAGCACCTTTCTTTTTCCAGCTTTCCATCTGCTGGAGATTGAGAGGACCAGGCTTCAGGTAAGTCATCCTGTAATCTCGCGCTCCTGCATCGTTGGTTAAAACCTGGCGGATCAGCAATACAGCCCTGGCAGGCCGAAACAACTGAGCTGCACATGAACAGAGGTTTCAACTAACATCGCAGGCACAGGATTACAGGGACAGGTGAGGTGATGTATCTGAAGCCTGGCCCTGTCAATCAGCAATCTGGGAGCAGAAAGGAGTGGAGCTTAGGTGCACCAAGGGGATAAGGCCCATCCGAGGTGCACTTAGCGCAATTATATTATATGGAGCCATGGATTACCTAATAAATGGTATAGTTTTAATCAGGAGAGCTACCCCTAACAGGCAGTGTGCGAAGGTTAACACTCATTTTCCTGCTGGCAGACTCCTTTTAAAGCTGGGTTTACATCTGCGCTGTTAACTCCGGCAGTCTGATCAAGCAGAGGAACAGACTGCCGGAGTTCACCGTAACTGGCATAGCCAGATACCACTGTGCACCGCCCATTCACTGTAATAGGATCCGGCGGTATTCCAGCCGCTTTCCATTTGCCGGTCTGCCGCAGAATTTACCCTCTGCATTGGCAAGGGTGAAACCCGCAACAGATATCAACAGCATCAATTACCAAGCTATGGCTTTAAAATCAGCACCATAGGTAAAGTTATGTGTGGATTCCAAAGCAATTTTTTTTCTTGCAGTGTATGGATGTTATTTTATAAAATCTCATCCACTTTGCAAGTAAGGGCGCACGACCGGTCCAAAAATTGCAGATCCGCAAAACACGGATGCCGTGCACGTTCCATAATTTGAGGAATGGAATGGGCGGCCCATTATAGAAATGCCTATTCTCCTCCACGATTGCGGACAAGAACAGGACATGCACTATATTTTTTGCGGGGCCGCAGAACGGAACAACAGATGCGGACGTCACGCTGAGTGCTGTCCGCATCATGGTTTGCGATTGCATGGCGGTCGCAACCATGGAAACGAGCAATGTATAATGTCATGGGGAAATGAATCTAGCAAGCAAAAGGAAGAAACAACACATTAGTAAGTGCCTTGTATTAACTTCCTCTACATAATAAATGATGTTTGCCTAAGTGAGACGATCCCTTTAAATATACATTAGAACTGTTGTCCAGGATTAGACACTGATGGCCTAAGTCTCAGGATAGGCCATTGATATCAGGTCGCCAGAAGTCCGACGATCATCGTTGTAGCGCCAGCTCAACACAGCTCCGTCCATCATGTAAGGGATGGAACTTATTACATTCACTTCAGTGGGAGCAGCACTGCTGTAACCAGCGCTGTACACTACATAATGGGCAGTGGAGCTACAAGTACACAGCCGATCGGCGGGTGTGGGGTGCTGAACCCCACCAATATCATATGCCGTTTCCGTAGCGCTAACTGCATGGCTCCAGCACTGTAAGGCCTCATTCACACGAACGATACAGATTGTGTCAGGATCTGTTCAGGGAAAAATGGATGGTTTTCATGCAAGTTCAGTCAGTCTTGTCTGCGTTCAGTGTTTCCGTTCTTTCCACGTGTGAAAATAACCCAAAGCGTTACAAACTACTTCTCCCAGAAACCACCAGTGAAAAACGCTTTGCATCCGGATGCCTTCAGTTTTTCACTGAAGCCCCAATCGCTTCTATGGAACCAGAGCTGCGTGAAAAATGCAGAGTACAGAACATGCTGCGATTTTTCCTGAACGCAGAAATGAGGCGTGAAAAACAGAGTTAGGATTCAGTCCGGATGCTGTGCGCTCGCTCCACTCATCGCACCCGGACGGAAAACGCGCTCGTGTGGACGAGGACGAAATGTACGATAAATGGTGCCAAGGGGTAAAAATTATCAGCTTTGGACATAATTCACAAAAACCGTCTAAAAAATCCAATCACAACCAAAGCTAAAATTAAAGTTACCTTTTTAAGCCCAGCAAAGCCTTCAGATTCGAGAAAGAAGAACACGAATGGCATCAAGACAAAAAGACACAGATTGGAGAAGAGTGAAACGAGGTTCCACAGACCTGAAATATTAAAACAAAACCATTACTTTTTTCTTATTTTAGGAAGAGAGAGATTTCATGGTAAATGGAAAAATAAGACATCAGATAGTACCCGACATCTCTTTCTAACAAAACCAGAACCATCTGTCTGCCTCACATGGATCCAGAGATCTCACCATTCATTGCTCTGCTAGATTTATATTATGCTGAAGCTCAAGGGGAGTGTCTTTTCTGCTGCAGCTCAGGGGGCGTGTCCATGCTCTGCCTATCACAGCTCAGGAGGCAGATGAAGGATGAAACTGAGCATGTGCGACCTTCTCAGTGAGCCGGACAAAGAAATAAGAAAAAAAACAAACAGCAGGTGGCGCTATACAGATACATTTTATTGAATAATTCAGGGGCTATGCTAAAATTTTTAGCTACATCCAAATACAAAAGTATTCAGACACAGGTGCTGGTTTGAAAACTGTAGAATATTTTTTTATGGGACAACCCCTTTAAGATGCTCTTACACATTAGTTGAACATCTGAGGACCAGCAGGACTAGCCAATATCTACTGTATATGGGGGCGTCCTGACTCCAACCCCTCCCCCACAATGTCAGATGTTGGTGGGGAAAGAAGGATCAGACATGCTGAATTTCAACAGATCCAATCCTTTGCTCTCAAGGGAGATTAGCCCCCGCCAGAGATGTCTATCAGCACCTTATTCCCCTTTCACTCAGCCGATATTGCATGCATATGGAGGTGTCGGGAGGAACAGCTGCCTGCCGAAGACTTGACACCTAGCAAGAGGTACAGCCACCCTTACTCATATATGTATTCATTTCACAGGAAGATAACCGACAGACCATAATGTTTTAAGAGGTGTTTAGCAAAAAAAGTACTGCAAGAAAAGGAGAGAGATCGAAATCTAATCAAACGTCCTAGTGCTTCAAGACGGGACAAAAAACGCTGCAATGTCTGGGCACCAAAATACCCAGGGGGGGGGGTAATTTCTCATCTTCTTGCGCCTTTTTTTGGTGTAAAAAGTTGCAAACTTCATGTTTGGGACCTTTTAGATGCCAATTGCAACAGATTTTGTCGCAAGTGCTGTTTCTGTGCTGCCCCCGACACTTTCTGAAAAGGGGGCATGGCGAAGGTGGGAACTGGACGGGGCAGGCAGGTCCCCACATTTATCTTCATTTATGCCTAAAAACAGCTTGAGCTGCCGTATATTTCATTCTGGCGCATAGACAGCTGTCGTATATGCCTAGCTGACGGTGGGGCCTGCTCCTCATCATACATTAGTCACATCCTCTGGCAGCGCGGTGTAAAATGCTGATCTATGATAATGCTCCCTATAGTTTCTAATGAAAAACCATGCTGGAGTGCCTCCTTTATATAAGGTATCATGCAAATGTAGTTTAAACACAGATTTCCTATACTTGTCTCCACCTCACGCAGCATCTTTGGGGCTGATGCACACTAGCGTTAATATTTTCCGGTATTGAGATCCGTCATAGGGTCTCAGTACAGGAAAAAAACGCTTCTATTTTGTCCCCATTCATTGTCAATGGGGACAAAATGTAACTGAACAGAACGGAATTCTCCAAAATGCATTCCATTCCGTTCTCATACCGGAGAGCAAACTGCAGCATTCTGCAATGCAATGCAAGTCAGTGGGGACGGATGCGTTTTCTCTGACACAATAGAAAACGGATACGTCCCCCATTGACTTTCAATGGAGTTCATGACGGATCCGTCTTGGCTATGTCACAGATAATACAGCCGGATCCGTTCACAACGGATGCAAATGGTTGTATTATCAGTAACAGAAGCGTTTTTGCAGCACCCTGCCGGATCCAGCAAAAACGCTAGTGTGAAAGTAGCCCAAGTTGCAATGGACACTATATGTAACAAACTATTGATAATCCAGGACAACATTCATTCGCACAAACAGGTAGAAATCATGTTCTTTTATTGCCATCTAGTGGCCACTGTTGGGACGACAGCATTATAAATCCAAAAGTTTAGGAGAGGTACATCCACTCACGATAGGTCTGCACTGTACCTGTCAGAATTCCTGCAACAGACAAACCTGCTGCGGAATTCAAAGTGCAAATGCTGCCGGTCTGCCGCAGAATTTACCCTCTGCATTGGTGAAATCCGCAACAGATATCAACAGCATCAATTACCAAGCTATGGATTTAAAATCAGCATAGGTAAAGTCATGTGTGGATTCCGAAGCGATTTTTTTTTTCTTGCAGCATATGGATGTTATTTCATAAAATCTCATCCATTTTGCCAGTAAGGGCGCATTCACACAACCGCGTCGTATTTTGTGGTCCGCAATTTGCAGATCCGCAAAACACGGGTGCCGCCCGTGCACATTCCGTAATTTGCAGAATGGAATGCATAGAAATGCCTTTTTGTTGTCCACGATTGCAGACAACAATAGGACATGCTTTATATTTTTTGCGGGGCCGCAGAACGGAACAACGGATGCGAACATCACACTGTGTGCTGTCCGCATCTTTTGCAGGCCCATTGAAATAAATGGGTCCGCACCCATTCTGCAAAATTGCGGATCAGATGAGCCCTAAATGTAAGGGTACTTTCACACCTGCGTAGCTGAATTCCAGCAGGCATTTTCGTAGCCGGCAATCTGTATGCAAACAGATACCATTTGTAGACGGATCTGGATGCAGATCCGTTTCACCGGTTGTCATCCGGAAAAACGGATTCGGTATTCATCTTTTTCACATTTTTAAAGGTCTGCGCATGCGGCAATTTTAATGCCATGGCAATGGAAATGAATGCCGGAAATTAATTCCGGAATTGTGGCCGGAAAAAATACCGCAGCATTCTGCGGTATTTTCTCCAGCCAAAAAAACGTAAGAGGGACTGAACTGATGCATCCTGAATGGAATGCTCTCCATTCAGAATGCATTAGGATAAAACTGATCAGTTTTTTTCCCCAGTATTGAGCCCCTAGGATGGAACTCGATACCGGTAAAGAATAACGCTAGTGTAAAAGTACCCTAATACATTGAAGATTTTTCACAAGCAAATCCAGGTGCCATGTATGGAAGCATACAAAAAATGACTATGCTCTCAGATTATCGGAAAATAGTGATAGACTGTAGGGAGAACAGAGAACAGAGGAAGGTTCGGATTCACACATGAAGTATTTGAAGGTTTTTTTTCTTCTCAGGAGGGGATACAAACATGGACAGAAATATCATTTTTTCCTTTTCCGTTAGGACCAACACCAAAATGTTAATGGCGGTCGTTCATTAGTTGTTTTTGTCTAATTATTTTGTCTGTTTTGTCTAATTTGAGCTTTTTTTTCTCCCTGGCTGTGAAGCTCTCTGCTGTGATTGGATCGCGGCACAGCCTGGGAGAAGGAGACGCCCGTTGAGAAACCCTGGCGTGTCCTCCTCCCTGTACCGATGCTCAGTATTAACATACCAAACGGGAAAAATACAGGGGGGCACAGCGGGGCATAGGAGCGATATTTGAAAAAAAACAGGCAGGGTAAGGAAAGGTATTTATCTAAATAAAAAAAAAATAAAAAAGACATGAATGGTCCTCTTTAATGAACATTTGTGTATACAAATTTTGACCTAGGAGGTACTGTATGCAAGAGCTCTGCACATGTTCAACTTGTCCCTATAAAAAATAAAGCAACAAACAGTAAAGGGGAATGATATACTACACAATTACCCCCAGACAGCACCTGCGCATTCTGGGGTATCAAACATAAAGGGGAAGATTTATCCAACTGGAGTAAAGGAAAACTGGCTTAGTTGTCCATAGCAACCAATCAGATTCCGCCTGTGAAAAAGGAGCTGTGAAAAATGAAAGGTGGAATCTGATTGGTTACTATGGGCAACTAAGCCAGTTCTGCTTTACACCCGTTGGATAAATCTCCTCCAAAAGGCTTAAAGGGATTGCAAAAGATTAGACAAATCAGGGATTTTTTTTTATTTCTTCAAGAAACAGCACGACTATTGGCAGAGTCAGGTATTGCAGCTCAGCCCCATTGCAAGTTATGGCATCTACAATCTCCGGGCACTGCCATATAGGATTGTGCACAGGACTCTGCCTGGGTCCTAAGTGCAATACATAGAACAGTAATAAGCTAATGAATATATTTTATCAGTGCATAGAGGAAAAGAAGTTATTATAAGTCAGCAGGGGTGAAATAGAGAACTCCCTGTCCGATACTGACCATGGATCAGAGAGCCATTCAGCCACTGGATATAGTAGCTCTTGGGGAACGATAAGAGGATCTCATTGCTGATGATGGAGAAAGGAAGCAGGAGCACAGCGCCAGCCGAAACTGCCAGTGTGAATGTACTCAGGAACAGCCTAGGAGTGAAACACAATCCGCAGTTAATAGCAGCTACAATGAGGGGGTAATGGTGAAAAGAAATATCTATCAAAGGGGTTTTCCTGTAAGTAGATAGTGATGACCTGAGGATCGGCGATCACTTTCAGATCGGAGGGGATCCCATTGCTTAAAAATCACAATTGCCCGATGAACGAGTGTTTGCTCATGGGGAGTGCCTGCCGCATCAGGTCTCTGACTCTCGTTCCCAGCTAGAAAATCACAGATCCAAGCAGAGTTGGCAGCCTTATTTGTATTCACTTCAGTGCAGTAAGTATTATTAATTAAGTATTAGATTACGTAACAGGTCTTTATCAGGATTTGAACACAAAACCTTCTGTATGTCAGGCAGATGAGTTACCATTACACTACAGACCTGCTCTGCTGGAAGGGCAACATTTTCTCTGCTTAAAGAGTTATTTTCTTCACAGACATAACACTAAATAAATAGTATATTACTGAAAATGAAAGGAAAAAATAGCGCCATTTACCAATCCCCATGAATAATATATTCACTATATTATACAGCTTACTGAGATTATGGGGGTACCAAATACTTTTTTGTGATATTTCATACTAAGGAGGTTACAGAAACTTTGGGTTGTCCAAGTTATTTTTATGTCCTTTGTATGTTTCTAACTAGGCAAATGTAAGGGCTTTACCATGCACTTACTTTATCTACAGTGGCTCCTATCTGATTTCACTGAGGGTCACATGACCTGTGATGTCAACTTCTCTCCCTGCTCTGATGATATTTCGTGCACAAGCCTGAGAAAACAGATCTGTGTCCCTCTGCACTGCAGTCTCCTGCTGTCTGCCCTGTGTCTCCCTCCCACTGGATTCTTCAGGAAAGTTTAGCCCCTTCAGCAGCACACACTCAGGGCTGGAGGCTTTTCTGAGTAGCTGCAGGCTATTGAGTGACACAGGATTCTCCTTCCTCATCCTGCAGACACAGAGCTGACAGACTGGGGGAGTTCTGTAGAGCATTGCACAAGCACAGGTAGAAGGAAGATCCTGTGTGTATCAGAAGTGTCATAGTACAGCTGGGACTTTTAGTCCTACATATACAACATGCTGCTGAGTATCCTAGCAGTCAGACATGTCACTCAGGGCAGCACTTGTATTCACTCCTTTTGCAGAGCAGGCGGAGGGGCACAAATATACATGAGAAAAAGCTCAGAGATTGTTGTTATTGCAGGGAAAGAAAGGGCCAGAAGAGAACCAGGGAAATGAGGAAATAGAATGTTTGTTTGCCTAAATCTTACTTAGCTTAGTTATATATTGCTAAACATCAGATTTTTTTTTATAACTTGAACAACCCCTTTAATGGTTTTTGCTTCGTTCTTTTTAGGAAAAATAACTTTGAATAAAATTGTAACTTTTACCATAAAAGAAAAAAAAAAGCCAGGAAGTAAAAATTCTATTTTTCTGCCACTATTTTTTTACAATAAAGATCATTTTACAGGTTTAAGTGAGATTTGAACCCCAGACCATCTGTACAGTAAACAACTGCCTAAACCACTCCTCTAGAACAGCTCTGCTGTGAAGATGTGATTTTTTTGTGCCTTCTAGTTTTATCGTTTTTAAAATTATCAAACAAAAGTATTTGGTATCTCTGTAATCATACTAACTTGTACAATATAGTGAACATATTATTTATGGTGATTAGAAAACATGGGGGGGCACACGGTTTGCAAAAATTGCAAAACTGGTACACCCCTTTAAGGGCATGCATGTTATGGATTTTGCTGCAGATTGACTGTGGACTTGAAGGCGATGAAATCCTCTGATCTAAAACTTTGCTGCATGCTTGTTTTTCTATGCAGAGAATTACATTTCTGAAATTTTATCCAAGTGCCTAGTACTGTGTTCTGCTCAAATCTGCAACTACAGTGTGGACCAAATCTGTCCGGTATGGGTTCAAACTAGTAGTCTCCAGGGTGTGTTTGCAGGCAAGAAAAGCAGTGAAAGACCACTATATTCCACGGGGAACCACAACAGACCCATTAACACAACTGTGAACAGAGCCTTACCGCTGCTTTTAAAAAAGAATAAAAAGCATTGAATTCACAAACTCAAAACTAAACATGAGTCTCGGTGACCAAGGCTGAGGAGGAGTGTGAGTGCGCCTTCATCCATGCCCTTCGCACTGTAGATTCTGCTGAAGACTTCAGTGTTCGAGTCAATGTTACTGTAGCTTCATCCTTAGGGCTCATGCACACAAACTTGTTTTTAGTCCGCATCCAATCGCCATTCACTTCAACAGGGTCGTAATTTGTGCACCGCAAAAATGGAAACGATTGTGTGCACGACCCTTAGTCTTTTGTCAATGACAACAGCCACAAGATGGGGTAGAACTGCAGGATTGCCACGATTGCTGGTCGTTTGTGGTCGGATGCCATGGGGCTGTCTGACAAATTTGACTAAGTGCATCATTGCTTCCTACTTAGCTGAAAATTTTATCCCCAATAAATAGCAAGAAATTGTCTTCTATAGGACGTCTGTTCCCCGAATATTCAAAAAGGACATAACTCGTGGGTATAAATAATACAATACGCCTAATTACACTGCCAGAAACATCACAGTGCTAAAAGAACACATTTGTAACTTCTCTGGTCCTGTTCCCCACAGACCTCTCTAAGGCCTATTGCACACAACCGTATGGCTTTTTCAGTATTTTGCGGCCCGCAAAAAAACGGATGGACAAAAATACGGATGACGTCCGCGTGCATTTTGTTTTTTGCGGAACGGAACAGCTGGCCCCTGATAGAACAGTACTATCCTGGTCTGTTATGCGGACAATAATAGGTCATGTTCTATCTTTGAACAGAAAAATGGAAATACGGAAACGGAATGCATACGGAGAACATTTCGTTTTTTTTTTTTGCAGACCCATTGAAATGAATGGTTCCGTATACAAAACGCAAAAAACGTCCCGTAAACGGAAAAAAAATACGGTTGTGTGCATGAGGCCTAAGGGTACAATTACATGCACAAAATTGAGGCAGAAACTTCAGCAACTGCAATATATATTCGGTCCCGTCCATCTGAATGGGGTTGCTTCTGCAGCATGTGCATGGATTTGTTTAAGCCCCAGTCAGATGAATGAGATAATGGCAGAAATTTCTGCAATAAATTTGCTGCGTGTGTATAGTCACTAAGAACCCTCGTCCAATATTAATTTTAAAAATGTTAATTTTGGCAATAACAGAAGAAGTATACTTACGAGACTCGATTAACTGTAACATCTTCATCCTCCTGTTCATCTGTAAAACAAAATGACATCTTACACTTCCAGTCCATTGTAGATTTAAAAAAAGAAAAATGAAAGCACCTATTTAAAGAGGACCTTTTACCGGTCCAAAGTTTGTTAGTGAAAGGTATGTACATGCAGAGCGGCACCCAGGGATGTCCCTGCACTTACTTGTATCCCTGGGTGCCGCTGTAGCCCCCGGTAGCAGCATATCCTGCAACCTCCCAGGATATGAACCGAGCGCTGCGATTGGCCAGCACTCCAGCCTGGGAGAAGGAGACGCCAAGGGCAAAAGAGAATGTCTCCGCCCAAGGCAAAATTATCAGAAGCACGTGCGCAGTTACCGGGGGCTACAGCAGGAGCCAGATTTTTTCAAGTTTGTTGGATTTGCTACTGCAGTACACTGTTCTGCTGAGTGCAATGGTTGTGTTTGGTATTGCAGCCCAGGTCCATTCACATGAATGGGACTAAGCTGCGCCTAATATCCAAAGGGGAGAATAGAAATGGATCACACATCCACATGCTATGCTTTGATCTAATAACTGCTTCTCAGCATCATTTAAATGGATTCTACATGCTATATATAGTATACTGCCCCCTATGCTGCATGCTATATATGAGGCATAAGTATACAATGTCATCAAAAAGCACAGGCCCACTCACCACTCAAAGTTGCCTCTTCGAGTGGGTACCTACTCTAAATTTGGTGCGGAGACCACCAACGCCAGTTCCGGAGAGCATAGGATAAGGTGAGCTTTGACAACTGTTCACATGGTGCGGTACTGCGTGAAGCACATTGTTGCTGTAGTGCTGTGCTGGTGGGGCCGAGTGCTGGGTTTGGCATGGTCAGGCAGCAGGGGTGCTGTTTGGCTGCTGGGTCCCGCCGCCTGCTGGGGCAGTGCCGTGGTGTCGGTGGGCTTATGCTTTTTGATAAAATTGTATACTAATGCCTCATGTATAGCATGCAGCAGAGGGCGGTATACTATATATTGCGCTGAGAACCGATTTAAATTATGCTGAGAAGCAGTTATTAGATCGAAGCATAGCATGGGGATATGCGTTCCAGTTCTGTTCTCTCCCTTGGATATCTAAGGCTACTTTCACATCTGCGTTTTTGCTGAATCCGTCATTGATCAGGAAAAAACGCTTGTGAGTCATGACGGAACCGTCTTGCTCCGCACAACACATTGCAGACAAAAAAAAACTCTTGCAGTGTTATTCTGTCCTGTGATGGGGACGCAACCAAAGGGAACGGAATGCATTCTGGTGCACTCCATTTCGTTCAGTTTTGTCCCGATTGACAACGAATGGGGACAAAACGGAAGCGTTTTCCCCCGCCATTGAGATCCTATGACAGATCTCAATAGCGGAAAGGGAAAGCGCAGATGTGAAAGTAGCCTAAGCTCCGCCTAAGCCGTATTTCCAATGAAAGTGATGTCACTAGCCTAGGAAGTGGCCGCAGCGCTCACTGCCAGCCATTAGAGGGGTTGCCCCATCTCGGTCTTTCATAGCCAAAATGGTAATAACCAAAGTCAGCATTTGGAGTGGCCAGAATTACAGAAACATCCAAGGGAGCTCCAATATTGGAGGTAACTTCAACCGAAGTGAATAGGAGCTTCACCAACAGTATCGAACAGCAAGCTAACACAGGATTTATGGAAAGAGCGTAGCTTCCTGCGCTACTCTCTCTGTGTAGCTCCTAATCACGTATATGGCAATTACAGAGCGAGTTTTCCGCACGGGTGCAATGCGTCATACATGTGTACATGAGCGTTGGTTTTCACGCATCACTTGTGCGTTGTGTGAAAATCGCAGCATGTTCTATATTCTGCGATTTTCACGCAACGCTGGCCCCATAGAAGTGAATAGGGCTGCGTAAAAATCGCATTGCGTCCGCAAGCAAATGGGGATGCGATGCGTTTTTCACGGATGGTTGCTAAGAGATGTTGTTTGTAAACACGTGCAAAACGCATTCAATTGCATTGCACCCACGCAATAAAAACTAAACAACTGAACGCGATCGCAAACGAAACTGAATGGACTTGCTTGCGAAATCGCACAGTTTTCACTGAACGCATCCGCATTGCATCCAGACCTAATCCGCTCACGATCGTCTGCAAGGGGCCTTAAAGTGGAGCGGTTTCCACTGCGGCAGACTGATGAATGACCGTACAGAGTCCAGCAGAATGGGAGCGGCCGGTAAGGAGTAGCTGTATATTCTGTTTCATAAAGCAGGATTGGTCCCTTTAAGAAGTTAATATACTCTAATAGGGAATACGGATAGCGGTCAAACAATCTGCACTGAACTCCATGTACAAGAAGACTGTATCACGTAGTGAGGCGATGGACATACCGGACTGGCAAAGACTCACCTGCTTTTCTTTTGTATCTTTTGATGATGAAATAAGACACGATATATAAAATGGCGAACAAAAGAAAGCAAATCTAAAAAGTAAAGAAAAAAAGACAATTGTTTAAAAGGTACATAATAGACGCCGATATCAAACAAGTGAAACACTGCAAATTATGATTGATAGAAAGTAAGAGAATTCCTTCCAATTACGCTACTTTCACATATGGTTTTGAGATCCGGCAGAGGCTCTAAAAACCTGGCCAAAACGCTTCCGTTTTGATTACACATCAGTATCGAAATAGAACAAATCGGATCAGTCACTAAATACATTAAAAGTCCATGGGTGACGGGATCCAGTTTTTTAGGTTTCTAAAAAAACAGATCCGTCCCATTGACTTACATTGTTCTGAGCGACGGATCTGGTTTGTTCCATTTCGATGACCGGACACAAAACCGTAGCGTGCAGCGGTTGTGTCCAGTCACATAGCGGAATGCTGAGGGAACGGAAGGCATCCCTGAACGGATCTCTTTCCATTCAGAATGCATGGGGAGCAAACAGCGTTTCGGCCCGTGTGGATGCAAACTTTAATTCCAACTAACCAAATGCTTAGATTTCAACGCCATGGGGAAAAAAAAAAAAAAAAACATGCTACAATACAGATTAGACTACAATACTATAACCGCAATCATACAATGCACCACTAGAGGGCACCATGAATGAGGCTACAGCTAGACTACACTACAGAGCATTCCTGCCATATATGTGTGTGCCCTTGAGTTCTACGGCATCTTCTAAAAGAGACAAGAAATGAAGCCATTACAGCTCCTACTGTTTCTCACCTACTTCTAGACTGCAAATCTGTGCACGGATGTGGGGCAAGCAAAGAATTAGCGCAAAACCAGGCAGATGTATCAAGAAAACAGGCGACAAACTCTAAGGGTATATTCATATGATGCAAAATACACATTTTTTCTACTTAAATTTTCGGGTGGAATACAGTGTAACACAGCACCAGCAAAGTGAATGGGATTTTCGAAATTTCATGCATGTGGTGCGCTTTTTACTTATGTACGGAAATTGACTTGCATGTGGATTCTGAAATCTCCGGCATATTAACCGTTTGGGCAGATTTGACCTTTGCAATGCCAAGGGTGAGATCAGGGCAAATCCTCATCAAAATCCACTAGTACCACATGTGGATTTTGGTGCGGATTTTGTACGGAACGACTAAAAATCCAAGGGAACAATCTGCATAAACTACACTGCAGTGTGCAGGCAGCCTAACAGGCCCATTCACAAGTTCTGGATTTTAGGCAGGTTTTCCTCTGACTAAATTCTGCAAATATTCCGTATTTTATGGATCTCTGTAAAGGGACTGTCCAACTTCATAGAGTTTAGTTTTTTTTTTTATCCCCCCCCCCACTACCCAGCAGGGCCTGTGGAGGGAAGCCCACTTACCTGCTCCCCGACGCTTTGTACCGGGTCAGTGGGTCCATTGCACTTCCATCCCTGCATATAAACTTCCGGCATGGAAGGGGTCACATGCGCTAATACAGCCAATGACTGACCGCAGAGGTGATGTGTCCCCAAGTGGCACATGACCCAGTGTAGGACCTGCTGAGTAGGGGTGGTGTACTTAACCAAAACTTTATAAAGTTAGACAACCCCTTTAAATGGTTGTCTGAGATTCTGATATTGATGGCCTGTCCTCAGGATAGATTATTACTATCACATGGGCGGGGGTCCAACTCCTGGCGCCCTGCAGCTACGGTGGCACTCCTATGAGCACTGCAGCCCCTTCCTAAGCCATTTGATGTCCCGTTCATCGTCCACATGTCCTAGGCACAGTCCAATTCAAGTGAACGGGGCTGTGCTACAATACCCACAGACAGTGCTGTGCTCGGTAAGCTACGAGGAGGCATCCCCAAACAGATGATCATGGGGGTGCCAGGTGGGAGACCCCGTCGATCTGGTTTTGATGACCTATTAAACATCTGGAAAACCCTCTTTAAGCATCTTAATTCAAAATGTCTGCGCAAATCTTTGCCCACGCTACTTATTCCTGCGCATTCTGCACGGAAAAGCCAACACACTAGCCCCACTGATTGGAACTAATCCTCGTGCAGATCTATCGGGCTGCAAAAAATTAAATAAAAGGGTCAGCTCAGATTTATCATGTGAATTCTGCCGGAAATACATTTCAAATTTGCAAAATGCGACAAGTAAGAACAGACCCTACAAGAGACTGCCAATTCCTGCTCTCACATTACAAAAAGAAGGCGACTATACCCAAGATGGCCTTTAAGGGGTATTTTGGTTAGATTACGTTATCTCCTATCCACAATCATTAGATCGGTGGGGGTCCTACCGCTGGGACCCCCACAGGATAGTGAATAACTTCATCTAACCGGTATAACCCTATATGCCAGGGCTCGTTGCCAACTTTTTGGTCGCGATGAAATTGTAATTTACCATTGTGACCCCTCCAGGTTTCCCTATGAGAGACCAGGGCTTGTGACCATCTCAAGAATGCCTCCCACTTCTCGTGTCACATAACGTGGCCCCTTCACAGGGAAATACAGACTTTGCACAACTTTACCCTGCCTACAAGTCTCCTTCCTCTACCCCGATCACAGAAGAGGTGATTCATTCATCTGCCATTATTAATGAGAAATTATTAATCCTCTAGGTCCTCGGGGTAAGGAGTAAAGAGGCGATCGGACCGCCGCCATCACTGTCCTTTATAATAATGGGATATTAAAAGCCAGGATAGAGAAGGTAAAGCTTGTCACGCTAATGAGAAGATCAGGCCGTAAATCCAGAAGCCGGGCATCCGTTCAGGTTATCAATTAACACATGAAATATCTGCATAAGAGAAGAGTGAATCCCCGTTAAAAGCCAATTAAAGCATTTACAGATCACACAGAAATATTTTCTGCTGCGAAGAACAAGCGGAGATTGATTTGATGGAAGCGAGTGAAGGATTGGCGCCGCGACATAATAATGTGGTTTTACTCACCAGCGTGACGGCACTTTGCTGGCGACAGCTGTCAGGATATTGCCCCGTAATAGAGCTACGGAGATGGGTGACATGAATTCCCAAAGACCGCGCTTCTGACAAGTTCTACAAGGTCCATCAATTTCCAATCCTATAACAAGCTGGCCTTGTTTAATTACTCTGAGAGAAGAGGAAGATACCGGGGAACAAAGCAAGGAGCGCGGAGAATGAATTACCAATGAATACCAAATTAGTGTCAGAGCAAACTTATGGTCCTCCAGAATCAATGGGCTGTTCGTGTAATACGAGGACATGCCGGGTCCTCCAGAATGACATGTACGTTCTGGATGCTCCTGAATGGAGAACTTCCCCTTTACAGCTCGCTAATACGGCATTTGAAAATGGATTTTCTAAACTAGACAGCCCCTTAAATGTTCAGGTAATTGTCAAAGGGGTTGTTCAGTTTCAGGAGGAAACACTAGGAGTCGACCTGGAATAAAGACCTGATCAGTACTTACTTGACAGATCCAGCACCGCTGCTCCACTTCTCCCGGTCGAGACAGAAGTGACTGCTGCAGCCAAATATTTCACCTCAGTGGTGCTTCACCGGACAACCCCTTTAAAAATATTCTGTTGTAATTATAAGCATGGACGCTCATGGACTGGGGAGGTCAGGGGGACACCAAATAATTCCTTAAAGGCTATGTACACCTTCAAGGACATTTTTTTATATGATTCCATTTTACTCATTTAGGGACAAAAATCATTTTCTTCAGTTGGTCTTTATTAAAAAGAATACTGAGCCGTTCTGTTACAAAGAGTTAAAGGGGTTCAGGGCATTTCCTTGCTCTGATGCTTACCCTTTCCTTGCGATGCAGCGCAAGGTCTATTCGTTTACTACCGGTGACGTACCGGGCTTCTGCGTACTATGCTAGGTGGAGACTTCTGCCGCGCAGTGAGCCCAGTGATGTCACCGGCACAGGTGAGTGGTTTATAGTGCTGCCCTAGGCGGGTGCTATGATACTTTCCATAGTTTAGCTTTTTACTTTCAGTTTGTGCTAGCCATCTAATAAACCTTATCTCTAAATTACTATAAGGTCATAAACACTTGTTTAAGCCACATACACGTATCAGTAAGATAAGAATTGAGCTTAAAGGGGTCCTGCAGTTCTTTTAAACTGATGATCTATCCTCTGGATAGATCATCAGCATCTAATTGGCGGGGGTCCGACACCAGGAACCCCTGCTGATCAGCTGTTTAAAGAGGAAGCTGCGCTGGCAGTAGGGCCGCGGCCTTCTTGCTGTTTACCGCAGGCCCAGTGACGTCACGACTAGTATCACAGGCCTGGGCTAAGCTCCATCCAAATGAAAAGCGCTTAGCCCCACCCAGGTCAGTTATACTAGTCGTGATGTCACTGGGCCTGAGGGAAACCGAGAGAAGGCCGCGGCGCTCCTGGAGTGCCACTGCCCTCTCAAACAGCTTATCAGCGGGGGTCCCGGGTGTCGGACCCCCGCCAATCAGATGCTGATGATCTATCCAGAGGATAGATCATCAGTTTCAAAGAACTGCAGAACCCCCTTTAAGGAGTGTTTAGGAGATCAGAGATAAGGAGCCGTCAGCTGAGCTGCCTGACAGAACAAAGTGAAAAGTCAGATCCTGCTACCAAGGCTGTGGAGTCGGAGTCGAGGAGTCAAAGTCAATTTTGGGTACCTGGAGTCGGAGTCGTCAAAAATGAACCGACTCCGACTCCTACTAAATTTAAATTGGAATAAAAATTTTAAAAAAAGCAAGTTTAAATATCCCAATTCACGAAAAGTTACTTCTCTACTGTAAGAATAAAGGCCAATGCATGCAGTGCGTCACGTTACCACAAAACGAACACGTTAAGTGACCGTGAAGAAGCATGCTTTTCAAAAGCTTCACTATATGGCACGCAACGCACAGTTAAGGAGCGGCAATACTTATACTTTCCTAGCCTCTCACTGATAACTGATTAAAGGGATTCTGTCATGGCATTTGACCCTATAGAGCTGCGGACATGCACGGCTAGATCGCCGCTAGCATATCCGCAATATAGCAGTAGAATAGCTCTGGGTGCTTTTATTTTCTTTAAAAAATTATTTTATTGATATGCAAATTAACCCGGGAAGGTGCCCAAGGGGCGGTACTAACCTTCCTGGTGCCCAGCCACGCCCCCATGTGAAGGAGCCCAGCACCGCCTGCGTCCGCCGAATCTCCTCCTTGCTTCAGTGAGATCGCCGTAAATCTCGCGATGCGCGTGATCGCACATGCGCAGTTCCTTCCTTGAGGCTGATGTCAGCACAGGGAAAGAACACTATGTTGCAACTGCGCATGCGCAATCTCGCGCATCGCGAGATTTACGGAGATCTCACTAAAGCAAGGAGGAGATTCGGCGGACGCAGGCGGTGCTGGGCTCCTTCACATGGGGGCGTGGCTGGGCACCAGGAAGGTTAGTAACACCCCTTGGGCACCTTCCCGGGTTAAGCTGCATATCAATAAACTCATTTTTTAAAGATAATAAAAGCACCCAGAGATATTCTACTGCTATATTGCGGATATGCTAGCGACGAGCTAGCCGTGCATGTCCGCAGCTCTATAGGGTCAAATGCCGTGACAGAATCCCTTTAAGTAAATGTGTTTTTTGCAGGACTAAAGACACTTGTATAAGTGAAGGGAATGGATAGTCAATAGTTCAAGACTGAAGCTGTAAACCATTTGATAAACTTCTGTCATTCAGCTAAGGCTATAAAAACTTGTAAACTCAGATTGTTAGCTTAAATTTTAAACATGACTATGGGATTCTACTAGGAAAATCATGTTTTAAAATAAAAGCCCCTTCCCCTGCCCCTTCCTGGATCCTCCCACTGCTCTATCTTCAGCAGAAGATTATTAGCACACAAAGGAGAAGGCAGCAGCTTCTGCCCAACTACCTCTCTCTGCTATAAGGCCTCTTGCACACGGGCGTCATGTTTGACGCCTGGATAAGAGGCAGGTGCGTTGCGGGAATATGCGCGTTTTTCCCGCGCGGGTGCAAACGTTTGCAACGCGTTTTGCACGTGCGTGAGAAAAATCGCCATGTTTGGTACCTAACCCGAAGCCGGACTTCATCACTGAAGTCCGGTTTTGGGTCTTCTGGAGAATTGATTATTTTCCCTTATAACATGGTTATAAGGAGAAATAAAAGCATTCTTAATAAAGAAGGCATTGTAAAATGAAGTGGAAGGGGTTAAACATAATAAAAGTTAACTTACCTTAGCCACTTGATTGCGTAGTTGCGATCTCACCTCTCTTTCCCAGCATCAGCTAAGAACTAAAGGACCTGTGATGACGTCACATCACATGGTCCATCTTACCATGGTGATGGAATATGTGATTGGACCATGTGATGTGACGTCATCACAGGTCCTTTAGTTCTTAGCTGATGCAGGGAAAGAGAGGACAGATCGCGACTACGCGATCAAGTGATTAGGTAAGTTAACTTTTATTATTTTTAACCCCTTCCACTTCATTTTACAATGCATTCTTTATTAAGAATGCTATTATTTCCCCTTATAACCATGTTATAAGGGAAAATAATAGAGATCGGGTCCCGTTGCTAAGCAACCATGCGGGAAAATCGCAACGCATCCGCACTTGCTTGCGGATGCTTGCGATTTTCCCGCAGCCCCATTCACTTCTATGGGGCCTGCGTTGCGTGAAAAACGCACAATATAGAGCATGCTGCGATTTTCAGGCAACGCAGAAGTGATGCGTGAAAATCACCGCTCATGTGCACAGCCCCATAGAAATAAATGGGTCCGGATTCAGTGCGGGTGCAATGCGTCCTCCTCACGCATTGCACCCGCGCGGAAAACTCGCCCGTGTGAAAGGGGCCTAAGAGCTTAGAAGAACTTGGTGGAACAGCTTCTTGGATTCAACTATAAGAGATTATATTTATTTTAAAACCTGTATGGCTGCTTGTCTGTATGAGGGAAGCCTGTGTGCACATGTTTCTGTTTGTCTTTTGCTTAAACTGATGAATACAGTAGACTGTTGGCTTCCTAGACAGTAGTTCTGGGGTAATGACATGTATGTTGCCTTTCTTTCCTTCAAGGAATGTAAAAAATACATTTGCACATTAAATACAGAGGAGATGGAGTCGGGATTACCAAAAACTGAGGAGTCAGAGGATTTATCTACCGACTCCAAAGCCCTGCCTGCTACTAGAAAAACTCAAGGCTGCACAAAGACAGTGGTTCAAAATCTTTAATAAAGACCAATTTAAAAAAATTATTTTTAGCTCAAATTGAGTACAATGCAATAATAAAACAAATGCCACCAAAGTTGTACATAGCCTTTAAGATCTAGAGGCCACAGATTATAGAAGCAAGGTTAAGATGAAGTATTTGTGGCATGGCATGAAGTTTAAAAGCCCACCAGTTAAAATTACGGTCACAAGTGGGGTAAACTATAGGGATTTTGTACAGGGGAATTGCAGGCACAAAATCAACAGAATTTATAAGAGCCGCAAATTTCGAACAGATATTAAACTTCCTTTACTAATAAAGTTACATTTTAGATGCTTAGTTGATATATAGAAATTCACATCTTCATTTTGAGTTTTGCATCATGTGACTTAGGACTAAGCCTTCTGTCCTTATAGTTACTGTCTGTTAGCCAGGAACTCAGTTTCTTCCCTTCCTGTGCAGATGGAAACTACAAGCAGAGTCTGAAGGAAAATTGTCATCTGCTTGATCTCTGCCCATCAGCTACCCTCCACTCTTCCCACTACAGCCCCCACACCAGCATAAAATGCTTAGAATCACTTATCCGAAATGACCTTTTGACATCACATGTGACATCAAGTGACATGTATTACACTTAGCAAACAAATGAAACAAAGAGCAAACGCCTAGATCTATGTTAGCTATTCTATAAGCCCCATTATATTACAAAGTTAAACATAATAATTTAAAGGGGTTTTCCGAGATATTTTTATTGATGACCTATCCTCAGGATAGGACACCAACATCAGATCGGCGGTGGTCTAACACCCGGAACCCCTGCTGATTAGCTGGGTGAAGAGAAGACTACACCGCACCAGCTCAGCCTTTGTTTACCTGCTGGTCCCATTCACTTCTATGGGACGGCTTCTTCCTATACATTAGAATACTACAGAGCCGGGTATCTGCCGATCTGATATTGATGACCTATCCTGAGGATAGGTCATCAATAAAAATATCTTGGAAAACCCCTTTAATCAAATAAGTGTTTTGATGAGAATACAGACTGCCGAGAGGAGGAGCAATGGGTGGAAACAACATTATGGATACAGGAAAACCAAAAAGGAGACTTGTAGCAAGGAAGAAGCAACAGTAAGAACTGTTTTGACATACTTGTAGACAAAAAGAAGATGGGAGTGCTTCTTTAACACGCAGTGCGGATTTTAAATCCACAGCATGGCAGTTTTTTGCAATGCATAGGGAAAAATCCACAGAAAACCCTGTTTGAAACCTGTGTGTAACTCTTCCATATTTTGTTGACATCTTTTCACTTCAATTTACACCCCATATGAGTGCGCCCTAAGGGCTCATGCACACGAATGTTTTTTGCGTTCCGTATACAGGCCGTTTTTTGCGTTCCGTATACGGAACCATTCATTTCAATAGGTCCGCAAAAAAACTGAAGGTACTCCGTGTGCATTCCGTTTCCGTTCAAAGATAGAACATGTCCTATCATTGTCCCCATAACGGACAAGGATAGGACTGTTCTATTAGGGGCCAGCTGTTCCGTTCCGCAAAAAAAGGAATGCACACGGATGTCATACGTATTTTTGCGGATCTGTTTTTTGGGGACCGCAAAATACATAGGGTCGTGTGCATGAGCCCTAAGGGGGAGATTTATCATCTCCCTTGCATCTGAAAAGTGGTGTTAAAAAGACGCAAACTAGGCCCATCCTCCGGCGGTGCAGGGGATATCAAGACCGCCGCTGAAAAATCTCCCCCTAAGTGTTTTGAACAGATTATTTAAGTATAAAAAGGGATGTTCCAGTAAGAACAAGTTTTATCGCATCAACATTAACTGTTCAAATCAATAAGAATCCCATGCCCCCCATATGAATGATGCAGCAGTGCGTATGCTCCACCACTGCTCCATTTAAACAGGGGACAAGGGACCCCTATTCTCGTGACTGCTGGGGGGGTTCCAAAAGTCAGACTTAGGCCTCTTGCACACGACCGTTGCCCCGCCGTGGCTGTATTGTGGCCCGCATACGGCGGGTCCGCACTACACAGGCACCGGCCGTGTGCATTCTGCATCACGGATGCGGCCCCATTCACTTGAATGGGTCCGGAAATCCGGAGATGCGGTGCGGAACGGAACCCCACGGAAGCACTATGGAGTTATGGGGTTCCGTTCCACAAAAAAAATAGAACTTGTTCTATCTTTTTGCGGAACGGGTGGATCGCGGACCGCATTTAAGTGAATGGGTCCGCGATCCGCATGCAGCTGCCCCACGGTCGGTGCCTGTGCAATTTGCGGTCCACAGCACGGGCACGACCAGCACACAGTCGTGTGTAAAAGGCCTTACCCCCAGACTGCTCATGTATACACTATAAATTGCAGGTGACAATGATGCAGAAGGTCCTGGCATCTGGTCTCTATACAATGCCTCATGCGCGCAGCAGGGTAGCATGCACAGACTTGGCTGACGGTGTACGTACAGCCCTGTACTATTGTGTCGCCTTAGGGATAGCGGATCATACTTCTGTAATACAACATCTGAGGGAACGTGCCACAAGTTAGATCGGAGCCGGACCACACTTTTATGGCTCCGCACAGCTCTCAGGTGTGCATCTGGCCTGAATACCCATTTCTTATATAATGTGGCGTCAAACCAGTCTGAACAACTCCTTATATCCGTCCTCACATCTCCTTATAAGACACGACAATGCAGCTCCGCGCGGATTACTCCTGAGAATACTGAACGCTTAGAACAAGCTTTTAATGAGTACAATGTCCTACGCTAATTGCATGCTACTATTTTTAAATATCTGTTTTAGACAATTCTCTTGTATCTTAACAGCTCTCCTATCATTTTAGTAAAGTAAGGAGGTAATTTACTATCCGATATACGCCATTATCCTGGCGAATACCTGTTGAAGATTAAGGCATAAAGGTTATTTGCGCCACAATCGGCGACTTTTCCCCGCTCACGCCAGCTCTGAAAAAGTGGGTGTGGCGTGGGCAGGCCGCTAGACCGTCTCATTTATTATTTTCTACGCCTGTTTTAGGCATACAAAATGGTCTGAATTTAAACTAGCAAGGAAGCTGGCTGACATTTAGACTGGCAGTGGCGCCTCTACATAACTTCGGCGGATCCACCGCCAGCACAGGGGTATTAAGACCGGCATCTAAAACGTCAGTCTTTATAAATGACTCCCTAAGTCCTTTAAAGAGGTATATTGTGCCATTCGTTCATCATACGTCCCAACTGTCCTGGATTTCAGTGGCTGTCCGTATACCCCGCTCTCAGCTGCTTGTAATGGCGAAGCAGGGAGCCGTCCGCTCGCCACTCCACTATTCAGCCACCAGTGCCCCCCAGCAGCAGTACGATGCCCTCACACATTGCCCTACTGGACTGTGTAGGAGGAGCGGTGCAGGCCGGGAATCAGCCTCTGCTCCTTCTACATAGCAAGCATCATCTGTGACAGTATCCGGTCTGCTGCTGCTAGAGAACGCAGATCATCGGAGGAACTAGGTGAGTACTTGTGTTTTTTTTTTTTATTTACTTCCTGTGAAGGGGGCACATATCTGGGCATAGCTGCCGTGAGGGGGCACATATCTGGGCATAGCTGCCGTGAGGGGGCACATATCTGGGCATAGCTGCCGTGAGGGGGCACATATCTGGGCATAGCTGCCGTGAGGGGGCACATATCTGGGCATAGCTGCCGTGAGGGGGCACATATCTGGGCATAGCTGCCGTGAGGGGGCACATATCTGGGCATAGCTGCCGTGAGGGGGCACATATCTGGGCATAGCTGCCGTGAGGGGGCACATATCTGGGCATAGCTGCCGTGAGGTGGCACATATCTGGGCATAGCTGCCGTGAGGGGGCACATATCTGGGCATAGCTGCCGTGAGGGGGCACATGACTGGGCATAGCTGCCGTGAGGGGGCACATATCTGGGCATAGCTGCCGTGAGGGGGCACATATCTGGGCATAACTACTGTGAGGGGCAACTTATCTGGGCATAACTATAGTGAGGGAGCACATATGTGGGCATAACTGCCATGAATGGGCATATATCTGGGCATAACTACCGTGAGGGGGCACATTTCTGGGCATAACTGCCGTGAGGGGGCACATTTCTGGGCATAGCAACTGTGAAGGGGGCACATCTGGGCATAGCAACTGTGGAGGGCACACAATGTCGGCATAAATGTGAAAGGGGCACGTGTGGGCATTACTACTGTGAAAGGGGCATCAGTGATCTTGAGCCAAAATCGGGTGCAGCTCTAAACACAGAACAAGAGCTAATCTTTCCATTACACCTTAACACTGTGTAGACTCCGCTCCTGGTTTTGGCTCTCATTCACTGATGTAAATCACTGACCAAAACACTGATGTGTGAATGAGGTTTCAGAGGTAGTCTCTGAACAGCACAGGCAGTCAGAAGACAACTGGAGGAGGAGGACATAATGTGGCAGCTGGCACCACAAAGGGTATTTTGTATTGCACTATGATCCCGCTGACCACGCCTACTTATACTGGCCCCACCTACTCTCAATTTGA
This sequence comes from Bufotes viridis, assembly GCA_033119425.1. Taxonomy (NCBI): domain Eukaryota; kingdom Metazoa; phylum Chordata; class Amphibia; order Anura; family Bufonidae; genus Bufotes; species Bufotes viridis. The sequence goes on along the minus strand of CM065593.1, from coordinate 384,728,448 downwards.
ACCCACCTACAACATGGGGGCAGTTTTAGATTTTTTCTGAGCCTGCCCCTGAGTGAAACAGAGAAGATTGAAGGAAGCAGTGGTTGAGCATGCACCTTGCTGATCAACTTAAAGTCTATGGCACTAACGGATGCGTCTCTTCACTGGGAATACTATAGACTATAATGGCCTCAGATAATAGCGAATGGGTGGTTGACGTAAAATACGGTGGCTGATATTTTATTTTAGTGATCAGGAGTGAGCACCCTGAGTCCCCATATGATACTGACAGCTCTATATGATTTATTTCGTGCACAATAGGTGCATATACACAAACAGCCTATGTTAGATTGGTAAAGGGGCTTTCCGGTTGCACCCCAGCATTCCACCTTACTGCATTATATAAATCAGATGATGAAGTTCTGAATGCAATTGAATTCCTGCAGAATAACTGCGATGTGTGACCCGCACCCTGTGTTTACATCCCAGCGCATGACTCACGGGGAGTGTCTGTAGCATCAGTTCTTTGCCTATCCTTCCCCTCCCTGCTGGAACATCACAGATCCAACTAGGGCAGCCTCATTAGTATTCACTTCAGTGCAATGACTACTAATGAAGCTGTGTGGTATATGAGTTGGGGAGGGGCCCTTCTACAGCACATAGACTTATTCTAAAGAACAGGACTTCATCAGAATGCTAACCTGAGACCTTCTATATGGTAGGCAGAAGAGTTACCATTACACTACAGACCTACTTTGTTGGAAAGGCCTATTTTTCCATGCTTAAAAAGCGATAAGTAGAATAGTATATTACTGTAATGAAGGGAAAAGTAATTGAACCATTTACCAACCACCATAATCAATGTGTTCACAGTACAGCTTATTGTGATTACAGAGAAACAAAATACTGTTTTGTGATACTTAATACTGTGCTACAAAAACTTATTTTTTTATTCTTTTTTTAGCAACAATAACTGCATAAAATTTTAACTTTTACCAGAAAAGAAAAAAAGCTGAATAAAATTAAGTTTTTCTGCCATAACATTTACTATAAAGATTGCTTTACAGTGAGATTTGAACCCCAGACCTTTTATACAGTAGACAACTGCCTTACCCACTTCTCTATATCAAAAAAGAAAAAAAAAAGCTCTGGTGTAAAGGTGGGAGTTTTATTCCTTTTAGTACTACTGACTTAATAGCACAAAAAAGTATTTGGTATCCCTGTAATCATCATAATAGTGGTGATTGGTTTATGGTGATTGGTAAACAGCGCAAATTAAGTTTTGCCTGTATGAAGTCCTGAAGTTTCTGATGGCAGCTCTGGATCCAAAGCCTGCTTAAAGCCCTGCTGGAAAAATACTGTCCTAAGACGTGGTATCATTGATGACATCACATCTACCTGACAGAACACCGCCCTGAGATGAAATTCATTGACGATGTGGTGTCTACAAGGAAGATCCTTACAAGCCTTACCACGCCCCAGATGTAGATCTGATGTCATTGGGACAGGGAAACAACACAGTGGAAAATGTCAAGTGGCCGAGATGGAAGGCAGGAAAACGGGGTGTTAAAGGGGTATTCCCTTCACAGACAATGGGGGCATATCGCTAGGATACGTACACCGAGAACGGAGCAGGGAGAGTGGTGGATGGAGGACCCCGGGTTTTCCTGGGGTCCAGCCACCGCCAAGCGCTCTCCCCATACAAGTAAATGGGAGCACACCGTGCTTGCGCGGCCACTGTTCTTATTCATTTCTATGAGGCCGACGGAAATAGTCGAGCCAGCATGCGCGGTGCGGCCTCCACCGCTTTTCCCCGCTCAATTGTAAGTGCGGGTCCCACCTCAGGTGATATGCTCCCATTGTCGGTGATAGGAAAATCCCTTTATCACTATTAGTGATAACATGTTGTTTCCTGTCAGCTGATGCTGAAAATTGCAAAACCAGAATACCCCTTTAATTGGCCACATGATTTTGCCGGTAATACTGCAGTTCTACCCACAAAACCATGCAGCCAAAAACAGTCAATCTGAAAAACGGACCACTGCATGAGGATGTGGCCACCTGTGGATGAATACATCATACCCCAAGTTTCTAGCCTGTGTAAGTAAACCCATTAAAACATAGGGAGAACACACAAGCTCCATGCAAAATGTTGCTCTAAGATGTCTTTGACAAACAAGCACCCACCATATATCTTGCCCCCTCCAAATGATTGGCACTGCCGATCAAGGCAAGAAACTAACAGGGCATCCCCAAACTATGGCTCCAAGGTCCTCCAGCTTACAGTTGCCTGTATGTAGTGCCATGACAGTGGCACCTTAAACATGTTTTCCCAGTAGAAAAGCAGGATGTGACCTGCTCTTTGGACTGTAAGGGTCCATCCAGACATCCGCATAAACGGGTCCGCATCCGCTCCGCAATTTTGGGTCTGCAAAATGAGGAACGCACATGGCCGGTGTCCGTGTTTTGTGGATCCGTGATTTGTGGACCACAAAACACTTGCAGACGTGTGAATGGACCCTTAACCACACATAGCATCCTGCACCACTAGGGGAAGGATGTCACTACTCTGGGAGAGGGTTTTGTTGGAAACAGTGGGCAAAGTACTGCTGTCACCATGGCGGGGGGGATACAAGGCATCAGTTTGAGCACTGCAGGAAAGGAATCGAGGACACAAAGCATCTTGTGGTGGAAGGGGTGCAAGGCACTGTTGTAAGTAGGGCTGCAACGATTAATCAACGTTATCGATAATATTCGATAACGGGATTCGTTGTCAACAAATTCCGTTATCGAATAATCGGCCGAATTGTTGCTATGCGCGCAGTCAGGCGCTATTGCCTGCAGGTACCGTAAATCTGGCACACTGAGAATATGCCGTGTGCTGCGCTCGACAGACAGTGGAGAAGGAGGGATGGAGGAAGGGAATTCCTCCCTCCTATGACGCAGCCGTGAGCGGGCTCTGAAGCTGCCCGCACCACTTCCACGGTGCGCCAATGAATGTGTGGCTATTAATTAAAACAGGAGGAGGGACGGGGGAGGTAATAAAGTTACAGCGGCGCCGGCTGAGTTAGTAAGCTCAGCGAACAACAGCAGCGGCAGAATCCTCCTCCTCCTGAGTGCACAGCTCGGTGTCAGCCCGAGCACCAGCCCCAGAGTCAGCGCCCTGAACAGCCAGCATAGAGGGTACCCCACACCTAGAATGATTAGCCTGCCTCGAAATAAAGGCAGGCAAAAAACATTTGTATCAGGCAGCCAGCAAGATTGGGGTTAATGTGACTCATTAACCCCAATCTTGCCACTGCCATGTTTTAAACATGATAGGAGTCACTTATTTTTAATGTCAGGCTGGGCACATGCTTTTGGACTGGACCCCATGTGCCTTACATTAATAGTAGTGTACCATCTCACACAATGGAAGACATGGCGTTAATGTGACTGAGTTACAGAATACAGGCCACTTAGGCTACTTTCACACTTGCGGTAGCCTTTTCCGGTGGGGAACAGCCTGCCGGATCAGTGCTAACGCTAGCCCACTGTGCTCCGCTCTAGACCCATTTACTATAATTGGGACGGGCTGGAAGTACAGCACGCTGCGGTTTTTGTCCGGCCGCCTCTCTGCCTGTTTTTGCGTGGTACCTCCAGACCAGAGTCCAGTGGTGCGGTGCAGTGGTCAGCCCTGACCAAGTGGACATGTTCTCTTTTTTACATTCTAATGCAAAATTTTTATAATTATGTAACTGCTAAAATTGTTTTAATATGGCCTTTGTACATAATTTTTCAAGTAAAATCATATAAACCCCTTTTTTTTGTCATTTTGGTGTTTTTTCACGATTAATCGATGAAATTATCGACAACTAATCGATTATTCAAATAATCGTGAGCTGCAGCCCTAGTTGTAAGAATTGCCTATAGACATCAGGCACTGCTTTGGGTAAGTATCCCCGTAGGTTGATTGGGGAATATTCCCAATATACACATCTGATGGATGGAATTGCTGTGAACAGAGCCAATGAGAGCTTGCCATCCAAACCTCTGCCGTGCCCGGTCCCGAGTCACGCCTTCCTCCCTGTTCATTACACAGCGCCCTGTAATCTCAGGCTCCTTATCTTGATAGTTTCTCTTAACTCTTTAGGCATAAATTCAAAGCAAACAACCTACAGAAATTAACATAGTACTCATCTAAAATACACAGCGGGAAAAGTATGTGCGCAGGTCAGGTCAGGGCCTGTCAAGTCAAGGCTGAAAATCTGGAAGGTGAACACGTTGCACCGAACCGTGAACAAGCCCTGGTAAAAGGGCACGCTCACTCTGGATACCACTTCACAGTTACTATATAGAAAATAATCTATGTAAAAAGTTGAGTAAAGCTGTGTTCCCATCTCTGCCACATTTTCCATTTAATAGGGACGATTTCTATGTTCCTATGTGTCCGCATTGCTGAGATAAATGATGTTTTAATATATGGAAATAAGCCTTTAGGAGCAACAGGGGCGTTACCGTTACACCTAGAGGATCGGCTTCCTCTGCAACTGCCCTCTCCACTTTGATTGACAAGGCCAGGCGTTGTTTTCACTGCCCGGCCCTGTCAAAGTGTAGAGGGTGCGGCAGTTGCAGAGAGAGCTGAGCCTCTAGGAGTAACAGCAACGCCCCCGTTGCCCCTAAAAAATCCTTTGCATATAATAAAACATCATTTTTCTCTGCAACGGTGTATATTAAAAACCAGGTCTAAAAAAGTGGTCGGGGAAGGGAATTGGCCGGAAGGCCCGTCTCATTTACCCTTGTCTACGCATAGAAAATGGTCTCAATGTAACTCAGTTTGTAAGCTGTCTTACAGTCAGGCCGGCGCTAGATGTTCCGAAGTCCTGTAGAAGCCGGCGCCTCTTTATAACTCCGGCGGATCCAGATGTAGGGGTTATTAAAACCGGCGTCTAAAACGCTGGTCTTAATAAATGACCCCCGTATTTTTTTTCTGCATCTGATCCACCTGTATCTGTGTTTTGCAGATCCGCAATTTGCAAAAAACGGCTACGTCTATGTGCAAGAGCCAATGCTATCAGCCTTCACCAGTGACTAGTGAAGATCACATCTCAATAAAACAAGTCACGAGTTTTATGAAAACGATTGTCAAATGTGAACTATAAGGGATATTCTGGTTTTGCAATTTTCAGCATTGAAAGAAAACAGGTTATTACTTACTAATAGTGATTGTTTATCTGTAATGCCCCGTTTCCTGCGCTCCATCGCAGTCATGTGACACTTTCTGACTGTTGGCTCCCTGTACTGATGACGTCACGTCTACATTTGAGGCATGGCAAGGCTTGTAAGGCTCTGCCCAGTCTATATAACATCATCAGGGACCTCTCAGGGCGGTGTTCTGCTCATTCCCCTGGACCCTGCCCTGTAGACATGATGTCGGCAGTGATGCTGTGTCTTAGAGCAGGGTTCTTCCAACAGGACTTCCATCAGAAATTTCAGGGCTCCATACTTGCAAACCATGCGCCCCCCATTTTTACTTACTCTGTTTACCCATTGCCATAAATAAAACGTTCACTAGATTGTACGGGCTATTATGATTACATGGATACCAAATACTGTTTTGTGATATTTAATAAAAAAAAAGAAAAACTGTACAACTAAGGGTACTTTCACACTTGCGGCAGGACGGATCGGCAGGCTATTCAGCATGCTGCAGTTTTTGTCCGGACGCCTCTCGACATGTTTGCCGTGCTGCAGCCAAACCTCTGGACTGTCCCCATTATAGTGAATGTGGACTTCTGGCGGCACACATGGGCTAGCGTTAGTACGGATCCGGCAGGCTGTCCCCCTCCCGGATCCCGTGAAAGTAGCCTAAGGGATAATAAGAACTGCAAAATAATCTTTAGAGTAAAAGTTATGGCAGAAAAACTGAATTTTAACTTTGCAGGTTTTTTGTTTCAAGGTAAAAGTTTCTGAAAAGTTATTGTTTAAAAAAAACAAAAAAACGGTTTGTAGCATAATGGTCTGTAGCAGGTCTGTAGCATAATGGTAACTCTTCTGCCTGCTATACAGAAGGTTTCATGTTCAAATCCTGCTGAAGACCTATTAAACAATTTCTTTGGTAAAAGTTTTTGCTGGAGGAGGGCTCCTCCCCTAACCCATTTCAAACACAGCTTTATTAGTAGTCACTGCACTGAAGTGAATACTAATGAGGCTGCCCTGGTTGGATCTGTGATGTTCCAGCAGAGAAGGGAAGGAGAGGCAAAGAACTGATTCTACAGATACTCCCTGTGAATCTTGCTCTGGGAATTAAACACAAGGTGCGGGTGGAGTCAAAATGCATTTAGAACATCATTCTATGATTTATACAAGGCAATAAAGCTGCATGCTGGTGTTATTTTAGTTGTGTAACCAGAAAACCCCTTAAATGGGAATCTGTCACCAGCGACCTCCTTATCCAACTGATTGCACAGACACATAGCTGTGGTCACCTGATTAAAACACTGATTTTCTTTTGTTGATCTGAGTCTCCGTTCCAGACTCTTCTTAGGGTAATTTCACACTTGCGTTAAACTTTTCCGGTATTGAGTTCCGTCCTAGGGGCTCAATACCGGAAAAAACTGATCAGGATTATCCTAATGCATTCTGAATGGAGAGAAATCCGTTCAGGATGCATCAGGATGTCTTCAGTTCAGTCACTGTACAGTTTTTAGACGGAGAAAATACCGCAGCATGCTATTTTCTCCGTCCAAATTTCTGGAACACTTGCCGGAATGCCGAATCTGGCATTATTTTCCATTGAAATGCATTAATGCCGGATCCAGACCCAAGTGTTCCGGAAAAACTGACCCGTTTTTGCGGTCTGCGCATGCGCAGACCTTTAAAAGTGTGAAAAAGATAAATACCAGATCTGTTTTTCCGGGTGACAACCAGAGAGCCGGATCCGGTTTTGCAATGCATTTGTGAGACGGATCCAGATCCATCTACAAATGGTATCTGCTTGCATACAGATCGCCGGAACTGCCTGCCTAAATCCAACAACGCAAGTGTGAAAGTACCCTTACTATACAAATTGTTATTACGGTACTTTTTATTCAATTTTTTTGAGAAGTGATGCAAAAAAAAAGTCAAATAGCAAATCAGCCATGTTGATTTATTTTTCTGTTACCGCATTTACCGTACAGGCGTTTTGGGGCATGGCTGTGCAAATTATTTATTTTTTACATTATTTTTAATATGGGGAAAGGGGAGTGATTTGAATTTTTTTTTTTTTTTTTTATAAGTAATCATCTGATCGCTTCTTCCATAGACTGCGATGAATTACCATTGCAAGCTATGGGAGTTTCATTATGTTCCTATGTAGCCCTACTAAAGGCAGGAGTCCATAGGCACATCACTGTGGTAAGCCTTACCCTGGGTTCACACCTGAGCGTTTTACAGCGCGTTCCTACGCGCTGTAAAACGCTCAACAGGCGAAAACCCATGTTTCCCTATGGGCATGGTTCTCACCTGAGCGTTTTACAGCGTGTACGAACGCGCTGTAAAACGCCCTACGCCCAAAGAAGTACAGGAGCTTCTTTGGGGCGTTTTGTCGCGCGTATTGTGATTGACGCCAGAGCGGTCAATCACACGAACGCGCGTACAACGCGCGTTTCCTATTTCCAAAAACGCGCTGTAATACGCGCGCAAAACGCTCGTATCAAATACGCTCAAGTGTGAACCCAGGGTTAGAGCCTTTAGCAGACTCAAGGCTACCATAAGGAATGAACTGCTTCCCCGATCTCCGAGCGTGGAAGCCATTCAGGACCCAGGAGTGCTGTCTCTCAGAATCCACATGGCATCTGGCTGCTTTAATGTCCATGATTGATGTTACTGCAGATCACAGACATTAGTTCTGGGTGTCTGCTGGTTAAAGCAGCAGACACCCAGTGTTGGTCACATGACACAGCTGAGGATCAGAAGGGAGGTTATAACTCAAAAATACAGTCACTGGTAAGAAAATTACCTTCACTGCAGTTTACATCATGTACCTTTTTAACAGGTCAGAGAATAACAATTGTTGCGGGAGTGCTTCTTTAAAACAGTCAAAAGTATTTCTCATGGCCTTCAAGATCTCTGCTTGCAGTCACAGCTCTGATAACAGTGATGAGCCAAACGCCTGTGTCATTGTGCCACCACCAGGACAGATGTTTATACTCCTGAATGACTGCAAGCTGATTTCCTGAAATTCGTAAGCAATTAATAAAGAAAGAATACCAAAAAATAATAAGCCGCGGTGGAGTTTGTGATTGTGGGGAAAAACAATGCAGATTTCCCGCAGCAAAAGCCGCATCACGGACGCAATGTATTAAAGTGGAGCCATCACCTCTCCTTTCATGTCGGTTTTCAGTAACTACTTGCATTGCTCATGTAATAACAGTTCTGGAGCATCTGTTCTTTTGACTCTATGTTCTATTATTCCTCTATTACTCCTTATAGAAGTGGAATAATGAGGGTCCAGATGGGTGTTACCAGTTGGCAGCACCGGTTGGATAGTGTCAGACACCCCAGCTGGTTACCACCCCTCTGGACCCTCACTGCAGACTGCTAGCAATTCATTCATAAAGTCTAGCAGCAATAATACAGGAATAGCACAACATAGTGACATAGGAATAGATGCTGCAGAAAGACGCACGTCAGGAGCGGTGACAGGTCCTCCAACCCACTCATTCCGTATACATGGCCCAGATACCGATAGCGGAGGAGTGGAAACCCCCTTTAAACAACATGAGCGCACAGAGAGGAACACTTCGGGTTCGTTGTCAGTCAGATGCATGTTTCCACGCACGGCTATAGGCTTGAATAGCTTTTAATCTAGATTACAAAAAAATAATAATTTGTAAATACATTTTTAAAGCTGCAAAATAATGTGTGCCAAATAATGAAATAATAGACAAGCCCGGGACTAATCGGGGGACAAGGCGCAACCTGGTAAGGGGCATAGGTGAAAAGTATTCAGGGGCCAATGGAGGGACACATATGTCAACCATCAAAATCCCCAAAAAGTTGCCATTCCCGCAGCTCTTGTGCACTTGGACAGATAACGGCCCCAGTGTGAACTGTGCCCAGTGCCATGCACTCATACAACGGGAGGGCACCCTAACCCCCTGGGCAGGACGATGTGCCCCACATGACAAGACCGCAGGGCACAGCAGACATGACACACGGCGCAACTTACAATCCATTCTCTAACTTGGCTGTGAAAGTTCTGCTCCCTGATGGTGACATCGTCTTCGTCCATCCTTCATACTGCTGGAGCCCAGGACGGACTGATGCTGCGCCTGTGAACCATCCCCCCCGCGGACAGAAGGAGGCAGAACAATAACAAAGAGCCGGGCCTCCCCCGTCCTCAGGATGCGGTACCGACTACTCCTGCTCCACAGCCTCCGCTCTGCCCAAAACACTGCGCGCGAGCAACGCCTCCTGTGATTGGTGGAAAGAGGTGGCAGCCGCGGGTCGTCCTCTGTGTCCGCGCCTGTGATTGGCGGAGCCCAGTGCTTGGTTTCCCGCCCCCTCTCTTCCTGTCAGTGTGTGCTGCAGTGTTATTAGATGAGGCAGGTGGCTGAGTGGCAGCAGGCGGGCGGAGGACACGCCCAGTCCTGACGTCATGCCTAAGTACACGGAGAATAGGCGAGCGTGTGTTCAGAGAGATAGCCAGATGTACATAGAGATACATGTACCGTATAGATTTACACATGCTGGATATTGTTTATGTGCTTACATATATTTGTGTATATTGTTATGTAGTTTTACACATAGCTGCCTATATTTTTATAAATATCTATTTTATATACTGTATATCTATTTATATATACTGTATATCTATATATTGTATTTCTATTTATATATATGCTGGTATGTATATATATATATAGTGTATAAATATAAATATATAGGATGAGTCAACTCAAAAGTCACAGGACACCCTTTTATTTCAGAAACAAAAGGGAAAATTGAATATCTGAATACCCCAGCTAGTAATGGAACATGGCCGCCACCAAATATACATACATAGGGTCCATTCACACGTCCGTGTGTGTTTTGCAGATCCGCGGATCCGCAAAACACGGACATCGGCGATGTGCGTTCCGCAATTTGCGGACCGCACATCGCCGGCACTCTCATAGAAAATGCCTTTTCTTGTCCGCAATTGCGGACAAGAATAGGACATGTTCTATTTTTTTCGGGAACGCAATTGCGGACCCGGAAGTGCGGATCCGCAATTGCGGACCCGGCCGGGACATCGTCTGTCCCCATTGAAACTAATGGGTCTGCAATTCCGTTCCGCAAAATGCGGAACGGAATTGCGGACGTGTGAATGGACCCATAGAGATACACCATAGGCGTGCGCAGGGGGTGTGCCAGGTGTGCCTGGGCACACCCTAATCAAGCTGCAAAAAATGAGGTATTGTCTCTGCTACAGTGCTACCCCTCCTCAGTTGTCCCCTGTATAATGTACACTGGTACCCCTCAGTTTTGTGTTTGCACATGTATAACATATATATAAATATTCAGGCTCGGACTGGCCCACAAGGGTACATGGGAATCCCTCTGTGGGCCCCTGAGCAAGGTGGGCCCCTAGTCTCCTACCCCCTGCACAAGTGGCACATAACACATTGGACTTACTGCACTACATTCATATATTCAATGTACAGCACCTCAGCCCGCCAATGTTCATATAAAAAAAAACTTGTTAGATTATTTATTATATTTGAATGTATCCGTACTGTAGGCCCCCTTAATAAATTTTACTGGTGGGCCCTAGGTACCCCAGACCGACACTGTATATATTTATACACACACGCAAGCCTGCTTATGCTTTCGGGTGCACACCCTAATGCAATAGGCTGCGCACGTCGATGAGATACACTGTATGTAATATATACTGTACTGTATATATTTCCATATAGTTATACATACTGTGTATTTTTTATGTAGTTAGATATATTTGTGTATACTATGGATATATTTTTACTAGGGATGAGCAAATTTCCGCTTATGAAATTTGTTCCCACTTCTTTTGGTGGTAAAAAGGTGAATCGCGTTATGGATTCCGTTATCACGGACCATAACGCAAGTAATATGACGGAATGTATGATGGAATTCCTTTAGAGGGATTCCGTTATTCATTCCGTCATAATAGAAGTCTATGGGCTGCAAAACGGATCCGTCGGTTTACGTTATGCTGGAGGCTCCCCTGCATAATGGAAAGCGGACGGATCTGTTTTGCAGCCCATAGACTTCTATTATGACAGAATGAATAACGGAATCCCTCTAAAGGCATTCCGTTATACATTCCGCCATATTACTTGCGTTATGGTCCGTGATAACGGAATCCATAACGCGATTCACCTTTTACCACCAAACGAAGTGTGAACGAATTTCATAAGCGGAACTTCTCTCATCTCTAATTTTCACACAATTATGTACAATATTGGGGTCAATTATCAAACTGGTGTAAAGTAGAACTGGCTTCAGATTCCACCTTTCATTTTTGACAACTCCTTTGGAAAATGAAAGGTGGAATCTGATTGGTTGCTGTGGGCAGCTAGGACAGTTCTACTTTACACCAGTTTGATAAATGACCTCATATATATTTTTACGTAGTCTTACACATAGGTACTGTATATATTTTTTATATATACTGTATATATATTTTTATATATATTTATATATAGGAGGAGCCAGTCCAGCCCCAGGTGCATGCCTTCGGGCTTTTCAGCTTTCAGATGCCGGGGTCACATTAGATAACGCCATCTGAGCAGTTAAATGTCTGTGATTGGCATTGTTGCCGATCGCAGACTTTAGCTCCGGGTGTCTGTGGTTTAAAACAGCATCTTTAAAGGCAGATTATGCACCAAAATTTCCATTCCACATCCCATTGTTTGCAAGGTGGGGCAGTCCTGACGTTCACTCGACCAGCAGTTTAATCCATGCCAACAATGGGCATGTCACTTCTTGGTGCAGTGTCTGAGCAGAAAACTGTGGCAGAAATGGCATCAGATTTTGACAGCATCATAACCATGCAGCGCTCTGTGTGTGTGTAGTGGGAGAGTAAAAAAAAATACCTAAAAAAGTAATCTAGCAGAAGCATGGCGGAGACACTACAGAGCAATGACGGGAGGCCCATTTTCTAGGTACATTTAATGAGGTGACCACATGCGCCATTGCTGGTTGTTATAATACTCAGCAGATAACACACTAAGGTCAAAAGGAGCTGACCAAAACTATTAACCCCTTCTGTGCTAGACCCCAAAGTTATAGACCTCGATCCCTCCACTTCATTAAAGGGAATCCTATTATCTGCAATGCTACATGAGAAGTGCTGCTCATCAGGAGTCCAGATCTCAGGAGCCCCCCGCTGTCAGCCCTCAAAGCTGCGCTGAAATACACAGGCTGGACTGCTGAGCTGACATCATGGAGAGGACTCTTGTGTGCATGCGCAGCAGTCCTCACAATGTATATCAATGAAGGATGGCACAGATGGCAGTAATCTGGGCTCCTTATCTGCAGTACTGCTCATGTATCAGCATGGCTTCATGAGGGATCGGTCATGCCAAACGAATTTAATCAGTTTCTATGAGGAGGTAAGTTCTAGACTTGACAGCGGCGAATCAATGGATGTCGTATATCTGGACTTCTCCAAAGCATTTGACACCGTACCTTATAAAAGGTTAGTATATAAAATGAGGATGCTCGGACTGGGAGAAAATGTCTGTAAGTGGGTAAGTAACTGGCTGAGTTACAGAAAACAGAGGGTGGATATTAACGGTACACACTCAGATGGGGTCACTGTCACTAGTGGGGTACCTCAGGGGTCAGTATTGGGCCGTATTTTCTTCAATATATTTATTAATGATCTTGTAGAAGACTTGCACAGTAAAATATCTATTTTTGCAGATGACACTAAACTGTGTAAAGTAATTAACACTGAAGAGGACAATATACTGCTACAGAGGGATCTGGATAGATTGGAGGCTTGGGCAGAGAAATGGCAGATGAGGTTTAACACTGACAAATGTAAAGTTATGCACATGGGAAGGAATAATGCAAGTCACCCGTACATATTAACCACTTGAAGACCACAGGTTTATACCCCCCTAGTGACCAGGCCCTTTTTTACAATTCCGCACTACACTACTTTCACCGTTTATTGCTCCGTCATACAACTTACCACCCAAATGAATTTTACCTCCTTTTCTTCTCACTAATAGAGCTTTCATTTGGTGGTATTTCATTGCTGATGACATTTTTACTTTTTTTGCTATTAATAAAAATGTAACGACATTTTTGCAAAAAAATGACATTTTTCACTTTCTGTTGTAAATTTTTTTTTAAAAAACTACATTTCTATATAAATTTTTCACAAAATGTATTGTTCTACATGTCTTTGATAAAAAAAATCCAATAAGTGTATATTTATTGGTTTGGGTAAAAGTTATAGCGTTTACAAATTATGGTGCAAAAAAGTGAATTTCTGCATTTTGAAGCAGCTCTGACTTTCTGAGCGCCTGTCATGTTTCTTCAGGTGCTAGAATGTCAGGAAAGTATAAATACCCCCCAAATGACACCATTTTAGATAGAAGACACCCCAAAGTATTCGCGGAGGGGCATGGTGAGTTCATGTATCATTTCATTTTTTTTCACAAGTTAGCGGAAAATGACACTTTCTGAGGAAAAAAAAATAATAATAAAGTTTCCATTTCTGCTAACTTCTGGCAAAAAAAAAAAAAATCTCAGACGGACTCACTATGCCCCTCAGTGAATACCTTGGGGTGTCTACTTTCCGAAATGGGGTCATTTGTGGGGTGTGTTTACTGTTCTGGCATTTTGGGCGGGGCTAAATTGTGAGCAGCCATGTAAAACCTAAAGGTACTCGTTGGAATTTGGGCCCCTGTGCGCACCCAGGCAGCAAAACAGTGTCACACACGTGGTATCGCCGTACTCAGGAGAAGTAGGGCAATCTGTTTTGGGGTGTATTTTTACATATACCCATGCTCGGTGAGAGAAATATCTCTGTAAATTGTCAACTTTGTATAAAAAAAATTAAAAAGTTGTCGTTTACAGAGATATTTTTCACACAAAGTATGGGTATATATAAAAATACACCCCAAAACACATTGCCCTACTTCTCCTGAGTACGGCGATACCACATGTGTGCCACTTTTTTGCAGCCTGGGTGCGCAAAGGGGCCCAAATTCCAATGAGTACCTTTAGGATTTCACAGGGCATTTTTACGCATTTGGATTCCGGACTTCTTCTCACGCTTTAGGGGCCCCTAAAATGCCAGGGCAGTATAAATACCCCACATGTGACCCCATTTTAGAAAGAAGACACCCCAAGGTATTCCGTGAGGGGTATGGTGAGTTCATGTAAAATTTTATTTTTTGTCACAAGTTAGTGGAATATGAGACTTTATAAAAAAAATAAAAAAATAAACAAAAAAAAATATCAATTTCCGCTAACTTGTGCCAAAAAAAAAAATTTCTGTGAACTCGCCATGACCCTTCCCAAGATACCTTCGGGTGTCTTCTTTCCAAAATGGGGTCACATGTGGGGTATTTATACTGCCCTGGCATTTTAGGGGCCCTAAAGCGTGAGAATCCAAATGCGGAAAAATGCCCTGTGAAATCCTAAAGGTACTCGTTGGAATTTGGGCCCCTTTGCGCATCTTGGCTGCAAAAAAGTGTCACTCATGTGGTATCGCCGTACTCAGGAGAAGTAGGGCAATGTGTTTTGGGGTGTATTTTTACATATACCCATACTGTGTGTGAGAAATATCACTGTAAACGACAACTTTTTACATTTTTCATGCGAAATCTCAGGTCTCACGAGATGACGCCCATCGGCGTTAGCGTGGCGGCAAGTGGTTAAATGGTAAAACACTCGGTAACACTGACATGGAAAAGGATCTAGGAATTTTAATAAACAGCAAATTAAGCTGCAAAAACCAGTGTCAGGCAGCTACTGCCAAGGCCAATAAGATAATGGGTTGCATCAAAAGGGGCATAGACGCCTGTGATGAGAACATAGTCCTACCACTACAAATGACTAGTCAGACCACACATGGAGTACAGTGTACAGTTCTGGGCTCCTGTGAACAAGGCAGACATAGCAGAGCTGGAGAGGGGTCAGAGGAGGGCAACTAAAGTAATAACTGGAATGGGGCAACTACAGTACCCTGAAAGGTTATCAAAATTAGGGTTATTCACTTTAGAAAAAAGACGACTGAGGGGAGATCTAATAACTACAGTATGTATAAATATATCAGGGGTCAGTACAGAGATCTGTCCCATCATCTATTTATCCCCAGGACTGTGACTGTGACGAGGGGACATCCTCTGCGTCTGGAGGAAAGAAGGTTTGTACACAAACATAGAAGAGGATTCTTTACGGTAAGAGCAGTGAGACTATGGAACTCTCTGCCTGAGAAGGTGGTGATGGTGAGTACAATAAAGGAATTCAAGATGGGCCTGGATGTATTTCTGGAGTGTAATAATATTACAGGCTATAGCTACTAGAGAGGGGTCGTTGATCCAGGGAGTTATTCTGATTGCCTGATTGGAGTCGGGAAGGAATTTTTTTCCCCTTAAAGGGCTTCTGTCACCCCCACTGACGAATTTTCACTAGCTGACATTAGCTACTTGCTAATGTCAGCTGAGTTCAAACATATGTTTAATATCTTTTTTTCTGTTTTCAATCTTCTAAAAAACTTACTTTTGTGATATGTAAATTAGCTTCGCTACCAGCAAGTTGGGCGGGTACTTGCTGGTAGCCGCCGCATCTTCATGCCCTTGGAACGCCCCCTCTTCTTTTTGATAGACAGGGCCAGCGCTCTCCTCCTCCCGCTGGCCCTGTCTGCAGCTGCAATCCAGCGCCTGCGCCGTATCGGTCTTTAGTCGGCGCAGGCGCTCTGAGTGAAGGACGCTCGCTTAGGCGCTCCGTCCTCAGTGCGCCTGCGCCCGATGACGTCAGCGCTACACCCGGAAGAAAAGACGCCGGCATCGCCTGCTCCTTACCAGGGATGCCGGCGTCTTCTCTTCCGGGTGTAGCGCTGACGTCATCGGCGCAGGCGCACTGAGGACGGAGCGCCTAAGTGAGCGTCCTTCACTCAGAGCGCCTGCCCGACTAAAGACCGATACGGCGCAGGCGCGGGATTGCAGCTGCAGACAGGGCAAGCGGGAGGAGGAGAGCGCGCTGGCCCTGTCTATCAAAAGAAAATGGGGCGTTCCAAGGGCATGAAGATGCGGCGGCTACCAGCAAGTACCCGCCCAACTTGCTGGTAGCGAAGCTAATTTACATATCACAAAAGTAAGTTTTTTAGAAGATAGAAAACAGGAAAAAAGATATTAAACATATGTTTGAACTCAGCTGACATTAGCAAGTAGCTAATGTCAGCTAGTGAAAATTCGTCAGTGGGGGTGACAGAAGCCCTTTAAGTGGGGGAAATTGGCTTCTGCCTCACAGGGGTTTTTTGCCTTCCTCTGGATCAACTTGTAGGAAACAGGCCGAACTGGATGGACAGATGTCTTTTTTCGGTCTTATATACCATATACTATGTATATATATATATCCAGAGAATGTCCACGGCACTTCCTTCAATAAAAACGTATCTTTATTTCTCCAGGTGCAACGAGTCGGTTTGCATACTGAAACCATTCTCAAGCAAGTGATAGCTGACACGAGTGCTCGTAACATATAAATAGGGTGTGCAATCAATTATCCAATTATTTCATAAATATATAAACATAGCAAAAAATGTGAAAATCATACATAATCAAAAAGTGAAAAACAAAGAATAAATATATAAAATATAGTACTCTGTGACAAATTCATAATCGTGATCCAATATTACATTTCATATATCATCAACTGTGAAGTCCATTAATACGATACAGGTGTAGATTAAAACATAATTAAAATGAGCCACGTGGGTCTGACCGGGATTCCTAGGTACACATGAGGTGTCTGGTGTCTCTTCGAGATCACTGCGCAAGCGCAGGGAACCGTAGCCATCCAGATAGACGGAATCACGTTGCGGTGCCCCAATGACCCAACTTCCGCTTGCTGGAGCGCATAATGGCACGCATACTGATTCCGGTCACGTGACCACCTATCATCAGATGACCCAGTCACATTACCCAAAACGGCAGGTGACCGGAGTTGATGCATATTTGTATTTAAACACAAAAGAGGAAACTAATAGATCCATCCAGTATTAGCAAAAAATACATAAAGCAAGACCCAAAATGGTTATGTGTATTTCAACAAGACGTCTCACACTGAAGTTAATCAATTATTCATTTATGATAAAGGGGCCGACCCGTCTATCCGGATGGCTACGGTTCCCTGCGCTTGCGCAGTGATCTCGAGGAGACGCCAGACACCTCATGTGTACCTAGGAATCCCGTATTAATGGCCTTCACAGTTGATGATATATGAAATGTAATATTGCATAATATATGTGGATCACGATTATGAATTCGTCACAGAGTACTATATTTTATATATTTATTCTTTGTTTTTCACTTTTTGATTATGTATGATTTTCACAATTTTTGCTATGTTTACATATTTATGAACTGATTGGATAATTGATTGCACACCCTTTTTATATGTCAGCTATCACTTGCTTAAAAAGGACCTTTCACTGGTCCACAGTTTATTAGTTAAAGATATCTACATTGAGAGCGGCACCCAGGGATGTCCCTGCACTTACTTGTATCCCTGGGTGCCGCTCCGTTCGTCCTCTGTAGCCCCCGTGAATATGAGCTGAGCGCTGCGATTGGCCAGCGCTCCAGCCCTGGGAGAAGAAGACGCCCAGGGCAGAAGAAGAAGTCTCCGCCCCAGGCAAAATTACAGCAGCAGGAGCGCCGGTACCGGGGGCTACAGAGGACGAACGGAGCGGCACCCAGGGATACAAGTAAGTGCAGGGACATCCCTGGGTGCCGCTCTCAATGTAGATATCTTTAACTGATAAACTGTGGACCAGTGAAAGGTCCTCTTTAAGAATGGTTTCAGTATGTAAACCGAATCGTTGCACCTGGTGAAATAAAGATACGTTTTTATTGAAGGAAGTGCCGTGGACATTCTGTGGATATCGATTTTGGAGAACGGAATCGCTCCAACAGCCACTGGCACCCGGTCTTTTCACATTTTAAGCAGTGCGGTTCACAACCTCCTGTTCTATTATATATACAGGGGAGTTATAACTGCAAGGGGACATTACAGCTACAGGCGGCACTGCTGGAGGGCATTATAAATACTGGGGGCACTATGCTGGCATTATTACTACTGGGGTACTGTATGGGAGTTTTTATTATTGGACACAGTATGTAGGTATTGCTATTAATGGGGCACTCTTGGGGAGTATTATCACTATTGGGGGGACTGGTGCTTATGAGGGCAGTCTGGGGGCACCATTACTATGGGGGGGCTATCTCTATGGCACTGCTATATAGTGTTTGTGAGCATTGGGGAGCACAGCAGGCACAGTATTGACGGTAGCAGCAGGATGACAGTTGGCTGTATAAATTTGGGGGCTCCGAAATATCTCGTCGCGGACCTGCGCAGATGGGATCAGATACTACTGACACATTTTGGAGGCGAACCTTTTTCTGTAGAGCTACTGATCTTCTATGACCCTAGGGATTATACAGTAAAGTGCGTGTAATGTGATGCGGGGACAGCAGAGCTTGTATGTGGCACTTACCTCTCAATCACAGAGCTTCGTGAAGGACTTCTCACCAGAATTGTCAGAAATGCCAAAAGACGTAAATCAAGTTAATATTTAAGAAACACAAGGGCAAGATTTATTCTTTAATTATGGATGTTCCGTTCTAATTAAATTTAAATGTATTTTACACCTCTCCAGAGCCTTAATATAATAAGTGATCCTCTTCCGAGCTTAATATCCTTGATCCCTGTCAATAATTATGGGGGGTGACTAATAAAGTCTGATGACCAGCGCTTTTTAATCCATACATTCTTATGCCGTCTCATTAACTGTAATGAATGGATTGGCTCCCTGTGCGGAATCAGCTGAAAGGCTCAATGATAGTCAAGGACGCGCAAAATAAGTTTCTGATCTTTTTTTCGACATTGCCTGTGGCCGTCCTAGTAGTCTCGCTGGCAGATCCGCACTGCGTGGATTATTTATTATTCCATCCGGCTAAACTTCTAACTTCCCCCCTTTCATCTTCTTTCCTTATTTATTGCTACGTCGTATGTTTCTTGAAATGTCCTTCATTTAGGTTCAGCCAAAATGGAAAACCTCAGCCTTCCGATGTGGAACCGAAACAGGAATCCGCTGATTCCCAAGATTCGATTGGATGTCTCCGATTTCTATATCGCAACTTATTAAATGCGTGAAGATATATGGACACGAAGCGGGTGGAAAGTATAATATGCATAGATATGAAAAGCTTTGAAGGTGTTTGCTCTGTGTTGTGGCACTCCTCCATTATTCCTCATAGAAATGTATGAATGCGTTGACAACGGGGTGTTACCATTTTCCTTGTCAATAGGTTGTGTCCCTGAGGAGGGTTACCCTGTCAGGATTGACTGGACAGCATAAGGACTCATGCACATTAATCTATTTTTTGTCCGTGTCCGTTCCGCTTTTTTTTTCCGGCCCATATGCGGAACCATTCGTTTCAATGGGCCCACAAAAAAACGGAAATGACTCCAAGTGCATTCCGTATCCGTGAATAGAACATGTCCTATTCTTGTCCATTTTACAGACAAGAATAGGCAAAAAAATGGACGTCACACGGATGTCATCCATTTTTTTTGCGATTCCGTGTTTTGCGGACCACAAAATACATACGGTCATGTGCATGAACTCTAAGAGTGTGTAAGGACTCATCCCATTGACAATGGTGGCACCCATTTGTCAGTACAGTCATACATTTCCAGGAGGAATGACACAATGCAGAGTTTTTATAAAAGATGACATGGCATAGTATCCGCCTCCAAAACAACCTCCAGCAGCGCTAGAGGACACCCATCTGTGCCACTGATGTCACCGGGCTCAGTGCTGGGCGGAAGCTGGGGAGGTACGTCACTGGCACAGTGAAAACAGATCCTTGCGCTGCGTGATTGCAGCGTGACAAAGGGGAACATCGGAGCAAGGAATTGCTGGTATGCTCCACTGATATGTAGGCTAGAAATAAAAAGCAGCATATAACCAAGATCGGCTACAAACACGGAAAACCCTTTTAAAGGGTCTGTCTCACTTCAGCAAGTGGCATTTACCATGTAGAGAAGGTGAATACAAGGCACTTACTAATATATTGTGATTGTCCATGTTGCCTCCTTTGCTGGCTGGATTCATTTTTCCATCACATTATACACTGCTCGTATACAGGGTTTACGACCACCCTGCAATCCATCAGCGTTGGTCGTGCTTGAACACTATAGGAAAAAACGCCGGCCTCTCTGGTGGCCGGGACTGTGGGAGCGCACATAGACTGGTGCTTTTTCCTATGTTGTGCAAGCACGGCCACTGCGGATGGATTGCAGGGTGGTCGCAACCATGGAAACGAGCAGTGTATAATGGGATGGAAAAATGAATCCAGCCAGCAAAGGAGGCAACATGGATAATCACAATACATTAGTAAGTGCCTTGTATTAACTTTCTCTACATGATGAATGCTATTTGCTGAAGACAACCTCTTTTAGGCCTCTTTCACACTTGTGTTCTGAGGATCCGGCAGGCACTTCCGGCAGGATCCTGATCAGTCTTCAATATGCTTTCAGATTACCATGGCAGCCAGGACGCTACTAAAGTCCTGGCTGCCATGGTACTCCGCAGCAGTGTACTTACCTGCGCTGCAGCCGCCAGGCGCTCCTTCATGACGACACAGGTCCCTGCGGTGCATAGATCAATGCGCTGCCCGGACCTGTGATATCATGAAGGAGCGCCCAGAGCCCGCAGCGCAGGTAAGTACACTGCTGAGGAGTACTTACCATGGCAGCCAGGACTTCAGTAGCATCCTGGCTGCCATGGTAACCGATCTGAGCCTCAGCTTACACTGTGGCCCCGACCGGAACTGCTGGTGTGCATGCGCAGAGCTAAGCGTCTGATCCGGCGATGCGCCGAAACGACGTTTAGCTTAACTCCGGATCCGGATTAATGCACTTCAATGGGCATTAATTCCAGATCCGGCATTACAGCATGTCTTCTGGATTTTTGGACGGAGACAAATCCGCAGCGTGCTGCGGTTATGTCAACATCCAAAAAACGTTCACGTACTGAACGGAAGACATCCTGATGCATCCTAAACGGATTTATCTCCATTCAGAATGCATTAGGATAATCCTGATCAGTATCTTTCCGTCCTAGAGCCCCGAGGATGTAACTCTAGGACGGAAAGCAAAAACGCAGATGTGAAAGGGTCCTAAGTAACGTGTATTTAAAGTCATATCGATTTCAAGTAGGTGTGCAGGCTAAACTGCTAATTGTAATACCCAGAGTGCTATTACCATCCCTACACCCTACTACTATTTCTGCCCCATTGAAAAGAATAGGAAAGTCAGAGAAAGCTTTGAACACTGTGTAAGTTCGCCCTAAATCTCCCTCTGCTCTCCCATACCATAGCATTTCTGCTTTCATGTTTACCCACTTGCCCTCCTGTAGGACAGTCTTCACATCAGTTTTTATCCAAATATCTACCTGGAAATTTCCCCGTAAGGTCTATGGCCAATCCGCCCCCGGGGATACCGAAAAAATAGGAAAAAATTTCCTGTGTCCATGAACTAAAATTGACGTGTCTGTGATTTTTTTGAGGCTGGTGGTTCCTAACTGGATTATGTTGGTGGTAATTATTATCATTTTACAGCTCACAGTAAATGCTGGTAATGAGGTCTTATCAGTATATTGAGTCATAGACATTTATTGTTTTTATTATGGTTTTCCAATTTGTCCGTAAAGAAATCTTATCTGTCCGAGATTTTGGGATAAGTTGTCTTTAAAAAACAACCCTGACTGGAGGCAATCTGAAGAGCCGGAAGGAGAAGCGCCTCTCCAGGAAGATATGGACGAGAATAGGATCTGCTCTATAATATGCAGAATGGCCGCACAGATCTGTAAAAAACACGGATGTGTGCTCGGCACCAGAGAAGTGAATGGGTCAGTGCGCATGCTTACCAAGTTGGTAAAATCCGGACATATAGGCCCCGTGCCGGGAACACCCTGAACCTGCTCAGAAACACCCAAGACAGCGCAAACTTGCCGGGACTGTCTCTGAAAATTCGGGTCAGTTGGCGACTATAAGTGTACTATCAGCAAAAAATGCGGATAGCACACAGATGAAATGTACGGTTGTGTGTATGAGGCCTTAGACTCATCCGTCTTATAATTCTCTTTTCCAGCCATTGTTTTTTTCGAATGTTTGTGTCCATGTTAGCTTTCTCTTATTTGCCAATTTTAATATTTCTTTTTTTTTTCTCATAAGGGTACAGACACACGGTCAGGTTTCCTGATGCAGTTTTCGAAGCCAACCCTGTATCAAGAAGCCTGAAGGTTTGGCCATGTCCGACAGAAAGCATCCCCAACGACCAGCAAATTCTATAGAAATATAGCATTACAGTCAGCATGTACCCTCTTGTTAATTCTTTGCATAAAAGAAAAAAAAAACATTTCAACCATTTTGCTCCGTTTTCTTTTCACTAAGTTTTATTCCCATTATTGATGGAGGAGGAGGCATTTTTAGAAACCAGCGAGAACCTCCGTAATTGTACGCTGTCATTCTCCTCTGGGGCACAAGGTGGCGCTGTGCGTTACACAGTCGCTTAGGATCACGGAATACTCTCTATCTCCCGGAAGCCGTCGGTTTTCCGCAGTATGGCGGCGCCCGTATCCAACGTGGGTGATGTGTTTCTGTAAGTAAGGGGGATGAAGCGTAAGAGCGGTGGTCGGGGAGGGCCCGACCAGATAAAGAAGCTCCAGCTCTCCGTGCAGCAGTTCGTGGAGAAAGCTGAGGGCGGCTTGGATGCTGAGACTTGTGGTCCTGCAGGATCCCTGGCCACTGGAGGCCGACCCAAGAGCCGTAAGGAGCTGAGGAAGGAGAAGCGCCTCTCCAAGAAGATCCGCAGGAAAGCCTACTATGAAAGGAAGTTCCCAGGGAAACAAGGACCTCAGAAGTCTGCTGAGAATGTACAGGGGGGACCCAAGGAGAACCACCCGGCCGCAAAGAAGCCACCGGCACCCAAAACAGCACCTGGGCAGGAGAGCAAAAAGCCGGTGAAGGAAGACACAGCAAAGCAGCAAGACGCCAAGAAGAAGAAGAAGAAACTCAGTAAAGAAGAAGCCAGGAAGAAGTCTCTGCTGGAGGCCAATGAGAAAGAGGAGAAGGAGATCAAGAGGCTGGAGAAGAGCCTGAGGATGAACAAGAGGAAGAACAAGAGCTCCTTACCCCAGGCATTCACTCAAGATGGGCTGGACTACATCCTGGGGGTCCTGGAACCAGGGGGGTCTACGTTTGGCCTCTATGATGATGAGGAAGAGGAGGCAAACACCACAGATAAACTGCACAAACTGTCTGAGCAGGTGGATGAGGAAGGGTCTGGGGAGGATGAGGGGAGTGGTAAGGAAGGGTCTGAGGAGGATGAGGGGAGCGCTGAGGAAGGGTCTGAGATGGGTAATGACAGTGATGAAGGATCAGACATGGAGGAAGATGATGTGGAAAAAGAAAGGGGTTCCTTGGAGGAAGAAGAACTGTCGGAGGAAGATGAGGCCGTGCAGGACCTTGAGAGTTCAGGAGAAGAAGATGCTAGTGATGAGGAGGGTCAGTCAGGAGGGTCTTCTCAGGACTCTGATGTGGATGAGCCAGTTACCATCAACAAGGTTCGTTACTGTATAACGACTTTTGTTTTCCCTTTAGTTCTTGGGTTGGGTCACGCTATCATTTTGGATTTCATCCAGGTTTGTGTTATTCTTGATGTAAAAGTGTTGGAATTGTGCTGGAAACCTGATGGAGCTCAGTGGCTTATATCATGTCCATCAAGATTCATCAGCATCCTTTGAAAAGCTGAGCTGACCACGCTGTCACAATGCTAGTGTGAACAGGGCTTTGTTATTGATGTAACATTGATTATAAATATAAACCTGATTCTCACAAACTCGCCCCTGCCGATACTGCTTGATTTTGGCAGCTCCAGTGCAGCTTATGTTAAATCCGCTTTGGGCTCTTTATTAGCAGGCATAGTGCGGTACATTTTACAGTGGCTGTGCACGGTTCTATACATAGCTCTGTCCCGTTCACTTAAATTCTGTCCCCACTTTTCAGCCCTGTGAGCTAAACATATGCTCATGTTCAGGGTCTCATTATGATTCCTAATGTGGCCTTATAAACGAGATCTGTGGCTTAATTTAGCAAAAAAACTGGTTTTACTAACCTATCAATCATAGAAATAAGGTGCCCAAGGGGAGGTCCGGGGATGCAGGGTGCCCGGCTGCAGCCATCGCCGTTCATGCCCAGCGCCGCCTTCCCAGAGTTCTGCGCCGCCTCCTACTCCTCTGTGCTGCCTCTCCCTCCCTCCCCCTCCTCCCGCTGTGAGATGCTGCGCATGCGCACGGGCTCAGCCTGATGCGCCCGAACGGACTGCTGGCAACGGCTTCTTCTAGCATAGTGCGCATGCGCCGATCCAAGCAGTCCGTACGGGCGCATCAGGCTGAGCCTGTGTGCACGCGTGGCATCTCACAGCGGGGGGGAGGGAGAGGCGGCGCAGAACTCTGGGATGGCGGCGATGGCTGCAGCCGGGCACCCTGCATCCCTGGACCTCCCCTTGGGCACCTTATTTCTATGATTGACAGGTTAGTAAAACCATTTTTTTTGCTAAATTAAGCCACAGATCTCGTTTATAAGGCCACATTAGGAATCATAATGAGACCCTGAACATGAGCATATGTTTAGCTCACAGGGCTGAAAAGTGGGGACAGAATCCCTTTAAATGGGGCAGAGCTGCAGTACCGCATACGGCCTCTAGAAAATGACTGGCAAAGTGAAGAAGCCGCAGCATTCATGAGCTCCGTGACCTCTTCAGCTGGTCCTTGAGGGTGTCAAGAATCAGACACCCATAGATCTGACAGATGGTCTGTCCTAAGGATAGATGTCATCCATATTAAATTCCCAGGCAACTCCGTTCGTTCATAGCCATTGTCAGGTCTCTTTCATTTCATTGCCCCCCACTGGTCAGTTTTTTTTTTAGTAGCCGACAGAGCTGGAAGCGGAAAGCTTTGACCTCTGTGTAGTGTCCAGCTCCCACCAGTCACTTCCTATAGTGATGCATAAGGCTAAATCAACATACCTAAGTCTGTAAACAGATGCAACACAAAAAACAGGCAGGAAAAAATGCAAAAAAACAACCCCACCATCAAGTAGCGCTAGCACTGGAACTACAGAGCTGCGTCTGTTGTGCAGTGGACAGAGCTGATTACCGCAGTGTTACTCACATTCACCTCATGGGAGCAGTGCTGTAGTAATCAACTCCATCCGCTACACCAGGCATGCTCAACAGCTGTTGCAAAACTACAACTCCCAGCATGCCCGAAACAGCCTACAGCAGGGCATTGTGGGAGTTGTAGTTTTACAACAGCTGGAGGGCCGCAGGTTGAGCATGCCTGCGCTACACCATATGTAGTTCCAGCGCTGATGTCTGGCACTTGAGTTACTGCAGAACACCGAGGGGGTGGGGTTTCGGACCCCCGCTGATCAGATAGTGATGATCTGTCCTGAGGATAGGCTTTCGATAGTAAAGTCCTGGAATACCCCTTTTAATCGTCTTTTCACACCATCATAGTGGTTTCTGTGTGTAACGGAAGCCAAAATGCTGCCACTGGTCCAGTGACTGATGGACCCTGTTGGCTTGTAATGGTGTCCGCCTGGGTTTCGCCTAAGGTTTGTCATTCTGACGGCAGGAACAGTGCTAAATGCTGCAATATTCTTAGTGTCTAAAGTGACAGAACCACTGATGGAAGACGGCAATGTCAATACTTCCATTATTACTGCTGCGTTTTTTTTTCTTCCGTCATCAATAGCAGGAGGTCAGCGTCCTGTGGAACTACAACTCCCTGAATGCTCCCTTCTCTTCTGTGGTTGTTCTGAGAACAGCCGAGCAAGTGTTCATGTTGGGAGTTATAGTTTTGCAAGAGCAGTAGTACCAGAGGTTGCTGACCCCTGATCTTTAGGATTTTTGCCTTTTACATATTGTCCATTTACTCCTTATTTTTGCCATTGTCTGGTCCTACTGTACAACAGAAGGTAGTAGTCGGTACCTGGAAGTAGATGAGTATTGGGGTGCATGCGGGTTTTACTCTTTACAGTACAGAATATCACATTATACTCAAGTGTTCTTTTAAAGATGCACTCCATGATTTTTTTCTTTGCCCATCTAGTGCAGGGTCTCCGTGTTCTCCTGTGTGATGCAGCTTGAGCCTGTCTCTCCTCTGCCCTGTCATCTCTCTCTCCTCTCAGCTTTTACATGCAGGAGGCAGGGAGACCAGTGTGAAGCTATATCTGTTAGGCTACTTTCACACTAGCGTTTTAGTTTTCCGATATAGAGATCCGTCATAGGAGCTCAGTACCGGAGAAAAATGCTTCAGTTTTGTCCCCATTCATTGTCAATGGGGACAAAACTGAACTGAACAGAATGCACCAAAATGCATTCTGTTCCGTTTAGTTGCATTCCCATACCGGAGAGCAACCCGCAACATGTTGTAGTTTGCTTTCCGTCCTGGGATGCGGAGAAAGACCGATCCGGCATGACCCCCAATGCAAGTCAATTGGACGGATCAGTTTTCTCTGAAGCAATAAAAAATTGATCTGTCCCCCATTGACTTTCAATGGAGTTCATGACTGATCCGTCTTGGGTATGTTAAAGATAATACAACTGTATCCTTTCATAACAGATGCAGGCGGTTGTATTATCAGTAACGGAAGCGTTTTTGCTGAACCTTGCCGGATCCATTAAAAATATAGTGTGAAAGTAGCCTTAAAACTACACTGGAGAGTCTGCTCACACAGATAGTACAGGCAGGCAGTGTGAGTCAGGAGGTTTATATAACTGCAGCTAATCACTCTATATACTTACCTACTATATATCTGCACCTCCTAATAGGGGAGACGTTATATCATCAACAAACTATAGAGATATACAGAGGAGTGTGGGGAGGGGCCTGAGAGCTGCCAGAAGGGATCTGATTGGTGATTTTTTTCATTCTGTCATCATCAGTAAGTCAGTCACAGGGGAGAGACAGAGTTCCTGTTCACACATTACAGTAAGCTCTGGGCTGGTGGTCAGACTTGAGTTTATATGACCAGGTTCCCATAATGAAAAGGTTCAAAATGTATGAGTGCAACCGAGTTAGGGCTCATGTACACGACCGTCCTTGTCCGTAATGCGGACAATAATAGGACATGTTCTATATTTTTGCAGAACGGACATATGGAAATGGAATGCACACGGAGTGAATAGTTCCACATACAGGCCACACAAAAAAAACAGAATGGACACAAAAATACCTTCTTGCGCATGAGCCCTTAGTGTGAGGGAAAGGACACTGATAGAATGCTGGTGGTCTGTTAGTAACGTGTAAAATATAAAAGAAACAACTCAAACGGAGTGCTACTTTAAGGGTTTGTGGTATCTGACTGTAGTTGCTACTCTGTGTCCCGCAATAACATTTTCCCCTTTCTCATAGACTGCTCCTCATCTGGACAGCAAATATGTCCCCCCTCATCTGAGACAATCTTCCGAGGCTGAGGATGCAAAGAGGAGGGAAGAGCTGGAGAGGCTCCGGAAGAGCGTGAAGGGATTGATAAACAGGTATCACATAAAGCATCTACCTAAATAATGGCGTCCTTGATCCTGAGCCGGGCACTCGGTCTTGGCTTCAGGCCTGGAGTGCATCTTCTTCTTTATAGTTCATATTTTTAATTGACAGGCTGAGACTCCAATCTCCTGTAAATCACTCTCGAGCTTCCGCTAATTAATTGACTCCCTGTTTGGAGCGGATGCTGCGGGTCCTTCAGTGATGTATGGAGTTTACCCTTTGTCACTGTGAGTTGATATGGTGCACCTCGAACTTCTCCAATTACAGCTTCATGAACGCTCATGTATTATGATGTGTGATTGACTGTTAATTGGGTAGTGATTGATTAGCTTCATATCCCCTTGGAAAATGGCAGACGGCAAACTTACGATTACAGAAGAAGCATACAGGGCCACCGCCGACCAGTAATCATCAGCTCTTCTGTTCAGCTGTTTCTTCTCCTCACGTCCGCCTCTGGGAAAGCTGGATGACACCTATTAGAGCGTGTGTGTAGGGATGCCCTTTCTTGTACATCAAGGAATTTGGATAATTGCTGCATCCCTATGTACATCTATGTCAAGTTGTCTACGTTGGGAGCTTTGTTGCACAATCACAGCTGGAGCCCGGTTGTGACGGACAGCCAGGCTCCCACTGCAGCGGGCAGGAAGGGAAATCATACCGATGCCAGCTGTATAAAGGGGTTGGCCGATTACGACACACAGGGTATGATATAAGTGTCAGATAAGCGTATCCAACTGATGGGGCCCCTGCCAATCCCAACAACAGGGGTCATGCCTGGCTGCCACTCCATTGAACCCCGGCGCCTGTATTTGTTATCACTAGGGGCCCAGCAGTCGAACCTCCGCTGATCAGACACTTTTTTACTATTTTGTGAATAAGAGTTAAGTTGTTGTAGTGTAACAACCCCTTCAACCTAAATAGACTGCGGCATCTAAGTGGTTTGACAGAGGGAGTGCGGCTCCTTCTGTCCCCATCGGCCCTGACAAATGCCACAGGGTGTCAATAGTTGCCATAGTAGCCAAGGGGCCTAACAAAGATCTCCAACCCTTCCTGTGTGCCTCTTAGGCCATGTTGCTGATATGTGATTTCAGGATAATTCCAAAGACTGGGATATTTAACTTATTTTAACCGCATGTTAAATGCTATACGAATAAGACAGTAGAATTTGAATTCCCCCCCCCCTCCCAACAACAAAAATTAATAATGAAAGTTATTCAACAATTTATGTGTAACCCAAAGCGGTTCTGTTAAAAATATGACCCGAAAAATACAAGCTCCAATGTGGCTAAATCAATGGAAAAATAAGAAGGTTATGTGTACTGCAGGACAGCACACGACCTCCAGAGCAAGAGACCCCAAGATACTGAACAGGGGACCCCAATATAAACTGGACCCCAATATAAACATTTCAGTATATTTGTGGGCAGTAGATAGTGAGGTCTAGACATGGAAGGCAGAGCCCACGGATCTGATCAGTTGACCTTAGAAATGTGGCTGCTCACTTGAATACCTGAGTACTACATGGTCACCGTCTTTTCTTTTTGGGGTAAAACCCGCAGTAGATCATGCTAACATTTTGTGTGTTTTTATAGATTGAGCGAACCAAACATGGCATCTATCAGCGGGCAGCTTGAAGAACTCTACATGACCAACAGCAGAAAGGACATGAATGAGACCCTAACTAATGTTGTCCTCACTGCCTGCATCACTCCAGCCATAATGCCAGACCGATTGATGATGGAGCATGTACTGCTCATCTGCATATTGCACCATACAGTGGGGATCGAGGTAATGAGGCGCCGTATATAATGGAAATGGTCTATTTTGCTACAGGTCAGCATGTAGCGTAGACAGAAGAACTCCAATAATCCAGCATCTGCACATTTGACTGTCTGGTACGTGTAGATGGTCAGGTGTAAAGACACTGCACACTGGACGAGGCAGCCTTCTGACACCAGCGACTAATGCGCTCTGGTCCCATTTATAGAATGGGATCCATGCAGGATAAACACTGGGCATTGGATGGCTATCTTGGCAACCCACCCAGTGTGCAGTTGCATCCATCCCCTTTGTCATATCGGGCAGGAGAAGTCACCTGCACGGCCCCTTTAAAATAAGCCATCTCATCTCAGCCATCCGTGTATCAACCTAGGGATTTAATTTCTTAATAATTGGTCTCTTGTCATCATTAAAGCTAGTATTGAGCTAAGCAAGCTTCGGATGCTCCATCCAAAGTTGCTTAGTTCAAAACTTCGGAATAATACTGTACGGAGATCGGTCTCCATACAGTATTAGAATGTATGGGCTCCAATGAGCCAAAATAAGTTATTTGCGAAGTGGCGCGTGACTTCATTGAATAACTCTGGTAAAGAGCCCATACATTCTAATACTGTACGGAGACAGATCGCCGTACAGTATTATTCCGAAGTTTTGAACTAAGCGACTTCGGATGAAGCATCTAAAGCTCGCTTCACTCAACACTAATTAAAGGGGTTGTCTCACTTTAGCAAATGCCGTTTATCATATACACAAAGTTAATCCAAGGCACTTACTAATGTGATTGTCCATATTGCCTCCTTTGCTGGCTAAATTCATTTTTCCATCACATTATACACTGCTCTTATCCTGGTATTACGACCATCCAGCAATCCAGCGGTGGTGGTCATGCTTGTACACTATAGGAAAAATCACCAGCCTATACACATTCTCATAGTCCCTGCCACCAGAGAAGCCAATGCTTTTTCCTATAGCGTGAAAGCATGGCCATTGCTACTGGATTGCAGGGTGGTTGTAACCATGGAAACGAGCAGTGTATAATGTGATGGAAAAATGAATCCGGCCAGCAAAGGAGGCAATATGGAGAATCACAATACATTAGTAAGTGCCTTGTATTAACTTCCTCTACATGATAAATGCCATTTGCTGAAGTGAGACCACCCTTTTTAAGGGTTCTAGTTATGGTCACTTTTATATAGGGGATATATAGTTTACAGTCACAGGGCTTGTCTTTACTTTTATTTTACATAGACCTTTTTGGGGCATTTTAACATTAAAATAGTCATCTATACAGTGATAGAGAAGGCAGGGACAATAATAAACCTGTCGCTGACAGCTGGCTCCCCACTATTGCAGCTGTATGATCTCCACGCTGCGGCCTGTTCGGCAGAGATGTTCAGAAACATCCTTGCAGAGTCATGTGCGAACCCACCAAATATTGGTTATATTTGTGCACAAATGCCTTGTGTGCTTACATATTTTACTTGGTCTTTAGCAGTGACATAGAGGTAATAGGAGAAATCAGTAGATCTAGAGTTTGATGTTAAACTAGCAGTTTGTGTCACCAGGTGGGGGCGCACATCCTGGAAACGGTGGTGAAGCAGTTCCATGCCCAGTATGAAGACATCACAGACAATAAAGAGTGTGACAACCTCATCACCTTCATTGGACATCTGTACAATTTCCACGTCGTCGACTCTCGCCTGGTGTTTGACATTTTAAAGATGCTGGTGTCCACATTTACAGAGAGAAACATAGAGCTCATCCTGCTGCTGCTGAAAAACGTTGGCTTCTCTCTGCGGAAGGACGACGCTCTGGCTCTAAAGGAACTTATCGGTGAGGCTCAAAACAAAGCCAACGCTGTGGATAAGAAATTCCAGGATCAATCTCGGGTGAGAATCAGTCCAAAATTAGTTTTCTAACTTTAGAACAAGTCATAGCCGTATGTGTTAATTGGGCATCCCCACCATCAACCTCATTGAGTGGATGGCTGGTGCCAAGAGCTGCTCTGGCAGACCCTCCATACATAAATTCAGTAGGTACAAGGACACACTGGCACCTTCCCTTTACAAACACGGCTCACCACTGGGGGTTCCAACAACTGGAAAGCAGATGATCTGCCCACACTCGGAGAAGTGGGTTCAAGAAAGTGTGTCTTTACTTGCTCTGTCTTCATACACATTCACACAGTGTGCAGTCAGATATTCATCATAAGCCATTCCTGTCTTCCAAATAAGAGGACTGTTCTTTTGTAGTCTAACTTGTTTATTGGTCAACAGGTTGTACATATGTGATTGATTATATACTATTGATTGGTAAAACTACAAGAATACAAAGAACATGTATAAGTATTAAAGGGATTCTGTCACCTGATTACACAATTTCAGCTCTTAAACCAGTCATGCTCCACAGATTACCTTGAATTGGCTTTGCTGTTCTATACTGTAATCCATCCAGTAGTTTTGCTCAAAAACGATTTTTATCATTATGCTAATTAATCCCGAAGGTGCCCAGAGGGGCGTTTTCTTCCACTTTGTATGCCCAGTAACGCCCCCCCCTACACCCTACAGTGCCCAAAGCCGCCTCCAACAAGCAGAACTAACCGCCCACAGCGTCGCCTCCCCCTCCCTGACGGCCGAGCGAACTCTCGTGCAGGCGCAGTACCCACTGAGGGCTGCGCCAGCGAGATGTACTGGAGACTGAGGGCAGGAGCTTCATCATTGTCACTGGGCATGCGCTTCCTCCCAGGATGACTGAGGGGAGAGCGAGCATCTGACGTCACTGGGCTCACTAGTCAGTAAGGCTTGACATAAAGACTAATTCTTGCTGGTATAACTTATAATATGCAGTTAGATGAAGATTTTTAGAATAACAAATTTTCATATTATTTTTTTTATCTCCAGTTTAATAGGTTAATCATTCATATTTGGACAACTTTTCTGTTGTACTTAGGAAGGAGAAAAAATATTGTTTCTATTCACTGAACTTCTTTAAACTTATCACTGAAGGGGTTGATTCTGTATTCATAGGTTTGTAGAAGTTAGGATTAAAGGGGTTCTACAGTTTGTTTAAACTGATGATCTATCCTCTGGATAGATCATCAGCATCTGATCGACGGAAGTCCGACACCCGGGACCCCCACGGATCAGCTGTTTGAGAAGGCAGCAGCGCTCCTGGACCGCCGCTACCTTCTCACTGTTTACCGCTGGCCCAGTGATATCACGACTTGTATAGACTGGCCTGGGCGTGGCTAAGCTCTGTTCACTTGAATGAAGCTTAGCCACGCCCAGGCCAGTGATACAAGTCGTGACATCACTGGGCCGGCGGTAAACAGTGAGAAGGCCGTTGCACTCCAGGAGTGCTGCTGTGTTCTCAAACAGCTGATCGGCGGGGGTCACAGGTGTCAGATTCCCGCCGATCAGATGCTGATGATCTATCCAGAGGATAGATCATCAGTTTATACAAACTGCAGAACCCCTTTAAAGGTCTTTTTCTCAACTGTTTATGTTATAACATTTTTGCTGTGAAGAAGAGGCTGTGATCTCTGCTGAGAACTGCAAAAGTAAACCAAGCATCTGTGATATCTTGTCGGCAGAGAAACTGCCCAATAATCTAAGAAAAACCTCTGGAAGAGCATAACATTGTGAATGGATTGATGGAATTTATTTACCAAAAAAAAACCTCTACAGCCTTATTCTACATAATTAAAAAACGAATCTTTATTTCATGATGGAACAACCTTTGGATGGTAAGATATTTTCCTCAAAAAGCATTTTATATTTAAAAAAAAATCTGATTTAAATAAAAAAATCAGATAAAAAAAAAAAAATCATTGATTTTTATCCACCCTGCCCTGGTGTTTCACTTGAACGTGGTGATGTCGTCGCACGAGCAGGGTCGTGACGTGATGTTGTCACGAATTATTGCAGGATGTTTCTCCACGAATTTGGCTTCTTGAAGAAGGCCTCCTATTCTTAGCAACTCATTTTGGTCAATGATGGGATCAAGCTTCTTCAAAGAGCAATCCTTGGCGACTGTTTGACCTTTGCTGAGGTAGTCTATTTCCTCGCATAACATTCATGTTGTATAGTGAGAATTATTATGTTTTTGGACTTTCCAGATTAGCAGTGGTAAAGGTGTGTTTGCAGTGATGACAACTTTTGCAGGGCTTCTGGCTCTCAGGTAATGCTGATTTGTAAGACTGAGCTATATGAACTAGACGGGCTATAGCACAAACGAGCGACATCATCCAGGTGGAGAACCCGCCAAAATGATGGGATTTGAGTTGGTGGTCCGAAGTCACCGTACGTAGAACAGATACTTCTGGTCAGATTTCTTCATTGGCATCCGGGTCTACCAATTCAAACGTGTCGGATCCAATACTGCAAGACGTTGAACAGTACAGGAATGCAGGACCCTTAACCATGTTGTGTCCTTAAGGTGGCTTGGTGCGACGGATCTAGTGGTTTGTAGGATTATCGTGTGTAGGTACATAGTGCCACTGTTTAGGATAAGTGGATCTCCTGATCCTTAGCACCCAATTGCCGACATAGACATAAAAGCGTCTGGTTTCGTTGCAAATATATCCTAGTACTACCTTGCTGTCCATATAAAACTCGACTTCTTCGATTTTCAGGTTCATTCCTGATGTTATAAGTTCAGCCAACTCCACTACAAGCACAGCAGCGCAGAGCTCCAGTCTGGGTATCGTGTGTTCGAGGAGTGGCGCCAGTTTGGTCCGACTCATGACAAATCCTATATGGCATTGTTCTTTGACGTCTGTGGTCTTTAGGTATGCTATGGCAGCGATTGCCTTGACTGAAGCGTCACAGAAGATATGCAGTCTGTGCATCTTGACTTCAGTTGATGGCACAGAAGCATAGGGTTGTGCCACTTGAAGGCTGGTCAAAGCTTCGAGAGACTTCTAACAAACATTCTACAGGTCCTTTTTCTCTGTGGGAAGCAGATCATCCCAATCAGACGTCTCTGTGGTGAAGTCTCTTAACATCATTTTACCTTGGATGGTGACAGGTGCTACAAATCCCAGAGGATCATATAAGCTGTTTATGGTGGACAGAACTCCTCTGCGTGTGAAGGGCTTTTCTTCCTTGCTGATTTGGAAGGTGAATGTGTCTGCCTTTAAATCCCAGAGCAAACCGAGGCTCCACTGCATGGGAAGGGAGTCGTCGCTAAGATCCAAGTCCTTTAGATCATTTGAATGGTCTTGGGGTGAGAAGACCTTTATTACTCATGGCGGTTGGAGGCAATTTTGTGCAACCTCAAATTAGATAAAGCAAGCGTCTCTTGAGCCCTTTTAAGGAGACTGATTGCGGTCTCATTCGTCGGTGTGGATTTTAAGCAGTTGTCCACGTAGAAATCTTTTTCCACAAAGGATTTGACATCTGACCCATACTTTGCTTCACCCTCTCAGGTTGAATGTCTGAGACCATAGATAGCAACTACAGGGGAAGGACTGTTTCTGAAGATGTGCACTCTCATTCGGTACTCTACAATGTCTTCATTGGGGTCGTTGTTGCGGTAACAGAAGAACCTCAAGTAGTGTTCTTCCTTGACAAGGAAGCAGTGAAACATCTGTTGTATGTCGGCCATAAACGCTACCGAATCTCTGCGGAAGCGGAGAAGTGCCACCAGAAGTCTGTTGTTGAGGTCTGGACCAGACAGACATAATTTAGCGAGACCCCTTAGCACCTGGCGCTCGAGACGAATACTACACGTATCTGCCCTGTTTTTTTAGGATGGTTTACGCCGAATATGGGTAAGTACCAACACTCCTCGGAGTCTTGGAGCACGGGTGCCATTTCTGCATGGTTGTTCTGGAATATTCTTTCCATGAAGGTAAAGAAATGTTCTTTCATCTCCGGTGTCCTCTGCAGTTTGTGCTTAAGGGAGATGAATCGACTGTAGACAAATTCTTTGTTGTTAGGTAAGCGTCGTCTCTGGAGTTTAAACGGTAAAGGTGTGGCTTTTTGACTTGTCTTTTACTATTCCTTGATCCATGATATCCAAGAACAGCCTGTCTTCTATGGACATTACGACCCTGCTGTCTTCTCTTGTCCTGTGGAAGACCTAAGTGATCTTGCTCACCATTGCAGGCGTGGTCTTCACAGGAGGAATCTGTGAAAGGACAAGGCATAGGAGTGGCAATTGTGTGGCATTTTTTTTTTTATCAGGAAACTGCTCTGAAATGGGTAAGGACATCCGTTTTCAAGTGTGTTGGTGAGCATACTGTTGACTGAGGTCGGCTTGTGTGCTCCTAGGCAGACATCTCCTATGATGACCCATCCTAGGTCAAGTCTCTGGGCATATGGAGTTTTGGGAACCGTTAATCTGTCCTCTAGCCTTTATGAACTCGTAGTATGTCTCTTCCAAGGAGTTTCGGGGCTTCTGGGTATAGTTCCGGTATCAGGTGAGCTATACGCTTCAGGTGGGGGTGGTATGCCGCTACCTCTGGTGTAGGTATCTCCGACCGGTTGTCAGGAATGTGATTGCACTCCAGTGTGGTTGGCAGGGACAAGCAGGTGTGACCATCCATGGACTTTACCTTCTACCCAGTTGCTTTCCTCCCTGCCATCTCAACAGTACCTGCACATGTCCTTAAGGAGTAGGGAGAACCGGGCCCTACGATATTGAAGGTGTTGAAGAAGGTGGATTCAGCTAAAGACCTGTTGGTTTAATCATCTAAGATTGCATATTCGTTGATCGCCTTATCTCGGTGGCCGACCGAATAAACTCTGACAGGGCAGATTTTTGAGCAGGACTTCCCTCCTGCAAGTCCTTTGACAGATCTCTGTACAGTGAGAAGTGACTACTTGGGTATCTATGTCGGTGTCTATCTGCTTTCCGTCATGCTCCTCTGCTTGGGATGATACCTGAGAGGGTCGTCCAGGGTGTAAAGCCATGTTGTGTTCTGTGCTACCGCATTCTGTGCATGTCACACTGACCTTACAAAGTGCAATGTTGTAGCGCAGCACCTGAAGCAAATGTTGTTTTATTTGAGGAATTCTTTGCAGTCCTCTAAAGACTTCTCCCTGAAGGCTCTGCATTTTAGTAGAGGATGTGGTTTCTTGTGCAGGGGGCATTGTTTGGTAGGATCTTTGGGTATGTTCTCTTCTTGGGAAGAGCTGTGAGCGGCGGGGCCAGTGTAAGAGCACAGTGACTGCAGCGGCCCCGCCGCAAGTTGGCACCTCCAACCCCTCCTCCCTCCCGGCTGATACATCGCTGCGCTGTGAAGCCTCGCAGCCAGCGATGTATCAGAGACTTAACTGCAGCGGTGCTGTGAATAATCCCGTTATCGAATATTATCTACAACATCGATTAATCGTTGCAGCTCTACACTAAACACTTCAGAAATATCAAGACTGAGGCAGACGTGATCTGTAATAAGTCTCTAACCCTGCTGGGCAGAACATTACCCTTTAAAGGGGGACATACCCATAATTTCACCCAGGCAGCCCCCCTGATGTTAGCATCGGAGCATTTCATGTTCCGATGCTCTCCCTTGCCCTGAGGCTTCCACCCAGCAGTGTGTTCGGTGATGCCACCGGCTCTGATGGGCGGGCTTTAGCGTTGCCCTAGCCGTTTTACATGCTAGGGCAGCGCTAAAGCCCTCCCATCAGTGCCGGTGACGTCGCTGGGCGGAAGCCTCCACTTGGCAGCCCTATGGAGAGCCCGATACGTCACCCGATCTCCTGAAAATGCCTCTGCCCTGCACTGAATTGCGCAGGAACTGCTCTGATGCTCAAGTCAGGGGGGCTGCCTGAAATTCTCCTTTTGGACAACTGTTTGTCCACACAAAACAATTGGGAGGCGTTTTATGATGGTCAAAAAATTAAACGGAACAGAATATGATAAAATCTAGGGGGTCTAATAAATAAAAAGTAGTTACAGATGAGTAGTTTTCTCCATAATGAAATGAGGACCCCAGTTGTATATCTTATACACCCATTTCTTTGTTGACCAGTATATGCTGGCAGGATTCATTTTTCCATCACAGTGGTGGTCATGCTTGGACACTTGCAGGTTGTCATGCTTGCAGGGATCAGCCGCAGCGTTCACGTGCCATATACTTGCGCATCACCGCTGCTGTCTGTAAGCGGACAGGGGAAGAAAGACTGGACCAGTGGTGCATTGGACGATATATGTACGATATATGTAATCTTTTATATTTTCTCTACATTCTGGGTCATTAATAGAATTTTTAATTAAATTATACAACCACTTTAATACTAACTTAGTCGATAGAACCCAACCACCCACCAAAAAAAAAAAAAAGGCTCACCGCTGAGGTGGTCTGAAATGTGCAGATAATGGACATCAGTGTTGGGGCTAATGCTTGTCTACACTATATGGCCTCATGCACACGACCGTATGTGTTTTGCGGTCCGCAAATTGCGGATCCGTAAAAAACGGAAGCTTCTCAGCGTTCCATTCTGCAATTTGCGGAACAGAACACGGCCCATTGTAGAAATGCCTATTCTTGTCCGCAAAACGGACAAGAATAGGACATGCTCTATTTTTTTGCGGGGTCACTGAACCGAAGCAGACAGCACACAGAGTGCTGTCCGCATCTTTTGCGGCCCCATTGAAGTGAATGGGTCCGCGCCCGAGCCGCAAAATATGCGGCTCGGTCGCGGTCCAAACATACGGTTGTGTGCATGAGGCCTATAGCAAAGGATCATTTCTGGACCTGCATTAATCTCCTGATGGTTCCTTGTGTTTGTGAATATTTGTTTTCCAGTGTCTTGAATGAGTAAAGAAGACATTTGTTTTTACTGTAGGTTCGGTTTATGTTGGAGATCATGTTGGCATTAAAGAACAATGATATGCGCAAGATACCGGGTTATGACCCAGAACCAGTGGAGAAACTACGTAAGCTTCAACGCTCAATGGTAAGCTGGAAACATTGATTACAGCGTACTATATACATAAATTGGCAAATTTGTCTTTTAGAAGATAAGATAAAGTTATGGTTGCAAGCTACTAACAATCCCCAAGTGTTTTAAAGAAAAAATAATTGGAGAAACTGATAAACACTTGGGGATTGTTAGTGGCTTGTAACCATTGTGACACATAGGTCTGCATAGGAGCAGTGTACACAAAACGGTCAGATTTTTTTTTCTTCTTAGGCAGAAGACAAAATTGCATTATTGTGCGTGTTTTTTCTTTGTCTGTGAAGTTTTGATGAGTGGTGTGTGCACGCAGGTTCACAACATCGCGTCCGGCAGTGACACTCGACTCCGTGTATCTTTGGAGAATATTCTGGAAGCGGACAAGGTTGGTCGCTGGTGGATTGTGGGATCGTCATGGAGTGGAGCGCCTATGATTGGACAGTCCTCAGCCAAGACATCAACACAAGCAGTAGGAAAGGTACTTCTTTGCTATTGGTATTGCATTATAATGAGTAAGCCTTTTTTCTTTCTTACAGATAGTTCTTGTCCCTGCAGTGCTATATGTTTCTGATGGTTTTTAGAGACCATTGCTTTCCAGTGCCATCCCCTGCTTTCAGATGGGGGCACTGCAGTTGCCTGTACTAATGCTGGATGCACCACTTTGCAGGGTTGGCCTTATTGGTGGCCTTATTCTTAGGATCAGAAGGGTTCCAAGGGTTGGACCCCCACGGATCATTACATCTATATAAGCAGAAGAAACAGACGTCTATGTTTTGCTACCGAAAATGTCTCCGTTTTAATGACTTAGGCACCCATGTAGAAAATGAATGCAGTACAGAAAAAAATATAGCACTCATTTTCCCTGATAGTTATAAACTTTGAGCAGTCTTAGGCCCCCTACACATTTGCCCGGCTTTCCGGCTCAGTTCCTCTCCGGCGTGAAGCAGGGAACGGAGCCAGAACTGATACCATAGTTTTCTATGGGATCATGCACATACATCCAGAGCATCAGTTGTGATGCCAAATGGCACTGGGCAGAAAAAAGCTGCATGCTCAGTTTTCCTGTCCGGCGCTATTAGTGTATAGGTGCCATATATCCGTTGTGTCTGGCTCCAGCATAAAACAGCTGGCCAGGCGCAACTCATATATATGAAGGGGACCTGATTGATTTTCTGTGCTAGTGTTGATGTTCCTCTAGCTTTGCTTTCCGTGGGCGGAGAAGTCATTGCTGGACACCCAAGGAGTAAGTGACATGGCTGCCGCTGGAGTTACCATTTTATTTACCAGGTAGATGGGCCTGCTGTTCATGGCAGTTTATTATTGAGCATCTGTAATTAACGTGTATTGTCTTTCCTCCTCTTTTAAAGGTCAGCGCGAAGATCATGGACTTGGCTCGTAAGCAGCGGATGAACACGGACATTAGGAGGAATATCTTCTGTGTTGTCATGACCAGTGAAGATTATTTGGATGCTTTTGAGAAGTTACTGAAGTAAGGAAACCACCTTGAAGAAGGAACCCGCCGTCAGTTCACTGCAAGTCCTATCAATGGGTCATAAAACATTTTGGCGTGAAAGAGCTCTGGGGTCCTGTGTTTAACATAACCTCCTCCACGGTGGCCAATAACCACAAAGATTTGTAGGTCAATGAAGATATTACCGTTAAATACTTATGGCTATTAGGCAGCATGGGTTGGCAAGGTTGCGGCTGCCCATCTCGACATTTTATGGCATATCGCAATGGCAGATGCCCTCATTGTTTGTCAGTGTGCAGTACTTTATGTCAGCGTCATGCAGAAATTGAAGAAATCCTGTAGGTAACACGGGGGTTACTCTCCTGCTTGTCTATACAGTCTTTGGGGGGGGGGGGGTTTGGGCAGGGGCTTAGACTAGATGCAGGGCTTAAAGTGGTTTTCCAGGCTCCTAATATTCATGACTTCTCTTCAGGATAGGTAATTAATATGTCATCAGTGAGGGTCCAACTCCCCGCTCGCACTCCAATCAACTGTTCCCTACAGCCTCTATCGCTGGAACTAGCACTGTGAATGGAGAGGGAACCACAGCTCCGTTGAAAGTGTAGTAGCCATGTTGGGTACTGCAGCTCAACTATCATTGAAGGCAATGGCTATTGAGCACATTATGTGCTTGGCTCTGCATGTTGAGTATGTTGGTGTACACTAAATATTGGGAAATAAGTGCTCTATTCATTTATCATTTAGCATTTTTCATGGTTTTTCAGGTTAGGTCTGAAGGATCATCAAGAAAGAGAGATCGTCCATGTTCTCATTGACTGTTGTCTGCAGGAGAAAACCTACAACCCTTTCTATGCCTTCCTGTCCAGCAAGTTCTGTGAATATCATAGACGGTTCCAGGTAATGCTCCACCACATTGCCACATCTTTATCGGTAGGTTTATGCTACCCTGTCTGAAGGAAGCATAAAGTCGTGACAAAAACCTCAGATTCCAGCATTGGGTTACTTCTGTTGGCTCAGCAGTTTTCATCACATCACTGTTTATTAGCTGCAGCAGGAACCAAAGTTGTGCACGCTATGCTGGTTCCTCAATATTCATTAGCTTCAGGCTAGCCATGTCCTCCAGTCCCTGAGTGACAAGCCCCCCATCCTCGGGGAGAAAGCTGTCAATCAAGGGCAGGAGTACAGGGTTAGCTTCTGTCTCATTTTTGCTTCGATCCCTCAAGAGTTTTAAAGATCTGTGCTTCTGCTGGTTTCTGGTCCTCACCGTGTTCACCTCTGGTGGGCGCCAGTGTCTCAGATTGCCCTGTGAACACTGCTTCACATCCGCAGCCCTGGCCAATGGAGAACCAGAGGGTTGTGCTTTTTCCTGTATCCATACATTTTTGTGGCACATTTAGCTGAAAAGGTGAAAGGCATTATTACAGCAGTAGCTTCCCAATGCTGTTAGAACAGTAGGCCTTACCTTCTCCTATGCAACTTGCTAATACACATTCCTTGCCTTTTTTTAGATGACGTTCCAATTCAGTATGTGGGATAAATTCCGTGATTTGGGAAGTTTGTCTTCAACCACTTTGTCGAACCTCACTCGTTTCCTGGGTCACCTGATAAAATGCAAATCTCTGCCACT
The DNA here is from genome assembly GCA_033119425.1 of Bufotes viridis. Classification (NCBI taxonomy): domain Eukaryota; kingdom Metazoa; phylum Chordata; class Amphibia; order Anura; family Bufonidae; genus Bufotes; species Bufotes viridis. The sequence goes on along the minus strand of CM065593.1, from coordinate 384,686,836 downwards.
CTCTATCTTTAAAGTAAGTATTAGGGATGGCTGGCCGATGCCGTCTCCGATCTGCAGGCAGCTCGTTGTAGACCAGGAGGAGCTCATATATCATTTTGTGGAAATTATTTGCTATAGCTTGCCATTTTGTAATGGACCTAGAAATGCAGTCCTGGTCTTGTCATTGTCTGATGCATACGTGTAGCGATGGCTACCAATCCTGAGTAAGATTGCCCGCTGCAAATAAGCATACTCATAAGCTTCTAACTGATCCATTGCATGAATCCTTACCCAGGTTATAGAATTCAGCGAATTGGATAAGATTAAGGTTTCCTTCTTGCGTCAAGTTCTCTACAAGCTGCTGACGGACTCTGAAGCTGATGAGCTTGCGGTCATATTTGGAAAGTAAGTGGTTTCGTCATTTGGTCATATCTGAATTAAACACAAATCTGCAAAACGTATTGTAGCCATGGACCACGTGAAGACAAGTAGGCATTAAAGGGGTTATTGCTTTAGACAATTGTTTTGTTAAAAGGGACTTCCAAAAATAAGTTGATCACCTGATGCTTCCCATGAATTGGTGCAGCAATCTTTTTGGAAGGTTCCTATAGTAAGACCTCTGGCTTTATCAGAAACTTTGTGCATATCACGTGAATATGCTATAAGTGTCTGATGTTCGACTACCACTTACATGGGAAATTGGCCCAAGCAGTAGGCTTCCCCTAGTTGTAGCTAAAGGCAGATAGTTTGATAGTTATGATTTATGAATCGGCTCTATTCATGAGAAGGGTTCACCCCCCCCCCCCTCCCCTCTTATCCATGACTGACGAGCTACTATGTATCAGTGTATTACAGGGCAGCCTGTCAGTCACAGCTAAGATGGGAGGACTGTCCTCATGAATACTGGAAGTCCGCTGTATTCTTTGATCAGTATTTTGCATCAGTACCAATCCTATTTTTTGGCAGCATATTTAGCTGACAAATAAAGGCGTTGTCCAAACCTCCAAAAATTTAGTGTGTGTCGGGAATCTGTCTAAGGCTACATGCACACAAACGTTTTTTGTGTCCGTTCCGTGTACTGTCCACATCTGTATGTCCGTCCCGTAGCCCCGCAAAAAAAATAGAGCATATCCTATTCTTGTCTGTTTTGCGGACAAGGATAGGCATTATTACAATGGATCCGCAAAAAAATCTTTTTTTTTTTTTGTAAATCCGCAAAACACATACATCCGTGTGCATGTAGCCTAAGGCCTCATGCACACGGTCGTTGTGGTCCGCGTCCGAGCCGCATATTCTGCGGCTCGGGCGCGGACTAATTCACTTCAATGGGGCCGCAAAAGATGCGGACAGCACTCCGTGTGCTGTCCGCATCCGTTGCTCCGTTCTGTGCCCCCGCAAAAAAAATAGAACATGTCCTATTTTTGTCCGTTTTGCGGACAAGAATAGGCATTTCTACAATGGGCCGCATTCCGTTCCGCAAATTGAAAGCAGCTTCCGTGTTTTGCGGACCGCAAAACACCAACGGTCGTGTGCATGAGGCCTAAAACTAAGAAAAAACCCTGCTGTGCTCCAGCTCCAAGGCTCCCATCCCAGCTCCATCTGGTCCCTGGCAGACTGGAATGATGAAACAGTTGAAATTGAATGGTGTTCATCGCATGAATGAGTTCATATGTAGCATTTTATTGCAGATTTGAGCACCATAAATGTGGAATAAATTGACAGTGCTATGGTTTTTAGTGGGCCCCATTCCAGTATAGCAACATATCTTACGTTGCGGATTTGCAATGCGTGTGTACCATGGATTCATGTACAATGGATGTAACACGTGTGGCTTTGGTGTGAACATACCTTCCATTTGACTTACAGTGCTTTATAGACGTCTTGTGCAGTGATTGTTCTGTGGCTTTAGTAACCAGTAATAACATGTCCATGTCCTGTTCTGTTATCAGGATCTCTGACAACCCAAAACTGGGGATGCTTCGAGAGGGCCTAAAACTCTTCATTTCGCATTTTCTGCTAAAGAACGTCCGTGCACAGAAGACTGCAGAGGAGGCGGAATTGCTCGCTCAAAAAGCAGATTTAGCAGTTAAAGCTCTACAGGCAAAGGAGGGCAAGCTACGCCTATAGAGGTTCAATATAGTGAAGAAATCCCACGGGTCCACGTCCTCTGTGTCGCAGTGAAGAGAAGCCGCGGCGCGCTCCAACAACTTGTATATACTGGTTTTATGATCACACAGCGTTCATAAACTCTATTTTTAACTTTGATTTTGTAAAAGAATTTTTCTAATAGCATATTGTAGCCATTTATTTGTCATGCCTTAAGTTTCCGGGCACAAATCATCTGGACTTTAGTATTTACTTTCCGTAAATATTCTGACATAACATACTTCTACCCATTAAAGTGTTTTCTGTCCGTTGAATAGAAAACTTGAGTACTTTACCATAATATGGTAAGCAGATGTAGTTTTGCAACTGACCACTAGATGGTGACCTGTCAATAAAACAATTGCTGTGGAACTGCTTTTCCTAGTTTAGTGTTTTTTTTTTTTTTTCTTTTTTATATGTTCCTCTGTTAGAGCAGGGGTAGGCAACCTTCGGCACTGCAGCAAAACTACAACTCCCAGCATGAATACTTCCTCTGCTCTTTTCAGAACTCTCATAGAAATGGGTGAGGAATTGTAGTTTTACAACAGCTGGAGGCTCCAGGAGCGTAGCTAACGGCTCATGGGCCCTGGTGCAAGAGTTCAGCGTGGGCCCCCCCTTCCTTCAGTGCTTTGTGTGTCTTCTTATGCGGCACAAGGGTCTTTGGGCCCCCTCAGGCTCCTGGGCCCGGTAGCGACTGCTACCTCTGCACCCCCTATAGCTACGCCCATGGCTGGAGCGCCGAAGATTGCTGACCCCTGTGTTAGAGAAACCACAGCAGAGATTGCATTTTGGAAATGTTCACTTCTTAGCTCTGTTAAATTTAACGCTGGGTTCAGACCTGAGCATTTCTGAGACGCGCGTCTTCCGCGCGTTTTTGTCACGCGTTTTTGTGCGCATTTTTGACTGATTGACTGCAGTGTTGTCCAATGACCAAATATCCCTGTCTATATGAAGTTTGACCAATCAGAGTGCCTAGCACCTGGGGTTTGGCCTTTCCAGCATGTTGCAAATTCATGAATGCGCGTTTTCAGTGTCATAAACGCGCAAAATACAAGCGTTGCGCGTTCCCATTGAAGTCTATGGGCCAAAACGCGCGACAAACGCCCCAAAAAAAGCTCTAGTACTTGTTTATGCGTCGGGCGTTTTTCAGCGCGGTCAAACGCGCTGTAAAACGCGAAAATGTGAGCCAGTCCCATAGGGAAGCATTGTTTTGCATCGGTTATGCGTTTTACAGCGCGTTCGAACGCGCTGTAAAACGCGCAAGTGTGAACTGAGGGTAAGGGTTTGTCTAGGGGAAGAAAATTTTGTGTGTGTGGCAGAATGTTTTATTGTTTTTTTTTTTTTTTTGTTATACCCAATCATTACAATCCCAACAGATCCTCCACCTCTGCCATTATGTCACCTTCTGGGTCCCTGCTGGTTCCAGCTTCCTGGCCCTGGCTTGGTGCACTAGAAATGGTCAGAGGTGCATGCTCAGCCAATCGCTAGCCAGGACGGTAACCTGACAGTGACTAGCTAGTTAGCTCAGAAAGGCACAAGTGTATTTGGGATCCATAGTCAATGCAATCCCACATATAGTGTTACCAGTAAATGCGTGCAGAGTTATTATTCTCCACTACAAGCACCCATTTTCTGAGTCCTCTGATAAAAAGAGAATTTCTCCCACACTTTTTTTTTATAATGTATGTATTAGAGGTGGCTGGCCGAGACCTTGTCTTACTGAAACTGGGCAAATCATTTAGGGTATGTTCACACGTGGTGAATACAACACTGATTTGCCACTGCGGATTTTCATGTGAAAAATCCGCAGAACTGTACAGTACCAACAAAACAGATGAGATTTTATGAAATCTTATCCACACACTTCTGTCCTGCGATGTGGATTTGAAATCTGCAGCATGTTAATTTATGATGCAGATCTCCACCACACTTTTCACCCTCGGCAATACAGAGGGAGAAATCCACAGCCATTTCCGCGGTACAATCTGCATGGAATTCATGCAGTTATTGCCACAGATTCGCAGCAGACCTTTCCTGCTATCTTTTACTTCCCTTAAAAGCTCATTCAAAAAAACACAACGGGGGTCATTTACGAACATTTTACACCTGTTTTTGGCACGCAAAAGTCGCAAGACCCCTATTGGCAACTTTTTAAATGCCTGTGTGACAATATTCTGTCACATGGGCATTTTTACACCATCCTCACCATTAGGCAGTGGCAGGTGCTGGGACATCGGCCCTGGAAAATTTACTAACATTTATGCCTGAAAACAAGCGTAAATATTCATACAGACACAGATTCGCCTAATTTAGGATGAGGCGCGCATCTTGTCCTAAATTAAGGGAATCCTCCGGCAGTGCAGAGAGGAAACGAAGACTGGTGTCAAAAACTGGTCTTTGTAAATGACCCCCAATGAAACTAATGTACATTTAGGCTGCCTATACCTGCACCAGATTTATCACGGGTTTGGGCTGGATGATGTGGTGCAGGAACAGACAGCTCTCTGACTCTATACCAACTATGGGTTGTCCTAGGGTTCATGCAAACGGGTCTGCAATATACAGGCCAGGCTGTTTGTGCACTGCATTATGGATGCAGACCCATTCATTTAAATGGGTCGGCAATCCGGAAGGTGCGGTGGGGAACGAAGGCACAGAAGCACTACAGAGTGCTTCCATGGGGTTTCTATCCGTACCTCTGCCCCGCAAAAAAGTAGTGCGGACGTCGGATGCAGATCGTTGACCCTATTCAAGTGAATGGGTCCTGTATCCGCATACAGCGGTCTTGCGGTCGGTGCCCGTGCATTGTGGATCTGGCGAGCACATGTTTGTGTGCATGATCCCTTAGTCTGAGACAGAAATTCATACGTGAGTTGTCGATCAGTTTTTGCATTTATTAGGTCATGCCCCTATCTCAAAGCCACATCCCTTTTCCAGTATGCCATGTCCGTTTTTTCAGGGCAGAAACCTATATCTGCTAAACTGCACCACTTCTTGGTTCAATTTATGCCAAAATCTAGGTGAATCCGCATTAGTGTGAACTAATGTGCAGCAAATACCCGTAGATTTCTATTCTACAAATGTAGTTTTCATTTTAATTTGGTAAGAGGAGCCTCATATGTGTTTTTCATCTACTCAGCCTCCCGTACCGGTAAGTTTGGGATATTACGTGGCGTACCCGGCATGACGTTTTCAGCTGTATCATGTTGCACCCTGTGGGACCTCACAGGCCGGCCCGGGTTTTTCGTGAATTTCACTCCTTGCATTGCATGCAGATTTATAGACAAATCTGCAGTAAAATTGAAAAATTTCTGATTATCCTTCAATATTCCAGATATCTTTCAGATAACAGAATTAGGGCTCATTCACATGGCAATTCTGTGCATTGGGGGCCGCAATTTGTGGTCCCCAATGCACGGGCACCATCTGTGCGGTTGCCGCTATGGATCTAGACCCATTCAACTTGAATGGGTCCGTGATCCGTCCACACCGCAAAAAAATAGAACATGTTCTATTTTTTTAGCTGTGTGGAGTCACGGACAGAAACCCCACGGAAGCACTCTGTGGTGCCTTCGTGGGGTTCCGTGCCTCTGTTCCGCACCGGACTTTCCGAATTGTGGACCCATTCAAGTGAATGGGTCTTCATCCGTGATATGGAGTGCACACGGCTGGTGCCTGTATATTGCGGACCCACTGTTTGCGGGCCGCAATACGAGCACGGCTGAACAACAGCCGCGTGCATGAGCCCTCATATGTATGTAACGTGCACCAGCTTTATGAAAGAACTACATGTAGACATTTAGGAAAGATTTCAGATCATGTAAGAGTCTTTGTAGCATTATAGAAATAAAGATGTCACAGACGCAGCAGAATTTCCAGTACTCCCAGAACAAGCGATGTCTCCCCGTTATGACAGAATATCGGCTTCCATGTAACTTTACTGAACACGTTTATAGCGATATCAGCACATATCCTTCCAGCAGGGAGCAATGAATCGTCTTCCATCTGCGTTCATTAAACTTTGCCGAGACATCAGGCACCCTATGGATTAGCAGCACTTAGTAAATACTGCCCAGGATTCTGCGCTCAGAGACACTTCAGCGCTCTCACAAGTGTCAGGTGTGCTTTCTTTCAGTTTGTAAAACAGCGAGCCAGTGATGGAGGAATGCGGTAAAATTCCTGGGTCGGGAGAATGTGAACATCACTTTTCCAGACTTTACAATGAGATGTATATATAAAAAAAAATCATATTTTTTTTTAACTTTCTGGAAATTATTAATGTTTAGGAAAGTCACTGAATGTGAAAATGAATGTGACCTTTGGGTCTTGTGCACAGAATAGAGAATAGGTGAAAATAAAGTGATCTTCTGTGCTCCCATCTGTCTACACTTTAAGGCCCCTTTCACACGGGCGAGTTTTCCGCGCGGGTGCAATGCGTGAGGAGGACGCATTGCACCCGCACTGAATCCGGACCCATTCACTTCTATGGGGCTGTGCACATGACAGTTGATTTTCACGCATCACTTTTGCGATGCGTGAAAATCGCAGCATGCTCTATCTTCTGCGTTTTTAACGGAACGCAGGCCCCATAGAAGTGAATGGGGATTCGGGAAAATCGCAATCATCTGCAATCATGTGCGGATGCGTTGCGATTTTCCCGCATGGTTGCTATGCAACCATCGGGATGTGTAACCGGTTCAGTATTATTTCACATTATAACATAGTTATAATGTGAAATAATACCCTTGGCCATCTTCCTAATGTTGAACTCTGTGCTGAATGGGTTAAAAATAATAAACTAATCATAACTTACCAGGTCCATTTGATCGCGAAGCCCGGCATCCTCTCCGTTAGCTTGCTGCTAGGAAAAGGACCTGTGATGATGTCACATGGTCACATGGCCCAATCACATGCTCCATCACTATGGTGGTTCAACATTAGGAAGATGGCCAAGGGTATTATTTCACATTATAACTATGTTATAATGTGAAATAATACCAGCGGGACAATTTCTGACCCGAACATGCACTTCTGTGAAGAAGTGCAGGTTCAGGTCTGGGTACCAAAAGTGCCGATTTTTCTCCCGCGCGTGCAAAACGCATGATAGCACTTTGCACTCGCAGGGAAAAATCGTGGCGATTCCCGCAACGCACCCGCCTCTTATCCGGGCGTCAAACATGACGCCCGTGTGAAAGAGGCCTAAGGCCTCATGAACACGATCCTATTTTGCATCCGTGTACAAAACGCATTTTTTGCGGATTGTACACGGACCCATTAATTCCTATGGGTCCACAAAAAGGTATTCCCAAAAGTGAATGTGTCATCGGAAAATGACCTATTGTTTTAATCAAGTTTTTATGTTAGGCTGCATTCTTACAACACACAGCTGTACAGATCCTATTTCACCAGTCGTCTTATTATCATCACATTCAGCATTACAATGACAAGTAACATCTTTATATATAGATAACATCCACCATTCACAATAGGTGGTGTCACACCTTATCTACTCCCCTTCCCTGTAAAATGATTTCTGGCCAGTTCACAGACTGTGCCTATAAGGGCTCTTTCACACGAGCGGATCCTGTGTGTGGAACCCGCTGCGTGAAAGAGTGCCAAGCCCCGCTGTGGACAGCAGAGACATGGAACATTGCCATGATTGATAATGCTCCGTGCCTCTCTGTGATCTTTTTACTACAAAATCACGGTGACAACTTTATCTCACTGTGATTTTGTAGTAAAAAGATCACAGAGAGGCATGGAGCATTATCAATCATGTTAATGCTCCGTGTTTCTGCTGTCCAGAGCGCGGCCTTGCTCTTTTTCACGCAGCGGATTCCACGCTGGGGATCCGCTCATGTGAAAAAGCCCTAAAACTCCAATAGTGTTTTATGTTGATTGATGACTTCTCCTCAGGACAGGTCATCAGTATGTGATCGGTGGGAATCTGACTCCCTGCACCCCTGCCAATCAGTTGGTCATACACTTCAGATATCTGTAGACTGAACAAGTGATTCAACCCGATGACTTTTCACACATGATGCACGGCTTATGCATGTGTTCTAAATGTGGAGAAGGAAGTAAACTACTAAAACAAAACGAGTGGTTCTCCTTTATTATAGATGCATCTGGAATAAAGGAGGACAACTTTTTCTAAGAAATTTGGTGCCTCTATCCTTTGTTTTGGGTTTTCTGTTTTTAGGGATGAGTTGGACCAAACCCTCTTAGGAATGTGCACATGCACATCTTGACCAGTGGGAGTGCTGTATGCTATACATTTTTTAGGCAGGAGAATAAACACCTTTGATGTTGGTTTATCTCCCCTCTGGGGAGGGCACCAGGCCTAGAAAACTCCAATAGAAGTCATTGAACATCTCATGTGTCAATGGTCTGGGTAGCTGCAGTAAAGCGTATCTCTAACTGCTGTTAAAGGGGTTTTCCAAGTTTTTTATGATTATGATTGATGACCTATCCTCAGAACAGGTCATCAATATGTGATCGGTGGGGATTTGACTCTCGGCTCCTCTGCAGATCATCTGTTTGATAAGACCCAGTTCTCCGGTGAGCGCCGTGGTCTCTTTGTAGCTCACCAAACACAGAGCCATCCACTGAATGTCAGCTGTGCTTGGCATCGCTACTCACTCCCATTCATTTGAATGGGATTGCGTTGTGCCTAGGCCACGTGACTGATGAATATGACATCACTGACCTAGGAAGAGGCCACGGCACTCACCAGAGCCACGAGTCTGACCCCCACTTATCAGATACTGATGACTTATGAGAATAGGTCATCAGTACAAAATTGTTAGCAAATAATTGGGCTAGTTTGGAGTAAATGTGGATGCCTAGCAGGGGTGGACTGGGCCGGGGTGCAATTGCCCCACGGGCCTCTCTGTTGCCTCTATAAATGGCCCCCTGTCGGTGCAAAATCACTATGCGAGCGGTGGCTGCTGCGTGTGGCAGCTCGCATTAGTGATTACTCTACTGCGTGCCCGGTGCCTGCCAGTGCAGTGCGATCCTCCTCCCGACCTCCCACCCCTGCCCTTGCGTACCTACGCGGTACCCGTCAGTTACGTTAGGTACGCAGGCGCAGTCACTGCCTGCTCCACATTCTCCCGCCGGCGCGGCCTCAACTTGCAGAGCAGGCTGCAGCAGAAGAAGTGTAGTCACCTGCCTGGCATCACAGCACTGCTGGTCCAGACCATCCCCATTTAGTTACTCACCCGTCCCTCTCATCGTGTGACCTATCAGTAAGTCGCTGCCTGGGCTGGAGAAGTGTGCACAGCTCAACTGGACAGCACTCATATGATTGATATGCACATGCAGTCTCACTCAGTCCCCCTGCCTTGTTGCAGCCTCACAGGAGTACAGGACCAGTCCAGTATGTGTATGGCATAATTGGTTTGGCAATGACATAATGACACATGAGTTGACAGAGGTCTTTGCCACCAGGCAGGCCCAGCGGACACATTATTATTGTAACATGCCAATTGCTGCCCTGCCTGGTGGTAAAGACCTCTGTCAACTCATGTTTCATTCTGTCATTGCCAACCCAATTATGCCATACACATATGGACTGGTCCTGTACTCCTGTGAGGCTGCAGCAAGGCAGGGGTGTAGTGTGGACTGAGACTGCATGTACAGTGCATACAATACAGTCCCTAAATAAATACTGCCAGACTAGCAACGCTGCTCAATGTCATTATCATTATGTGAACACTGTATGGGGTTATTGGCAATATACTATACTATACTGCCATAATATAACACCAACATACTGCCAACACAAACATTAGGCTACTTTTACACTTGCGGCACTTGTATCCGGCAAGCAGTTGCGTCGTCGGAGCTGCCTGACAGATCCGCCGTTTAGTGTCACAACTGACAGCATTTGTAGGCGGATCAGTCTCAAATGCATTGCAAGAACGGATCCGTCCCTCCGCTTCTCATCTGGATGGACGGATCTCCACAGTTTTTTCACGGATCCGCCCTTCAGTTGTTTCGCAATGGCGGATCCGGCACTAATACAAGTCAATGTAAATTAATGCCAGATCTGGCATTCCGGCGACTAATCAGGCATTTTGGACTACGTGTTTGTGCCTCACTCTGCTTCCTGACACGCTGTCACAGGAGGCTGAGCAGGCGGTGCGGAGAGGAGAGCTCAACCTCCTGGGACAGCACTGCAAGCTGTCTCTGCCCGCACACCGCTCTGCCAATCTGTGACAGGAGGCTGAGCATTGTGAAGAGGAGAGACGTCGGTTACTCACTGCGCTCTCCTCCCGCAGCGCTCGACCGGCTGACACAGTTTCTCTTCTCCCTGCTGAGACAGAGCAGCGCCCAGCGGGGAGGAGAGAATACACGGATGCAACACTGTATCAGCCAGAAAATGACAATAAATCGAGAGCTCAGACACCAGAGATGGCAGAGAAATATGGGGACTGGTAAAATATGCCAAAAGGTCATCTGCAAATGCAGAACATTTGTACTCCTTTGCCCTAATGGTTATGTCCTTGATATGTTAATTGGCCCGAATGGCCACCATCAAATGTTCCATGATCAGAACATATAAAAGAGGTGAAAGGGGACAACCCTGGTGGGTAACGTTATATGGGGCAGAAAAGGAACCATTAACTTTAAATCTTTTGGATGGGGAGCTGTATAAATACAGAATTAGAGAGGAGAAAATGGAGAGTAATTTGAGCAAGACCTATTTGAGAAAGAGTGGCTCCTAAGGAGTTAAGGAATTTGCAATTTTTTTAATAAAATATCTTCCACTCAATAAAAAAAATCAAGGGTGTTGCGCTATGTGTTTTGTGTTGCCTGGGAGTGTCTGACACGTGCATACTGGTAAACTGGTTGGGGCAGGGGGGCCATACCAAGTTTTGCTGTGAGACCCCATGAGATCTCTGTATGCCCCAGGCTTATGACATGAAATACCCTCATAAAATGAATAGGTTATATCAAAGAAGGAATCTGAGAGCAGTGGTGACTTGAAACCTGTGGGACTCTGAACCAAATCTGCAACAGCATCCAAAAATGCATTATTTATAATACGTCTCCTCGTACAGGGTTGAGGAACACCTTGGGCTCCTTAAGGCTCCAGGGTGTAGTGCGACCACAGGCTCTACCACTACTTGTCCCCTGTCCGTTTGTCCATCTTTCTGTTCCTCTCTTTTTTCGCAGACAGTGTGATAGACTATGATATTCTGTCCAGTTAGTTTCACACTTGTGCTAAAACAATATAGGTAGGCTGTTCTGGCCTGGCCGGATATGGTCATTCACTGCCGGAGCTCATTGACTATAATGAGAACTGATAGGGATCCAGATCCCCCCTCATAAATACTGTCCTGATCAAGCCTGGAGAGGACAGACCAAGTAGTCACAGCAGCCCAGCACAGACAAGTGAGTCTATGTATCAATATAGAGAAAGTCTAGTGAAGATTAGAGCCGAGTCTAGCCAAGGGACTTCACAAGCACCAGTGACCGGTAGGAACTTATGGTACCTGGACATAACTGGATAATTAGTGCGCAGAATTATCCTTTTTCACTACATGCCTTCTGGGACATAGTGAACCTGAACATTTTTTAGGAGAGCATCCTGCATACAATAATGTAGCAGAGAATTTGCCTGCCACGAAGGAGAACGCCCTTATTGAATTGCTCAATATAAAAGTAAGGAAACCATTATATTCAGTACCTGAGTGCTAGAGATTGGACTTAAAGTAGAACTATCTAAGAAGAGAACTTTTCTCTTGCCTGTGAAGTAACAGCATTAGGAAAACTCTTCAACTGACAATTCCCAGACCTGTTGTAAGGATTACAGCTAAACTAATTTCTGAATCCTCCTTTATGCCATATAAGTGCACTGTACCGATGAACTGTACCAACGGTCCTGAGACATTTGATTTAAGTGAATGTTCAACTGTTTCTACTACAACTGACTCCTCTTCCTTTCTACTACCCTCAACATTTGCACCTTACGGTGCTGGCATCACAAACACAGGGGCCCAACCACCAAAGCACCTTAAACACCTATACCATCAAGGGCACCTCAACTTCCATCTGGCTAGTGTTCCCTGCTATAGAGAGTGCCCCGGAGGATTTAGTGCTGTCTTCCCCTCAACTGCAGGCCAGCCCCGGAGACAACTGAACTGAGAGTACTATTACTCTGCCTCTGCACATCATCACCTATATACTCACATGCCACCCCTAGGGCGCGGGCGTTGCAAGAATTGGCGTCATGAACAGGATGCCAACAGGATTAACTCCTCTGCGCCTTATGAGAATAAGCCCCACCTATTTACTTGAGAGACTTTAAGTGCTTTTAATCAGCTGGGAAAACTACTTGTTTGGATTGAGAAGTATATGTGGATATCATAGAGACTTTATATGTTCCTTAAAGTGGAGATTTCAAACGTCTTTATTACTGTGAAAAATTGTTCAAATAGCTTGCATGGGCATACTGTACACGTTCTCTACTACTGAATCGCCGTGTCAAAAGTGAGAAAAACGCTTATATTTGTGTCACTAAAACTGCTTGCTGTCATTGTCAACAGACTGTTAATTTGCTCCCAAAATGGCCGCCTGAGTGTTTCCTTGTTGTTTTCCCGCACCATCACTGTGAAAAAGTTAGTGACACCCCCTCAGAAGCGGGAAAATTGAGTGTCGTCCCTTTAAAAAAGCGGGATAATTAGTACTGCGACACTATTGACTTTTCATTATGCGGCCTGGTGGTGCCACCCCCTAATGCAACTGAACGTAGGGGGCAGGCCTGAAAGAGAGATGACCGCCAGCCCAGAGAGATTGCGAACATGGCGGATCGCAGCGTGAACCAGCATGGCCGAGTGAGTCACCCGGATCCCCAGGAAGACCGAGGAAGACCGAGTCCAAGAATATGAGGCATGGGCTGCTAATTGGAGAAGCCAAGGCGTGGAACCGCCACCCCACTGGGCCTCCACTGAACCAGTGGAACCGACCTACTCACCCCAGCAGCACTTGATGAGAGAGCTCCGAACTGTAAGTCATCAGAAAGCTCATGTCAAGAAAAAGTACTTTGAGGATCTCACAAAAAAAATGCTTGATTACCCTGTGGACTCACTACCTGACAGCGAAAGCGGGGGGTAGTCTTTGAGTTCAATAAGGAACGAGGTTTTGCTTCATCCGGGAACATGAGTCCGGCCGGGACTACTTTGTGAACCAGAGATCGGTTAAAAGATCCTATCTACCCGAATGCCAACATAACCTGTGGGTAGGAGAAATAGTTGAATTCACCACTGTGGCTCCTATGCCACCCTCTTGGTCCGTCCCCTGCAGGAAAAAGAAAGTTGAGAAGAGAAAGAAAGGCCTGAAGTCGAGGGAGCCGCTGCTGCAGCGCCTGCAGTGCAAAGGCCTGAGATCCGCAGCCCGCCATCTACATCTACGCGTGTGGGCTTCCAACAGACTACCCAATTATATGGGTCGGTGGTAGTCTGGCAACCCGCTATAGCCACAAGAGAAACTGACCTGCCGCCGCAACCCCATCCACGCTCCTGGATGGAGTACCTGGCTCCGACGCCAGAATTTAAAGCCTGGGACGCAGAAATGGCCAGGATGCATTGTGAGGCTATGAGACAAAAAATTGAAAGTGTCAGACTTTCCCAATCTGGGCTAGAGCCCACTTCTGAAAAACTGCCATGCAAGCCTGCATATGTACCAGACCTGTCATCTGATGAGTAGTGATGAGCGGCACGGGCAATATTCGAATTCGCGATATTATGCGAATATTCGTTAGAATATTCTTCATATCTTCACGAATATTCAAGATTATCCTCTTGATTGCGAAGAATCGGCAATGTAAAAATCGCATAATGCAAATTCGTAACGCAAAATACAAGTCTGTGTCACTTTGGCTACATTTTTCAAGCTGCTAGAAGTTTCCTGAGTTTATCCTGGCTTAATTAGAATATTCGTCATTATTTAATCTGTTTCTTCTTATGCAAAAAAATCGGCAATGTTATATGTGGGTTATATAGGCAACTTTCCTATTGGGTTGGCTTGCTAGAATTCGCGAATATGTAGAATATAGTGTGATATACAGTTGTGTTCAAAATTATTCAACCCCCAATGCTGTAAAGGGTTTTAGGGAATTTAGTGTACATTTGTAATTGTGTTCAGAATGAAATCTTACAAGGACTTTTTAAAGAACCAAATGCAACTAAAATGACATCAATTGTTTTTGTAATACAGTATTAAATTTTTTTTTGTGATTTCTTCTTTGACATAATTATTCAACCCCTTAAAGACGACCACTCTTAAGAACAGAAGTTCATTCAAGTGTTTTTTTCGATTAGGTATTGAAAACACCTGTGGATGTCAAGGAGCAGCAATCAAGCATAATAAGCACCAATTAGGCAGATGTAAAATGACTGTGATACTCAGCTCCTTCTAGACATTTACTGGTGTGTTTACAGACATGGTGAAGTCAAGAGAATGGTCCAGGAAGACAAGAGAAGAGGTGATTTCTCTTCACAGGATGGGCAATGGCTATAAGAAGATTGCAAAGATGTTACACATACCAAGAGACACCATAGGAAGCATCATTCGCAAATTCAAGCAAAGGGCACTGTTGAAATGCTACCTGGTCGTGGCAGAAAGAAGATGCTGACTTCGACTGCTGTGCGCTACCTGAAGCGCAAAGTGGAGAAAAGTCCCCGTGTGACTGCTGAGGAACTGAAAAAAGATTTGTCAGATGCGGGTACTGAAGTTTCAGCTCAGACAATAAGGCGCACACTGTGTAATGAAGGCCTCCATGCCAGAACTCCCAGGCGCACCCCCTTGCTGTCTCCAAAGAATAAGAAGAGTCGACTGCAGTATGCCAAAAGTCATGTGGACAAACCACAAAAGTTTTGGGATAGTTTTCTGTGGACTAATGAAACAAAATTAGAACTGTTTGGGCCCATGGATCAACACTATGTTTGGAGGAGGAAGAACAAGGCCTATGAAGAAAAGAACACCTTGCCTACTGTGAAGCATGGCGGGGGGTCAATCATGCTTTGGGGCTGTTTTGCTTCTACAGGTACAGGGATCCTTCAGCGTGTGCAAGGTACCATGAATTCTCTTCAGTACCAGGAGATATTAGATGAAAATGTGATGCAGTCCGTCACAAACCTGAGGCTTGGGAGACGTTGGACCATTCAACAGGACAATGATTCCAAGCATACCTCCAAGTCCACTAGAGCATGGTTGCAGATTAAAGGCTGGAACATTTTGAAGTGGCCATCGCAGTCACCAGACTTAAATCCGATTGAGAACCTCTGGTGGGACTTAAAGAAAGCAGCTGCAGCGCGCAAGCCTAAGAATGTGACTGAACTGGAGGCTTTTGCCCATGAAGAATGGGCGAAGATATCCGTAGATCGCTGCAAGACACTTGTGTCAAGCTATTCTTCACGTTTAAAAGCTGTTATAACTGGAAAAGGATGTTGTACTAAGTACTAAGATTGAATGTCACTTGGGGGTTGAATAAAACTGATAATGATGTGAGCACAGAAAAGACATTTGTGGTTATTTCATTATAAATGTTATGTTATATTTGTCTGACTTACAAGTGCCTCTTTGATTTAATTGTAAACAAGATGACTGAAATGATCAAAATCAATGTCAAACTGGCCAAAACACTCAATTTCAGTGGGGGTAGTATAATTTTGAACACAACTGTAGATTCATAAAAACGAATATTCGTCTTTTTTTTTTTTTATCTGAACCCATTACATTTAATACTCGAATAGGTTTAGATGAAAAATAAAAAAAGCGAATATTCGTTTTTACGAATATATCACACTATAGTCTACATATTCGCGAATTATAGCAAGCCAACCCAATAGGAAAGTTGGCTATCACCCGCCCTTACTCGATTAATGCGCATATTACCGATTTTTTGCATAAGAAGAAAAAAATTAAATTATGAAGACTATTCAAATTCACTGATATTGCAGCCTTCTAACATCGGCCCACAAGCAAGAAGCAGGCAGGTAATGGGTTCAGATGAAAAAAATAGACGAATATTCATTTTTATGAATATATATCACTATATTCGAAATATTCGCGAATTCTTGAAGTTGAGATATTCACGATTAAAATTCGCTATTCAAATATTCGCGCTCAACACTCCTGATGCGTGGGATTCTGGGAGCCCACTGGACACTGATGTCCCGTTTTCACCAGATCTATATACATAAATAGGCCGGTTGGCCAATACTAAGGCCCTATTCACACATCCGCAATGTAGTCCGCATGTATTCCGCAATTTTGCGGAATACATGCGGACCCATTGACTGTGAATGGGGCCGGGAACGATGCGGAGAGCACACACTGTGCTCTCCGCATCCGATTTTGCAGAGCGCGCCGCCGATCTTCCGGTATGCGGCTCCGCAAAAAAATAGAGCATGTCCTATTCTTGTCCGCAATTGCGGACAAGAAGAGGCATTTTCTATGGAGTTCGGGCAATGTGCGGTCCGCAAAAATGCGGAATGCACATTGCCGGTGTGTCCGTGTTTTGCGGATCCGCGGCTCCGTGGATCCGCAAAACACTTGCGGATGTGTGAATAAGGCCTAAAGTGGAGCCAGAGCCACTGTCGCTGGAGGAACTCTGAATCTTGTTTTTGTTTTAGGTGGCAGTTCCCCCAAGCCACTTCAGAGCCCTCTGCCCTTTCTAAAAGGAATCTATCATGGACTCCTGCAATGTACCAGCAATATCCCAGTTTCGCCTAGCTTTGCGTATTTTATTCCCATTTTTACGCCTTTCTCAGGTTGTCTAGGACTTTAAATCATCAAGGTTTATGCAACGTTCAAGAAATGTACCCAGAAAAGACAAATTATTGATACCCCAAATCAGGGATGGACTTTGTCTCAGGACAATGCCATGGACTGTATTGCCCCTATGTGAGATCACCTCCTTTTTTGTCCCTGTCAAGCACCGAAGATTTTTCGCCATTAGAGCAGAAACCAGGAAAAATGTATATGTGATGATGCCTAAGATGTATTGTTATGCTTAACCCTTTTCTTATAGAAGGTTATCGAAGTGACATAATAGTACTTTACAATAATTGTAGGCATATTTGTGGTTGTGGTGTATTTTTTATATCTTCCATGTGACGGCGTCGAGATCCCACAGCGTCCATCAAGGCAAACGTTGAGGACGACTTACCTTTAGGCAACATGCACACGACAGTTGTTTTTTCCTTTCCGCAAATCGCGGATCCTTCTTCCTTTTTTTTTCACATCCACATCCGTTCCACGTTTCCACAAATTTTGTAGGTTGTGTTTCCGTGTGTCTTCTGTTTTTTTTTTTGCGGATCCTCAGAAAAAAAACCGAAGACTTGAACCAGTTTCTTAAAGTACTTGTACAAGTGCCCTGGTTTCCAAGCAACCATCCGCAAAAAAAACGGATGCGGATGAGAAATGGATGGCTTCCGTATTGTATTTAATGTATTGTAATTCCTAAATTTAGGCTGGCATTGTCATTACATCTATTCGCCCCTACGTGGTGCTGGCGCCACATATTATATATAACTTAGGGTGTGCTAATAAAGTTAGGTGAGAGTTGAGAGTAAGAGGAAAGCGGAGAAGGAAGTGTATGGAGGAGCAGAGCAGGCTTAGTCCAAGATGTAGCTGCCTATCTTTCCTCTGGGCCCTGATCAAGCCTGGAGAGGACAGACCAAGTAGTCACAGCAGCCCAGCACAGACAAGTGAGTCTATGTATGAATATAGAGAAAGTCTAGTGAAGATTAGAGCTGAGTCTAGCCAAGGGACTTCACAAGCACCAGTGAGCGGTAGGAACTTAACCTTTTTATGGACACAGGACACAAACCGAAAGTTTTACTTTCGGTTGTGCTCCGGCTCCCCCGTGTGGCGATCGGAGGAGCCGGAGCGCGCCTGTAGTAGCCTGGGTCTCTATGAATGAAACCCAGGCTGCTGCATAGTATTTCCTATGGAGCCTTGCCTGTAATAGGCTTCATAGGAAATATGCGATTTTTTCATACATTCCAATGCTATTGCATTGAATGTATGATAATCGCAATCAAATGATTGTAAGTTATAGTTCCCTATGGGAACTATATAAAAGTGTAAAAAAGTAAATAAAAAAAAAGTTTATATTTTTTTTTTAAAAAAACATAAAAGTTCAAATCACCCCCTTTTTGCTGAAATAAAAATAAAAAAATTAAAGAAATACACATCATGGGTGTCAAAATGTGCGAAAACGCCCATACTATAAAAATATAAAAAAATGTTCCCCGTACATCAAACAGAAAAACGAAAAAAGGGTCCAAATGGCGGATTCGCCATTTTTGGTTGCTTCATTTTCCACAAAAAGTTACATAAAAGGTGATCAAAAAGTCCTGCTGTCCTCAGCTCACTGCGCCTGCGCCAAATACACAAGTGGACGGCGCAGGCACGGGATTTCGGAAGGCAGACTGTGCCGGAGGCAGGAGAGCAGCACTTCCCGGCCTGTCTATCACAAGAAGAGGGGCATAGCCGCAGGTGGAAACACGGAGCCTCTAGGAGCAGGGGCAATGCCCTCCCTGCTCCTAGAGGCTAATTTGCATATAATATAAAGACGGCATATAAAAAGGTCAGAGGGGCATATTAACATTATTAGGATGGTCTGACATTGGCACATAGCTAACGTCAGACAGCTTATGATGCCCAAATCTGGTGACAGAAACCCTTTAAAGTAGAACTATCTAAGAAGAGAACTTTTCTCTTGCCTGTAAAGTAACAGCATTAGAAAAACTCTTCAATTGCCAGACCTGTTGTAAGGATTACAGCTAAACTAATTTCTGAATCCTCCTTTATGCCATATAAGTGCACTGTACTGATGAACTGTACCAACGGTCCTGAGACAGTTGATTCAAGTAAATGTTCAACTGTTTCTACTACAACTGACTCCTCTTCCTTTCTACTACCCTCAACATTTGCACCTTATGGTGCTGGCATCACGAACACAGGGGCCCATCCACCAAAGCACCTTAAACACCTTTACCATCAAGGGCACCTCAACTTCCATCTGGCTGGTGTTCCCTGCAATAGAGAGTGCCCTGGAGAATTTAGTGCTGTCTTCCCCTCCACTGCAGGCCAGCCCCGGAGACAACTGAACCTTGAGTACTACTACCCTTACTCGGGGCACATCATCACCATTACACTTACACAAACTGCAACTCCCAGCATGCATACTTGCTCTGCTCTTTTAAGAACTGTCATAGAAATGAATGAAGCATGCTGGAAGTTGTAGTTTCACAACAGCTGGAGGTTGCTGATCCCTGGTCTATAGGGTCCGATGGGCACAGGGCACTATTCAGCTATGCCGGATGTGGAGAACCCCAGCAAGCTGTTTCTCTGCCAGAACAGCTTGCCGGATTGCTTTAGTGCTAGTGTGAAACTAGCCCTAATAAGCTGGAAAAGGATGGAACGCAGGACAAACATTTCATAATTTAATGCATAATTTAATGACTCTGTTTGCCCCATTAAAGAAAATGGATCCACTGCATTATACCCTTGAATACGTTTTTCGAGTATTCAAACGTAAAATGCCTGACAGAAAGCCCGTAATGTGAAAACAGCCTTGCCTTCCTCCTATGATTATTCTTAGGGGAAACTGAACATGATATAAAAAAGTGAGAAAAATAGGCATTTAATTTATTTCAGTATTTCTCTACCCTTCAACCTACATCTTATACCTAATGAGAGCAGTGACTGAGTAATTAGCGACGAGGCCTCCAGACTCCCCGCTACTGAAACGTGTATCTGTAGTTAGAAGGCGATTTCAAGAACAAGACGTGTTTTTGTTTATATGGTGACTCTTTTATAAGGCACAGCTGCGATTTCTATGAGGAAGTAAGACAGCCTTTATAGGGAGGAATAAGAGGATTAAATCATCGCAAGAAACATGTGGTGAAATGATCACATATTCTTATGAATATCTTCCAAAGCTGGGACAGTTTGTGTCGTGGCTCAGGCCTGCAAGTTGTAGATGAAACAATGGAAATGATTTTCATTTTCCAGTTAACTGTAATGTAGTCCAGCAGATTATCTTAAAGGGGTTATCTCTTGAAAATTATTCTACATTTTTCAAACCAGCACCTGGATTTGAATATTTTTGTAATCACATGTAATTAAAAATGTAGTATAGGGGCTGAGTTAATCAATGAAATGTATCTCTATAGCGCCATCTGCTGTTTGTTCATTTCCTTATTTCACTTTCCAAATCAGTAACATTGCTGAGGTGGACACACATGCTCAGTTCCTATCGTTAACTAAGGGCTCACCGCGGACTGCACATGGCCGGCACGATGATAGAAAATGCCTATTATTGTCCGCAATTGGGGACAAGTATAGGACATTCTCTATATTTGTTTGCGGGGCTGCGGAAATGAATGGGTCCGTGGAACAGATGTGGATTCATTTATACGGTTGTGTAAATGAGTCCTAAAGGACATGCCTTCAGAGTTGTAATAGGGAGACAGCTATAGAAGAAAGGACACACCCCTGATAAAGTACACATCATCTGATCTGCCAGCTTAAAATAATAAATCTAGCATGGAGAGATCTCTGGATCCATATGAGGTACAGGGCTGGTTCTAGCTTTGTTAGAAAGAGATTGTCATGTACTATATGAAGTCTGATTTTTGATTTTCACAGTAATTATAGGGATCCCCTTTAATAGCAATGTCACATTTGCAATTAAACACAAGCTTTCCATCACATATATCTATTCCCCAAAAAACTGTAGAAAAAACGTTTCTCAACAAAAACTTTTTTTATTCAAATCTGTATCTCCTATGCAATTGTGCAAATACAGGAGTATTTTCCAGACACCTATTACATCATGTACTGTTTTATGTACTTCAAACTTTCAGTATCAAGGGGGCGCTGTTTGCGAGGAGTTGTTTGGTGGAATCCTCAAACTACAGAAATTCTTTAGATGTCCCTGTGCCGGCCATGGACACAGAGGGCTAGTTGGTCACAGGTGAATGTCCGTTACTAACCAACCAAATAGCTCTCTCTATAGACTACACTAGCTGTGTCCTGCAAATATTAAAAACAGCGTTAGGCTGACCGTACACATTAGATTAGAGTCGGCTGAATCTGCTGATTTTGCAGAAATCAGGCAACAATCTAAGGTGCATGTGTCTAATGTGTCTCAACTTTCTCCAGATGGCAGATGTCAGAGGAAAGAAAGATTTCAGGTTGCCTGATCCTTTTGTTTTCACAAAAACCACAGTCACAGATGTCTGACAGCAGTTTACTTTCCTTCAAAAAAATCTAAAGCGGACAGCACTCCTAGTGGTCAAGATGATCAGGTGCATGCCCCTAATGGGGTTTGGTCAAGCTCGCCCATAAAAACAGAAAACCCAAAACAAGGGATAGAGGCAGGCAGCACTTTAAATATCTTAGGCCTCTTTCACACTTGCGTTGTGTGGATCCGGCATGCACTTCCGTCGCCAGAAATGCCTGCTGGATCCATCACAACGCAAGACAACTGAAAGCATTTGAAGACTGATCAGTCTTCAAAATGCTTTCAGTGTTACTATGGCAGCCAGGACGCTACTAAAGTCCTGGTAGCCATAGTAAGTAGTGGGGAGCCAGGGGAGCAGATACTTACAGTCCGTGCGGCTCTCGGAGCGCTCCACAATGACGTCAGACCACCCCACGCGCATGGATCACGTGACCTATGCGATCATGTGATCCATGCTCATGGGGCGCTCTCACGTCATTGTGGAGCGCCCCGGGACTCGGGAGCCGCACGGGCGGTAAGTAGACTTCTCCCCTGCCTCCCCACTACACTTTACCATGGCAGCCGGGACTTTAGCGTCCTGGCTGCCATGGTAACCATTCACAAAAGCTAAACGCCGGCAATGCGCCGAAACGACGTTTAGCTTAATACCGGATCCGGATTAACGGCATGTCTTCCGCATTAATTCCGGATCCGGCTTTACGGCATGTCTTCCGGATTTTTGGACGGAGACAAATCCGCAGCATGCTGTGGTTTTGCCAACGTCCAAAAAACATTCACATACTGAACGGAAGACATCCTGATGCATCCTGAACGGATTGCTCTCCATTCAGAATGCATTAGGATAATCCTGATCAGTATCTTTCCGTCCTAGAGCCCCGAGGACGGAACTCTAGGACGGAAAGCAAAAGCGCAAGTGTGAAAAAGCCCTTAGAAAAAGTGGTTCTCCTTTATTCCAGATGCATCTAGAAATGCATCTGGAGTGCTGCCTCTATCCCTTGTTTTGTTTTAGTGGTTTACTCCCTTCTCCCTATTCAAGAGCACATGCATGAGCCGTGCAGCATGTGTGTGAAGTCATGAAGTGAAGTTGCTTGATCATATGAAGTGTATGGCCAGCAGCTTTAGGCCTAGTCCATACTTTAGTAATTTGGTCAGTGATGTCCATCAGTGATTGTGAGCACAAACCAGGTACGGATCAAAAACATAGAACAGGTTCAAGTCTTTCCATTACGCCTTATTTCTGTGTAGGCTCCACTCCTGGTTTTGGTTCACAATCACTGATGGAAATCTCTGACAAAATCACTGAAGTGTGAAATAGGCCTTGTACATCATGTATTGTCATGCAGGTCACAAACCAGGGTAGTTATGGTTGAAGATAGCTGCAATGATCATCATAGATGTGTACAAGAGGCTGTACAGAGGCACTGAATTATTGAGTTGTCGTCAGTTCATTCGTAGTTCGTTGGCGCTTCGTTAAGAACTCTTCTTGTTCACACAGTTCTGCTTTTAAAATGCAGTAGTTGTCTAAGTTTTGGTTATTACAAAAAAATGGACACCCTTTCTGATATTTTAAGTCAGTGCGCAAACTAGGCTGCAGTCACATTTTGTCCACTGTGACAACATACCACAAGACCATGTCATCCAATGGATTAGGCTGCAATGGTGCATCATCCTTAGTGACTCCACCTCAAGGGACCCTTCAATGCTCTGGTCCAAATAAAAGACCAGTGACTGGAGAAAGAGGAAAACTTCCAATGATGATTACGTTTTTATACAAATTTTACATTCTTCTGGTCCCCACATCAACAACTGAAACCTAGACAATGCCTTCAGATGTTGGAGGTCCCTCTGGCTTGATGTTGCTTGTGAGCACATGATGTAGAACATAGTATGCTCTGGGTGTCACTTTTTATGATAAAATAAAAAAAATTGTTCTATAATTATGTATTACAGTAATTAAAGTGGTGATTCACATTAGTCTAAAGTTGATCAAAATGTACATTTTTAACCAAAACGAACATTTGTCGGGTGAAATTTAACAACACATGAGCATTATAGCCAACTGAAAACAAGTTGGCCGTGTTTAATATTTTCATCCAGTAGTTGAATGAAAGATCTTTTGTTCAAAAAAAGATTGTTCATGAACGATAGATCTTTCTTTAAAAGAACATTCCCAGTGAGAGTTTTTGTCCATCGCCCGGTTTCAACTGGTATGGGCTGGTTGAACGAACGTAATGGCCAATATGGCCTAAAATGCGTATGGCCGTGTGTGTGTGAAGGAACGTTCATCAGAAGTTTGTTCAACTGCTGTTCACCCATTTACCAACTTCTATCTAATGTGTGTGGCCATGTCTTTGAAACAAAATTCACCAGATGTTTGTTTATTCAACTGGTGGTCCACTATCAACCAACCTATCTATTGTGTATGACCAGCTTTAGACCACTTTCAGTCAATGACAGATGCCTGTTTGTGACATGAATAGGCATGACGGAGCCTGAAGGTAGATATCTGTTGTTGGAAAGTTGATCATACCAAACAACAGGTCTATATCTAATTCATAAAAGCACCAACCAGACTACAAATCAAGACCAACCAGCAACATGTCATTCTAACTTGTCACAGACGAGCCGAGAACGCCAAGTTGTTCAGAACAAGGCCATCTGAAATCTTTAGAGAATGGTCAGCTTTATTGTCTTCTGCTTAGCAGTTGTCCACTGTCCACCAACTGAGCAGCATTACCAGCTATTCTGTAACTTGAACAGTTCAGCTATCTTTGATGATAATGGAGCACATTGGTCTTTGTAGGTTTGGGATAAAGGCTTTCACACACTGGAATTTAAATTAGAAAAAGTGGTAGGGTAGTATCAGTGCATCAACATCGGGCAACAATGTCTTCAAACAGTCCAGGCAATTCTAGACGAGCTGAGAGGTGTTCAACAACAACATATTGTGGTGTATTGTGCGTACGCTGACACATTATCCCGTGGTCTTGATACCTCAGGTATTGCACTTCCAATTACATTCCTGTTTAAATAAAGAAATGTCTTTATAATTGACTGACTGCTCTTCTGCCCTTGGAGTGTTAAGTTTCCCACAGAACATTGCTAGGCTGGATGACCTTGCAATCCTGGAGAATAGACCAGGTGAATCCTTAGATTAACACTTAGGGCATGTTGACAATCCTCATTGAGCCATAAAGGCAATTCACTTGCTCTGAAATGGGCCTCGGATTCCCGGGAGATAATATAGCAAGGGACCTTTGTTTCTGCACAGCTGGGTAAACTGCAATTAAACCCCAATCAATAATTGATATTTCTTAATCTAGGTCTACAGAAAAAAACAATTCCTTTATTCTACTGGAACATAAAATACCTACCTAGTTGAAGATCCACTGCCAGCAAGTATTAGGGTTAGAATGATGTCTACAGGGGAATATCTACTTTCAATACAAATTTTGGCCCAACGCTTTCTTTGAGAAAATCTTTCTTGATCATATAGGAAGGGATCTGATTGAGGTGACGTACAGCACAATAGCTCCCCAATGTTAGGTCAGCCGTTTATGTCTGCCACTGGCCTGCTCACCCCTGCGGGCGTGATAGCCACACTGCTCACCATGCTGCTGCCTCCATGCTTCTGTCTTGTGCTCCAACCTCTGTCTCCTTAGGGCGTGCGTGCTCACCTCTGGCTTCCAGGCAGATGGTGCCTGAGCCTAAGGTTCCCTGGTGACCAGCAAAGGTGTTTGATAGTCTAGTGCTATTGCCATTTACTTGCATTTATCTTGCGTTTGTTCTTTTTTGTGCTCCACCTTGTACCTGCCCTGGCTGTATGTTCCAGAACTTCCATTTTTAGTTCTGTCTGCGTTTTAGTTAAAGGGAACCTGTCATCAACTTTATGTTGCCCATACTAACAGCAGAATAAAGTAGAGACAGGTGAGTTGATTTCAGCGGTCTGTCATTTATAGGTTAAAAGTAAGTGGTTGCCGAGAATCACAATCATTGCAGGCTGGGCCTGGAAAAGAATCACGGCCACCTGAGAAGAGTCATGGTTATTCATGAATTCATGCTCTCCTGCCCACCTGCTGATGACTGACAGTCTTCTACCTAGTTTTCTCCCTTTCTATGTAAGAGAGAACTGCCAGTCATCAGCAGATGGGCGGGAGAGCAGGGGATTAGGAATAACCATGACCCTTCTCAGGTAGATTTGACTCTTTTCCATGCCTGGGCTGCAATGATTATGATGCTGATTCTCGGCAACCTCTTACTTTTAGCTGAGGAGTGACACACCGCTGAAATCAGGATTTCTGTCACTATTTTATGCTGCCCTCAGTGAGGTCAGCATAAAGTTGATGACAGGTACCCTTTAACCCTGTCAATCTGTATCATCTGTGTTTCTGTCAAGTATGCAGTGTGCCTGCCTCGTCTGTATCTTCACTGTCACCCTGCCTTCCTGTTTATCCTGTGTCTCCCACCGTCTATGCTTCAAGTCTGCTATCTGGATGTCAGAAACCTGCTTTCAAGTCTTAGGGACTGTTCGGACTATACCTGCAGTTTTCCTGGTACGTGTTTTTGTATCCTAAGCTCCCAATGCTTGCATCACATGTGGTTCAGCTGCCAAATACACCAGAACCATCCTGGGATGTAACAATGCAGTTGCTACCCTGCAGTGGACCCCAGATCCCTGTACAGGGGTTAAAGAGTGTATACTAGAGGAGCACCGGAATAATTCCCTTAGGCTTTAGCCAAAAACAAAACTGATTAGTTGGCACAGAGGGTCCACACTTGCGTATCAGTAACACCTAATACTACATGGTGGGCCATTTATATGGATACACCTTAATAAAATGGGAATAGTTGGTGATATTAACTTCCTGTTTGTGGCACATTAGTATATGTGAGGGGGGAAACTTTTCAAGATGGGTGGTGACCATGGCGGCCATTTTGAAGTTGGTCATTTTGAATCCAACTTTTGTTTTTTCAATAGGAAGAGGGTCATGTGACACATCAAACTTATTGGGAATTTCACAAGAAAAACAATGGTGTGCTTGGTTTTAACGTAACTTTATTCTTTCATGAGTTATTTAAAAGTTTCTGACCACTTATAAAATGTGTTCAATGTGCTGCCCATTGTGTTGGATTGTCAATGCAACCCTCTTCTCCCACTCTTCGCAGGAGAAATGCTAGCACAGGCTTCCAGTATCTGTAGTTTCAGGTGCTGCACATCTCGTATCTTCACAGCATAGACAGTTGCCTTCAGATGACCCCAAAGATAAAAGTCTAAGGGGGTCAGATCGGAAGACCTTGGGGGCCATTCAACTGGCCCACGACGACCAATCCACTTTCCAGGAAACTGTTCAACTAGGAATTCTTGGACCTGACACCTATAATGTGGTGGTGCACCATCTTGCTGGAAAAACGTGCCAGCTTCAGTGCATAAAGAGGGAAACACATCATCATGTAGCAATTTTGCATATCCAGTGGCCTTGAGGTTTCCATTGATAAAGAATGGTGTAAAGAGTGGGAGAAGAGGGTTGCATTGACAATCCAACACAATGGGCAGCACATTGAACACATTTTATAAGTGGTCAGAAACTTGTAAATAACTGATGAAAGAATAAAGATACGTTAAAACCAAGCATACCATTGTTTTTCTTGTGAAATTCCCAATAAGTTTGATGTGTCACATGACCCCCTTTCCTATTGAAAAAACAAAAGTTGGATTCAAAATGGCCAAATAAAAAATGGCCACCATGGTCACCACCCATCTTGAAAAGTTTCCCCCCTCACATATACTAATGTGCTACAAACAGGAAGTTAATATCACCAACCATTCCCATTTTCTTAAGGTGTATCCATATAAATGGCTCACCCTGTACATATACTGCATAACTACCCTGACGCTACATATTGCGCATTACCTAAATGACAAAATGTACTCCATGACGCTGCATGTTGAATATTACCTCCCTGATGCCGTGTATATAGTATTATCTGCCCGACGCCGTGTATGAGTATTACCTCCCTGATGCCGTGTATAGAGTATTACCTCCCTGACACCGTGTATAGAGTATTACCTGCCTGACACCGTGTATAGAGTATTACCTGCCTGACACCGTGTATAGAGTATTACCTGCCTGACACCGTGTATAGAGTATTACCTGCATGATTACGTGTATAGAGTATTACTTGCCCGAAGCCGTGTATAGAGTATTATCTACCTGCCGCTGTGTACAAAGTATTACCTGCCTGACGCCATGTATAGAGAATTACCTGTCTGATGCCATGTATACAGTATTACCTGTCTGACGCCGTGTAAACAGTATTACATGTCTGACGCCGTGTAAACAGTATTACATGTCTGACGCCGTGTATACAGTATTACCTGTATGATGCCGTGTATACACTATTACCTGCCTGATGCAGTGTATAGAGTATTACCTCCCTGTCTCTGTGTATAGAGTATTACCTGCCTGACACCGTGTATGAGTATTACCTCCCTGATGCCGTGTATAGAGTATTACCTACCTGACTCCGTGTATACAGTCGTGGCCAAAAGTTTTGAGAATTACACAGATATTCGTTTACACAAAGTTCGCTGCTAAACTGCTTTTAGATCTTTGTTTCAGTTGTTTCTGTGATGTAGTGAAATATAATTACACGCACTTCATACGTTTCAAAGGCTTTTATCGACAATTACATGACATTTATGCAAAGAGTCAGTATTTGCAGTGTTGGCCCTTCTTTTTCAGGACCTCTGCAATTCGACTGGGCATGCTCTCAATCAACTTCTGGGCCAATTCCTGACTGATAGCAACCCATTCTTTCATAATCACTTCTTGGAGTTTGTCAGAATTAGTGGGTTTTTGTTTGTCCACCTGCCTCTTGAGGATTGACCACAAGTTCTCAATGGGATTAAGATCTGGGGAGTTTCCAGGCCATGGACCCAAAATGTCAACAGTTTGGTCCCCGAGCCACTTAGTTATCACTTTTGCCTTATGGCACGGTGCTCCATCTTGCTGGAAAATGCATTGTTCTTCATCAAACTGTTGTTGGATTGTTGGAAGAAGTTGCTGTTGGGGGGTGTTTTGGTACCATTCTTTATTCATGGCTGTGTTTTTGGGCAAAATTGTGAGTGAGCCCACTTCCTTGGATGAGAAGCAACCCCACACATGAATGGTCTCAGGATGCTTTACTGTTGGCATGACACAGGACTGATGGTAGTGCTCACCTTTTCTTCTCCAGACAAGCCTTTTTCCTGATGCCCCAAACAATCGGAAAGAGGCTTCATTGGAGAATATGACTTTGCCCCAGTCCTCAGCAGTCCATTCATCATACTTTCTGCAGAAGATCAATCTGTCCCTGATGTTTTTTTTGGAGAGAAGTGGCTTCTTTGCTGCCCTTCTTGACACCAGGCCATCTTCCAAAAGTCTTCTCCTCACTGTGCGTGCAGATGCGCTCATACCCGCCTGCTGCCATTCCTGAGCAAGCTCTGCACTGGTGGCACTCCGATCCCACAGCTGAATCCTCTTTAGGAGACGATCCTGGCGCTTGCTGGACTTTCTTGGACTCCCTGAAGCCTTCTTAACAAGAATTGAACCTCTTTCCTTGAAGTTCTTGATGATCCTATAAATTGTTGATTGAGGTGCAATCTTAGTAGCCACAATATCCTTGCCTGTGAAGCCATTTTTATGCAACGCAATGATGGCTGCACGCGTTTCTTTGCAGGTCACCATGGTTAACAATAGAAGAACAATGATTTCAAGCGTCACCCTCCGTTTAACATGTCAAGTCTGCCATTTTAACCCAATCAGCCTGACATAATGATCTCCAGCCTTGTGCTCGTCAACATTCTTACCTGAGTTAACCAGACGATTACTGAAATGATCTCAGCAGGTTCTTTAATGACAGCAATGAAATGCAGTGGAAAGTTTTTTTTGGGATTAAGTTAATTTTCATGGCAAAGAAGGACTATGCAATTCATCTGATCACTCTTCATAACATTCTGGAGTATATGCAAATTGCTATTATAAAAACTTAAGCAGCAACTTTTCCAATTTCCAATATTTATGTAATTCTCAAAACTTTTGGCCACGACTGTAGACTATTACCTGCCTGACGCCATGTATGAGTATTACCTCCCTGACACCGTGTATAGAGTATTACCTGCCTCACACTGTGTATAGAGTATTACCTGCCTGACGCAGTGTATAGAGTATTACCTGGCTGACTCTGTGTATAGAGTATTACCTGTCTGATGTCGTGTATACAGTATTATCTGCCTGACGCCATGTATAGCGTATTAACTGCCTGACTCTGTTTATAGAGTATTACCTGCCTGACGCGGTGTATTAAGTACTATCTACCTGGCGCCGGGTACAGAGTATTACCTGATAGGCGGCGTGTATAGAGTATTACCTGCCTGACTCCATGTATAGAGTATTACCTGTCTGACGCCGTGTATACAGTATTACCTGCCTGACACAGTGTATTGAGTATTATCTTACTGACGCAGTGTATAGAGTATTATCTGGCTGATGCCTAGGGTATTACCTGCCCGATGCTGCGTATAGACTATTACCTACCTGACTCTGTGTATAGAGTGTTACCTGCCTGACACTGTGTAATAGAGAATTACCTGCCTGATGCCATGTATTGAGTATTTTACCTGCCTGACACTGTGAAATAGAGTATTATCTGCCTAACGCCATTTATAGAGTGTTACATGCCTGACTCTGTGTATAGAGTATTACCTGCCCGACTCTGTGTATAGACTATTACCTGCCTGACACTGTGTAATAGAGTATTACCTGCCTGACGCCTTGTATAGAGTGTTACCTGCCCGACTCTGTGTATAGAGTGTTACCTGCCTGACACTGTGTAATAGAGTATTACCTGCTTGACGCCATGTGCATTACTTCTCTGACACCATGTATAGCATGCTGTTTTCCTGATGCCACGGCTTTGCATTACTGGTGTTATGCCACATATAGCACGTAATAGCACAAACTAGGTGTCAGCCTCGGTGTCATGTAGTGTACAGCACCATTTTGCTGGATATGCATCTCTATGAGAGCTGGAGTTTGGATTGTCAGCATAAATGTTAATCCAGCTCTGCTCACACCCCTATCTCCCAACCAAAAACATGCATGCTCGGCTGAGTGTGCATGTTTATTTCTGTGGGAACAGTAGAATAAGCAACTGCCAGGGACATATTTCGACTTGTGGACATACATGTGTGGATTGTCTTTCAGTTGACGATGTCCTCGGCAGCAGTAGAAGGGTCCCTGCTACAGAAGTTGCCTGGGTTGATTATAGACACATACTGTATTTCTGGAGTGCTGCCAATATTTAATTTTTTTATGAAATGTGGACCTTTGATTTTAGTTTTAAAAGGATTGGAACCTAATTCATATTGTGCTGCTCTGTTGCATGGGTATTACCATTAACACAGAGGTATACTGAAGATGCCATTGATCATGCTCATTGTCTCTGGTGAACAGGGAAGAAGCCGCCAATGATTGGGTAGCCTGCTCACCGGAAGGGCTCCCTCTCTGCGCTGCTGAGGACGATGTCAGCTAAAGACCAAACTGCGCACATGAAAGATAGGAAATGAGGAAAGGAGCAGGAAATAAGCAGGAACACTAGTGTGATACTGACTGACAAATGACTCACCAGTATTTAATGCCGGAGATTTCTTGTACGAGTCATTCTAATTGAGAACGCCAATCAGATGGCTAGTGAAACGTCTTCAAGAGAAAATCCAAGTCCAGTTGCTTTGACTTCTTACTACTGATATACCATGAGCACCTACAAAGAAAGCACTAATGAAAAAGGTTCCACATAGCACCTGGCAACCATATATCATGCGCACAACCAACTTATTAGACCAGTGCTTAACACCAAAATTATACACAATTTTGAATAAAATATGACAATAATATTTATTAATCATAAATAACATACAATAAAGCAGAGAGAAATCGACCCAAAAAAAAAGTGGTCAGTGGTCTCATGGTCAGTGGTCTCGTGGTCACGGTATATCGACGATATCCTTTTTATATGGCAGGGATCTGAACAGTCACTCTGCCTGTTCCTCCAACAGCTTAACTCCAATGAGCTGAACATTAAATTGACCTGGAAGTATAGTCAGGCCCAGATTGAGTTTCTTGATATAATGCTCTATAAGGGCAGGGATGGCGGGGTATCCACGGACCTCTTCAGAAAATCCACGGCTACTAATTCACTGCTGCATGCCAAATGGTCTCATTACCCACAAACAATCCGGGCTATTCCAACCAGCCAGTTTCTGCGGCTGCGCCGTATCTGCTCCAGTGACCACGGATTTGAGATCCAATCAAGGAATCTCATAGATAGATTTCTAAAGAGGGATTATAACTTTCGGGATATCAGAAAAGGATACTTACGTGCCAAGTCATCCTCCAGGGACTCCCTGCTGTTAAAACAAAAGACACAAAAGAAGGAGGTGGAGTGTAGGTTTATTACACCTTTCAATATGCAGTGGAAGCGAATTCGAGCGATTGACCAAACATCGGCCAATTTTGTTGTCAGATAATGATCTGAGAAATTCGTTATCTGATTATCCTTTGGTAACATGGAAACGAGCAAAGAGCCTGAGGGACATCCTAACTAGGAGTCACTATGTTCCTCCACCGATTGGTGGATTGTTTGGTAGCCGTGGCCCCAGATGGGGTTCGTCTGCTTGTGGTAATTGCCAGGCTTGCAGGTATATGGTAAGAACTTCTAACTTTGTGGATTCCAGTGGGTCTCATGAGTTACGGATTGTACATCACATTACTTGTAGGTCTAGTGGGGTTATTTACCTCATAACCTGCCCTTGTAATTTAATCTATGTGGGCATGACAACCCGTGAACTCCGGGTTCGGACCCTGGAACACACAAGTAAGATCTGCCTGGCAAATACCAAGAAGGAGGAAGAGCTACTTAAATTACAACCCATTGCTCTTCATTTTAGGGACAAACATGCATCTGACCCTAGGGATCTCAGGGTGAGAGGTATAGATAAGGTCACGCTGGGCTCCAGGGGTGGAGATCTCAAAAGATTACTTTTGCAAAAAGAAACTAAGTGGATAGTGCTGCTAAAAAGTGAGATCCCTTTAGGATTAAATGAAATGGTCAGTTTCAGGTCGTTTTTGTAATGCGTTTTTTAACTATGGTGTTAGCGGGTTGATTTTAATTTTGTTTGTCTTTTTATATACAGTTATAATAACATCTGGTCGGCTGATCTATATTCACCCTTGGAGGACTTATGGTATGGATGAGAAAACCTTTTCTGGGTCGTATTTGGGAATTCACCAGCACACTGATGAAGTTTGAATGTTTTTGAAGGAGGAAATCCTACTGAATCATGAAGGGTTCCCCCCCCCCCCCATGGGCTATATGCACCATATATTTTTATGTATTTTTTCTTATTTTTCACTAAGTTTGTTTCACACATTTGTTTTCTATTGTGTCATTAAGGTAGTTTGATGCATTTTAGTGTTAATATATATTCACTATCTGCCTTTTGGCAGTCTTATCTATGTGCTGTATATGTTTTTTGCGACATATTAGAATTTTACACTATTTGTAACATATCATATGAGTATTTTTATTGTATTTTTGTACTCTTTCACTTTCACTTTGCTGTTTCGTTCCCTTATATTGACCCAGTATCCAGCCTTATACTATTCTTAAATATATCCGTTTTGTAGGTGACTATGAGCGCAGGGCGTTTTCGCTCTATGGGCGGGTGTCGGGGCGTTCCTCCACAACCTGTTGCCGGGGTAATGGACGCTAGGGCGGCCGTTGTTACGCAGCGCTGACACTGGCCACGTCATTGCTGTGCGGCCGGTTCTGGCGTCCGGCGCTCTGACGGCAGGGGAGGCGCGCTCACGTCACATGTCCCGCATCGTGACGCTACTGCGCTCAATCAGGGATCAGCTGTACCTTTGATTATTTAAAGCCCGGTACTCACCGCATAATTTAGCCTCCTGACGAAGCCCTCAGCGGGGTGAAACGCGCGTCGAGGTGTCGGTGTACCAGAGTTTTACATAGGCTGGATCATGGGTAATATATACATTTTTTTTATAATGTGACTACATTGGGTTCGATCATGTTTGGCTCTGTAGCCCTATCAGGCTTGATGATGATACATTTTCTAGGACATGCTGAGTGATTTATTTGGAGACTGGTGTATTCCAGCCCCGTTATACCTGCTTAGTGCACATGTCCTAGATGAGCCAAACATTTAGAATTGTATGTTTGTTTGCTACTTTGTGATTCTTTATACATTTTCCCATTTTCCTTGCCTATGTTTTCTCGGGTATTAAGTCTCTGGGGATTGGGTCCGATTGTGGACCTTTTTTTTGGTCGATTTCTCTCTGCTTTATTGTATGTTATTTATGATTAATAAAGATTATTGTGATATTTTATCCAAAATTATGTATAATTTTGGTGTTAAGCACTGGTCTAATAAGTTGGTTGTACTGATATACCATGACCTGTATGAATGAGAACCTTCACAGACGCTAGGGGGTGCTATAAGGCGAAAGAGTGTTGAATAACAGAGTAGGAAACGTTTTTTCATTTATTTAAAAAAAAGCAATTTTTGTGTGTTGTGACATCCTTATTGTCATGTGCCATCCGTTATATCTAGCCTCCAGTTACGCTCTGATTGGCCAGTAGAAAGGAGATGGGACTTCACGAGATTAAGATGTTTGACCTGTGATTTCTATGCCTTCCATTATGTGCATCCGTACAAGTGAAGTTTGGTCGGTGGGATTTTCACGTTCCTTTGACTAACACCTTTCTGTAATCTGCTTTTACATCTGTATGGCCAGCAATTTGTAGCACATTTTCTTTCAATCACCTTCAATCCAATATATTCCATTTTTTTTTTCCTTTTTTGCTTTTACTTCTGGGAACATCTGGCCGTTCTATAATGATTTATGAAGTGAAAGTGTTAACCGTGGCCCCCAGCTGGAGGAAAGACATGGCTGCAGCGTTTTTATTAGGTGGCCTATTATGGAAAATAAAGTTTAATCCAACCATAAAATTCTGTATCTGAAAAACATCCTTGCAGTTATGACCAGGGACAAAAGACACTTTCTAGCAAGTAACCAGAGACCTTATATTACATTTATATGAAGTGGGTAAGGAGGGGGCATAGGTGGGGATTTTCGGCAGAAAGAAAAAGATAATATCGTTTTTCCTTTACTTTGGTGACTTGTTTTTTAATAGCAAATTATTTTGTGTTGGTAAAACTGAAGTTGTGTCTGGCAAAAAGTGAAAATATGGGATGCAAAAAATCACACAAAAAACAGAAAAGAATGATAAAATTGTTGGGTGGCCTAGGAGTGACGTTCTAGCACAGGTCAGTGACTGGCCACAATGGTCACCAGACCAAGCCACCTCTGGTCTGACCAGGACCTGAAACGGCCTGGAAGGGAGCGGTGGTGCTGGAACGGGACTATGGAGGGATGAGTGCACGTCTTATGTGCAGGGGATAAGTCGTTTCCTAAACCGGATGGCTCCTTTTAGCAGGGGCGTAGCTATACGGGAAGCAAGGGAAGCGGCTGATTTGGGGCCTCAGAAGGGGCCCACTCAGGAAGAGGACAACATTTTTATTGTCAGGGCTTCCTCAACAGTAATAATCAGTGACATAATATACAGTATATCCATGTAGGAAAAAACGGGCGGCAGCCTGGCCTGATCTTGACAGGAGTCGGGGTTGCACGGGAGGAGGGGTTTGTGAAAAGTGGCCCGGGGGGGGGGGGGTCATTCAAAAATTAGCTGTGGGGCCCAGTCATTTCTAGTTACGTTTTTTTTTAACGGCCATTTTGCATCCGTTTTTAACAAGCAGTTTAGGCCTCATGCACACGACCGTTGTTTGTTTCCGCGTCCGTTCCGTTTGTTTTCACGGATAGGATGCTTACCCATTCATTTCAATGGGTCATTTAAAAAAATGCGGATAGTCAACCGTTTTTGTTCCGCATCCGTGGTCCGTGTTTACATTCCGTCAAAAAAATAGAGCATGTCCTATTTTTTTCACGTTTGCGTACAAGTATAGGCATTATTACAATGGATCTGCCAGAAAAATGGATCCGCCAAAAATAATAAAAAATAATAGTGGAAAACCCCAATTTTTCAAAGATTTCCTTCACTAGATGGCAGTCTATCTATATCAATCTATTATCTATCTATCTATCTATCTATCAAATCAAATAAGCTTTATTGGCAGGACTAATTGCAATTTAGCATTGCCAAAGCAAGTGGGAAATAATTGGGTAGGGTTGGGGGATCGGGACACATCCAGGGTGGGGATATAGGAGTCCATGGTATATCAGGCTCCTCTCAGTCTATGGCAGGCAGTAACATATTGTGCTGCTATGGCCGCTGTGTTCTCCTCTTCCCCCAGCAGTATGGAGAGTCTCTCTTCCTCCTCCATGGAGGAGAAGTCTGGGCAGAGATCAGACAGTCTCCTGAAGTGAGAGTCCCTCACTGCTGAGTATTTGGGGCACCGCAGCAGGAAATGAGCCTCATCCTCCACAGCCTCCTGGTCGCACTGTTGGCACAGTCTGCTCTCCCTGGGCTGGTACCTCTGTCGGTGACGCCCAGATTCAATGAGCAGGCCATGGGCGCTCAGTCTGTAGCGGCTCAGGATCTGTCGGTCTCTTGGATTGGGGAGTTTCTCCAGATATCGGGCCAGTTTGTACTCCCTCTGCAGGCTCTGGTATACCGTCAGCTTCTGTGAAGTTTGTATGTCGTTCCTCCAGACGCTGATATACTCCTCTTTGCCCTTGTTTATCATCTTGTGGATTTCCCCCTTTGCCAGGCTGTATTGGTTGCTGGCTTGGGCAGGCTGGGTGTGGGTTACTTGTTGCCGGGTGCTTTGTTCTCTCTGGGGCTTCTTGGTGTAGCAAGGCTTTGTGATGGTAGGAGCTGGGACTGCTGCTATGCAGGTGGGCTCTGAATGATAGCTCCCTCTTCTGGACAGCAAAGTAGAGTGGGAATCTGCCCAGTTCTGCCCGACGTGGACGTGGACCTGGAGAAAGTGTTTGCAGAGTTCTAAGTGGAAAAGTTCTGTAGGCCCAGAGTCCCACTTTGCCCAGTCTGGGTATGTGTCTGGGCCCCAGACTTCGCTGCCATACAGGAGGATTGGGGTGATGATGGTGTCAAGGATTTTAAGCCAGATGGTCACTGGTGCCTTCAGGTGATACAAATGCCTTCTGATGGCATAGAAGGTTTTGCTTGCCTCGTCTTTCAGTGTTTCCATGGCTTTCTTAAAGCTCCCTGATTGGCTGATTTCTAGGCCCAGGTAGGTGTAGCTGTCAGTTTCTGATAGTGGACAGTTGTTTAGCAGGAAGGGAGGATGCCTGGCTGCTTTCCGGTTTCTTTTCTGGAACACCATGATGCTTGTTTTCTTTGGATTGATGGGCAGTGCCCACGTGGTACTGAACTTCTCCAGGATTTTCAGGTTATCTTGGAGACCTTTCTCAGTTGCTGATAGTAGCAGAAGGTCATCTGCATAGAGGAGAAATTTCACCTCGGTGTCATGGAGGCTAAGACCGGGTGCTGAGGAGGACTCCAGAGCCTCCGCCAGCTCATTGATATAGATGTTAAAGAGGGTTGGACTGAGGCTGCAGCCCCGTCTGACTCCTCGGCTCTGCCGGAAATAAGCTCCCATTCACCTTCACACTGCATCTATTCTCAGTGTAGGAACTTCTGATGACATCATATGTTTTTCCTTCTATTCCACTTTCGAGAAGTTTCAGGAATAGGCCCTGGTGCCACACTGAGTCGAAGGCCTTCTTAAAGTCCACAAAGCAGGCATAGATCTTTCCATGCTTTGTATTGTGGACATAGCTCTTGATGAGGCTCTTCAGGGTGTAGATGTGGTCCGTGGTGCGGTGGTGTGGCATGAAGCCTACTTAGCTTCTGCTGAGGACGTTGTTCTGGGTGAGGAAGCTGATGATCCTCTTATTCAGGATACTACTGAGGAGTTTCCCCAGGTTGCTGCTGAGCCATATCCCTCTGTAGTTGGCGGGGTCGTACCTGTCTCCACTCTTGTGTATGAGGGTGATGATGCCCTGGTTCCAGCTCTGGGGGAAGTAGCCGGCACTCAGCACAACGTTGTAGAGTTTTACCAATACGGCCTGGATACCTGGCGGGCTGTATTTGATCATTTCTGGAAGGATCCCATCTGGGCCACTGGCTTTTTTATTCTTGATCACTGAGATCCTCTGTGTTATCTCCTGCAGTGTGATCGGTGTGTCTAGAGGGTTTTGGAAATCTTTGATTTTGTCCTCCATGTCCTTCAGCTTTTTCACAATTTCTTTTTGTTCTGAGCTTTGGTCCTCCCTTGAGATGTCTTTATAGAGATCCTTGAAGTATTGGAGCCAGATGTTGCCGTTTTGGATGTGGAGGTTGGTGTTCTTACTGGTTTTGTCCATGTGTTTCCATAGCTCCCAAAAGAAGTTGTCCTGGAGAGCGTCTTGGAGTTGGAGGAGCTTGGATGAGATGTGGCCTTGCTTTTTCTTTCTGAGGATGG
Organism: Bufotes viridis; assembly: GCA_033119425.1. Classification (NCBI taxonomy): domain Eukaryota; kingdom Metazoa; phylum Chordata; class Amphibia; order Anura; family Bufonidae; genus Bufotes; species Bufotes viridis. Next base: position 384,648,878 of record CM065593.1, on the reverse strand, counting down.
TTTTGTATTGCCTTTGTATGTTGTTGTAGGCTTCCCTCAGACTGGGGTTATTCGGATCTTGGTGTTTCCTATTTGAAGCTATTCTTAGCGCCTTCCTTATATCTTTACACTCCCGGTCAAACCAACTATTGGGTTGTTGCTTTCTAGGCCTTTTGTTGCATCTTTTGAGGTCAGACATTTCCGCCTCTATCTATCTATCTATCTATCTATCTATCTATCTATCTATCTCCTATCTATCTATCTATCTATCTATCTATCTATTATCTATCTATCTATCTATCTATCTATCTCTCTCCTATCTCTCTCCTATCTATCTATCTATCTATCTATCTATCTATCCCCTATTTATCTATCTATCTATCTCCTATCTATCTATCTATCTATCTATCTCTCTTCTATCTATCTATCTATCTATCTATCTATCTATCTATCTATCTATCCCCTATCTATCTATCTATCTATCTCATATCTATCTATCTATCTATCATCTATCTATCTATCTATCTATCTATCTATCTCATATCTATCTATCTATCTATCTATCTATCTATCTACTATCTATCTATTTATCTATCTACTATCTATCTATCTATCTATCTATCTATCTATCTATCTATCTATGGGCAGTTCCATTCCCCACAGCTATAGCTGCTTTTTGTTAACCACTTCCTAGCATTAAATAATGCTGTGAGCATCTCATCGCTATGTACTAGGATGGCGGCCATGAGGAGGGCTTGGCTGGCCCCATGGGCATTGGCCCTCCAGAATATTTCCCTGTAGGGTTTATAGCCAGTCCGCCTGTGTTTGCTAAGGTTCGTTTACTTTGAACACCCCCATCCCCCTTTGTTGAAAGGGTCCCTCCAAATTAAGATGATCACAGGATCTGCCATTTCTGTGACCAGCATCAATCATCTGTGAGGGAACCTGGCAAGTGTTAAATTCCCCTGCAGCGCCGCCCCAGGACAAACAAAGTATTGCACTGAGCCCATTGGAATCAGTGAGCTGTCAGTATAATGCACGGACATGCTGGATCCAGAGCATGAGATGTTCATTGGAGTCCGTTTCCAGACTTAGAAAAGGGTCCTGAATGGGTTAATCTCCTCTATCCCTCTATTTCCTAACAGGGTACATGAATTTTTATTTTTTTTGCATCAGACAACCAGTTTAATTAAGCGCCATTTGTGACTAAATTAATGTCACATTAACTCATGTTCTTGTTGAATAAGCAGATACTTTTTATCAGCCCTTCCAGCACGATGTGTTCCCCAGATCTGTCATTGTGATTACGTCCGCTCTTAAACATAACCTTTAAATTCACACTTTGTATAAGAATCCTGTGAAAGCGCCGCTCCAGCTTTATGTGGCTTTAGAGGCTCTCATCGAAATGAGACAGAAAATGTGAAAGCTATAAAACTGATCCATTGGGGACATTTTAAGAGCTCTCATTATATGTAAACCTCATTTTATATTCATCGAATGCACCATTATCTCAATTAACATTTAAACTTAATAAGATGCTTTAAATCAGTGCAGGATACTGGTTGGCAGAGCACAGTGGGCCTTGTAGTCTGACAACATCTGGTTGGCCAAATGCTGTGTGTCCCGGTGTAACCAGTGCGCAGTCTGAGCCTTTGTCAGGGTGCACAGATGAAATTTCAGCCTTTATCGGTTGATGTTTTCCCTATCATCATGTGGATCCTGCAGGTTTCCTTCCAACCTCTTGTAAATGACAAGCGTTATGCACCTGACATTTATGGCACTTTTTATATAAAGTGCCAGGATTCTTAGCTTAGATCTAATAAGTGACTTTTTTCCTAAATAAAATGAACCAGACACATATAATGTACAAAGATCAGGTCCAATATACAGAACATACGTGTCCATAGGGTGAGGGTCTACCGGAAACACGTGTATGTGGAGAGCAACATGTAACAACTCAATCCATCAATCCTTCTATAATCTATTATCTGTATCTATCTATCTATCTCCTATCTATCTATCTATCTATCTATCTATCTATCTATCTATCTTTCTATCTATCTATCTCCTATCTATCTATCTATCTATCTAAAAATAACAAAATCTGCACACTCTCCCCGGTCAACCAAGTCCGCTGCCTTGGAGTGACCTTGGACTCTGCCCTCTCCTTCCGACCACACATCCAAGCCCTTTCCACCACCTGCGCCTTTAACTCAAAAACATCTCCCGCATCCGCCCTTTCCTCAACTTTGAATCAGCAAAAATGCTTGTACATTCCCTCATCATCTCCCGCCTAGACTACTGCAACATCCTCCTCTGTGGCCTTCCATCTAGCTCTCTCGCACCCCTACAATCTATCCTCAACTCTGCCGCCCGACTAATCCACCTCTCCCCTCGTTACTCCTCTGCCTCTCCCCTCTGCCAGTCCCTGCACTGGCTCCCCATTGCCCAGCGAATTCAGTTTAAAATACTAACCAACACATACAAGGCCATCCACAGCCTGTCCCCTCCCTACATCTCTGAGCTACTTCCCCGATACATCCCCACACGCAATCTCCGATCCTCACAGGACCTCCTTCTCTCCTCTAATCTTATCACCTCTTCCCACAATCGCCTCTAGGATTTCTTCCGGGCATCCCCTATACTCTGGAACTCGCTACCCCAGCATATCAGACTCTCACCTACAGTGGAATCCTTCAAAAGAAACCTGAAAACCATCTCTTTAGATAAGCCTACAACCAGCGACCCTGCTGCCTCTATACCACCATGACCAGCTTCACCCTCACCGACTGTGTCCTTCCCCCATACCATGTAGATTGTAAGCCCTCACGGGCAGGGCCCTGTCTCCTCCTGTACCAGTCTGTAACTAGTCTCGTTCATGCTTAGTGCAATTGCCTGTATTATGTATGTATACCCCTTTATTATATGTACAGAGCTATGGAATGAATGGCGCTCTAAAAATAAATAATAATAATAATAATAATAAAATAATAATAATAAAATCAGCAGCGCTCTCATAAAGTAAAAAGTAAAAATGATGAGTTTATTCACCCATGTGGATACAATATTTCGGCATAAACACTAGAGCATTTCTCAAGCTCTAGTGTTTGAGCCGAAACCTTCCGTCCACATGGGTGAATAAACTCATCATTTTTACTTTTTACTTTATGAGAGCGCTGCTGATTTTGTTATTTTTTTATTATTTGGACTATAGTCCTAGTCCTTTAGGCTTGCACCTTTATCTTAACTTGAATTACTATTTTCCGATGCTGCCCTTCTTTTCATTTTTATCTATCTATTATTTTTCTATCCATCCATACATACAAAATATGAACAAGGCAGCACTCCGGTCTTGGTGAAAAAATCGTGGATTTCTTTGTTTCTTTCTTTGTTTCTTTCTTTCATCATCCACAAAATATTAAAATTGACTAGTAAGGATCTCATACATTCAGAACATTACCTCCCAACAGGTCCTGCCGTTCATCATGTTGTAGCTCCTAATCACCAGGATAGGCACTGATCCCAACTCAGAAATCAGGAATTCGAGATACATATTTATATTTTTTAATTTCAATATTAATAAGGGGATTCAAGAGGCTTTCTTTAAATGTAAGTATTCCAATTAGCTGATGAGCTGACCATAGACATAAGCTTATGAATGAATTGAATGAAGGTCCAGCTGGGTGTCACCTGCAGAAACGGACACTGACTACACTTATTGGATAGTGTCAGACTGTGCAAGGACACACCCCATACTGGTAACACCCAGATGAACTTTCATTTCAGACTGCTGGCAATTCATAACCCTCAGTTCACACTTGCGCGTTTTACAGCGCATTCGAACGCGCTGTAAAACGCTCAACAGGAGAAAACTCATGTTTCCCTATGGGCATGGTTCTCACCTGAGCGTTTTACAGCGCGTTTGAACGCGCTGTAAAACGCCCTACGCTCAAAGAAGTTCTTGAGCTTCTTTGGGGCGTTTTGTCGCGCGTTTGCACCCATAGACTTCAATGGGAACACGCGTAAAACGCGCGTTTAACATGCGTTAAAGTGTAGATATGCCTTTTTCAATTGGTCTCCAGAGTCACGAACGCGTGTATGACACGCGTTTCCTATTTGCAAAAACGCGCTGTAATACGCGTGACAAAAACGCGCGTAAAACGTGCATCTCAGAAACGCTCAGGTGTGAACCCAGGGTCAATGAACTTCTAGTAGGTAGCAAGTATTTTATAAGGCCTTATGCACGCAACCGTAGTTTCAGTCCGCATCCGATATTCATATTGTACACCGTGTGCTGGCCGCATCCGTATGTCCGTTCCATGGTCCCGCGAAAAACAGAACATGTCCTATTCTCGTCCATTTTACAATATCTGTTTTTTGCGGATCCGCGATTTGAAGACTGCAAAAACAGATACGTTCGTGTGCAGGAGGCTTAAAACGGACATGTCAGAAGATATGACAGGTCCTCTTTAAAGGTTGAAATTTAATCGGATTGCTGGAGTCTGTTGAACTGTACCATGTAACATGTTAGATTTTCGATACAGATTGGCTCAGGATGCGTTCAGTGAAACTCGCAGCATTTTGCAAGCAAGTTCAGTCAGTTTTGTCTGCAATTGCGTTCAGTGTTTCAGTATATTCCGCGTGGGTGCAATCAGTTTTGATGCGTTTTTCAGCAAACATCAGTGAAAAAAACTGAAGCCCCATTCACTTCTATGGGGCCAGGGCTGTGTGAAAAATGCAGAATATAGAACATGCTGTGATTCTCGCGCAACGCAGAACTGATATGTGAAAAAAAAAAACGCTCATGTACACAGACCCATTGAAATGAATGGTTCAGAATTCAGTGCGGGTGCTATGTGTCCACTTCTCGCATTGCACCCATGCGGAAAACTGACTCATGTGAAAGGGGCCTTACAGTAATGTGTCCAAAAAAAGAAAAATGGGAAAGCATATGGTCAGCTTTAAAAAGGCTGTTCACAGAAGGTAATTGCATGATATTGAATTTTTGCGGAAACTGATGTTTCATACACATACTTATCAGGGCATCTAAGCTTCGCCCTAGGCACGCCCCAATTCCACTGAAACACCCACTTATGGGCGGTGTTTGCGTTAGCCCCGCTTATTTTCAGCCGGGAATGTCTCTGAGAATCAGGGACAGTCCCGCCAAATTCGGGACAGTTTTCAACTATCTATGTGTGCCTTATATTTCCTAATAGACAATCTGATGGCCCAATAGATGCATCTGAAGCCACTTGAGATATACTTCACTAGAAGCATTGCTTGTAGGGGGGGATACCGTCACAACAGGGTGCCATATTACAGCTCCCAATACCTCAGAACCAATAGCAACCAATCAGATTCCACCTTTCATCATACAGAGCTCCTTTAGGAAATGAAACATGGAATCTGATTGGTTGCTATGGGCAACTAAGCCAGTTCTACTTTACACCAGTGTGTTTTTGTGACTGTCCCCCTATCTCTGTCCCATGTTGTACTGTACATTACAGACCCGTCCTTTCAGCAGCGTTCTGTCCTAACAAATGTTACTCGGTCGAAACTCTGATTTCCATATCTGTTGACCTGAGAAGTATTACATCGGATTACTGTGAGATCAGCCAGGGGCAGTAATTCATTAATGGAAATGAATTGTTCGACGAGGCCCTGAGTTAAAAAGGATGAGCAAGTGATTATATTTAAATTTGCTATAATTGATTTGGGGAAGAGCTGTGGTGACAGGAATGAATTGATCATTAAATTTATAAGAGAGATAAATTCCACGGCTATTAAGGCTTTAAATGGGAACACTTTGCTGACTGCTCCAGAATATGCAGGGCTGAGAGAAATTTTAGGAAAAAAAATCACCCTTAAGGCTACATTCACACATCCATAGTGTATTGCAGATCCGCAATACACTGGGCCGGTGTATAGGACAAGAATAGGACATGTTCTATTTTTTTTCGGGAGCCGCAGACCGGAAGTACGGAGCCGCGGACCGGAAATGCAGATGCGGACAGCACAATGAATAGAGAATGAATAGGTCCGCACCCATTCCGCAGAATTGCGGAACGGATGCAGACCCATTCTACGGACGTGTGAATGGACCCTAAAATTTATACACGTTCAGATTCAAGTATACATTATGGGGGAGATTTATCAAACTGGTGTAAAGCAGAACTAGCTTAGTTGCCCATAGCAACCAATCAGATTCCACCTTTCATTTTTCAGGGCTGCTTAGGAAAATGAAAGGTGGAATCTGATTGGTTGCTATGAACAACTAAGTCAGTTTTCCTTTACACCAGTTTTGATAAATCTCCCCCTGTATGTTCAGTAACAAAACCTCTCTTTATATGATCATTGTTAGAGGTGCAAACTTTTGGCGTCCCAGATATAACAATTACAGAGGAGCGAAGTGAGCTTCGGATGCTACAACCAAAGCCGCTTTGCTAAAAAATTTGTCAAAATGCTGTATGGAGATCCTTCTCCGTACAGCAGTAGAATGTATTGTCTCCGATGAGGTGACGTTTTTTATTCATGAAGTCGCGCGAGACTTCGTTGAATAACTTCGGTAATTCATTATTACAGAGAAAAACCACTTCAAAACTTGGAACCGAACTCAGGTTTGGTTCCGAGTGGTACCTTGGAACCAAAGCCGAGTTCGGTTCCAAGGTTTTTCACTGTAATAATGAATTACTAAAAATATTCGACGAAGTCTCGCGCGACTTTGTGAATAACGCACTTCGCCTCATCAGATGCAATACATTCTACTGCTGTACAGAGAAGGATATCCATACATTTTAATTAATTTTTTAGCAAAGCGACTCCAGATGTAGCATTCGAAGTTGTTTCCCTCATCTCTAATAACAATATGGAGTAGATTTATCAAAACTTGTGCTAAGGAAAACTGACTGATTAATTCTTTCATTTTCCAAAAAAGCTCTGAAAAATGAAAGGTGAAATCTGATTGGTTGCTATGGGCAACTAATCTAGTTTTTCTTTACACCAGTTTTGATAAATCTCCCCCTATGACTTTAGACCTTCTGGCCTTTTTCACATGGGTGTCAAACTTGACACCTGGATAAGATGTGGGTGCGATGCAGGAAAATGCGCGTTTTTTCCACGCAAGTGCAAAGCGTTTCAATGCGTTTTGCACGCGCATGGGAAAAATAGGCATGTTTGGTACCCAGACCCGAACCCGGACTTCTTCACTGAAGTTCGGATTTGGGTTAAGTATTCTGTAGATTTAATTATTTTCCCTTATAACATGGTTATAACCCTCAGTTCACACTTGCGCGTTTTACAGCGCGACAAATGCCCCCAAAAAAGCTCAAGTACTTGTTTATGCGTATGGCGTTTTACAGCGCGTTCGTACGCGCTGTAAAACGCTCAGGTGAGAACCATGCCCATAGGGAAGCATTGGTTTGCATGTGTTGAGCGTTTTACAGCGTGTTTGAACGCGCTGTAAAACGCGCAAGTGTGAACTTAGGGTAAGGGAAAATAATAGCATTCTCACTACAGAACGCTTAGTAAAATGTGGATTGAGTTGTTAAAAAAAAATAATTAACTCACCTTATCCACTTGATCACGTAGTTGCGATCACTTCTTCAATTATTAGCTGCCGGCTAAAGGACCTGTGATGCCGTCACTGAGCTCATCACATGGTCCAATCACATGGTCCATCACATCACATGGTGATGGACCATGTGATGTGACGTCACCACAGGTCCTTTAGCTGACAGCTAATGAGTGAAGAAGAGAGAAGAGATCGGCAACTACGCTATCAAGTGGATAAGGTGAGTTCATTTTTTTTATTTTTAACCCCTCAATCCACATTTTACTAAGCATTCTGTAGTGAGAATGCTATTATTTTCCCTTATAACCATGTTAGAAGGGAAAATAATAAAGATCGGGTCCCCATCCAAATCGTCTCTTAGCAACCTTGCGGGAAAATCGCACTGCATCTGCACTTGATTGCGGATGCTTGCGATTTTCACGCAGCCCCATTCACTTCTATGGGGCCTGCATTGCGTGAAAAACGCACAATATAGAGCATGCTGCGATTTTCATGCAACGCAGAAGTGATGCGTGAAAATCACCGCTCATGTGCACAGCCCCATAGAAATGAACGGGTCCGGATTCAGTGCGGGTGCAATGCGTTCATCTCATGCACTGCGCGGAAATCACGCCCGTGTGAAAGGGGCCTCTCTCATTTAAAGGGGGTTTTCTGGGATTTTCATATGGATGGCCTATCCTCAGGATAGGTTATCATTATCAGATTGGAGGGTAGGGTTCTCACCTTCCCAACAAAAAATACCAGCCAGGTTTAGCCACACCCCAAATGGGGTGTGGCTGTGGGGTGTGGCTTAACATAGAGTGTTAAGTCACTGTGTCATAATGTGGCTCCCAGTATTAATAATGCCCCCATTAGTGCCCCCAGTAATATTAATGCCTCTATTAGTGCCCCTAACCCCTTTAAAATTACAAGAGTCACTTCTTTCCTTAAGGGTCCATTCACACGTCCGCAATTCTGTTCCGCATTTTGCGGAACGGAATTGCGGACTTGTTAATTTCAATGGGGACAGACAATGTCCCGGCCGGGTCCGCAATTGGGGATCCGCACTTCCGGGTCCGCAATTGCGTTCCAGAAAAAATGTCCGTGTTTTGCGGATCCGCGCATCCGTGGGTGTTACTAGTTGGAGATGTGTCCCTGCACAGTCTGCGAAAGGCACCGCTGATTGGACAATGTCAGATTGTGCAGGGACACACTCCCAGTTGGAACTTTGTAGACTGCTGGTAATTCTTTCATAAACTTCTAGTAGAAATAATAGAGGAGCGACACAACATAGAGTCATAAGGGAAGATGCTCCAGATTTGATATTGCATAGTAATTACTAAAACAGACATGTCAGGTTCTCTGGAGGAAGAGGTCAGCATTACTAAGACCTCGAAACGCGTTTGGTGATTGAACATAGAACTTAAAAAGCCTCCTTGCAGCGCTGCGATTTGAAGTGGAGAAAGACGTATTCCTGGAGTTCGACAGGACCCATAGACCCCCGGGCGAATTAAAGGTCTGATGTTACCTATGGCAGAGTATACAGCTTGATATCGTCAGCTGAGTGGTCTCTTCTGAATCAATGCCCGGGAAAGGTCGTCGATTTAAAGCAAAGCGGTCATGTTGAATCGTCTCCGAAAAAATTGTCGATTCGATTCGATTTATTGTTAAGAAACTGATTACTGGTACCGACACTGTCTAATCCATGGAGGTAAGATTTGTGGTGGGACGCCACCACTCATTCAGAGAACATCCGAAAAATACACCAATGGGGAATTGGCTCAATTAGGTACGGACATACCTCATATCCCTTAATGTTGTAACTACCTGGAGTGGATCTTACACGATTAAGGATATATTCCAAATGCATATACATCGATGACATATTTAAAATTGACTTTTTAGTATAATCGAGTTATTGGATTTTTAAGAATTTTTTTGTTGTTCATTTTTTTATTTTTATTTTTTTACCCATACTTTTTGTAATATTATTATGTGTTTTAATAAATGACATATATACTTGGAATAGCGTTTGATGTCTGCATAATTCCAGATAAGTTGAGTGCCATACCCTGACATTATTATTTTACTTTTATTTCTGTGGTGTTTGGAAGCTCACACCATTTGGGTATTGAGCACCATAGTCCAATCACAGATTGGTGGAGCCGTCTCTAAACTATTTAGTCTCTTTAAGGAGTGTTGATTACACAAACATAAGGAAAGCGGTTGGATCTCCTATAAGAAGATATAAGATGTGATGGGGCATAGTACTGAACAGCTAGAAGTTGATCGTTGCTGTGACTGTTAATAACCGGTGAAATAACACATAAATGCAGAATAAATACAACAATCACCAGATGTAAAACATGTGTTTTGGTCAAAGTGTTAAAAACATGAAAAAACTGTGGATATTGGACAGGTGGAAGGAGCTGCCGCAAACTTTACACAAGTGACAGGTTTCATTTTTTATGAACATGAACACCTGAAGAGAATATGTAATAACCCGACTAGTAACTGGTGCCTGGAGCCAAATAGCAAACGTCCTGGACTGCGAGAATCAAATGAAATTTAAAACATTGAAGAATATTAATAAAAACCCACAATCATCGAGAAAGGAAGTGCATCCAATATCTATTTTTGCCATAGCAGATGTTCATCCGTATATTTTTCCATGAAAAGTTATGTAATTGGAGCACTTCAGGAATGACATCATTAGGTAAAGGAGGAAATCAGGTGACAATAAAACAGGTTTCATACATGTAATGAATATTGTCACCACTCATTGTTAAAGCGAAACGTTACCTTCAGAGACCTTGAAGTAAAGCGAACCTGTCGGGGGATTTCTGCTGTCCTTTCTGAGAACAGGGAATGGTAGGGGAAGAGAAGCTGGGCACTGTGATACACAGGTTTATAGGATTGCCATTCCTACACCCTGCTACTGTCCTTAATGGTCTAACATAAAGTCATCTATGCATTATGTTCCAGACCCTCTCCACAATGTGCATCTATAATAACATGTAATGTGGCTGGTTCACCAGCAGGTGGCAGCAAACCTGGCAGAGCTGTAATTATGTAGAATGGAGCTGACCATTCCATTCTAACCCCTCTCTGGAGAGAAGTGGGCTAGGTCATATTCCTGCAGGAAGGGTGAGGACCAGTTAGAACTGGTTCTAGTGCTAGTGTGAGTGGTAGTGTGGGTGCTGGTAGGGACTCCATGTTGTAGCTCACCGGATTCTACCACATCCCTTGGCTGAACATAAGCCCGACCAAAGAGTGAAGCATAGCATCACGAAGAAAGCAAAGACACTAATTTAGCTTGTCAGGACAGCAGAGTCACATATAGCAGTGTTGAGTTTGCCTGCCATTTTAATGCTAAAGCCTGCTGGAACCAAGATAAAGCCTGAAATCTGTTTTGGAAAAACGTTTACTCAAGTAAAGCTGCCATTGAACTTCATCTCAAGGTATGGACTCCAAGTTCTTCCTTAATCCCTTTAAATTATTCCCTTTATTTATTGCTTCGGAGCTAAAGCCTGGGGTCCAGCGGTATCCAGGTAGGAGCACCATGACACACATAAAGAGACACACATAAAGGAGGGCCCTGAGGGGAGGCCACCCATTGCATAAAGCCTGACAGGACTCCTAGGAGAGACAGTGAGAATCCTGATTCCAGAGGATAGGTCATCAATATCAGATCAGAGGGGATCCGATCCTTGCCGATCAGCTGTTAGAATAGGCCGGCACTCCATGAGTAGCTTTTCCCGTATCCGTGTATATATAGTGGAGGCTGTCAGTTGCAGTGGGGGCAGGGTAATCAGGACTCTCAGTGGTTCTCCTAGGAGTCCCTTTGCTCGTAATATGGAACCATATGGCTCTTAGCATGGAGCCTGTACAGGAGTTGTACATGGTCCTTGCACTGCTGTACACCTAGAGGTTCCCTCCTAGAGGGCTTCCTACGCCTAAGATTGATTATTATAAATTATATTATTTTGATTGGGGGCGTACCTTCAATGGGGCTCAGGGGAGGAGGGGCCAACGCTGACGTCGTTCTTTTCCTGACAAGAAAGCACTGTATTTTCATGCAGCCACCACTAGAGCGAGCTCAATGCAAAAAGATTATTTCAGCTTCTATTCCAGTAAATGGTAACTGTACAAATTCCTATGCACTGAGCGCCCCCTAGTGGTGACTGCCAGGCAGCCAGCTTTGTTATAAAAGGATAGCAGGAGATTTATCTATGTACTATCTATGAATACATTGAGAAATGTGGTGTTCAGAATGAGGTGGATAAGGTGGGCGAGGTGGATAAGGTGGGCGAGGTGGAGGGCGACTTTTTTTCTTACATTTTTTTAAAGCTGGGGCATTGTGCTTTGTGTAGCCTGGGAGTGATTGTAGCACAAGTACTGGGAAACTGGTTGGGGCAGGGGGTACACACTAAATTTTACGGGGCCCTGTGAGATCTGAGTGCGCTCCTGATTATGATTATTATAATTATCAGAATAATAGAACTCTGAATAGTATTACGCTAACAAAGGATCTCGTTCAGTACACCAGCCCCCGTCCTCCTGGTGATTGATGGGTGGTTTTACTGTCGTTTATTAACCTATAACCATTGCAGTCTTGGTGTGAAATGTTTCTGGAGTTTGACTATGCTCTGGTGTTTGCTTGTCTGCACATTCACACAGATCCAACAGAACTATTACCAACTTTTCTCAGGACCAGCCTGGGAAAGTGTCGACATTCCAGATGGCCTACCTCGTATAGCATGCGGGTGTGTAGGATCCCGTGCTTCCATTCATCCTCTTCGTAAACAATCCAAGACTGTATGACAGCCAGTTACATTACGTTATGTAGAGAGAGCACTAGGTAGACTTAGTCCTGGACATTATTCACCATGATCTGCACCTCCTCAGTCCTGTCCCACCGCACTCACAATGCCAGCTCTCAGGCCTCACACGGGCATTGAAATCTAAAAGAATTTTAAAGAGGAACTAGCTTATAAGGTAGCAATCACATTCGGAGCCAGGTGCCTGAGGGAGGGCCCATTGCCACATAAGAAGAAACCAGTACTATAAAGGGTACATGGTATTGTAGGTGGAGGATCTGTTACAGATTTTGCTCTGAGGCCCAGGAGCTTTCTGTTATGCATGGGTAGCTGACATTAATGTCATATAGATGTCTGGATCATGCTCCTATCTCCAGAACGGGGGCCCCAAAATCAACAGAGAGCAGCTGCGAATACGTAACCACCTTCTGTTCACCATTATGTGAGATCTGGAAATAGTAGAGCGTAGGCTTGGCTATTTCCGGCAGTCCCATAGCGGTGAATGTACAGTAGCTGTGGCCGTGCGCGCTCTACTATTTTTGGAGCTCCCATAGCATTGAACAGAGAGCATGCGCGGTCCACTCCTTCAGTTCACGGGGCCTGTTCTGAAGATAGTAGGTGGGACCTGCACCTATCTGACATTGATGGTATATTCTAGCCATATGCTATCAATCTCTGAGATGGGCCAAACTTTTTAAGAAGAACTATTTTAAAGGAGACAAATTTGGCAACATACTATGTTGCTTCAGGTAAAGTGAGCAGCATTTACCTCACGGGGTAGGATGGGGGTCAGATATGGATATGCTATATATATATAATTGATGGTCTATCCTAATCCAATCTTAGTCATGAAATATGTGGGGGTCCAACCCACAGGGCACCCATCAATAATTAGAACAAAGAAGGTGCAGCACCTAAATGCATAGCCAGGCACAGTATCGTACATGGTTTGCAGCTCAGTCCTGGGGTTCGAGAGAGAGCTGAGGCCAATTCAATATAATTCACCATCAATGTGTCTTCCTTCTTTTTTTTTTTGACAAATAAAGTTTATTCAGTAAAGACCTCTGCTTATTTTTATTGAAACCTTCTCATTACTAATCAGAGGATGAAAACCTATCCTAAACATGGCCATACATCTCCTCCGCCGAAGGAAAGGTTAGGGCATGTTGAAATCCAACGCTCAATCCTCCCCTCCCTCGACATCTGCTATCAGGGGAATGTTGGGGCACCCCCATAAACATTAGTTGGTCGGCTGAACCCAGTCATTTATCTAATATGCATGGCCCGCTTAAGTTGTGCTATTTGTGCTGTGTCTCTTAAAGCCCCTTTACATGTGCCGATGCACAGACAGTTCTCGGGAACGAACATTCCCAATAGTCGCCTGATCGTCAGGGGGGGGGGGGTGAGAGTGGCATTTACATGCAGCAATCATCTCTTTTGTAGGGGAATGAACAATCGTTACTGTGATTGCTCATCCCTGTATAAATGTACACGGGTCTTAATTTGTGCTGATGTGAGATGCTCCACAGTTATTAAGAGGCGAATGTCTCTTAGTAATCGTTGGCCACGTCGGGCTGCCCATGTGCCAGAGCTGAAATCCACTCCAGTCTGGAGTAGATTTCTGGTATAATGAGTACCAGTTGTCGGCTGGCCTCTACCTCGGAAAATCGTGAGAGTGTAAGAAAAAGTTAAGAAGTCTCAAATTTTGTCCCAAACCGTGGCTTGTGCCAAAATGTGGAGCTTTTCTACACCAGAAAATTGGTGTAGAACTTTCTAAGTTTACCCCATCGCCTCAACCATCAATGGCTCTCATGTAGGAGGCTCCAGATGAACAGTGATATACAGTAGGTTCTTCAAAGATAGGTAAGTGATAATGCTGGAGTCGATGGTAAAATACATACAGTACAATCTATGGGGCCTTCCTGGACTTTAAAATCCCTGCATTGTATCTTATTTATAAGATCCGGAAAGCTTTTTTAATTGAGGTGACGCATTTTTAGGCGTTTTTCAGTCATTCATTTAAAGCAATGTGCTAATTGATGTTGACATCCACCAGGGACTGACACCTCCGCAGGTAACGTTGCGTTAGGTTTAGTCAATGTTAGACAATGACCAGCCAGAAGAAACAGACATGTGTGGTAGTCACAGCTGGGTGTCAGGTTAATAAAGTGAGTGCGTTTAGACTGTATGGACAGTGAGACGTGCCTGCCTACAATGACCCCCTTGTGCAAGTTTGACTGCCCTTTGACCCCCATGCAGCCTGGGAATCTATCACATGTGTTAACAAGAGTTGATAAAGGCTGCAAATTGCTTTTTATTGAGGCCGAGAGCTTTTGTCAATTGTCTACAGGCTATTAGTTACATTGTGATAATGATGATGGGGAAACACTCGGATTTATCCAGAACAGTTCCTGTTTGTGTAGTGTCCTGAATAGGACCATCACAGCAATGTGGTGGAGTAAAGGTGGCCATACAGATTCACTAGCTGGCGGTCATACGCTTCTTCCTGGCTCCCCCAAACACATGCATGCTCAGCCAAACATACATGGGGAGAGGGGAATGGAGTACAAAGGACCAGGCATTTTAAATTTCCTTCTTGACTCTGAAATCTGGTTCAGTCACAATCTAAGGGTTTAGCTGACTTAGGCCTCATGCACACAAACGTGTGCACCCAGTGCCCATATTGCGGACCGCATTTACGCATCCGCAATACACGGGCACCATTCCGTGGCCATCCCGCATCACGGATGCGGACCCATTAATTTCAATGGGTCCGCAAATCCGGAGATGCGGAATGGAATGACGGAACGGAACACTACGGAAGCACTACAGAGTGCTTCCGCGGGGTTCCGTTCCGTACTTCCGTCCCGCAAAAAGATAGAACATGTCCTACCTTTTTTGCGGAACGGGCAGATCGCGGACCGATTCAAGTGAATGGGTCCACGATCCGCTGTGGCTGCCCCACGGCCGGTGCCCGAGCATTGCGGGCCGCAATTTGCAGCCCGCAGCACGGGCACGGGGTGCACACGTTCGTGTGCATGAGGCCTTAGTATATGACTGCCATGAGATAGGCACATGAACATTTCTACTCACCATCATCTTCTTGTGTATATCTAGATGCTGAAAACCTCCATAGACCTAATACTCATACCTGCTTACCTACACTAATATATTTGTAGTCATTATCTCTGGAAGCAATTCTATGTCTGTACAGGTCTTAAGTCTCTGGATGTCCCCAAAAAATGTTTTCATTCACTGCTGGAACTCTGTGTACCGCCATACGGTGTGCCATGTGCCCCACTTGTAGGAAGAACCGATGCAAGATATAGGAGCTGATAGAGTTTGTCATCATTTTTTCACATTCCTGAATTTAACATAAAAAGCATCAGTGATAATTAAATAATCAAATCAGAGGCATATGTGCATGTGCATGAAGACATGGGTTATAGTTACACATCTCATATTTCTTTGTATGCACCATAAACTGGCAGTCTACAGACCTCCTATTACAGAAACTGAAGTATGCAGAAGTATTCATTTTTATTTCATATAACTTATTATTACCTTTTATTATAAGTGAATATATCAGAAAAAAATATTTATGTGTATATATATATATATATATATATATATATATATACACATATATACACTAGCAGAAGGACCCGACTTCACACGGGTATATTTCATCTATTTAATTTAATGTTTGTGTGTGTTGTTAAAAGATATCGACTGTATCCCCCCATAACCTCTACAGCATCCCACCCCCTTAACAGTGAACACAGCCCCCACAGTGCCCAACCTCCTTAAAATGTGACCACGACAGCATCAAACCCCCTTAACTTTAACCTTCATAGCAGTCTGTCCTTTTAACAGTGACCTCCACAACACCCCACCTGCCCCCCTAACAAAGACCTCCACAGCGGCCTGCCCCTCTTAACAGTGACCCTCCACAGCAGTCTAACCCTTAACAGTGTCCTCCACAGCACCCCGCCCTCTTAATAGTGACCTCCACAGCACCCCATCTCCTTAACAGTGACCTCCCCAGCAGCCCACCCCTTAACAGTTACCTTCACAGTAACCTGTCCCCTTAACAGTAACCTCCACAGTGCTCACCGCTTTAACAGTAACTTCCACAGTACCCCGCTGCCTTAAAGGGTTTCTGTCATCAAGTTTTGACATTATAAGCTGTCTGACATTAGCTATGTGCTAATGTCAGAGCAGCTTGATAATGTCTTTTTTATAAAAATCCGATGTATATTTAGGCTAAAAAACGTCTTTTTAGAATATGTAAATTAGCCTCTAGGAGCAGGGGGGGCGTTGCCCTGCTCCTAGCGGCTCCGTGCGGCAACCTGCTGGCACGCCCCTTCTTTCTTTGATTGACAGTGCCGGGCAGCGATCCTCTCCTGCCTCCGGCACTGTCTCCCTGCTAAATCCTGCGCCGCCGCTCTGTATTCGGCACAGGCGCGGTGAGCTGAGGACGCTGGTGCCTGCTGTCCTCAGCTCACCGCGCCTGTGCCGAATACAGAGCGGCGGCGCAGGATTTAGCAGGGAGACAGTGCCGGAGGCAGGAGAGGATCCAGCAAGGAGGCTGAGCCAGCAAGGTGGTAGCATGGCTGGGAGTCAGCAGGGTGGCAGCAGTGGGAGCCAACTTGCCCAGGGTAGACCATCTGCTTCACAGAAGCCTACCTACCCGGGAAGTAGTGGTGCAGGGGTTCACAGAGGCAGCGAGTGCGGACTGTTGGGGGGAAAATCACCTACTTGGCGGTGTGGCAGGTTTTTGTTAAGACACCGGGGAAGGTAAACGTGGGCATATGTAGTATCTGTGGGCAGAAGGTGAAGCGTGGCCAGGGTGCCAATGTTGCAGCGACATATACAGCGTCGCCATACAGTGGCCTGGGAGAACCGTGGCTCCGATATGATGGTCCAGCCTGCCGCAGCAACCGCTTCATCACCCAGTGGCACGCACCTGGTTTCAGGCAGTCAAGGCTCCACCACCTCAGCCGAAGGTAACTGTCTGTCATTCCCATCTTCTGCTGGTCCAGATGCTCCTGCTCCTCTTCCTCCCCCCGGAAGCGCTCATTTCTGGAGCACTGATGCCCACATACTGCGGCAGGGCACAGGAGCACATAGTTCCGTGCCCTGCTGCCGATTATCGCCATAGGCTTTGGGCCTAGTAGGCCTGAGGCCTATGCGGTAGTGAAATCCCGGCCCAGGCGTGTGTGATGACGTCATCTCGAGTGCCTGTGCGGGGACGCAGCGGCAGTGAAGTGTGCATGCCTGCTATCGCGCGCCTGGACATAGGTGAGTGTTTTGCTTTTATTATTATTTATTTATTTATTTTATGTGTCAACTTTGGAGGACATGGGGGGGCACACAGGAGGACATGTCAAGAGACAGTACATTGGCGGGAAATTGCAGTATGGGGGCAAATTACTATGTGGGGAAAAATATTATGGTGGGAGGACTGAATAGGGGCAAATTATTATGGGAGGGATTACTATGTTGGGGCAAATTATTATGGGAGGGATTACTATGTGGGGGCAAATTATTATGGGAGGGATTACTATGTGGGGGCAAATTATTATGGGAGGGATTACTATGTGGGGGCAAATTATTATGGGAGGGATTACTATGTGGGGACAAAATATTATGGGAGGGATTACTATGTGGGGGCAAATTATTATGGAAGGGATTACTATGTGGGGGCAAATTACTATATGGGGTAAACTACTGTGTGGGGGAAATCACTGTGTGAGGGCAGTGTGGGGGAAATTACTGTATGGAGCAGTGTGGGGGAAATTACTGTGTGGGGGCAGGGGGGGATTACTGTATGGGGGCAGTGGGGGGATTACTGTATGGGGCAGTGGGGGGGAATTACTGTATGGGGGCAGTAGGGGGGGATTACTGCATGGGGCAGTGTGGGGGAAATTACTGTATGGGGGCAGTGTGGGGGAAATTACTGTATAGGGACAGTGTGGGGGAAATTATTGTGTGGGGGCAGTGTGGGGGAAATTACTGTGTGGGGGCAGTGGATTGAAATTACTGTGTGGGGGCAGTGGGGGGAAAATTACTGTGGGAGGAAATTACTGTATGGGGCAATGTGGGGGAAACTACTGTGTGGGGGCAGTGTGGGGGAAAATACTGTATGGGGGCAGTGTGGGGAAAACTACTGTATGGAGCAGTGTGGGGGAAATTACTGTGTGGGGGCAGTGTGGGGAAATTACTTTGTGGGGGCAGTGTGTGAGAAATTACTGTGTGAGGGCAGTGTGTGAGAAATTACTGTGTGAGGGCAGTGTGTGGGAAATTACTGTATGGGGGCTGTGTGGTGGAAATTACTGTATGGGGGCAGTGTGGGGGAAACTACTGTATGGAGCAGTGTGGGGGAAATTACTGTGTGGGGGCAGTGTGGGGAAATTACTTTGTGGGGGCAGTGTGTGAGAAATTACTGTGTGAGGGCAATGTGTGGGAAATTACTGTATGGGGGCAGTGTGGTGGAAATTACTGTATGGGGGCAGTGTGGGGGAAATTACTGTATTGGGGCAGTGTGGGGAAATTACTGTATGGGGGCAGTGTGGGGAAATTACTGTGTGGGGGCAGTGGGGGGGGGAGAAATTACTGTGTGGGGGCAGTGGGGGGAAATTACTGTGTGGGGGGAAAATTACTGTGTGGGGCAATGTGGGGGAAACTACTGTGTGGGGGCAGTGTGGGGGAAATTACTGTGTGGGGGCAGTGTGGGGGAAATTACTGTGTGGGGGCAGTGTGGGAGAAATGACTGTGTTGGGGCAGTGTGGGAGAAATTACTGTGTGGGGGCAGTTTGGGGGAAATTACTATGTGGGGGAAATTACTGTGGGGGGGGGGGGGAATTACTATGGGGCAGTGTGGGGGAAATTTCTATGTGGGGGTGTTGCTATTGGGGAGGCACTGTAGGGGCAATTCTATTATTTCTGGGGACACTATAAAGGGATTATTACCTGGAGCGCAATATAGGGCGTTAACATTACTGGGGGCACTCTAGGGGACATTATAAATGCTGTAGACATTATAGGGACATTTGGGGTAATTTATCAAACTGGTGTAAAGTAGAACTCACTTAGTTGCTTACAGCAGCTAATCAGATCCCACCTTTCATATTTGACAGCTCTTTTGGAAATCCAGTTCTACTCTACACCAGTTTGATAAATTACCCCAATTATGTCTACTGGGGTCGCTATTTTTTCAGCAGTATAGTACCTGGGACATTGGGGAGCACAACGGGCACAGTATTGGGGGTGGCAGCAGGATGACATTGTCGGGACACCAAGATGGGGAAGTTGATGAAAAATGTTACAAACTCTGTAGAGACGAGATGCGGCTGAAAGAATTTGTCATGGCGGTCTAACGGAGGAGAAGAGGAATGAGAAGGTCTACATGACAGGAGATGTCCCTGGATGTAAGAGATATTAGGTCAAGTATGGTGGGGGAGTTCCAGAGAAAGGACCTGCACCGGGTGCCAAACAACCTAGGCCCGCCACTGGCCACTCGTACACCGCAAAGCACACCCTCCTTGAGCTGCAGCGGCAGAACAGCATCCCCCAACATAGGCTGACGTTTCCACCCATTGGAATTCCACCCTCCATATGTTGGAAACTGTATGAACAGAGAAAGGCCATAAACGATTTCTTGATAATACAAGTGGACAGGAGAACTCCCCTGTGTAACTTCGATATCCGCCTGTGTCAGCTCATGTGTGACACCTGCCATTTGCTCAGGCCCTTTGAGGACACCACGTTATTTGTCAGTCGCCAGCTTCATGTCCTGGAACACATGGGGGTAACAATGGCTGGTCAAGGGACTGGGGACGTGGCGCCTAGATCCCACGGCCACATGAGCCCTGTGGGGGCTGAACTGGAAGAGGAGGAGGGGGAGGAGGACATTGGAGCATAGGCAATGTGGAGCGAAATGGGTGGTTTTTCTACTCAGCTGATAGGAGAGGAGGAGCAGGAGCAGCCAGAGGAGCTACAGGGCAATGAGGAAGACGAGACAGAGGACCCAGACACACCGTGGCAGTATGCAGTAGAGATGGAGGCAGGGAGTCCCTCCGAGTCACTTGCACAAATGGCCCGATGCATGCTTACTTGCTTGCGTAGTGACAGCCGAATTGTCACCATTCGGCAGAGGGATGACTTCTGGCTCTCTACGTTGTTGGACCCTTGCTACCGGTCCAAAATGGGGGCCTTTTTTACACCCACTAAGATGGAGGACAACATTACTACAGAGACATCCTATGTAGTCAGTTGGCTGCTGCCTATCTGCGCCATCGTGCATGCTCCCGCAGGTCTGACTGCGGGGGTCCTCTGAGCTAACGTTCCACTGCTATGGCTGCTGGGGAGGGGTGGGGTGGCAGGAGCAGTGCCAGCTCCATCAGCAGCAGCCTGAGTCTACAGTCGGAGATGAGCAGCTTTCTCCACCTGCATAGTGAAAAAACTACTCCCCAGCAGCAGGTAGACCTGGAGCAGGACCTGAACCAGCAGGTGGTGGCATACTTGGAGAGCACCCTGCCAATGCAAGTTGAAGATCCGCTGGACTACTGGGCAGCCCAACTGGATTTATGGCCGCAACTGGCCAAGTTTTCCCTGGAAAAGCTGTCCTGCCTAGCCAGTAGTATGGCATCAGAGCGGGTGTTTAGTGCGGCGGGGGCCATAGTTACCCCAAGAAGAAGTCGCCTGTCCACCCAAAATGTGGAGAGACTGACCTTTGTCAAGATGAATCAGGCCTGGATCAGCCAGGATTTCCACCCACCAATGCCTGCTGCATCAGATTAAATCATCCATGCCGCCTTACCCAAACCTTGACAAAAGAGACCGGTTTCTTCTGGCTACCTGCATCAGCTACTACTCTGATGCTGCCACCTGCCTGATGCCAAGTGCTCCTTCTTTCACCCACCTTCATCAGCACGTACTGGTATTGCCACCCACCTCCCCACTTTGTCACCGGGTCACTTTGTGGTCTCTTGATGCTGCTGCTGAAATCTCCACCCATGTCACCTTGCCACTCTGTGGTCTCCTCCTGATGCTGCTGCCGCCACCTCCAGACTCTGTCATTGTGTCACTCAGTGGCTTTCTACTGATGCTGCTACTGCTGCTGTCGCCACCTCCAGACTCTGCCATTGAGCCACTCGGTGGCCTCCATATACTGCTGCCAACTCCACTCTCTATCATTGTGCCACTCGGTGGCCTCCTCATACTGCTGCTACCTCCAGACTCTGTCATTGTGCAACTCGGTGGCCTTCTCCTGATGCTGCTACTGCTGCTGCCGCCACCTCCACACTCTGTCATTGTGCCACTCTGTGGCCTCCTGATGCTGCCGCCACCTCCACATTGTCATTGTGCCACTATTTGGCCTCCTCCTGATGCTGCCACCACCTCCAGACTCTGTCATTGGGCCACTCTGTGGTCTCTTCATGCTGCTTCCACTTCATCACTATGTCATAGGGCCACTGTGGACTTCTCATGCTGTTTCCACCCTCCCAACTTCATGACTGGGCCACTATTTTGCCTTTTGGCCTGGCTGACATCATAATTTATTTGACCTTTCTTCTGATCTGTCAGAAGGAAGGAAAAATTAGATGCACAACGGATCCTGTCTGTGTAGCAGCTGTAAGGCCTGTATGGTCCCATCAGAATTGGCTTATGATTTAGTAGCCAAAAGCAGGAGTGGGTACAAAACACAGAAGACATGCAAATATTCCATTCACGTGTCATCAATGTTTTGGATCCACTCCTGTTGTATTTGGCATTAGCAATACTGATGGATTACTGACCAAATACTCACCGAGTGAAGGCGGATGCTCCACAGACAAGATCCATTTTTTGCGGGTTATTGTTCTGGCGGATCAGAGGAAGGGCAAAATAATCAGTGACATCAACACAAACTTACTGCTGACACCCTCTCCACTCTGTCAGGGGGGGCTATACTTGTATAAGCGTTTAATAGAACAGGTTCTGTAGACATCTATGTGGAATCAGCTGACGAGTGTGCTTTTTCTTAACGCTAACATCTACCTGTAAGGCTGAGTAGGTACTTGAGTTATTTGGTCAGTTTTGGCCCAGTGACTGCCCAAATAAGTGAAGTATGCAGTGATTTTAAGAGCGACACCTGTCATGTGCTTGTCATACTGACTCACAGCATTGTTTCACTACCACTGCGGACTCCTTATGCGTGTTACTGCAAGGCACAGTGTTCTACACCCCTATAAAGGCTCTCTGCAGCCTAGAAATAGCCGTTTTTCTAACATGATTCGCCGCGAATAAATTCAGATTGAAGTACATTTTTCTAGAAAAAATTCAGCGAACCAGACGGATCGAATTTTTGAAAAATTCGCTCATCTCTAATGATAAATAATAGATGGATGATAGATAGATAGATCATTTAAAGAAAAGTCTAGGCAAAGAATTCTCATATAAAACAAATTTATTTTACACACCATCATTAAGATGGTGAAGCTAAATAATAATTTAGCATGCATAAGTAGAGGTATCTTTTCTTTTATAAATACAATATACAAAAATACAGTATATAGTTGTAGTATCTCCACCATTCAGATAATAAACATATCCATATGGTTATGACACAGAGAATCCATGTCCCGTTATTATCTCCCCCTCCTCGAAGTCCGTTCACACTTATAATCCCTACTTAGAACAGAAATGGGGCAGGTATGTGGTCTCAGTAGGAGCAGAGGGTCTCACTGACCATCATGGGCAAAATAGGACAATAGATGAACTTGACCGGAGGGAGAGGAAGAAGTCTCATTGTGGCTAAAATGACATTTTCTTAGCAATATATCTCCTTGTCTTTGATAATCCTAGTAGATATGACTCCCATTAATAATACTGTGGTCACAAGCTTTCTGAGTTCATTTCTGAGGAGACTTTGCACCCTAGCACAAGGCTCAGTGCACCTGACTGTTCTGCTGATGATTATTCTCCTCCTCCTCAGACGTACAGTCAGATGAATGATGGTAGAAGTGCTTGTCATCTCTGTGCTCCTCATCCTCCTCATCTTCCTGGTCCTCCTCCTCGTCCTCACTGTCTGTATAGTCTCTGGGTATGCGACTACCTGCTTTGAGTGGTTCCCCCCTTGAGTGTAAGTGGTAGGTGGAGGACTTTTCATCCTGATTGTCCTCTGAACATTTCTCCTCACAGCTCCCTTTGCCTCCTCTTTGCTGTTTCTCTGCATCTTGGACGGCCTGTTCCTTGGCCTTCTTGCTCCTCTTCCATTTCATACGTCTGTTCTGGAACCAGATCTTTACCTGTTGGAATAATAAGAAAATGTTCAGTCGCTTGGAAAAATGGGGCCTCCCCAAGTTTAAGAAGCAAAAAGCTTATACAAAGGACAACAAGGCATAAAAATCTCAAATATGTGTAATGTCCGGTGTAGGTGGTTATCAGCCCTGAAAACAACTAAAAAAATTGGACAATGGGGACCGATACTTTTTTTTTCTAAAAGACACTGCATTCACCTGCACTGAAAACGGCTTTTAAAGAGCATCTGTCAGCATTATAAACCCTATTAAAACAGACATACCACCTGTTAGGGTTGATGCTGATGAGTTAAATGATCCATCTGTATTTGAAATCCATGGCCCCATTGTAGAGAAATCTGCGCTTTATTTCATATGCTAATTAGAAGTTCAGAGCACCAAGGAGCAGGCCTTGCCCTTCGGAGCACCTCTTTACCCCCACATTTCCCCCTTAGCCACTCCCCACTCCGCTTGAGAGACAGGGCTTTCATGCCTGGCCCTGTAATCCAGCGCATGAGCAGTTCTCTGATGCCGAGATTCAAACTGTGCATGTGCAGATCCAACATTCATCGGCGCTTGCACAGGAAGCCCAGGCAGGAAGACCGTGAGGATGCCTGGCCCTATCACTCAATGGAAGGGGGAGTTGCTGAGGGGGAAAAGCAGTGGAGAAGTGGTGCTCCGAGGGGCAGGGCCTGCTCCTTGGTGCTCTGAAACCTTATTAGCATGTACAAAAAAAAGCGCATTTCTCTACAATGGGGGCACTCATTTCAAATATAGAGGGATCATTTAACTCAGTAGGATCAATGCTACCAGGGGGTATGCCTGGTTAAATAGGGTTGATCATGCTGACAGATGCTCCTTCAAAGGAGCACTACAAGCTATTTGCAGTACTGGTGAATGGAATGTTTTTCAGAAAACAAGTATCTGCCCCCATTGTCCAATTTGGTAGCTTATTTGTTTGCAGGGATCGTTTTTACCTCAGCAGGATCAACTCTTAACAGGCAGTATGCCTAGTTTAATAGGATTGATCACGCTGACAGATGCTTTTTGCATAAAATACATTCTTCACATCAGCTGTATTATTTTTGCACAATGACAGTTTGTAGGTTTATCCTGAGATGGTCTTTTTCCAGTTTTGTTCATATTTTGGGTCAAACTTAGGGTTGAATACAGGAGAGTAACATTATCTGGTGGTTTGGCAGGAGAGGGGCACAGGAGAGTGACTCACCCTCTAGCGCTTGGATTGTGGTCTAGTGTGACTGTTCTGCTCTAATGAATGCTGTGGAATACCTCGCACTACTACATACATGATATTTTATGGGTATAAACCAGACGGCACATGAGAATATTTCCCCTTGGATATCATAATGCTTACATTCTACAGCATAGGAGATATTTGTAGCCAATAACCCGGAAAGTATTGTAACATACATTGTAGTCAATGCAGCCAACAGTTATTAGAAAAAAGGAAATCGCAAGGGCCCATTCACACAACCGTATTTTTCTGTCCACATCCGTTCCGCAATTTTACGGATCAGGTGCGTACCCGTTCATTTCAATAGGGCAGTGTGCTGTGCGCATCCGCACTTCCATTCTGTGGCCCCCCAAAAAAGATAGAACATGTCCTATTCTTATCCGTATTTGTGGACAAGAATAGGCATTTCTATCATGGAGAAGGACGTGCAAAATGCGGAACGCACACGACCGGTATCCATATTTTGCGGATCTGCAATTTGTGGTTTCCAAAAACGGATACGGTTGTGTGAATGGGCCCTAACTGTGATTGAAGGGGTTGTCTCACAAAAAGATATTCAGCGTTTTTCAAAGCAGCACCTAGATCTGATTTTTTTTTATTGCATGTAATTAAAAATGTTGTATAGCCGCTGAGCTATTCAATATCTTGTAACTGTATAGCGCCACCTGCTGTTTGCTCTTTTCCTTATTTCTCTATCCACCTCAGTAACATCACCAAAGTGAACACACATGCTCAGTTCCATTTTTCAACTGCCAGCAGTCAGATCGACTGGTAGAAGCTGTGACAGTTACAAGGAGAGAGCTGCAGCAGAAAGGGCACACCCCCAGAGCTGTGATACGGAGAGAGCTGCAGCAAGCGCTGCCAGCTTCACATAAATGTAGCAGATCAATAAATGAGGAGATCTCTGGCGAGCTCTGGTTTGTTAGAAAGAGACTGTCAAGTACTATATGAACAAAAACTCAAGCAGCCCCTATAAATGGTCTAAAATAACAAAATAATTCATTCTCACCCCATTTCTCCCCTGTTTCTTCTAAGTCTGCACCCCAGTCCTCCCTGCTACTGTTTTCCTGGCTGCAGCAGTGATGTGTCATGTACTGCTGAGGTCAGTGATTGGCTGCACGGCGACTTGTGCGCACAAAACACCACCGCTGCAGCCAGGAAGATGACGTCAGCGGCAGGAAGGATTGGAGTGCATCGATGGGTACGGCATGGGAGAAAGGGGAAGTATAGCTTTTTTTTCTTCTTCTAGAGAATTTGTAGGGATTCCTTTCTGGGATTCGCGTCCCCATCTATCCCTTGGTTAAACTTGATAAATGTATGTCTTTTTTCAACCGTATTAACTATGTAACCATGTAGGGACTGCTTGAGTTTTTATTTAACTCTGACAACCCCTTTAACAATTATATAGATAGGCGGATTGCACGGTTTATAGCATCATAGTACTGCTATTTCCAAGTCCTGGTAGACAGAGATGTTCACACATTGTCCCTAGTCACATCAGACCTATAATAGACACACATGCTCTATACATTGTGGGCAATTTCACAAGAAATAACCAGAGTGTCAGGGGCAGGACGAGCGGTTTCTGATGGTAACCACCACTTCCACCATCAGTCTCTGAAGTTCAGCAGAATAGAGGTTGGATGGAAAGTCGCACATTTAATTGCCCCAAGCTTCTCCACCGACCTCTGCCATTCTTATTTACAGTATTATACATACTCCCACTTTCCATCCACCCTCATCGACTATACACACGTCCAGTGCTCAGTGCTGAACCAGTTGGCCGTCCGATTACATATCTTCTCTTGTCTGCATCTCTCCCCTCCTGCTGCCTACCCACCTACATCTTGCGGGGACCTATCACCTCTCCTGACATAACTGTATTCCACTTGAAATGACAATTCAGAATAATCTATTTTTATGACTATATATTGTGCTGTTACTTCATTATTCCTACTAGAAATGTATGATTTAATTGACAACTGGGTGTCCTTGCACAGTTGGACAATATCTATCTATATCTCTTTATATCTAAAGTATCTATCTGTATGTTTGTATATGCACATCTATATTTTTGTCTATCTATCCATCATCTTTATGTGTATCTATATATTTCAATCTATCTATTTTTCTGTCTATAATTACCTGTCTCTATCTATCTATCTATCCTAAGCTTTCCTTCACTTGGAGCAATGGTTCCATTCACTGCCCTAGCCTTGTATCTAAATATCCTGGCCAAGACAAAATATCTTACTGTCACCTACCTAGCACCCAACACTCCTGCCTCAGCAAACTCTCTTAGACTAGATGCACACGTCCGTTAAACCTGGACATGAGCAGTCCGTGGTAACCAGGACTGGATTTCTTCTTTACAGCCGGAGCGCACGGCGTCATTGGTTGCTATGACGCCGTGCGCTCCCTGCCGCCGCTGCAGTACAGTAGTATTAGGGTGGGTTCACATCACATTTTATACCTCCCTTTGATGTACACATTAGGAAAAAAGGATACAAAAACGTAGTGCAACGTGTTCTTGTATCCTGCACAGTCCGGAAAAAAAAACGTATATGTTTTTGTTTTGTTTTTAACAAAGCTAAAAAAAAAAAAAAGTATACTTTTTTTCTTAAATAATGGAACTCTCTGGGGAACGGATCCCACTGTATGATATCAGTCTGAGGCATCCATGTTTTTTTGTATACATTAAACGAACAGGAAAAAATGTGATGGTAGTGATGAGCGGCAGGGGCAATATTTGAATTTGCGATATTTCGCAAATATTTGGGCGAAAATCAGCAATGTAATATGCATGTAATGCTCGCACAATACAGGCGTGGGTCATTATTGCTACATTTTTCAAGCTGCTAGAAGTTTCCTGAGACTGGAGATAATGGTTGGCACGGCAGAACATTACAATAGCTTTATATGCAGATAGAGTGCTCCGATATATTCACGATTGCGCAAATCGACACTAATGATGCAAATATTTTGGCGCAATACGTTCCACTTCACATTTTAGCAGGTCTGACTACATATTAGTGATTGGTGCACTAAGTATTGTTGTGAACTTGTGACATCACAGCACTATGTATGTAGCATGTATGTATGGACAGCAGAACCTATAACACTACCTAACACCCTGCACTGGAACCTATCAGCTACACTATATCACTAACCTACACTGACTATCTCCCACTAACTATCTGTATTATAAAGCCAACTAACTAACTAACTAACTAACTAACTATCTAATGTAATGTGACACAGCAAAGCACAGAGCACAGCAATGGCACTGTTGTCTCCCTCAGAACTGTAATAAACTGTAGAAAATGGCTGCTGGGGAGGTTCTTATATAGTAAGGGGTAGGCAACTTTCCTATTGGTTGCTAGGGATGTTGCTAAGCTGAGACAAAGACATTGCAGCCTTCTCATTGGCCCACAAGCAAGAAGCAGAGGAAAAAAAATCTACAATATTCACGAATACGAATATATAGCACTATATTCTAAATCTTCGCGAATTCTCGAAGTGGCGATATTCGCGATTCTAATATTTGCGCCCAACACTAAGGTGAACCTACTGTAAACTACATCCTTGTAGAAAAAAATAGACACCCATTAAAAAGATATCAATCCAATAGCATTGTGATTTAATGGCAAAGGTCACATCTTAGGACTGTCCCCATAAGA